>CM022299.1:590494629-591094629 GCA_011799875.1 Thinopyrum elongatum | reverse complement strand
TACTAAGTAGGTGGCCCCCATTAAAATATTTCTCTTAGCGTGGAAAATACCATGCAACCACACATTGAAAAATGTTCACAAAAAATAAAAAGTATTCATAATTTTTTTTAAATGTTCACAATCTTTTAAAATTGAATAATTGTTCACAACTCTTTGAAAAATGTTCACAAATTTTTCTAAATGTTCACTGTTAAGGAAAATATCCATGTTGTATGGAAAAAAGACCAAAAAAGAGAACCAATTTAAATCGATACAAAACCGATATAATAGTAATATTTGAAGAGTCCCGCTTCGGTGCAGCCCCTAACTAAATGTATAAAGGGCAGTATGGACTTTTCATAAGAATTATACGCCGTACATATCGCTGACTGGGCCGGCCCACGAAGGTGGCCACAGCAGCGATCCCACCAGTACATGTCTAGATTTTGGGTTACTCTGTGTACCATGTGGATTGTAAGGTGGTGGAGATGAGCCGTGATCCATGGCGCTTAACAGTGATCTATGGAGAGGCTCAAACACATCTTCGGCATCAGACCTGGGATGTACTAAAGGATATATGCGGGATGAGTGAGCTTCCTTGGTTATGCATCGGAGATTTCAATGAAGTATTACGTGCAGAGGAACACAAGGGAGTAAGTCAGCGAAGTAATGCTCAAATGCAAGGATTTAGAGATATGGTAGATACCTGCATGTTACTTGACATTGGCTATAAAGGAAGGTTTTGGACATATGAGAAGAAGGTAGCGGGCGGCACCTATACTAGGGTGAGACTAGACAGAGCTTTGGGTTCAGCGGAGTGGAATTCTCAGTTCCCTTTGGCGAGTCTGACACATCTCACATCAGCCACCTCGGATCATGGTCCAATCCACTTGCAGCTTGACGGAACAGAGGGGATTCCTCGACCACCTCCACTGTTCAGGTATGAAACTGCATGGGAAACACATGAGAACTTCAAAGAGACTGTTGCTGAAACCTGGGCAGCAAACCGACCGTGCACACGAGCAGCAGAAATGAAACAGAAGCTGGCATCTCTTTTGGGGAGGCTAAAGTCATGGAATATTGATACTTTTGGTTCTGTTAGGAAGGAGATAAGGGCCGTGAAGAGGGAGCTTGAAAACTTACGGAACGATCGGGCTAGAACAGGGCCAAGTCATGTGGAGATCAAGTTAAATGATCGGCTGGTGGAACTTTATCACAGAGAAGAAATGTTGTGGAGGCAGCGCTCGAGAATCAATTGGCTGGCTGAAGGGGACAGGAACACAAAATTTTTTCACCTCCGTGCAAGTATGAGGCGCAAGAAAAACATGATCAAGGCATTATCAAATTCCTTAGTTGTGATGGTGGATGATCCGGGTGAGCTGAAGGCTTTAGTTAATGATTTTATGAGGACTTGTATAAATCTAAAGGGTCACTAATATGGAAGGGGTTCTGGATCATGTACCCAGGAAGGTCACAGCGCAAATGAATGAAATTTTATGTGCGGTCTACAGCAGCGAGGAGGTAAAAACTGCTCTGTTTCAAATGTTTCCCACAAAATCTCCGGGACCAGACGGGTTTCCTGCACACTTCTACCAACGGCACTGGAATGTGTGTGGTGAAGAGGTCACAAAGGCGGTTTTGAGTATAGTAAGAGGGGAGGAGAGCCCGGAGTGCATAAATGATACTTTTCTAGTTCTGATTCCTAAGGTAATGAACCCTACCCTTCTGAGTCAGTTCAGGCCAATCAGTTTGTGTAATGTTCTGTACAAAATAGCTTCGAAAGTGGTGGCAAATATGTTGAAGCAAATCCTCCCAGACATTATATCAGAGGAGCAATCGGCTTTCGTTCCAGGGAGGCTCATAACGGATAATATTATAAGTGCTTATGAATGTTTACATTTTATGAAAAGGAATAGATCGAAGTCCAACAGTCATTGTGCCCTAAAATTGGATATGATGAAAGCCTATGATAGGCTTGAGTGGAATTATCTGGAAGCAATCATGGTGAAGTTGGGTTTTGCGCAGTCATGGATAAATATTGTTATGGGTATGATCAAATATGTTTCATTCTCGGTTTTATTCAATGGAGAGAAACTTGACCAGTTTAAACCTTCGAAAGGTATTCGGCAGGGAGACCCGATCTCCCCTTATCTTTTCTTGATCGCAGCGGAGGGCCTTTCGTGCCTCTTAAAGACCAGTTCTCAGTCATCCAGCTTTGTTGGAGTAAAGGTGGCGCCGACAGCTCCGGTTGTTAACCATCTTCTCTTTGCTGATGATAGCCTGCTGCTGTTCAAGGCGAGCAATGAGGGAGCAGAGGTGGTGTCAAACCTGTTGGAAACTTACTGTAACGCTTCGGGACAAAAGGTAAACAATGATAAATCCTCAATATTTTTCAGCAAGGGGTGCCCATAGATAGTTCGTGATGCAATAAAGGGCACTCTTAACATCCATAATGAGCAACTAAGTGAGAGATATTTGGGTATGCCCACTGATGTGGGGCTGTCAAGGAATGGAACTTTCAAATATTTGAGAGATAGAGTATGGGAGAAGGTAAAAGGATGGATGGAGAAGTTATTATCATATGCGGGAAAGGAAGTGCTCGTCAAGGCGGTTGCTTAGGCAATCCCAGTCTACTCAATGGCTTGTTTCAGGTTGCCGAGAGGAGTATGTGAAAGTATAACTTCAGTCATTCGTCAGTTCTGGTGGGGTAGCAAGAGGGGAAAGAGAAAACCGCACTGGGTTTCTTGGGATGTGTGCACACAACCAAAGTTCTTGGGAGGTTTAGGTTTCCATGATATGGAACTGTTCAATTTATCCCTCCTGGCCAGACAGGCATGGCGGTTACTTATGGACCCGACGACCCTCAGTGCAACAATTTTGAAGGCCGTATACTTCCCTACCGAGACCATACTTGATGTAGAACTGGGTGCTCATCCCTCGTAGGTATGGCGGGCAATCTTGGATGGTCGTGAAGTTTTGACTCAAGGGATCATCAAGAGGATAGCGACGGGTGAGTCCACGAGAATATGGGAAGAAAACTGGTTACCCAGAGATGGAGTGAAAAGGCCGCTGGCCTCTCTAGTCGCCAACCCTCCTAACCTTGTCTCGCAACTGATCAATGCACCCATGGGAGAATGGCGGGAAAATGCAGTTCGTGAGACCTTCCTGCCTATTGACGCTGCTGCAATCTTAAAGATCCCATTATGTACCCGCAGGATCGATGATTTCTGGGCTTGGGGAGCTGATAGACGAGGCAAATTTTCAGTAAGTTCAGTATATAAAATGCTTATGAAGACGAAGATCCAGCGAGAGAATTGGTTAGAAAATGTTCAAGGACCATCGGATACAAATGCAGAGGAGAGAAAGTGGACTTCTATTTGGCAGCTAAGAGTACCGTCAAAACTGGAGAATTTCCTTTGGCGATTATGTCAGGACTCGCTGCCACCGTCGGATTTGCTGAACCATCGCAATATGTCAACAACTTCAGTTTGTGCAATCTGCACAGCGGGAGATAGTTGGAGGCACGCTTTGATTAACTGTACAATGGCAAGATGTGTATGGGTTCTAGCTCCTGGAGAAACGGTTGAACATATGTGGGCGAATGAAGAGTTAAGTGCGAAGGAGCGGCTGAGCTTGATGCATGAAACTCTTCCCCAGAATGAGTTCACCCGGATGATAGTCACCCTTTGGGCAATATGGAAGGCAAGACCGAAATTAATACATGAAGATATCTTCCAAAGTCCTTTGTCTACACATTGTTTCATCAATAGTTTCATAGCTGACCTGGATGTGCTAATAAAGCCAAGTGCGGGGATGCCTGCTAATCAGCACACCAGACCGTCAGGTTGGGTGCAGCCGCCAGCGAATCATGTGAAGTTTAACACTGACGCAGCTGTGATGAGAAACGGAAGCTACGGTGCGGTTGCAGTCGTCAGCCGTGATTCGGACGGAGTGTTCTTGGGGGCTTCTTGTATTACCATCAGACACATTTCAGATCCTGAGACCCTTGAAGCAATGGCAGTACGAGAAGTTTTAGCACTGGCAGATGATCTCTATGTCCGAGCTATACATGTAGCAACAGATTGCAAGGCAGTAGTCGATGGAATTAAGCAAGGTTCTTCTACAGTGTATGCAGCTATAACACGGGAAATCATGGGACACTCGGCATTGTTCTCTTCTTGTAACATAGTCCACGAGTTTAGAAGCTCGAATATCGAGGCTCACAACCTCGCTAAGCATGCTTTATCTTTAGGGTTTGGCCGCCATGTTTGGCTTGGGCATACCAGTGATCTTATTTTTGTACCTGAGAACATTTTGATGACTTAAATGAAGCTTGGCGAGTTTGTCTAAAAAAAAAACCAGTACTTGTCTAGAGTGTGTTAAAAAAGACACCAGTACATGTCTAGAAAAATAACAAAGAACGACTTGATAAGGATTCAAACTCCAGACTTGCTGTTGCAAAGAAGACGTGCTATCCAGTTGACGAAAGAAGCGTTGGCGACTAAGAATGTGCGCACTACTTTACGAACTAACAAAAACACAGAATCCAGGCAGTTTTTGGATAAATTTTTTTGATCTTTTCTCAGAAATTCCGAACAAATTTTTAAGAAGCGATTAATGTTGGAAAATCCGACAATTTTTTGAACAACATGAAATAACTTTGAAAATTCAATTTTTTTTTGGAAAAAAACGTGCCTTTTTGATAGAATTTAAAATCCCTAACGATTTCTGAAAAATGCGAAAAACTAGTTAATGGCAATATCTTCAAAATATGAAAAATTCCACAAAAGCGCGAACCTTTTTTGAAATTCCCAATCATTTTTTGAGTTTTGAGAAACAGACAACGGGAACAATTTTTAACATTCTAAACAGTTTTCAGAAAACAAGAACATTTTTTAAATTCCCATACTTTTTTGGAACTTATGAAAAAATGCAAAAAAATGAAAACTTTTTAAAAAAAATAGGTGCAATATTCTGAAACTATAATATTTTTTTTGAAATGTCAATTTTCTTGCGAAAAATGAACATTTTTGTGTTTTCAGAAAAATTAAATCACGAAAAAGTTAACATTCTGAACATTTTTCAGAAAACAAGAACATTTTTAGAAAACCCCGTAATTGTTTTTAATTTATGAACGAAATATGAAAACGAACCTTTTTTGAAATTCTGAACAAAGTTTTGAAGTGAACTTTAAAAAAAATTCCAACCATTTTTTCAAATGGAAAAAGTAAATTTTAAAATAAAAAATAAAAGGAGAAGGAAAACAAATAAAACAGTTAAAAAGAAACAGAAAACGAAAAATAGCAAAGAGAAAAAATTAAAAATAAAATTAAAAACGGAATACAAAATAAAAAACAAAACTGGTAAAAATAAATAAAAATAAAAAACAACCAGATGGGTAGTTGCTACGCTATCTGGAGAAATGGGCCGCGCAATCGCGTCCCTGGGCCGCTCGCCTCGTGCAAAACAGCGGTAATCTGCCGAATTCTGCTACTGTGCTATTTGTTTTTTCTTTTTATCGTTTTTGTTTTCTATTTACTTACTTAATTATTTCTCTTTTTAATTTTCTATTTTGTTAACTTTATTATGATTATGAAAAGTATTCAAAAAAATAATATATATTTTTTGTGTACCAAAAGAATAGATTTAACTAACTGTTTTACATTATGAGTTTAAATTCTTTCTTCCTACAAATATTTATTAAATGATTTTAAAAAATTAATTGTTTTCAATTTAACCCCTTTTTATTTATTGTTTATGTTAAAAACTTAAAATAAAAGTTTTAAGTAATTGTTAAAATTGTAATTTTAAATATTTTTTACTTGAAACCTGGCATGGATCTCTATCATGCACATGTCCACCTACTAGCAAAAGTTGGGGTCATTTCAAGAATGTCCAAAAAATATCATGTTCAATGTAGGGTGTCCGGGTAGGCTAGAACGCTCCGTTTGAGACTACGTTGTTTATCGGCATCAGTCAAATAACCCCAATTTTCTTACATGGCCTTGTATGATCAATTCAAGTTACCATGTCAAGTATTTTTGGTTTTCGATAAATTTTACATTTTCTGGAGTTTTCTCGGTGAAAATGACCGACAAATGGTCGGACGTGACCGAACTTGCATACTATGTTCGAAATGATTCAAACCTAGCATGGATTCCTACCATGGGCATGGTCACCTACTGGCCAAAATTGGGGTCAATTGCATACATGTGCAAAAATTGACCATGTTCAAAACAGGTTGCTCGAGGGTATGAGAGTCCGTTTTTCGGCATCGTCAAATGACCACAATTGTTTTCCATGAGATTATATGACCAATTCAAGACACCATGACAAACTCTTTTGACGTTTCAACAATCTTTGCATTATCTGAAGTTTTCTCATTGAAAGACCGTTGTTAAATGGCCGGACGTGACGCAACTTGCATACGATGTTGAAATCATTCAAATCTAACATGGATGCCCTACAATTAGCATGCCCACCTGTTGGCAAAAGTTGGGGTCATTTCATGCATGTCCAAAAATAGAACATGTTAAACAGAGGATGTCCGGGTAGGCCAGAAGGGTCCATATTAGAGCCTGCTTTCTTCGCATCGTCAAATGACCCCAATTTTTCCCATGAGTAGATATGACCAATTCAAGACACCATGCCAAATTTTTTGACTTTTCAACAATGTTTGCATTTTTTGCAGTTTTCTCGGTGAAAAATGACCGATAAATGGCGGACATGACACAACTTGCATAGAGTGTCGAAAATCATTCGAACCTAGCATGGATGCCTACCATGGGCATGCTCACCTGCTGGCAAAAGTTGGGGTCATTTCATGTATGTCGAGATATATACCATGCTCAATTAAGGATGTCTGGGTAGACCAGAAGGGTTCGTATAAGAGCCCGTTATTTCTGCATCGTCAATGACCCCAATATTTTCCATGAGCTTATATGACCAGTTCAAGACACCATGCCAAACTGTGTTAGTTTTCAACCATTTTTGCATTTTCTGGAGTTTTCTCGATGAAATTTTGCTGTTAAATGGCCGGACGTGTCGCAACTTGCATATGGTATCAGAAATTGTTCAAACCTGGCATGGATGCCTGCCATGCGCATGCCCACCTGCTGGCAAAAGTTTGGGTCATTTCATGCATGTCCAAAAATTGTCCATGTTAAACAAAGGGTGTTCGGGTGGGCCAGAAGAGTCCGTATGAGAGCCCTTTTTTGGCATCGTCAAATGACCCCAATTTTTTCCATGAGCAGATATGACGAATTCAAAGTACCATGACAAGTTGTTTGACTTTTCAACAATTTTTGCATTTTTTGAAGTTTTCTCAGTGAAAAATGGCCGATAAATGGCCGGACGTGACGCAACTTGCACATAGTGTCGAAAATCGTTTGAACATGGCATGGATGCCTACCATGGGCATGCTCACCTGCTCGAAAAAGTTGAGATCATTTCATGCATGTCCAGAAAATAAACCATGTTAAGTAGAGGATGTCAGGGTAGACCAGAAGAGTCCATATTAGAGCCTGTTTTTTCAGCAACGTCAAATGACCGCAATTTATTCCATGAGCTTATATGACCAGTTCAAGGAACCATGCCAAATTGTATGACTTCCAATTTTTTGTTGCATTTGCTGGAGTTTTCTCGGTGAAAAATGGCCGATAAATGGCCGGAGGTGACGCAACTTACATACGGTGTTGAAAATCGTTCAAACCTAGCTTGTATGCCTACCATGGGAAAGCCCACCTACTGGCAAAAACTGGGGTCATTTCATGCATGTCAAAAATAGATCATGTTCAACAAAAGGTGTTCCGGTAGGCGAGAAGGGTCCATATGAGAGCACGTTTTTCGGCATCGTCAAATGACTCCAAAATTTTTCCTTGAGCTTATATGACCAATTCAAGACTCCATGTCAAGTTGTCGAGGTTTATGACAATTTTTGTATTTTTTTATTGGTGTTTTCTTGGTGAAAAATGTCTGATAAATGGGCGGACATGACACAACTTGCATACTGTGTCAAAAGTCATTCAAACCTGGCATGGATGCCTAACATGGACATTCCCATCTGGTGGAGAAAGTTGGGATTATTTCAATGATGTCCAAAAAACATCATGTTCAAGGTAGGGTGTTCGGGTAGGCTAGAAGACTCCATTCGAGAGCATGTTTTTTCCAGACATCCGTCAAATGGTCTCAATTTTTTTCATTGCCTTGTGTGTCCAATATTTTTTTCAAATGTAAACAATATGTGATGACAAGAACATTTGTTAGTTTTCCAAAGAATATTTCAAATTCTAGAACATATTTCAAATAGAATAATAAAGTTAAAAAATGAGAAAATTGTATTAACAAAAAAAAGGAAAAACCAAAAAAACAACTTTAGGCCTTGGCCCGAGTAGGCGACGACGTCGCTCCCGTCAGGCGCCTATTGGGCCGACCCAAGCATTTGCGAAATTGTGAACCTTTTTTTAAAAAAGTTGTGAATCTTGTTGTAACAAATTTTCTATATATACAAAACAATTGCACATTTTTAGAGAAAATTGTATAAATTTCAAGGATTTTTTAAAAATTCACTAAAACAATTGCAAGAAAAGTATGAGAAACTAAAAAAGATTCACAAATTTGAGAGAAAGCTAACGGCACCAAATACGGTGGAAATCCCTATTTGCCACTCACTACGACAAATTGTGGCTAATTCACACAGAGGCGAGCGCCCTTGCGGACCAGATGGGCTGGCCCAATTATGAAATACCGCATGTGTTACAGTATTCGGTTTTGGGATCCTTGTACAAGGTTTCTGAATCGGTTTTCACTTGGTTTCGTTTATAATTTTCTTTCATTTTCTGTTTATTTTCGTTTTTTTTTCTTCCTTTGTTCGTTTTTTATTTTCCATTTATTTCTTTTTAAATTTTTATTTTTTATGTTTTTCATATATCCATTTGAAAAATATACATAAATTTCAAAAAAAGAAAATTTTCAAAAAGTTCAGGATTCCCAAATTTGTTCACGTATTGATTTTGTTTGGAAATTTACATCCATGTCCTTTTTCCAAAATTTGTTCAAAATCCAAAAAAGTTCCCATTTCTGAACAATGTTCGTGTTTTAATTTTTTTTGAGAATTGCTTAATTGTCCATGTTTTAAAAAAATGAGCACCAAGTCAAAAAAAAGTTTGCTTTTAAAAAGAAAGTTGCTACAGCGCCGTCGTCGGAGGTGGACGAGACGATGGGGCCGGAGAGGTCGAGGACCAGCGGGCGGCCGGACTTGACGGAGATGGTGTAGAGGGAGGTGGCAGCGTCCTTGGTGACTGCCGTCAGCAGCGGCCTGCCGCCGCCGTCGCCCATCACCGTGCATGCAAGCACAGACAGCGAGACCGCGACAAGGATGAGGTATTTTGGTTGCCACATTTTGGACTGGCCAGTGCTGTGGACCTGTGGTGCATCGAGATGCCATTGCTTACTCATTATATACGGCGAGCAGAGTAGACCCGAATCCGATGAGCGTGCCGGAATTCTCGTTGATGGCCGCTTCACGACGAAGCCAGCCATGAACGATGAGTCTGCGCTAGTTTACTTCTCCGTACATAGCGGATCTAGCTAGCTGATAATGTGGCACGCACCGACGCGAGCGGCTATCGTTTGTCAACCGGTCGATCAATCTATAGAATAAACTCTGCTTGGATCCAGATCACTCCACGCATTTTTTTTTTAAAAGAAGGTCATCCCCCGGCCTCTGCATCGGAAAGATGCATGCGGCCACTTTATTAGATCAAGTTCAACAAAAACAAAAAGTCTGGTATGCAAAGTACAGCTCACATAAGGAGCAAGGGTAAAAAATAAACAACTCAAAGCCACAACCGGCTGGACGAAAGGACACTAAGGACCTATCCTATTATGCGACCGCCATCCAAACCGGTTGAATATAGCCCGAGCTACCATCTCTCACCGGTTGCACCCGATAGCCAGCTGCTCCCTGGAGCCCGTAGGAGTGAGTAACGACCACGTACAGATCCATGCCGTAGCCCTGAAGATAACCTGCAAGAAGTTAATCATAGATAGTCTGTTAAAAATCATATCATTCCTGCAGTTCCATATAGCCAAAAAAATACG
This sequence comes from Thinopyrum elongatum, assembly GCA_011799875.1. NCBI lineage: Eukaryota > Viridiplantae > Streptophyta > Magnoliopsida > Poales > Poaceae > Thinopyrum > Thinopyrum elongatum. The sequence continues at coordinate 591,084,549 of CM022299.1, read as the reverse complement.
CATATTCCAATCCGAATACTTGACGCAATATGAATAGTCATTCCATTTAGCCACGTCCCAAACAACGCTTCAATGCTATCTGAATGGATAATATTAAAGGCTATATGAACAGACCGCCAAAGTAACTTCGCGAGAGGGCAATCAAGAAATAAGTGTTGGATTGTTTCATCGTGAACACAAAAGCAACAGCGCGAACTGCCTACCCATCGCCGCTTTAATAAGTTATCTTTGGTAATGATCACTCCACGCATATAATTGCGCGACTTTAGAGCATCTACAACCTGACCTTACTGTTGCCTGAACGTCTGGGCGAAAAGCCGAGGCAACGCATGCAGAAAAAACTTCACAAATCGTAACAAGCATCTAGGTTGTCCCGCACCTCTCATATTAGCTCATACATGGGGCAGATATAGGATCGTCCGGACATGTTCGCCACATCGGACTGAAGGATAGGCTCATGCGAAAACTCAGCGGTTTGTGGGGGAGTTCAACGGTTTAGTGAGGACGCATTCATGTCGTCTCTTCGGCATGCCTCCAAGGGGCCAAATCCGGCTATTTAAGATGGACGACAAGGTCAATACCCTAGCCGCCCCGATTTCTGGGTTTCCCCATTTCCTTCTCGTCCAAGCCGCCACCACTTCCCTTGTCTGCTTCCCATTGCCAGTCCTCACCATCCGTTATGGTCCTGCAGAAGATCACCTACTATAAAAATGTTCATGCCGAATGTTGGGCGGAGATCGCATGGGATATGTGCGCCACTAAGGAACGTCGCTCGTCGGCGCACTTCGAACCGCACGAATTGTGGAGGAGGAGGCTGACATGGAGGAGCAGGTGAAGGAGGTCGACTTGGAGGATGAGGCAGCGGCGAAGGAGGAGGAGGTGGGCATGGAGGAGCAGGTGAAGGATGCCAACATGGAGGATGAGGCGTCGAGCATGGAAGTTGAGCTCGGTGGATTTTACATGGAGGAGGCGGAGTCCCATCTCGCATAAGCTGTAGAGTTGGAGGCGGAGTACCTCGCGGGAAAGGCGCAGTTGGAGGCGGAGATAGCGGGTGCTGTCGCGTTCACGATGCTCATCGCCGATCCCGGCCTCATGGCGGAAAATCAGGCCATCCCCGACTCGCTCTAGTCCGAGTAGGAGGTGCTGACGAACCACCACCGTGACGTGTGGCCGAAGCGGCTCTTCGCGGACAACCACAAAGAGGAGGAGACACCAGAGATTCACTCCACCGTCAATGACCACAAGGCCGACAACTCCAGCAACGGGTCATCAACATCTCCTCAAACGTGTAGGATTAGTGTAGCCAGCGGCGGAGACAGGCCCCAGGCAGCCCGGGTGGCTGCCTCGGGCATGAGGGCTGGCTGCTACAGTATGCTACAGTAGACAAAGGCTGCCTGGGTCGGCCTGGGACATGGCCAAATCCTGGCGCCGCCGCTGAGTGTAGTCATGTAATGTCCTTTTTAGTCTTTTGTATGAGCTACCTATGATTAGATCTACGTTGCATGTAGTTACATGAAATTGAGGGTCTGAAAATGGATGATGGGGTTGTTGGGCAAACAAATGAGCGGTGAGTGGACACTGTCTGCCGACATATCCTGGCATGCCTGTGGACATATAAGGAAGCTCTCATGATGACAAAAAAATAAAATAAATAAATAAATATATATATATATATATATATATATATATATATATATATATATATATATATAGAAGCTCTCGCATGTGTCTTCACAAAATTCGCATTCATGTTCTTGTTCTATAAGAGGACAGAGAAAACCCCACAAACCCTATATCACTTAGAGCAATCGTTAAGCATAGAAATCGCTCATGGTAGGCCGGCCTGGTTTGGGGTATCTGGTGTTGGGAACTTCTTGTGGTTTAAAGAAGGTTCCAATTGTTTTTCGTTTCGTCTTTTTTATCTTTCTTCTATGCCGATTTTCCTATTTATTTCATATTTTTATCGTTCTCTTTTTCATGTTTTAAATTTTCTTCATTTAGAAAATTACCAAAAAATAAAATTTGTGAACAATTTTTTATTCGCGATTTTTTTCTAAAATTCTTGTATAATTTTAATTTTTGCAAAGATTTTTTCGAACTCATGAATTTTTGTATAATTCACGCATAATTTTCTAATTCATGAACATTTTTAAGTTTGTCAGCTTTATGAATTCTCAAATAGTTTTTGAATTCACGAATATTGTTTTCTCAGTTTTCACGAACATTTTTTGAATTCCCAAGTGGAAGGGATGATGTAGTCCAGCAAGCACGCATTTTTCTTAGTTGGGAACCAACATTTATCGACCTAGTAGAAACAATGAGTATTCGGTCAATGACCAGTATCTGCAGATAGTTAACAAACTTCTACTTGCCCCTAACTTGGCCAGGAAGGCTGTCAATCGTCTGTCTTTGCTTGGAATTGATGATTGCAAGTAATAAATGAAACAGATCAGATTGTACGCAATATAGATAGTAAGTGATCAATGTGTAAAGCAATTGGAATAAATGAACTAGAATCCATAGTTTCACTAGAGGCATCTCTTCAAAAAGCATATCACAAGTGTCTTGAACACATGAGAATTGCGTATTAATTAAATTACAACTTTTATGACTGATTATTCATGGCATGATTGCATATAGGCATTACATCCTTATATCTACAAATTGTTATCCAATTGCATCTATAGCTAATGCTCCACCCCAAGAACGCTATCTAGCATGCATCTCAAAGTATTAAGTAAAATAGGGCGTTGCATTAAGAAAGATGACATAATGTTGATACTATATAGTCTTTACCTCCAGATATTTCACCGATACAAGTACGCAACTATGTATTTATCCTTAGTGGCAACAACACAAGACAAGCCATATTCACTTTCTGTCACTATGGTAGTTTACTTGCAATATTGAACCAAACCAAGAATGCACAACGCCCTCTTGAAGATCATGCATCTAAACATGGCTAGTGGAAGACAAATAGATCGAAGAACATATACGTATATAAGGCACACAACAAAAAATCAAAGTAATTCATAATGAATCCTGAATAGATTTTTTCATAAAGCGACAATTCATCACACTGCAACAAGCTCACCAAGAATTACATCATATTGATCTCAATCATGTAGGGCAGCTCATGAGATCTTTGTATTGAAGAACAAGGGAAAGAAGATGCCATCAAGATACTACTATGAACCCATAGTCCAAGGAGGGCTACTCACACATAGGCATGATGGCAACAAGGTTGATGAAGATAGATCCGTCGATGGATTCCCCCTTGGTAGAGTACTAGTACATTTCTCCAAATTAGATCTTCATGGAACTGAGACATGGCGGCAGAGAAAAATTCGTTGATAATTATGACGGAGAATTTTAGGAGTATATTATGGCCGCGGTAAAAAGATACGCTAGAGATGACCTCCATGGGACCCACTCGACCCTCCACATGGAACCCTTCCTAGGCGCGAGCCAGGATTGTGTGGGGCCCGCGAGGCGCCCTTGGTGGCCTCCGGTGCTGGCTGGGTCCGCCCCTTCCTGAAACTTCAAGTGGTCTTATTTCTTTATTTTTTGGTCCCGTAGAATGTTTTTCCTAAAAAATTATCAAAACAGCAGAAAATGACAATTGACTCTAGCCACTGATTTAATATGTTACTTCCAAAAAATAATATAAATTGGTGCCAAAGGTATGCAATTATGATATAAAAGTAATACGAAAGAACCAAAAATTGTATATATGTTTGAGAGGCATGAGCATCCCCAAACTTACTCCCTACTCGTCCTCAAGTAGGTAGATAATAAAACAAAATAAAATTTGATTGTGAAAGCTACCTTAACATGAACTTGATCATCTGATGTATCTACAGTTGATAATAAGCAAGTAACATTAAAACATAACAATAATCAAGTTCTTGCTTTTCATCAATGAGTGCTTTCAAGTTTGGGTTCCTGTTGGAAAAGGTCAAGAAAGAATGCCAATATTATGTTGGGAATTCAACATTATTTTGGTATTTCATACGTGTACTATGGGCAATTTTAACATAAATTAACCGAAGGCCGACCAAGTGACAGTAACTATTTGATCTTTCTACGTTATCCACTCAATACCCATGCTTGAGCGTGAGTATAGGCCTTATCGCTTATGAGATAAAGAGAATAATGATGGGGTCTATGAGAAGTCAAAAAGAAAGATAGTTTTGCATCAATGTGACCGATCATTAGGCAATCTAGAAGCTTTACAATCAATTTTAGTGCAAATACTAGGGATTGTGATGCAACGAATGCACTAGACCTATGAATATATGAAAGCTCTCCTATGGGCTAGTGGGATGTGCATCCAACTTGCTTGCTCATGAAGATCTAGATCATTTGAGGGAACTTATCATTGGAATATACAAGCCAAGGTCTATAATGTAAAGATCACCACTAATGTGTGGACAGATCAAAAGACCAGCCAAGCAGCAAAACCAACATCGCCGATTTATTTACGATGTACCCTTCAACGCGCTTGTTACTCGAGCAGTGCTTAAAGTTCTCAACTTAGGTTTATTAATGAAGAAACCAATGGTGCCACTAACGCTATTAATATATTTTCACTAATAGATTGTAACCCATTTATCACCATGCTCATCAATTACTTCAAACTATCTCAAAACAAGTGCAAAGAATCCAATTCAGAAGTTTATAACTTCCACAGATTTTTCATGCAGGCTTTTTATTTATATGACCAATGCATGCATATCAGTTTTAGCACCAATATATTAATCCATGCCAACAACCAATTACTCCCTCCGTAAACTAATATAAGAGCTTTTAGAATACTAAAATAGTGATCTAAACGCTCTTATATTAATTTACAGAGGGAGTACTATTTAAATTTCCAAAAAAATATAAGTGAAGCAAGGACTAGTACAGGAAAGTCAACTAGCAATCTATACCTATACTAATTAGAGACTCCCTAGAAATTAGCACGTTAATTAGAAATTACGAGCCGTTAATCTCGTGGGACCAAATTATAACGGTCTAGATCTTCGGAACTTGTCCTGGTTTAGACAGAAAAAAAAAATCTGGATGCTCACGAGTTATGGACGTGCAAGTCGTACTCCCCTTGGCCTCTCCATGTTTCCCTCAGCAAGAAAAGGGACGGGACATCTGAGCGTTCTCTCCTACAACTTCTTAACCCTACGTGGTCTCTCGCCCCGCACATGCCTTCTCAGACCGCCATCCACAAAGCCCATGTCGCTGCCGCTGCCGTTGCGGGCGAATCCTTGGTCACGCTGATGGTGGTTCAGTAGTACTACTCTCGGATGCAGCGCGCGTTCCCATCTCCACTGTCGTCCATCCTCTGTTGGATGCCATGGCCACGAGGCCCCAAGTGTGTACGTCCACGCGCAGCAGCGAGGAGGAAGCTGCGCAGCCGGTGCCAGTGTAGCGGGGCTGATTCAAGTGTCATCGGTCATCTGTAGGAGCGTCGTCGTAATCTCTTTCCAACCGCTCTTCTTCCTCTCCCACGCCCTAATTCCACCGTCGTAAACTCCATTGGCTCACGCCACAGGTCCGTGCGGCAACTTCTTTTTTCTCTCTTGCCGACCCCGCATCCTTCTGGCATTGCGGTGGAGAATCAGATGGGCAGATGACACCCCCTGTGGTGGCAGCAGACAAGTCCTATTCTTTTTTATTTAGGGGACAAAGAAGACAGGGGCAAGCACACATTACTGCTGGAGAAGGAATATTTATTCCGTGTGGCTGCTGTTAGCACTCATGCATGCCCTCTTGCCAGAAACAACAACAGCAGCAGTCACTTCCGGTAATTTCTCTTACTCATTATATTTATAGTTGTGTCTGTGAAATCTATTTATGTGTGAAATTCAGGATCAGGCGAGGCAGACCTCAGAACAGAACTCTTATTTATTAATGAACTGGATTGCTATGCAGTAGTAATAATAATACACTTAATCTGTATCAATGAGAATAACTTCAGTTTGTGTGACTGAAATTCCCCTAGGAAATCTCTTCGCATGTTATAATTTATACTGAAAGCAGTACAAATGTATCTTTTGATATCACCCATGCTAATCTTATTGATGCAACACATAAAGGTGATATGTATGCTGTGAGCAATAGGATCAGCTGCATGTCCATAGCAATCCTTTCAGGCGGCCGGATATGGGCATGTCGACTTTGATGACAGCGAGATCGACCTAGCGCTGCACAACTCTGTCGAGTCAGCAACACATTATTTCTCCTGAGGTCCAATCGTTTGCACTTCGAGTCTGAATCCATCCTCTTTATTGTTATTTCGCAATGCACACTTAAGTGTTTGACGAATTGTTACCTTGCCAAGACCTGAATTCTACAAAAGGGTTGGGAATTTTTTGAAGCACATAATGATAAAGCAGAGCAGTAAGCCCTATCAGGTTCTTAATGGAACCTTCTATGTACTCTTCGTTAGTATACATTCTATTTGTTAATAATGCCTGCATAATTAAGCCCTCTACTGAGATCCCACACAAGTCTAGCCATTCTCAGGTGTCAGCCTCTTTGTTAAGCACATCCAGAATCATTTTTTAATACACATGTGCAACTGCTTTGATCGGAAAATGTGGAGATACTAGGAGGTAGGAAGACGGCAACCACCACCAGTAGATGTTGTTTAGAGTTCAAGTTTCTTTGTACTTGCTTTGCACATGACCCCTCGGATGTTGGTCTTATCTTACCATTCCCGTATAGATTACTACTTAGAAAATTCTCTATATGCTATCCTCCAAGCTTAGATGGTGGCCGCATTGAGTTAAGGTTTGTATGGCATGTGCAAATGCATAGGGTTTAAAGTTATTTTTGGAAAGGACATGGTTTCTTACTAATTACGGTCCGAACATGAAACATTGGTACATGTTCATTACGTTTAACATATGTTATGCAGTATACGTGATGTAACTATAACAATCATATATACTCGCAGATGCTCCAAGAAGGTAATTTAGTTTAGTACGTACTAACAGTAGTCCATTTAGTATGGTGCTTTATCTATCTAAGAAAATATATGTGTAAGTTTTTAAAATTTTAATGTGCAGGAATAACGTGCAAGCAAGGTAAGGAGCAACGCCGTAATCACTAATGGACAAATGCATGGTAACTTTCCAGTTCAACCTCATATTTTATTGGTCATTTTCATTCTTTTGCCTACTAACATGTACGAACTTGATAATTTCGGCTTTTCATATACTATATCAGCTGATGATGGTAACAACCCTACACATGGTGAAGTAATTTCGGAAGGTAACTTAGAGCTTTGAGTTGAATGGTAATACGAGGGTATGATCTTTGATATCAGTAGAATACCCAACTATGATTACTATCTTACGTAAAAAATCCTATGGCTACTATCTTTGCTTACTGATATGTACATATGTTTTGACCAATCGTGAGGTTATAAGGATTCTTGAATTTGTTGTTTGTTCTGTATGGACATATGCATGTAGACTCTTTTTGTTTGATTTATTTAATTTTGTTCCTTCTTCTCATTAGACTTCATGTCAGACAATAGGTATGTAGGTAGTTCTTTGTGTCACTAGCGGCCATGCATGCGGGGGTCTATCAGAACAAAAACATGTACTCTAATTTCACTATCATAGATATGTTTCTACTATATTTCTACAGCATGATGTGAGGTACTGTAAGAAAACATCATTTTGAACTGTGTAACTAATAACTAGAATTTTGTTGCCAGTTGGTTTCAATCTGTATACGAGTTATTCCTTTTTATTATGGTTACTATATTGAGGGATATGAAGGTAGTCTTAGATTCTTAGCCTTCATGTGATCGTTGATGTACCAGGTTTAAAAACTAGCTGTTAGTGGTACAGTTCTAGATTTCCAGGGCTATTTCTTGCTTGATTAACACATTTTTCCAGTTGTCAATTGTAACCAGCTCTTTCCTATATATTTTCTTGCTTTATTCATGCGGGAGAATAGCAGGGCATTTTGAATACATTGGGGTTGCATGCTTCTTTTCCAATAGAGATACGACATTGTACTTTTATTTATTTGCTATTGTACAGCTGATTTTATCATACATTTTCTAATCAGTTTTATTCTACTCACATGGTATAATTTTTCCTTGGGTGATTATCTTTCCATTTTCATTTCTCTGGTTGAATTAGATCAAAAACTTGCATTGAATTCTTAGTGAAAAAGTAATTGTTAATTTGGTCGGAAAAATAATTTGATTATTATTATTATACTCCAAATGGTTTTACACCTATATACTACCATGACACAATTGGAGAATCATGTGTCCATAAAAATCCCATTCCAGAAATCATCGGTGGAATATATTTCCTATTGGCACTATGGGCATGTAGGGAACTTTAAATGTTTTTTTTTGGCACAAGAAACTTTACATGTTTTTAGTGATAATTCAGTGAAAGGGCCTACCGAAGTTCTTTCGATATTTCAAAACTTTATTTCTTTCATAATGTGTATTTAAAAGAATCACCATGCTATTTTTTATTATTTTTCTAGCCCGTGCGGTACGCGCGGGTTGACGACCAGTATAACGGTAATGTTGAACGTCTCAAATATATCCTTTTGGACGGAATTGAGCGGTTCTTGTTCTCAGTGAAAACAACGTGTAGTGGATGAGACTAATGAAATTGCTTTTGGACCAACTGGTGTGGTCTTTTGTTCACATGAGTACTTCCGTTGCTCTCTTATCTTGTATTACCAAAAGGGGCTTTCGCCCCGCTTTATATATACAGCAAAGATCCACAGCTACCCGATACAAACGCACGCCATCACAACACACGCACACACCCAAGACAAGATACATAGGCGTTGATCGCAGCAACACCACTCCTAGCACTACAAGAGCAACCTGGGGCTCAACCGGGAACACGTCACCGCGAAGAAATGCGGCCGCATATGACGAACCGTGGGCTTCAAGACGGCGCCTTCAGGAAGGATACGACACTGGAGCGCCGTCACCGCCCGATCCGAGGATCAGAGTTTCCCCTGGAGCAGCACGACGGGTAATGAGAGCAGCGACGACGCCTTCAAGAAGGGAACGAGCTTCGTCGCTACCGGTCCGTCCGAAGATAGAACAGGTTTTCACCCCGGCCAAAACTCACCGCCACCGAGCGCCACACCCCGGTTACCACGCCGCCCACACGGCCATGGCCACACGGCAGCACCAAGCCACGGGCTCTGCCCATGAGCACCGCGCTACCACCACCAGGGCCGCCGTCCTAGCATCCAAGACCTTGACACCACCTCACCCGAGATCCGCCGCTACACCAACCAAAGAGACGAGCGGAAAGGACCTACCTTTCACACCCCTGAGCGTCCCCTAGCGCCGAAACCCAATAGGCCGGCCAAATCTGGCCTCCATCGGCCCTTCTTGCAGAACCAGGCGCGAGACGAGCTCGGTCCTGCGGCACTGTGTGCGAGACGAGGTCGGTCCTGCTGCACCGTGCGCGAAATGAGCTCAGTCCTGCTACACCGTACGCGACACGAGGTCGGTCCTGCCGCACCGGTAGCGAGACGAGCCATGGATCATAGTTGGGAGAAGGACAACCCTTCGACGGAAGTAGCGCCCGAACGACAAGGAAAGAGAGCGAAGGCCGACACAAGTCACCTACGAACGAGCCGACGCCAGGACATGCCAGCCGCCGCGGCAGTTGACCTGCCAAGCAGCAATGGAGCCATCCATGGCCGGAGTAGCAGCCGCACCGAGCTACTGTCCAACCCTCGCAGCGAGCTCGAAGTGTCGGAGCTGCCGGGCACGCACCCGTGCTTCCACCGCCACTGCGCCGCCACCCCGACCAGCCGAGGGGGCCCCGACCAGGGCAGCCGCCAGCAGCCCTAGCCGTTGTGGCCCGCGCTGCCGCGAGGTCAGATCTGGAAGAGCCGCCGCGGCCGTCGTCTCCAACCTCCGACCTGCACCACCACCCCCTACTGCCGCGACGCCACCACCACCTGCCGCGGCCACGCCAGAGGCGGACACCTGCAGCCCGTGCTGCCCGCAGCCCACGCCGCCTCGAGCCAGATCTGGCCGCGCCGGAGTCGCCGCCGTCTCAGGCATGCCGCGGGGAGGCAGGGATGCCAGAGCGCCACATCAGCCTGCCGCGCCACCATGGAGCCCGGCCGCAGCGCCACGACTCGGCCTGGGGCGCCGGGCCACGCCAGCACGGCCCGAGCGGGGAGACAAAGGGGCCCGCCACCGCCGGCAACAGCAGGGCTTTGTCCGGCCGCGCCCCCGGGTGGCGGCGAGGGAGGGGGAGGGGGCGGCCGCGAGGGTTAGGGTTGGCCTCCGGGTCGCCTCGCGGGAGACGACACGGGGGAAGGGAGGGAGGCTCTCGATTTCAGGCCTTTTAATGATGTGTGTTGTTTGTTTGGACTGTCTGTTAGCGCAGCTGATCAGAGCATATGTAGATACTAGCTTGAGTCCAGCAAACAGATTTCATTTGTTCCATCTGTGAAAAATGAATACAGTAGTACATTCAAGTTTGTAAAGTGTTGACACCCTTGCGGTAAGCGAGGCGATGATAGCGGCAGGTTCTTGCGCAATGCAGCCGCATTAGCCCAGACCATTCAACCTGCTAATCAAAACTTCAATGAGGTGTATCATTTCATACTTCTACCTTTTATGTCTTCAGCAGAGGCTTCACCTGCCTGGCGAGCTTCGCCACCTGAGAACGAACTGTCTGCTCATCCTCATTAAGTACGCCTTCAGGCGAGAGACCATTTGCTTGTGGACGATTTTCTTAAGAAGTTAAGCATGCTTAAAGTGTAGCATGTGGAACAAAAGTATTAGAAACAATGTGTACATCAAACTGTACGCAACCTATGAATAAAAAATGAAGTTCATCGGAAATTCATAAATTGGACTACTAAACATCAAATGTTTTGGGACACAGACTTTCCTCTATTAATAGTGCACGACTAATAAACACTCTCTTTACATTACGTATTCTTTGAAGATAACTTAGACTTAGTAAATATTGACTTCCACTCCAGGACCACACATGATCTGGATCTTCTCACATACCTCCTCATTTAGTTCGGTAACATCGTCTGTTAATGTAATTTCCAAACATTGAAGTTTTGCTATGCTGCATCTGGATGTCAGCACATCTATCAATTTCATCTGCTCATCTGCTCCAGTGAATCTATTGATTTCTATCTCTTCAACTGAACAAAGGTTTATTTCACCTGCCATATCTCCCTCCAGTAAGCGACAAGGGCAAGCCGACAAGCTTGGGTAAAACTGGAAATGAAATAATGTATTATCAGATAAGACTATATCTGGGAAAAATAAATTTTGTTTTGATGGTTGGTATGTTCTGGCCCCAAATAATAGATGGATGCTAATGGTTTTCACCGAAACGAGTAAACATGCATATTTCTCACAGAACAACTCCCCGTGCATGTAAGCACATAATAGGGAAAATGTGGTTTAAATCTGAGCTGTTGGCTGTTTTTTAATTTTAGCTTAATTTTATTTGAAGAGCACCTAGCATAATCGATCTTATGTAGTGACGCCCGGCATTTTCTGAACTTCGCACTTGCATCGTCATCTTTCCCACCAAACATACTCCTACATGTACACCACACTCAGCATGCTAACCACCAACTATGGCTTTTTAACTGAGACATATATGGTGTCCCTAAATAAACTAAGACATATGGTGAACACTAAGCTAGGGAATCCGGCTATGCTGTGGGAGCCTCCTGCCCAAAAACTAAGGTTAAGGAAAAAAAATACAGATATTGATTTGCACAAATCATGATGCTATCTCAATTTTGATTAGGAACTCATAGATTCGGATTCATTGAAAAGTGGGGTTACCTTCACAGGGTCGTTGTCAAACACTAGCTTCCTTACACCATGGACTCTCTTGAGTAGATGTAGTATGACCGGCACGAAGCAGCGGTGACCCATAAATGAAGATACATGCAATACCTCACACCTGGGAAGATGCTCTATGTCATCTAAGAAGCTTTGGTATCCTTCCTCCGTTCCCTAACAAATTCAAAGCACAAACAAAGTGGTCAATTAATTAAAAGATCAGCCAACATCGGGACATTTGTACGTAGTTTCAGAAAACAATAACATGGATTCAGTGGTACTTTATGAGAAGAATAGACCGACCAAGGAGAGACCATGCAGTTTCAGCTCGTCAACTGTATCAAAACAACGCATCAACGGCGCCATTGCGGAGCAATCTCTGACATCTAGCAATCGGAGACGACGCCCAGAATCAGCAAAGATAAACTTCAGTTCCTCCTCTCGTGCGAAGTCATCCCAAGCGACCTCGGCCAGGTTTGGGGCTGCGACGTAGGTCTGGACAGGGTACCCTGCCACTAGACGTCGAAGAATAGGGGCTTTGACCTCGAGCTGGCGGGCCTTTTCGACGATTAAGCTCAATTGCTCTAGTGTGGCACAGTGTATGGAGATGTTGGATTCAGCGGAAAGTTTGACGAACTGGTCTAGGTTCTTTAGGCGTGGGCACAGCAAGGAGACAAGCCCTTCCAGCGAAAACATATTTTAGAGCACGTGCACCCAGGACCCTCTTATCTAGCCATCCATTTTTCGCATCAAGATCCATGCATGTACATTTCTCTTTTTTGTTTCTCTCACATAGAACACGTCTTCAAGTTCGAACCTTTGCTGAACAGTAAATCTTTCTAACTAGAATCTAGGATAAAACTTTTAGATTTTTTCTTCCAACATAAATATACAAAATAAGTTTTATTTGATTAAAAATTATTATTTTTAGTATTTATGTCGGACGAAAAATTCTGAAAGTTTTATCCCACATTCTAGTTAGTAAGTTTTGCTACGCTGCAAAGTTTGAAGTTCAAAACATGTTCTATATGAGAGAAACAAAAAAGAGAAAATTTCATATACGAAGTTAGTTGTCTCGCACAGATCTTAAAGCAATATTGGAGAGCCAGGATAGCAGGGCCAGGGTGCAGGTGCTCTAAAAATCTGCGTCCGCCCTTCCAGCTCCCGTCCGTCTTGACAAAGTCATGGATAGACAATTAGACAGGCACCGGAAATTTTCTTGTCCGTCAGTTTTTTTTTTCCGAGCGAAAGCCTTCTTGGGTTTCTTTATTTTTCATCTAAAACTAGCGGAGTAACCCGCGCATTTGCGCGGCTAGATTTATGTTTGTTATTAAAACTTTTATATCTCTTTGCATCCGTAATATGAATTTAGGTGTTGAAATAAATATTGTATATTCTAAAGGTTATTTAATGGCATGTGAAGGAAATAAGTTGATTCATGGTAACCGTGTGCTAGCATTTAAAATTCACGTGTGCAAATGATATTCAAATATAAGTTAAATATAAATATATACCATTATCTTACAAAAACTACCATGGATATGTACACTAAGTCTAATTTGACCTAAGTAGTTTCTCCATTATTATTATTTATGAAAATAATAGTAATAAATTTTTATAACACTTTTGTATTCACTTATTGGATAGGTTGTGCTAACTCATCCATGCAGAGACGTGTGTTTCTGAATTCTCATATATTTTTACTCATTTCCACATTCCAACAAAAAGACTTACTCAACCCTTTTATTTTTTAACCTCGGTCATCAGCTTTTGATTAGTCTATGCGATGCGCAGGTGACAGCTCGTCAATAGTCATCAACCTCAATTCTTTTTATCACTTATAGTTCTCTTTATCCGATTTTTCAAAACCAATATTCTATGTCTTATTTAGGTTGGATATGCGGCCCAGTTGTATCTCAGCTGGCATACAGTCAGAGACCGTATACTTCACAACTTTATAAATCATGTAAGATCTAAATTAGCTTTGTTCCATTTTCTTTCTATGTCGTCTCTTATTACCTATAGTGGACCATGCTTTTACATCACCGTATATATGGTGCGCCTCTGCACATTTGTATTTTTTATAGATATAATTATATATGGTCAATTGTTCTATAAAGCATGGATCATGAGCATAGCTTTGACAGACTACTAAAGAAAACATCTCATTGACTCAAATCCTTTTAAATTAATGCCCTAAATAATTATTTTGAAAAAACCCATCTTAGTGACTCAGATTCTTTCAAATTAATGCCCAAATATATTTCCCCATGAATAGAATTACCCTAAAATATTCAGAAAATACTATCACTTAGCCATCCAATCTAATTTAAGCATCCATTTGGCCAGGCTAGTTGGGTCCAACGTGAATGAAAATAGACCAATGATTGTAGCTTTTGATCGCGCAATCTTTTAACTTTTAAATCCGGATGTGAGCGTCTCCCTCCTACAAGTATTTGACTGGAAGACAATCTATATACGTGCCAATGTATGTGTGCTGATTTTTTTTCTAGAGGTCACAGTGATCCTTTGGACTTGTATGTATTTCTTTGTACTCACGCATGTGTATGTTATGTTTATCATCCTGCTGTTTTTTTCAGGAAAACTATCCTGCTGTTATGCATAAGCCCCGCATGCGTGCCAGTTTCCTAAATAGAGAGTTGATGTCATCCTGCTTTCTTTCTTGTACGTGTCGGAGCAGAAGTGTATTTTGTTTGCTATATATGTATGTGTCTGAAACAAATGATTATCATGTATGGTGCATGTAAGCATCCATATATACCCTAAAATAAGGCATCCGTATTTATCCTTTTTATTATGATGGAGTAAGGATCTTTGTTTGTATCAGAAAAAAAAGAACATAAATTATTGGCACTTAAAGGTTTACAAATTTTGGGTCGTCCCAGTTGTTAACCCATGATTACAGTTTAGCATCCGATTGTAGACATGTTTTTAAAATGAAAATACATACTTTATTATATAAAAAAATGCTTTGCCAATCTCCCTGTCCTCACTATATCTTTGATTTGTATATGGAAACTGCTTGTTTACAGCCCGATGCACGCCGCTCGTTCGACAGCCCGCTCGTCCCTGCGACACGTGTCACGTCGGCCCCACCCACGTGCCCTCTCTTCCCTCCTTTATCTTCTCCCCACTCGTGAAGGCATCCTCTCCTTTCCCTTATCCCTTTTTCCTGCTCGCACACCAGATGCGCTCCACACTCCTCTCATGACCTGTGACAGAACCCCACGGAGAACGGTGAGACTTCACCGGCGCTCCAATCTGCGCCGCCGCGCTGCGTGAGATAGCGACATGCTCCGATGCATGCTGCGAGGCGGAGATGCTAGGACGCCGGCACGCCGCCGTACTGCGGTGCGTGCGCGTGGATGAGCTGCGGTGAGGACGCCACCGTGCTACGAGCTGCGAGCAGCACTCCGGCGAGCCGGCGATGCTTCAACGACGTACGAAGAAGCACGACGACGAGATGCTGCAAGGTCAGCGGTGGGTACGGTGAGGGAAGCGACGGTGCTACAACGAGGGGAGTTGCAGCGGTGGTCGGCGACGAGCCGCTGGAGCAATGCCGGCGAGCCGATGCTGCGATGGCGCCACCGTGCTGCGAGCCGTTGCTGCGGTGGCATCTCGGCTGCGACGACGGCTCAACTGCTGCGACGTTTTGCTGCAACGGCGGCTCAGCTGCTCCGGCAATGCTTCGAGCCAGTGCTCCTGCGTCATCGCCGTGCTGCGAACCCGCCGGTGCTGCGACGGCACCGCCGTGCTGCAAGTCTGTCGGAGTTACTCTGTGCTATGGTCGTGATGGTGTAGAGAAGACAGAGGAAGAAGAGCATATTGCGTTGATTTTCATCGACGGCTAAGGACGCCCAGATCGTAGGGCCCAGGAGGTGGATGTTGTTACCCTTTTTTGTCTTTTTCACGCGGGCTTTCGTAGTATGCTAGGACTCTTAATAAAGAAACATCGTTTATCACATCCGTAACAATGAAACTAGGAGGATTATCGTCCCAAAACATGAGAGTTCGAGATGAAAGCATGTCTAGCTAAATTATGCGCGACACAGTTAGACTCCCGATCGCAATGCTGCAAAGAAATATTGCCAATCCTGGATGCAACCTGAAAACAATCTGCAAATATCGCTGTGTACAGACTTCCCACCTGGATAACACCTTTATACGCTTGAACTAGTTCCAAACACTCAGTTTCAACAACCACCGGTGCACAGCCCAGCCCTTCAAGAAGATATAGACCTTTTTCAAGAGCCGTTGCCTCTGCCGTTGCAGCGTCAAGTAGATGTTGAAGGGGTCAACAAGCACCTGCAATGCAATAGCCTCTCCTTTATCATTACAAAGCACTGCTCCAGCACCCCCCGATCCATTCTCTAAAAGAGCAGCATCAATGTTCAGTTTATAAGTATGTCTTGGTGATTTACTCCATGATATTTCACGTTGCTAATTTTTTTTTCCGAATACGCACGACTGTGCGTATCATATGTCTATATCTATACCAATATAAAAAGACCTAAAGGAGCAGATCCAATTAATCTCGGCCATCAAATCATGTCAATCCAACAACCTAGACTGCTTCAATGTCGAGCGCTCAACACGTTTAGCATGCAGTTAATTTCATGCCAAATATAGTGCTAATCACATAATAATACGCAAATAATATCCTACTTAATATCCACATGCACTTAATATACTTTCAAATTAAAGTGCATTGCACGTACACATTGACTAATTAAGAGAAGGGGGAAAGAACCCTGCCCACAGTTATTTACAATGCGTTAAAACTCAACGCATTCCACCACCGGTCCTCCTAAGTGTACTACTCATCCTTGGCCCACCCATCTAGTCCTACAAAAGAGATCTGGAGGTCGGCATGTAGGATGCCTGCGTGCTTCCAGGCCACACCTTCAGATGTTATCCGTCGTAGCACATGTCGCACGTCCTGTGTCTTTCCTTCGAACACAATTGAGTTATGTGCTTCCACAACTCCCACATGACCAGTAGTTGGATGGCCCGCACTGTCATGGCATACCTTCCTAGGTGTGTTGCCCGTGTGCACCATGTCAATAGCTCATCTCCCGCCGATGGTGATAGGCCGATCATGCCCACAATTAGGCCCACCTTTGTCCAAACTTCCCTTGCAAACACACATTGAGTCAGGAGGTGGTTAATTGTTTCGGCGTCTTGGTCACAAAAAGGGCAAGTGTCCTGATGTGGGAGACCTCGTCTTGCCAGCCTGTCCGACGTCCACACTCTATCCCTTAGGGCTAGCCATGCAAAGAAACGGCAGCGCAGGGGGCCATTTGATGAACATGTGAAGTTTGCCGTCGGTGAAACCTGTAGGGTAGCGAACTTGGCCGCGTAGGCCGATCTGGCTGAGAACTGGCCATCCTTCTACCACGACCATGTCAGTTGGTTCAGCCGTTGTGCATCCAAGTGTGTTCCTTCCACCTGTGTCCAGAGTTGCAGAAACTGTAAGAGCTCGCCCTCGTTCATTCCCGGCCCTACGTCGCGGGCCCATGTTGCATCCAGCAATTCATCGGGAACTGTTCTAGAACGCTTCACTCTCCTTGGCACCCTCGCATATATCTCTGGAGCCAGCTCCTGTAGGCAGTAGCCATTGAACCATCTGTCCTCCCAGAATAGGGCTGTTCGGCCGTCCCCTAGAGACGTTCTTGCCGTCGCCTGAAACAGGCCTCTTGCCATTTCCGGTACAGTGAACTTGAACTCCGCCCATGGTCTAGATGTGTCTGCTCTCTGAAGCCATAACCACTTCGCTTGAAGTGCCACATTCATCCACTTAAGATTGGTAACACCTAGGCCTCCCGCCCATTTTGGCCGCCAAAGGGCCTCCCATGCGACAACACATTTTCCACCTCCGGCTTCTTCTTTCCCGCACCATAAGAAGCTTCTGCATATTTTCACCATTGCCTTGATCGTTTTTGGTGGCAGTCCCATGGCGAGCATGGAGTGTACCGGGATAGCACACAAGACAGACTGTACGAGTATCATTCGACTGCTCTTAGGTAGAGATGTTGCTTTCCAAAATGGGAGGCGCGTCGCCAGCTATTCCACCATATCCTGGAACTGCGCTGCACTTTGCTTCCTAATGGACAGTGGTAGTCCGAGGTATCGGCATGAGAAAGTGGCAGTCGCGCACCCCAACAACTCAGACAGTAGTTGCATGTCCTCTGGAGTGCACCGAATCGGCAGGGCGGAGCTTTTCCGCCTGTTTACCTTGAGGCCCGAGGCGTGTCCAAACAGGTCCAAGATTGACGAGCATGTCAGGATATGCCTCTAATTTGGCTTCAGAAAAATCATCACATCATCAGCATACATGGATATCCGATGTTTCAGTCCTCGCCAGAGGGGCCAGCAATTCCACCGCCGTCGCGTGCTCGAACAATCTCTGGAGTGGCTCCATGCATAGTATGAATAGCATGGGTGAGAGGGGGCTTCCTTGTCTTAAACCTTGGCAATTGAAGATTGTTTCCCCGGGTATTCCATTCACAAAAATCTTGGTGGGTGATGTCGCGAGTAAACTACAGATCCAGGAAATCCACCTTGCGCCAAAACCCATATGCGCCAGCACTTCTAGCAAGAACGGCCATTGGACGGAGTCGAAAGCTTTGGATATGTCTAGTTTCATGAGAACTGTGGGGTCCTTCACGGCATGTAACCTTCGTGCCGTCCCTTGTACTAACATGAAATTGTCATGTAAAGATCTTCCCCGTACAAATGCACTTTGGTGGTTGCCCACTAGAAGCGGCAGGTCATTTGCGAGGCGGGTGGCGACTATCTTGTCGAACATTTTGACCACTCCATGGTTAAGGCTAACTGGCCTGAAATCCTTGATGTCCACCGCTCCCACCTTCTTCGGCAAGAGAGACACCATGGCTCTATTAATGGCCTGCATCCCCCTCATGTCTCCATGATGGAAATCCTCAAGTGCTCTCATGAAATCGTCTCTGATAATGGTCCAACATGTTGCGTAGAAACGTCCTGTGAACCCATCCGGCCCCGATGCCTTGTCCAGTGGCATGTCCTTGATCACCTTCTCGACCTCACGGGTAGAGAAAGGCGCGTCCAGATGCGCCAAATCTCTCCACGGCAGCCCTAGCACCTCCAGATTTAAGTTGCAACACCTCTCCGTAGCTGACCCCAAGAGCTTTTCATAGTATGAATCCACCGCTTGCGCAATATTTTCCTGGCCTGTGTGTAGAAGCCCCTCCGAGGTAATGGATAGAATAAGGTTCTTCCACTGCCTATGACTAGCTTGCCGGTGGAAAAAGGCCGTGTTGGCTTCCCCTTCCTTGAGCTGCAAGAGCCTAGAGCGCTGCTGGGCGATGGATCGCTCCAGCGAACATAGCCCAAGCAGCTTCCTCTTAAGTGTTCTACGCAGCTCATACTCTGCATCTGTTAGGGCTCTCGATTCCGTTGCCGCGTCGAGCCGGCCAATGACTTCCAGTGCAATCGCGATTTGCAGTCTGATGTTACCTATCCACCTATCACTCCATCATTGCAGTGCCTTTGTCGTAGCTCTCAGCTTGTTGTCAAGCACAACAAAAGCATTGCCGGCCGAGGCAATCGAGTTCCAAGCCGTCTCCACTGTCTGGAAGAAGCCCTCAGCCTTAGGCCAGAAATGTTCGAAACAAAAACGTCTGCCATACGCGAAATCTGCCTTGAGGACGAGGAGGAGGGGACAATGATTTGAGATCGCCGATCCCAAGGCCGTAAGCAAAGCTGCCGGATGCAGATCTTCCCAGCAGTTTGTCGTGAAGACGTGGTCAATTTTCTCCAAGGTTGGCCGCCTTCTTTCGTTTGACCATGTTAATTTGCGGCCGTTTAGGTACATCTCCTTGATTTCCAACATGTTCGTTTTCCGCCGAAATCTAGCCAACATCCGCCTGTTTACCACATCATTGTTCTTGTCTTCTGGATTGACTAGTAGATTGAAGTCCCCACAATGGCCCATGGGCCAACGTGTAGATCACGTATATCTACCAGTTTCTGCATGAACGCGATTTTATCGTTATCCATTTGTGGGCCATAGATGCCCGTAATCCACCAATGTCCCCCATTCTGCATTGTGACTTGGGCCGAGACTGTGTTTGTGGTGTAATGTGGATTCGAGAGCCTCACGACAGTGTCATCCCAAGCGAACAAGATGCCTCTGTTGGGAAACGTAGCATGCAATTTAAAAAAAAATCCTACGCTCACGCAAGATCTATCTAGGTGATGAATAGCAACGAGAGGGGGAGAGTGTGTCCACGTACCCTCGTAGACCGGAAGCGGAAGCGTTAGCTTAACGCGGTTGATGTAGTTGAACATCTTCGCGATCCAACCGATCAAGCACCGAACGTACGACACCTTCGAGTTCCACACATGTTCAGCTCGATGACGTCCCTCGAACTCTTGATCCAGCAGAATGTCGAGGGAGAGTTTCGTCAGCACGACGGCGTGGTGACGGTGATGGTGATGTGATCCGCGCAGGGCTTCACCTAAGCACTACGACGCTATGACCGGAGGAGTAAACTGTGGAGGGGGGCACCGCACACGGCTAAGAGAATAATTGTTGTGCTTTGGGGTGCCCCCCTGCCCCCGTATATAAAGGAGGGGAGGAGAAGGCCGGCCACCAAAGGGGGCGCGCCATGGGGGGGAGTCCTACTAGGACTCTACTCCTAGTAGGATTCGCCCCCCCCCCCCCCCCACTTTTCCTTTCTCCGGAGGTGGAAATAGGGAAGGAGAGGGCGAGGGAGAAGGAAAGGGGGGCGCCACCCCCTTCCCTAGTCAAATTCGGCCTCCTCCTTTGTGGGGGGCGCACCAGCCCCTTGTGGGCTGGTTAGCCTCCCTCCTATGGCCCATATGGCCCATATCTTCCACTCCGGTATGTAGCCGATACACTCCGGAACCCTTCCGGTGTCCGAATACTATCTTCCAATATATCAATCTTTACCTCTCGACCATTTTGAGACTCCTCGTCATGTCGGTGATCTCATCTGGGACTCCGAACAATCTTCGGTCACCAAAACACATAATTCATAATACAAATCGTCATCCAACGTTAAGCGTGCGGACCCTACGGGTTCTAGAACTATGTAGAAATGACCGAGACACATCTCCGGTCAATAACCAATAGCGGAACCTGGATGCTCATATTGGTTCCTACATATTCTATGAAGATCTTTATCGGTCAAATCGCAATGACAACATACGTTATTCCCTTTGTCATCGGTATGTTACTTGCCCGAGATTCGATCGTCGGTATCATCATACCTAGTTCAATCTCATTACCAGCAAGTCTCTTTACTCGTTCCGTAATGCATTATCCCGTAACTAACTCATTAGTCACATTGCTTGCAAGGCTTCATATGATGTGCATTACCGAGAGGGCCCAGAGATACCTCTCCGATACTCGGAGTGACAAATTCTAATCTCGATCTATGCCAACCCAACAAACACCTTCGGATACACCTATAGAGCATCTTTATAATCACCCAGTTATGTTGTGACGTTTGATAGCACACAAGGTGTTCCTCCGGTATTCGGGAGTTGCATAATCTCATAGTCAGAGGAATATGTATAAGTCATGAAGAAAGCAATAGCAATAAAACTTAACGATCATTATGCTAAGCTAACGGATGGGTCTCGTCCATCACATCATTCTCCTAATGATGTGATCCCGTTTATCAAATGACAACACATGTCTATGGTCAGGAAACTTAACCATCTTTGATTAACGAGCTAGTCAAGTAGTGGCATACTAGGGACACTTTGTTTTGTCTATGTATTCACACATGTATCAAGTTTCCGGTTAATATAATTCTAGCATGAATAACAAACATTTATCATGAGATAAGGAAATATAAATAACAACTTTATTATTGCCTCTAGGGCATATTTCCTTCAGTCTCCCACTTGTACTAGAGTCAATAATCTAGTTCACATCGCCATGTCATTTAACACCAATAGTTCACATCTTTATGTGATTAACACCCATAGTTCACATCGTCATGTGACCAACACCCAAAAGGTTTACTAGAGTCAATAGTCTAGTTCACATCGCTATGTGATTAATACCCAAAGAGTATTAAGGTGTGATCATGTTTTGCTTGTGAGAGAAATTTAGTCAACGGGTCTGCCACATTCAGATCCGTATGTATCTTGCAAATTTCTATGTCTACAATGCTCTGCACGGAGCTACTCTAGCTAATTGCTCCCACTTTCAATATATATCTAGATTGAGACTTAGAGTCATCTAGATTAGTGTCAAAGCTTGCATCGACGTAACTCTTTACGACGAACTCTTTATCACATCCATAACCGAGAAACATTTCCTTAGTACTCTTAGGTAACTAAGGATAACTTTGACCGTTGTCCAGTGATCCACTCCAGGATCACTATCGTACTCCCTTGCTTAACTCATGGCAAGGTATACAATAGGTCTGGTACACTGCATAGCATACTTTATAGAACCTATGACTGAGGCATAGGGAATTACTTTTCATTCTCTTTCTATTTTCTGCCGTGGTCGGGTTTTGAGTCTTACTCAACTTCACACCTTTGCAACACAGGCAAGAACTCCTTCTTTGACTGTTCCATTTTGAACTACTTCAAAATCTTGTCAAGGTATGTATTCATTGAAAAATCTTATCAAGCGTTTTGATCTATCTCTATAGATCTTGATGCCCAATATAAGTAGCTTCACCGAGGTCTTTCATTGAAAAATTCTTATTCAAGTATCCTTTTATGCTATCCAGAAATTCTATATCATTTCCAATCAGCAATATGTCATCCATATATAATATCAGAAATGCTACAGAGCTCCCACTCACTTTCTTGTAAATACATGCTTCACCATAAGTCTGTATAAAACCATATGCTTTGATCACCTTATCAAAGCGTATATTCCAACTCCGAGATGCTTGCACCAGTCCATAGATGGATCGCTGGAGCTTGTACACTTTGTTAGCACCTTTAGGATCGACAAAACCTTCTGGTTGCATCATATACAATTCTTCTTTAAGAAATCCATTAAGGAGTGCAGTTTTGACATCCATTTGCCAGATTTCATAAAATGCGGCAATTGCTAACATGATTCGGATAGACTTAAGCATCGGTACGAGTGAGAAAATCTCATCGTAGTCAACTCCTTGAACTTGTCGAAAACCTTTTGCGACAAGTCGAGCTTTGTAGACGGTAACACTATCATCAGCGTCCGTCTTCCTCTTTAAGATCCATTTATTCTTTATGGCTTGCCGATCATCGGGCAAGTCAACCAAAGTCCACACTTTGTTTTCATACATGGATCCCATCTCAGATTTCATGGCCTCAAGCCATTTCGCGGAATCTGGGCTCATCATCGCTTCCTCATAGTTCGTAGGTTCGTCATGGTCTAGTAACATGACTTCCAGAATAGGATTACCGTACCACTCTGGTGCTGAACGTACTCTGGTTGACCTACGAGATTCTGTAGAAACTTGATCTGAAGTTTCATGATCAGCATCATTAGCTTCCTCACTAATTGGTGTAGGCATCACGGGAACTGTTTTCTGTGATGAGCTATTCTCTAATTCGAGAGAAAGTACAATTACCTCATCAAGTTCTACTTTCCTCCCACTCACTTCTTTCGAGAGAAACTCCTTCTCTAGAAAGGATCCATTCTTAGCAACAAAGATCTTGCCTTCGGATCTGTGATAGAAGGTGTACCCAACAGTTTCTTTTGGGTATCCTATGAAGACGCACTTCTCCGATTTGGGTTCGAGCTTATCAGGCTGAATCTTTTTCACATAAGCATCGCAACCCCAAATTTTAAGAAACGACAGCTTAGGTTTTTGCCAAACCACAGTTCATACGGTGTCGTCTCAATGGATTTAGATGGTGCCCTATTTAACATGAATGCAGCTGTCTCTAATGCATAATCCCAAAACGATGGTGGTAAATTGGTAAGAGACATCATAGATCGCACCATATCCAATAAAGTACGATTACGACGTTCGGACACACCATTACGCTGTGGTGTTCCAGGTGGCGTGAGTTGTGAAACTATTCCACATTGTTTCAAATGAAGACCAAACTCGTAACTCAAATATTCGCCTCCGCGATCAGATCATAGAAACTTTATTTTCTTGTTACGATGATTTTCCACTTCACTCTGAAATTCTTTGAACTTTTCAAACATTTCAGACTTGTGTTTCATTAAGTAGATATACCCATATCTGCTCAAATCATCTGTGAAGGTCAGTAAATAACGATACCCGCCGCGAGCTTCAACACTCATCGGACCGCATACATCGATATGTATTATTTCCAATAAGTCATTAGCTCGCTCCATTGTTCCAGAGAACGGAGGTTTAGTCATCTTGCTCATGAGGCATGGTTCGCAAGTATCAAATGATTCATAATCAAGTGATTCCAAAAGTCCATCTGCATGGAGTTTCTTCATGCGCTTTACACCAATATGACCTAAACGGCAGTGCCACAAATACGTTGCACTATCATTATCAACTTTGCATCTTTTGGCATCAATATTATGAATATGTGTATCACTACGATCGAGATTCAATAAATCATTTATATTGAGTGTATGACTATAGAAGGTTTTATTCATGTAAACAGAACAACAATTATTCTCTGACTTAAATGAATAACCGTATTGCAATAAACATGATCCAATCATATTCATGCTCAACGCAAACACCAAATAACATTTATTTAGGTCTAACACTAATCCCGAAGGTAGAGGGAGTGTGCGATGGTGATCTTATCAACCTTGGAATCACTTCCAACACACATCGTCACCTCGTCATTAACTAGTCTCTGTTCATTTTGCAACTCCTGTTTTGAGTTACTAATGTTAGCAACTGAACTGGTATCAAATACCCAGGGGCTACTATGAACACTAGTAAAATACACATCAATAACATGTATATCAAATATACCTTTGTTCACTTTGCCATCCTTCTTATCCGTCAAGTATTTGGGGCTGTTCCGCTTCGAGTGACCATTTCCTTTGCATCAGGCTTAGGTCCATCTTTTGGCTTCTTCACGGGAGTGACAACTTGCTTGCCATTCTTCTTGAAGTTCCCTTTCTTGCCCTCGCCCTTTTCTTGAAACTAGTGTTCTTGTCAACCATCAACACTTGATGCTATTTCTTGATTTCTACCTTCGCCGATTTCAGCATCACGAAGAGCTTGGGAATCGTTTTTGTCATCCCTTGCATATTATAGTTCATCACGAAGTTCTAGTAACTTGGTGATAGTGACTAGAGAACTCTGTCAATCACTATCTTATCTGGAAGATTAACTCCCACTTGATTCAAGCGATTGTAGTACCCAGACATTCTGAGCACATGCTCACTAGCTGAGCTATTCTCCTCCATCTTATAGGCAAAGTACTTGTCAGAGGTCTCATACCTCTCGACACGAGCATGAGTCTGAAATACCAATTTCATCTCTTTGGAACATCTCATATGCTCCGTGGCGTTCAAAAAGTTTTTGAAGTCCCGGTTCTAAGCCGTAAAGCATGGTGCACTAAACTATCAAGTAGTCATCATATCGAGCTTGCCAAACGTTCATAAACGTCTACATCTGCTCCTGCAATAGGTCTGTCACCTAGCGGTGCATCAAGGATATAATTCTTCTGTGCAGCAACGAGGATATTCCTCAGATCACGGACCCAGTCCGCATCATTGCTACTATCATCTTTCAACTTAGTTTTCTCTAGGAACATATAAAAAAATAAAACAGGGGAGCTATACGCGAGCTATTGATCTACAACATAATTTGCAAATACTACCAGGACTAAGTTCATGATAAATTAAAGTTCAATTAATCATATTACTTAAGAACTCTCACTTAGATAGACATCCCTCTAGTCATCTAAATGATCACGTGATCCATATCAACTAAACCATGTCCGATCATCACGTGAGATGGAGTAGTTTTCAATGGTGAACATCTCTATGTTGATCATATCTACTATATGATTCACGTTCGACCTTTCTGTCTCAGTTTTCCGAGGCCATATCTGCATATGCTAGGGTCGTCAAGTTTAACCCGAGTATTCCGCATGTGCAAAGCTGTCTTGCACCCGTTGTATTTGAATGTAGAGCCTATCACACCCGATCATCACGTGGTGTCTCAGCACGAAGAACTTTCGCAACGGTGCATACTCAGGGAGAACACTCATACCTTGAAATTTAGTGAGGGATCATCTTATAATGCTACTGCCGTACTAAGCAAAATAAGATGCATAAAAGATAAACATCACATGCAATCAAAATATGTGAGATGATATGGCCATCATCATCTTGTGCCTTTGATCTCCATCTCCAAAGCACCGTCATGATCTCCATCGTCACCGGCTTGACACCTTGATCTCCATCGTAGCGTCGTTGTCGTCTCGCCAACTATTGCTTCTACGACTATCGCTACCGCATAGTGATAAAGTAAAGCAATCACATGGCGATTGCATTTCATACAATAAAGCAACAACCATAAGGTTCCTGCCAGTTGCCGATAACTTTTACAAAACATGATCATCTCATACAATAACGTATATCACATCATGTCTTGACCATATAACATCACAGCATGCCCTGCAAAAACAAGTTAGACGTCCTCTACTTTGTTGTTGCAAGTTTTACGTGGCTGCTACGGGCTTCTAGCAAGAACCGTTCTTACCTACGCATCAAAACCACAACGATTTTTCATCAAGTGTGCTGTTTTAACCTTCAACAAGGACCGGCCGTAGTCAAACTCGATTCAACTAAAGTTGGAGAAACAGACACCCACCAGCCACCTGTGTGCAAAGCACGTCGGTAGAACTAGTCTCAAGAACGCGGTCATGTAATGTCGGTCCGGGCCACTTCATCCAACAATACCGCCGAATCAATGTAAGACGTTGGTGGCAAGCAGATCGCCCACAACTCTTTGTGTTCTACTCACGCATATCATCTACGCATTGACCTGGCTCTGATACCACTGTTGGGAAACGTAGCATGCAATTTCAAAAAATTTCCTACGCTCACGCAAGATCTATCTAGGAGATGCATAGCAACGAGAGGGGGAGAGTGTGTCCACGTACCCTCGTAGACCGGAAGCGGAAGCGTTAGCTTAACGCGGTTGACGTAGTCGAACGTCTTCGCGATCCAACCGATCAAGCATCGAAGCGACCGGCACCTCCGAGTTCAGCACACGTTCAGCTCGATGACGTCCCTCGAACTCTTGATCCAGCAGAATGTCGAGGGAGAGTTTCGTCAGCACGACGGTGTGGTGACGGTGATGGTGATGTGATCCGCGCAGGGCTTCACCTAAGCACTACGACGCTATGACCGAAGGAGTAAACTGTGGAGGGGGGCACAGCACACGGCTAAGAGAATAATTGTTGTGCTTTGGGGTGCCCCCTGCCCCCGTATATAAAGGAGGGGAGGAGGAGGCCGGCCACCAAAAGGGGCGCGCCATGGGGGGGAGTCCTACTAGGACTCTACTCCTAGTAGGATTCGCCCCCCACCCCCACTTTTCCTTTCTCTGGAGGTGGAAATAGGGAAGGAGAGGGAGAGGGACAAGGAAAGGGGGGCGCCACCCCCTTCCCTAGTCCAATTCGGCCTCCTCCCTTGTGGGAGGCGCACCAGCCCCTTGTGGGCTGGTTAGCCTCCCTCCTATGGCCCATATGGCCCATATCTTCCACCGGGGGGGTTCCGGTAACCCCTCCGTTACTCCGGTATGTACCCGATACACTACGGAACACTTTCGGTGTCCGAATACTACCTTCCAATATATCAATCTTTACCTCTCGACCATTTCGAGACTCCTCGTCATGTCCGTGATCTCATCCGGGACTCCGAACAATCTTCGGTCACCAAAACACATAACTCATAATACAAATCGTCATCGAACGTTAATCGTGCGGACCCTACGGGTTCGAGAACTATGTAGACATGACCGAGACACATCTCCGGTCAATAACCAATAGCGGAACCTGGATGCTCATATTGGTTCCTACATATTCTACGAAGATCTTTATCGGTCAAACCGCAATGACAACATACGTTATTCCCTTTGTCATCGGTATGTTACTTGCCCGAGATTCGATCGTCGGTATCATCATACCTAGTTCAATCTCGTTACCGGCAAGTCTCTTTACTCGTTCCGTAATGCATCATCCTATAACCAACTCATTAGTCACATTGCTTGCAAGGCTTCATATGATGTGCATTACTGAGAGGGCCCAGAGATACCTCTCCGATACTCGGAGTGACAAATCCTAATCTCGATCTATGCCAACCCAACAAACACCTTCGGATACACCTGTAGAGCATCTTTATAATCACCCAGTTACGTTGTGATGTTTGATAGCACACAAGGTGTTCCTCCGGTATTCGGGAGTTGCATAATCTCATAGTCAGAGGAATATGTATAAGTCATGAAGAAAGCAATAGCAATAAAACTTAACGATCATTATGCTAAGCTAACGTATGGGTCTCGTCCATCACATCATTGTCCTAATGATGTGATCCCGTTTATCAAATGACAACACATGTCTATGGTCAGGAAACTTAACCATCTTTGATTAACGAGCTAGTCAAGTAGAGGCATACTAGGGACACTTTGTTTTGTCTATGTATTCACACATGTATCAAGTTTCCGGTTAATACAATTCTAGCATGAATAATAAATATTTATCATGATATAAGGAAATATAAATAACAACGTTATTATTGCCTCTAGGGCATATTTCCTTCAGCCTCCACGAGTCCCCATAGCCGACAGGTAGAAGTTCTCTAGTTTATTGCCAAGGCAGTGCCTTACAATGTCGGGCGTCATAGTTTCAATTTTTGTCTCTTGGAAGCAAACAATGGCCGGGTCCGCCGCCTCCACCACCTGGTAGATCGTACTATGTCGTGCAGGCGACTTTAGACCACGCACATTCCACACTAGAAGTTTGTATGGTTGCATATCCATGTCACTATCCTACCTCCACTGTCCATAGCCCTGCTACTGCCTGTCCTCCACGTCCAATGCCACGTCCTACAACGGGGTACCAGGCGCCTCCCACCCAAAGAGGGCCAAAATCGCCGCGATATGTCCATCGGTAAGTGGCTTTGAGAACAGATCAACGTACATCTGCACGGCTTCATCCGTGATCACCTCCGCCTCGTTTGCTAAGCAAAGCTTGCGTATGAGGACATGTTGCTGCTTGGATCCCACCGAGCGGCATCCCGGCCCCTTGGCCAGCCGCACGCTTCTCCTTGGGCTGGATACTGGCGGTCGCTTTTGCCTTGGCCTCCTCTTAACCGTGGGTGGCACCCGATCGATGGGCCTATTTAGGATTGGGTTCAGGGTCCTTTGGACCAGGGCGCAGAATTGGGCCACCTGACCCCTTGTCACGTTGGTATCAGGCTGGGAGGTGGGTGTTCATGTTCTCCCAGTCCACATCTTGCAACTGAGGAGCTGCATCAGAACTGCCAGAAAGACTGACCCGGAATGTAGTCTCGTCTATCCTGCATGCCTGGCCACGCACGGCCAATTGCTGGTCTCCATGTATCCCCATATGCGCATATTCTGTGAAAGCAGAATCTGTCTCGTCTCGGCACTCCGCACTTGTATTTAATTCCTCCAAGGTGATCTGATTCCAGGGCAGACATGTGGGGTCGTTGTCCGGTTCAGCCGGCAGGATCAGATTCCAGGAGCCAATTGGAATGCTGCATCCGTCCACCACAGGCGTGCTGTCACCACTCCTCGTCATACGTGTATATGGGCCATCAACCACTGCCATCGCAGTCTCTGCCCCTCTTATCCTGACGTTGGGCTGGTTCACCGAGGCCAGGGACTACGCATGTGACGTCCCGGTCGACGCTGGTTGGTGCGAGACCCTTCTGGAGCCACAAGACGACGCTGGTGGTATCAGACTGTCCTGTCCTGCTGCTGCGCTCTCCAGGGACCCGCAGAGCCCATTTATGCTGTGCCTTTCCACATGCCCGCCTACCACAAGCCCACCAATGCTTTCGGCAGGGAGGTTACTTTCCCTTTCCACTTGGTCCACTTCCCGGTTTGACCTCCGGGGGCCCACCACCGGGGATTGTGCCCTCGTCGTCTCCACACGTTCCAGCAGCGGCTAGTCGTCGCCGGCCGCCAGCGTATCCTGCCTTTACGGCGCAGCTGATGCCGTCGAAGATTGCGTCGAGCCCACGGGGCCGTCCGAGGGAGGCACTGGGGCTGCCAGCGCACGACGCATGCCAGGGCGCGGCGGCGGCCTTCATCCTCCCCATCCGAATCCGGAGGTGGCGGCGATGGGCGGGGGGCGGTTCCCCAAGATGGCTGGGACGGCGGGGCCTCTCTGATGATTTCCACTGGGTACCATAGGGCATCAACGCTTTCTTTCCACCCGCGAGCATGTCGGCGGCACGGTTCTTCCACCACCAGGATGCGTCGTGGAGGGATCCAATTTGGATCATCCAAGCACAACCAGACCCCGAAGCGCAACATATCATTCCGGTGTGCCGTGCACTCCGCCACCTTGACGACCAGGCCGATTCCTCGCAAGACCTCCTGCGCGGCCCTCCGAGTCCATGCGTTCGCCGGAATTCCCACAAGAGCCAGGTGCACTCGGTATGGCATGCCAATGCCGGTGGCCTGGTCCTGACGAAGCCAGGGTTTGAGCGTGAGCCAGATGCCCCCGGCCAAAGCCTGACCCCGATCCACCATCTGATCTCTGAGCTCCTTGCTCCTGCACAGGACCAAGAAATCCTCTGGGTAAAAAGCGCGGATGGACATGTCCAGCGGACCGATCTCGAACTCCACATGAATCGCCGCCGCGGCCGCGACAAGGTCCACGCTTGCTCCTCCGGGTAAAACGCGCAGATGGACATGTCCAGCGGACCGATGTTGCTAAAAATTTGTACTTGCTCCCCCATACTTCAGCGTTAGAGCATGTGATACGTCCATTTTGTATCATGTTTTCTTACTATTATTTATAATGTTTTTGATCAATAGAATACTTTATGGTGCCACTCTAATGCCTCTTCTTTCTTAATTTGCAAAATTTACATGAAGAGGGAGATTGCCGGCAGCTGGAATTTTGGACTTGAAAAAGCCATGTCGGAGATACCTATTCTGCACATCTCCAAATGAGCTGAAATTTCACGGAGAATTATTTTGTAATAAATAAAAATTATTGGTGAAAGGAAATACCAGAGGGGGACACCCAGGTGCCCATGAGGCACCAGCCCCTCGGCCCACCCTGGCGGCTTGTGGGGCCCCTGGCCAGCCTCCGGTGCCCATCCTCTGCTATATAAGCTTATTTGCCCTAGAAAAAATAAAGGGAGGACTTTCAGGATGAGGCGAAACCTGGGCAGGAGCACTTTTGCTCTCCGGTGGAGCGATTCCGCCGGGGATACTTCCCCCCGGTAGGGGGAAATCAAAGCCATCGTAATCACAAACAACCCTCTCATCGTGGGAGTACCAATCTTCATCAACATCTTCCACAGCACCATCTCATCTCAAACCCTAGTTCATCTCTTGTATTCAATCTTTGTCTCAAAATCTCAGATTGGTACCTATGGGTAGCTAGTAGTGTTGATTACATCTTATAGTTGATGCTAGTTGGTTTATTTGGTGGAAGATTATATGTTTAGATCCTTGATGCTATTCAATAACCCTCTGATATTGAACATGAATATGATTTGTGAGTAGTTACATTTGTTCTTGAGGACATGGGAGAAGTCTTGTCATAAGTAATCATGTGAATTTAGTATTCATTCGATATTTTGATGATATGTATATTGTTGCTTCCTTTAGTGGTGTCATGTGAACGTCGACTACATGACACTTCATAATCTTTGGGCCTAAGGGAAATCATTTTTGAGTAGTAATTAGATGATGGGTTGCTAGAGTGACAGAAGCTTAAACCCTAGTTTATGCGCTATTTCGTATAGGGTTGATTTGGACCCATATGTTTCATGCTATGATTAGATTTATCTTAATTCTTCTTTCGTAGTTGCGGATGCTTGCGAGAGGGGTTAATCATAAGTGGGAGGCTTGTTCAAGTAAGAACAACACCCAAGCACCGGTCCACCCACATATCAAATTATCAAAGTAGCGAACGCGAATAAAAAACAAACATGGTGAAAGTGACTAGATGAAATTCCCGTGTGTGCTCAAGAACGATTTGCTTATTATAAGAGATCGTTCCGGCCCGTCCTTTGCTACAAAAAGGATTGGGCTACCTTCCTGCACTTTTGTTACCGTTACTACTTATTGTCCGTTACAAATTATCTTGCTATCAAACTACTTGCTACCAACAATTTCAGTGCTTGAAAAAAATACCTTGCTGAAAACTGCTTGCCATTTCCTTCTGCTCCTCATTGGGTTCGACACTCTTACTTGTCCAAAGGACTACGATTGATCCCGTATTCTTGTGGGTCATCAGCATATACTGCAAAAGCTGTGCGAGGTGGAGGGGCAACCTGCTTCCCCTCTCCATTGCCACCATATGTACCAAGAACCTACAAGAATAATTTCCTTTAACCCGACATGGCCCAGAACATGTAATTTGTTACTTTGCCACAGATGAAGATCTTCAAGAACAATGGAGCCCGATTGATCCACATTTGCAGCATAATTTATTATATCCAGGAGAACCAAAGAACTCCATACTCCTGTGCATGACTGCAAGTGACACATGAAATGTTTTACATCTTCTGGCCCCATTGAGCAAACCGGACAATGATCATTGATCGGAATATATTTGTTAGCAAGCACTGAAAACCCCAGAATGATCCCATGAAGAGCCTGCCAGGCAAAAATCCTAACTTTACTAGGTACCTGAATCCGTAATATATCCTAGATGGGGTTGGTTGTGAGCTAATGTCCCTTGGCCATCAGGTCTACTCAGTCGGTGCCTATGAGCATGGTCCCATTCAATATAATATGCCGACTTGACCGAGAACACATACCATTTTGTATTGTGCCAAGCAACGAAGTCCTCATCAAGATGTTCACATAAAGGAATCTGAAGAATTCTTTCCACACCAACTAGATTCAATATGTCGTTGATTAGCATCTCATCCCATCTTCCCGTAACTGGGTCAATCAGTTTATTAATCATTTCACCATTACCCATTCTCCAAATGTATCCTCTACGAAAGGTGTTCAGTCCAGCCAAAATGCTTTGCCACGTGAAAGAGGACCCATTCTTCGGGCCCACCTTTAGTAAGTTATAATTTGGATAGTATTTGGCTTTCAAAACATGAGCACATAAAGAGTCAATAT
This sequence comes from Thinopyrum elongatum, assembly GCA_011799875.1. Lineage (NCBI taxonomy): Eukaryota > Viridiplantae > Streptophyta > Magnoliopsida > Poales > Poaceae > Thinopyrum > Thinopyrum elongatum. The sequence goes on along the minus strand of CM022299.1, from coordinate 591,051,414 downwards.
TTGTGATAAGTCTCCAAGACTGCTTTGCCAACTTAGCTAAATTAAAGTAGTGATGGTCCCGGAAGCCCATACCACCATCCTTCTTCGGAATACACATCCTCCACCAAGCCATCCAATGCATCCCTTTAATTTCATCGGTGTCATCCCACCAGAATTCAGTCATTGCATCAGTCATTTCCTTGCATAGCTTCTTGGGGATATTGAAAACTGACATTGTAGAAACAGGAATTGATTGTATCACTACCTTCAAAAGGATTTCCTTACTTCCCATAGATAGGATTTCTTATTTCCAACTTTTCAATCTATTTATAATCCTCTCCAATACATGAACAAAACTATCACTTCTATCCACCCCAACCATGGTTGGTAATCCCAGGTATTTATCTAACAATGCTTCGGACATAATATTGAGTTCCGTATAAATATTAGGCTTCATGGTAGCATCTACATTTGGGCTAAAAAAATATGCTGCACTTTGCTTCACTCACCATTTGCCTAGAGTTTGAACAATATTAATCTAGTGCATGTGTCGACGAGGTTGCATTAGTCATATATTCTTTCATAAGGATATGGGAATCATGAGCGAATAATAAATGCGAGGTTGATGGTGTATTTTTGCAAACACTAACTCCTTCAATGCCACGCACCTCCTCTTTATGAGCCAGAGGACTAGATAATCCTTCTGTATTAAAAGATGGAGCCTTTCATGGTTCTCCATACGTCACACAATTATATCCATTGATTTTGTGTTAATAATAAAAATTGACGGTTAAGATTTAAAGGTAGATCTACAAAGATACGTGGAAAAAACGGCTCGCAACACGAGCCAACCTGCGGTCCTCATAGATCACGTCACCCGCGTTCTATTCCATCCATCGCTGCATTGGGTCTTTGTGTGGGCCACATCACTGCGTTCCGTTGCTCATGTTTCCTGATTCGCATGTAATCCTGTCTTACTGTTTTTTTCTCTCCTGTTCGCATGCAGTTTTTTCTCCTGATGAATCGGACCTGAGTTGGATTCTAACTCCGTGTCCCTAGCTGCCTTAATTTCCAACTCCCTCATAAATCTGCTCGGGAGAGAGGAGGCGAAGCGAGGCGAGGGTGTGATCCATGGAGCCAGAGCAGCAGACGTTTTCTAGGTCCTTCCTTGGGTGCGACATGATCGAGCACCTCGACGCCAGCTGTGCTCGTTGCGGCCCACGCGCCCACGGGTGGTGGATAGGGGTTACGGCACGGACGAGGCTCAACATGGCGGCCACCTGCCCAACGAGATGCCAAGAAAGGTCGATGGGGGAGGGCAGGGTTAACATTTGAGCAAGCATAGGCTTTCCTACACCCCCTTATCTAGCTATTCATTTCTGCATCGCGTTTCATGCGAGCACTTTTCTCTTTTTTGTTTCTTCCAAATAAAACAACATATGAACTTCAAACTTTGAGGAACAACAAAACATTCTAACAAGAATGTGGAAAAAAACTTTCAGATGGTCCGACATAAATATACAAAATGCGATTTTTTGGTGTAAAAAATATTATTTTTAGTACAAATGATTGACGAAAAAATCTGAAAGTTTTTTCCCACATTCTTGTTAGAATGTTTTGTTGTTTCCTAAAGTTTGAGGTTCATATGTTGTTTTATTTGGAAGAAACAAAAAAGAGAAAATTTCATATGGTAAGTTTATTGTATAGCACAGATCTCAAAGCAATAATGAAGGGTGATGATAAGAGGTGTCCAGAAACCTGAGCTTTCTAAATCCACGTCGGCAGGGCCACGGGAGCGAGCAAGGTAGTCCGTGATCTGTGCACGGCTCCGTCCTCACTCCTCCACACATCGCGGCATCTCCGCATCTGTAGCACCTCGAGATGGAAAACGAGGCCATGGCCGGCAGTGCTAGCTCGGGATCGCCGCATCTCGAGCGCGGCACGGCGGCTCAGCCATGGCGGACAGCGCGAGCTCGGGGTCGGAAACAGGCCATGGCCTGTACCAGAGAGATGATCAGGACTCGGGTGTAGGGGGTGTGACCTGTGTTCACCCCTGTGCCGTCTGCCGCTGCAGGGTCGGCGAGGCGTGACTGGCGCACAGGTCGCCATGGCCATGGTGGAGGAGGAGGGCTGGAGGCGCTGCTCGGTGGTGTGCAGCATTGGGCAGGGGGATTGATGGGGACGGCGTCCGCATGTTCGTGGGCGCGCTCGGCGTTGTCACCGCCGTGTCGCTGCTGGTATCGGTCATAGCGGGCGTGTCGCCGCAGTACAAGGCTGCACTGCGTTCCAACAGCCCGCCATGGCTGAGCGCGGCTGCGGACAGCACGCACATGACGGCCATGGAGATGTGACGAGCAGGAGCAAGCCCTACGAGGTTGCTGTGGAGAAGCTGCAGTGTATCTTCACTGCGGCCGACGTATTACCGTGGATGTGGTCTCCATGGAGGTGTCTTCAAGATTGGCATTGGAAAAATTTGCAGTGCCTCCCTGAGTCAAGCCGCTGCTTGATCTTCTTATCCACGTCCCCATTTTGCGAGTAACCACCAGTCCACCACTAATTCAAAATTTATTTGAAATTAAAAAAAAAGAGTAAGAGAGAATCATTTGATGGATCAAATTAGTTGCCGCTTGAACCTTTGTCACTCCCCAATTTGCATGTAGTGGCCGGAGTGTATTTACTAATTTGTGCTTTAGAAGCTAAAAATTAGTATCAATGCACACTGTTAAGAGCTTTTAGCCTTATACAATGACTGTCAATTTGTGCCGACTACTGCACTGACCTGAAAAGAGTCAACAAGCAACTTTCTGTTATACCCAAAAGGTGCCCTGCTTTAAGTTTCACTTGGTTTGAACTACTTTCTGCTGAATCCATAATAAACAAAATCAACTGAAAAAATAGTATTCTTTTAGATGTATTGATTTCTCTGGGTAGTACCATAAACTGGACTTGCTGGGATCGTAGGATTTCCTTTCCCTGTCTCTTTGGTATGATGGTGATTTTCCATCTGGTAGTTTAAAGTCCAGCCGCATCTCGGTCCCCTTTCTATTTCTCTTGCTATGTTATCTTAGCTATCAATCCAGTTAGCTAGCTGATGGAGCCTTATCATTAGCCTTTCACAAAATTATTCCGTAGAGTTTATATCTACAGCCATAAAACGTACACTTCTTCCTGATCTGGTCTGAAAGACACTCCATATATTTGGGTGGATAGGTTTTTTTTTCTTTTTCGAAAAGGAGGTTATCCCCGGCCTCTGCAACAGAACGATGCATGCGGCCATCTTATTAATAAGCAAAAGGTTCAACAAAGTCTCCAGATCTCAAAAAGGTACAAAGAGAAACAAAAACATGAAACAGGATAGCCACAACCGGCGGAATAAAAGTAGATAGGAAACTAAACACCTATCATATTACATGACCGCCATCCAAACCGGTTGAAGATAGCCCGTGCTACCGTCTTCCATCGGATAGACCCAGTAACCATACGTTCCCTGGAATCCGTCGGAGTGAGTAGTGACCACATACGGATCAGTGTAGTGGCCCGAAAAATAACCTGCAAGAAATGAATATGTGTTGTTCTGTTAAAAACCAAATTGTTCCTGCAGTTTCATACTGCCCATAATAAAGCACATACTCCTACATGGATATGTTTCGTCGTTTCTGACTCTACTCCATCTAGCCACGTCCCAAATAACGTGTGGATGGTAGTCGGAGGAGTAATGTTAAACGCTATGTGAACAGACCGCCATAATTTTTTTGCCATTGGGCAATCAAGAAAGAGGTGTTTGATAGATTCATCATGATCACAGAAGCTACATCTTCTAGATCCTGTTCAGTTGCGTTTTGCCAAATTGTCCTTAGTTAGAATGACTTGTTTATGGACAAACCACATAAACACTTTAATTTTTAAGGGCACTTTGACTTTTCAAATATGCATCGATCGAGGGATAGAGCCAGAGTTGATAATATCCAAATACATGGATTCAACCAAAAACACTCCATTTTTGGTTAGTGTCCACTGTAACTGGTCTGGCTGTTGAGAAAGGTGAACATCCATCAATCTTCTCACCAGATGGAGCCAAGCTTCCCAACGGTTCCTGCTAAAGTCCTCCTGAATTGAATATTAAGAGGGTTGGACTGTAATACTGTTGCAACGTAAGCATCTCTACGCTGAACAATATTATAGAGAGAAGGATATTGGATAGCTAAAGGCGTCTCCCCTAACCATGTATCCTTCCAGAATCTCGTGGTAGTACCATTTCCAATGATAAATTTTGTCCTGTGGAAGAAGGCTGATTTCACTCTCATCAGTCCTTTCCAAAACGGTGAATCAGTCGGTCGGACTATCACCCGGGATAAGGTTTTAGATTGTAGGTACTTATTACGCAGAATCTGGGCCCATGTGGAATCGGTCTCTACAGATAGCTTATACAGCCACTTGCTGAGAAGACATCTGTTCTTCACCTCTAAATTTTCAATACCAAGACCCCCTTGGTCTTTTGGCCTACAGATAATATCCCATTTAGCGAGCCTGTACTTTCGTTTTAACTCATCGCGCTGCCAGAAGATGCGCGATCGATAGAAGTCCAGTCTTTTCCGAACTCCAACTGGTACCTCAAAAAAGGACAGGAGAAACATTGGCATACTCGTGAGCACCGAATTAATGAGAATTAATCGGCCTCCATATGACATAAGCTTGCCCTTCCAGCATCTTAGATTCTTTTTAAATCGATCCTCAATGCACTTCCATTTTTTGTTAGATAGCTTACGATGGTGAATTGGTATGCCCAAATACGTAAAGGGCAACGAACCTAATTCACACCCGAACAATTGTTTGTAAGCTTCTTGTTCGTCTTTAGCTCTTCCAAATCAGAACAATTCACTTTTATGGAAGTTAATCTTTAACCCCGACAACTGTTCGAATAAGCATAACACAAGCTTAATGTTTCTTGCTTTCGCCAGATCATGCTCCATGAAGATGATAGTATCATCAGCGTAATGTAGAATGGACACTCCTCCGTCCACTAAATGCGGTACGAGGCCATTGTCCTTAGCTCTTCCTATTAGGATCGTCAACATGTCTACTACTAAGTTGAACAAAATAGGTGACATCGGGTCTCCTTGCCTCAGACCCTTGTGTGTCTGAAAATAATGACCTATGTCATCATTCACTTTGATTTCGACACTCCCTTTTTGCGTGAAAGAATCTACCTGGTTTCTCCAGGACTGATCGAATCCTTTCATCCGCAAGGCCTGCTGTAGAAATGGCCATTTAACCTTATCGTACGCTTTCTCAAAATCCACCTTAAAAACCACCCCATCTAGTTTTTTCGTGTGGATTTCATGGAGCGTTTCATGCAGGACCACAACCCCTTCTAGGATGTTTCTGTCTGGCATGAAAGCAGTTTGAGATGGCTGCACCACAGAATGTGCAATCTGCGTAAGCCTGTTGAAAATATTGCGTTGCTTTAATGGTGAATAAATTGTACACGCTGGAGTGTTAAGTGTAATCTCTTGAAGCAAGTATTGCGTGTTCTAGATGCCATCCACACATCTATAAAAATATTTACATTAGGCTGAACTTTTGGGCAAGGTATAATTCTTGGACAAATAAAACTGCAAGACCAGGAAAAAAAATTGCTGTAAATTTTAGGTTTTTTTATTTTGAGATTTCTGTTGATGGCCAAATTAGTAGTGAAATGAGGTCTGTAGCAAAGGTATTCAGTCTATATACAATGATTTTTTGCTGAGGATGATCATGAATTCACTTGGGTTCATGTCCAGATATTTGGCAGCTGCAAAATATCATATTCAATATTTATTTAAAGAAGCTATCTTCATTGTTACTGTTGGAGCTGAAAATTATATTTCGCAAGTACCAAAACAAATATGTTTCGTCATCTATTACTTACTTTTTGACTCCTGTAAGAAAAAAAAATCTACAATGCCTTGCGTATGATATAAGACATTTGTAGGTTAACAAAAAAAAAAACTGGATCGACGAAAGTATTTCATCATCCAAAATATCCATGTGACTTATTCAACATTAAACATCTCCTTCAACACATCATATCTTTCTCAAACAGTAGAGATTTTTTTTTTGCAATTTCTCATTCCATGGCGCAAATAAGTTTTTTCGTGCCTTCGAGAGTTGTATCGGTGGTGGACGGTAAGCGGGGCATGTTGAGGGCATGGCGGAAATCGAGCCACTAGGCGGTGGCGGTGTCCGAAGGACTATGGGGAGGGATGGCGGGTGTCGATCAGGTATACTCGTCCATGGCCATGTTATGTTAGTAAAGCAATCATTGATTATTCATTCATCGTGCTAACCACAAGCCAAATAATAGATACATTTCAGACGTTGAAAAAATCTGGTACGACTGAAATCACAATTATTATTCATGTTGGAAAATAATTGACAAGGGTGATAAACAAAACCATCATTTGTGTATTAGGCCATACTTATTGGTCTAGGAAAGTGCGATGTATTTTTCTACTGTTGCAATGCACGTGCATGTTTACTATTATAAGAAGTGCTCACAAAACTTATTAGTTTGAAATTGATCACGTCCGTCAAGAATAGGTGGACAACGCGACAAGCATCAATGATGACATTGAAGATGAGAAATGGCAATACAAACAGGTCGCTAAGAGCGCATGAGGATACCTTTTCTCCCGGTGCAACGGCACGGGCACATTTACTAGTCAAGAACAAATACAATGATAGGGGATCTCCTTGCCAGAGACCCATTCCCGGGATAAAGGAGTCTAGCTCTTGTTTGTTGAATCTGACCTTATATTTGACAGACTGGATGCAAGCCATCAACAATTCCACAAACTCAACATGAAACCCCAACTTAATCATCATACCGTGCAAAAAATTCCATTCAACCCGGTCTTAGGCCTTGTCCATATCCAATTTTACCGCAGAATAACCCCATTTACCCTTCTTCTTTTGCATGCAAGCACTCATATGCAAACAAGATATTATCTATAATCAGTCTATCCGGTACAAATGTGCTCTGCACTGGAGATTTAGTATTATCTAGAATACATTTCAAACGAGTCGGGACTATTTTGGAGATTACCTTGTACAAAACATTGCATAAGCTGATGGGTCTGTATTGCGTGGTCAACTCTGGATCTTCTATCTTGGGTATGAGAACAATCGTTGTATCATTCCAACCTACCGGAATCACCTTATAAATTATTGCATTTAAAGCTTCCAAGGTCAAAGAATCACCCAGGACATGCCAATATTTTTTGAAGAAAATATCATGGAGGCCATCAGAACCCGGTGCCTTCAAATCTCCAATGGAAAAAAAATGCTTTCTCCACCTCTTTAGTCGTGTAGGGTTCAGCAGATTTTCATTCATGGCCTCTGACACCCCTGGTCTCAGTTTACGTAGCAAATCCGGATGTGGCTCAACAACTTCAGTCACAGACAGCCCCGCAAAATATTGCGTCACATGAGGGTTGAACGATGTACTTCCACCCAGCCACGTACTGTTGTCACCACTCATTTTTTTATCATGTTTCTTTTGTGATGACCAGAAGAAAAATTCTGAAAGTATGACATATTCCTATATCTAAATCGTAGCCAGTTCAACCTGTTGCGTTGTGCATGATGAATTTCTTCCTGTTCAAGTAACGATTGAACCTCCCTTACTAATTCTCTTTCCTTTCTTGTGTTTTTATCATTTATATGTCCACTAGTAGCCTTCTCCAAGTCTGTCTGTGCAGACCGAATTCTTCTTTTAGTGTTTTGAAGAACACATCGGTCCCACTTATGTAGATGATCATGTACCGTAGCTAACTTCTTCGCCAGGGTATTATTCAAACTTCAAACACCAGCCTGCTCCAAGGCCTCTTTGACTACCTGACGAAAATGGGCCTCTTTAAGCCACTTTGCCTCAAATCTTAACACTACCGCTATTTTCCTCCCTAGTTGCTGGTTCTGTGTTAATCATAATTTGTCTATGACCTGACTTACTATAGTCAAAGGTTTTGCAGAACCGCCTCCCCAAACTTTTGGTTCCATGCTTCATTTGATAGAGCTCGGTCAAGCCTCTCGCGAATTTTCGCTCAATGTCACGTGAATTTTTCTCCCACATAACCAGTGTCAGCCAAGTTACAATCTTCCAAAGCCTCACTAAAGGCTTGCATGAAGTGAAGGGGTCGAGGGTTCCCCCCTTATTTCTCAAAAGGATAGAGAATTTTATTTAGGTCTCCCACCTCCAACCAAGGAATATTAGCCATATCATGCAGATCTCTCAGCCGCTACCACGTCAAGTGTTTCTCCTGCCACCCCAGTTCACCGTACATCCCCATGAAGTGCCACACGTTATCCTGTCCACTCCCAATATGGACATCAATGAAACAACTATCTGTCTTGTATCGGAAAGAGATGTCTACCTCGTTCTTCCAAAGAAGCAGCAATCCTCCACTCCGACCATCACTCCGAACCACCTCTTTGAAATCCATCTTCAGTCTACGATGCAAACATTCTGCCGGCCACTCATCAAGGTGAGTTTCCGATAGAAAAACAACATTCGAACAATTCCGCTTCTCGGTGTTCAGCAGAGCCTTGTCCCAATGAGGCCGCGACAGTTGTAACTTAAGAGCTTCATTGTTCCAAGTACTAGCACCGCAACCAGCCTGAGCAAATTTGGAGCACAACTTCTTTCCAAATCTTTAAAACCTCATACTCGAGATGCTCCCTAAACGAGCTGACAAATTGATCTACCACGGGTTACCAGTAGCAAAGGCGAGCAAAACCTCGTAGGAGAGAGGAAGAAACCAACCACGGTACCCTACGACGCCATCCGAGGACAAGAATCACCGCCCACCACGCCACCACCGGGGAGGCGGCCGGCGGCGGGCCAGCAGAACTCTAGTCACGCTAGGGATCGCCTTCCTCCTGCATAACTCTTTGCTCTCAAGACCCGTGCACACAGAGATTCCGGACGAATGAAAATTCTCCAACTCTGTTTAGCCAGCATTGCCAAGTCTCGGAATCCCATGCCTCCTTTCTCCTTTGGAAAGCACATACGCCACCATGCTAACAGTGCATTTTCTTCTCCTCCTCTGAGTCACCCCACCAAAATCCCGACATTACGTCAGTTATTTCTTTACAAACCTTTTTGGGATGTTGAAACACTGCCATTGCAAACACTGGGTTAGACTGAATGATCGCGTTGAGTAAAATCTCCTTGTCGCCCATGGACAAGATTTTCTCCTTCCATCCCTTCAATCTGTTTAGAATTCTCTCAACCAGATGGGTGAAACTATCACTCCTATCCAGTCCCACCATGGAAGGGAGGCCAACGTACGTATCTAAAATTACTTTTGTCATAATAGCAAAAGGGCCTGTGCGTTGCAACGGGAGAAAAAAGTTTTTGAAATCTAGGGGAATTTAAAATCTCATTGTTAGTTTATTTAATTTTATAAAATGAAGTCTTATTTTTAAAATCTTGTTGTTAGTTTATTCATTTTTTCGTACGAGTATTTAAAATCTCATTGTTTTAATTTTATAAAATGAAGTCTTATTTTTAAAATCTAGCAGTATTTAAAATCTCATTGTTAGTTTATTTACTTTTATAAAATGAAGACTTACTTTTTTACATGATCTTCCTTGGTCATTGTACCCAAAATATGAATATGTTTGTGGAAAAAATAAAACTAAAACTCAAATTTCTAGTTTTTTTTTCATGTACAGCATACATGTATAGAATTTTTGCACCTAATTTTATTTTTCGGAAAGATGTTTTGATTGTTTGCACCTAATTTTATTTTCCATTAAGAGAAAAAAAACTCAAAAGTGTAGTTAATTTTCTCATCCGCATGAGGCAATTTTGTGAGCGTCCATGAATTTTATACAGTTCTTATCTGTGTTCGACTCGGCTCCCATCGCCATTAGCATATGTTCATGTTCGTGCGCTAGCCGTTGGCCTGACGTAGATGGTGGCATGTGTGCATGGTGTGGTGGTCTTGGTGGCCACTCGCCGCCGGCCATGCTTATTGACAGATTGGTCCTGGTCTTATTCTTCTGTTAAACGCGGGAATTTTTGTCACTTCAAAAATCTTTTCCAAACTCCATGTGCTTCTCTTTGAGTTCTTCGTGTATGTCCAAGTGGAAAAAGGAAAGAAAAAGTACATAGAGGAGCAGCACAGCACAGCCAGCCGCGGCCCACTTGCCTGCCTAGCAGAGGCCGGCCCACTTCCCTCTCCCCTTAACCAAGCGATCATGCCCGACCTGATCCCAAATTCCTCTTATCTCTCTCGACCCCTTCTGCGCCGCCGCCCACACACGCCTCGAGCTCCTCGAGATCTCCTCGTCCCCTGCTCTCCACGCCTCTGGCACGCTGCCTTACCGCCGGCGAGCTCCTCCTCCGCGCCTCCCTTTCTTTTCTTACCTCCCCCTGAGCGAGCCCCTGCTTCGGGTGCCCCCGCCATGGCAAGGGGGGCGGGCAGGACCTCGGCCCGCCCCGTATCTGCCATGGACACGAGCAACAGCTTCGCCATGGCATGCTCGGCCAACCCCGTGTTTGCTGAAATGGATGTGAGCAGCAGCCCCGCCATGGCAAGGGGCAGGAGCTCGGTTACTCGCAAGATCTGGCGGCGGTGATTGGAGACGTCGCGTTCGTCGGCCCGGTCGCGACGCGGCTATGTATGGGCTCTTGGCAGCTAGTCCATCTCTGTACTCTCTCTCTCATCAACTTTCCTGAATCTTCAGAACAGCTCAATCCTCTTCTTTAGGATGGTTGGGCACCCATCCATGGTGGCACCAATTTTTTTCTGAATCTTCTTCATGCGCCTCTCCTTTTTTATTGGTCATATCTCACCTTATTTCTGTTGGCTTGTTGCTTCTGGCAATTTCGAACGTATATAAATTGCAAGGATTTGATGTAAAGTGGCGAGGTGGGACTATTAGATTGAATATGATTTTTAGCAAAAATTATGTTTGTTGCAGCCGGAAGGGAGGGCAGATCGTGAGGTCCAACGTTTTTAGCGGCCCACGAGCGAACCGATCAAAATTATGGGAGTGCGGGTTGATTACCCACAATCACAGGGACTTCTCTAAAAAAAACATCGCGACGGTGAATCCGACGGAGTCAATCCGGGCTTTATTATTAGGGAAAGATGTTTAGTTCTGCACACATCATAGCTTTTACATCAACATCAACATTGGGACTGAAGAAAATACTGCTTTTACCCACACTCATCAACTGTCCAGAGCTGGCACAATATTCATCAAGCACTTGACTCAATGAGGTTGCATTATTCATATCAGCCTTCGTTAGGGTTAGAGAATCATCAGCAAATAATAAATGTGATACTGATGGTGCATTCATGCACACCCGGATCCCTTCAATGCCACGAACCTCCTCCTTATGAGCTAGAGCACTAGATAAACCTTCTGCACACATTAAAAACAATTATGGTGATAAGGGGTCCCCTAGGCGGAGCCCCGTAGTAGGAGTGAAACCTTGATGACCCACAAGTATAGGGGATCAATCGTAGTTCTTTCGAAAAGTAAGAGTGTCGAACCCAACGAGGAGCAGAAGGAAAAGACAAGCGGTTTTCAGAAAGATATTTTCTGCAAGTACTGAAAGTAGAAGTGATAGATAGTTTTGTAGCAAGATAATTTGTAACAAGTGACAAGTAGCAATAGTAACAAAGGTGCAGCAAGGTAGCCCAATCCTTTTTGTAGCAAAGGACAGGCCGGAACGTTCTCTTATGGTAAGCAAAGCGTTCTCGAGGACACATGGAATTTCATCTAGTCACTTTCATCATGTTTATTTGATTCACGTTCGCTACTTTGATAATTTCATATGTAGGTGGACCGGTGCTTGGGTGCTGTTCTTACTTGAACAAGCCTCCCACTTATTATTACCCCCTCTCGCAAGCATCCGCAACTATGAAAGAAGAATTAAGATAAATCTAACCATAGCATGAAACATATGGGTCCAAATCAGCCTCTTATGGAATACCGCATAAACTAGGGTTTAAGCTTCTGTCACTCTAGCAACCCACCATCTAATTAGTATTCCACAATGCCTTCCCTTAGGCCCAAGTATGGTGAAGTGTCATGTAGTCGACGTTCACATGACAACACTAAAGGAAGCAACAACATACATATCATCAAAATATCGGACGAATACCAAATTCACATGATTACTTATAACAAAACTTCTCCCACATCCTCAAGAACAAAAGTAATTCCTCACAAATCATATTCATGTTCAAGATCAGAGGGTTATTGAATATTATCAAGGATCTGAACATATAATCTTCCACCAAATAAACCAACTAGCATCAAATACAAGACCTTATCAACACTACTAGCAACCCACAGGTACCAATCTGAGGTTTTGAGACAAATATTGAATACAAGAGATGAACTAGGGTTTGAGATGAGATGGTGCTGGTGAAGATGTTGATGAAGATTGGTCCTCCCATGATGAGAGGATCGTTGGTGATGACGATGGCTTCGATTTCCCCCTCCCGGAGGGAAGTATCCCTGGTGGAATAGCTCCGTCGGAGAGCAAAAGTGCTCCTGCCCAGGTTCCACCTCGAGACGGCGGCGCTTCGTCCCGAAAGTCCTCTCCTTATTTTTTTAGGTCAAAACCCTTCATATAGCAGAAGATGGGGGCTGGAGGCCTGCCAGTTGCCCCACAAGGCACTAGGGCGCGCCCAGGTGGGTGGCCGCGCCCTGCTACCTTGTGGGCAACTGGTGACCCCCTCTAGTATTTCTTTGTTCCATTATTTTTCATATATTCCATAAAAATTCTCAATGAAGTTTCTGCTCATTTGGAGTTCTGCAGAATAGGCATCTCCGTGTAGCTTTTCCGGGTCCAGAATTCTAGCTGCCTGCCATCTCTCTCTTCGTGTAAATCTTGCAAGTTAAGAGAGAAGAGGCATTAGAATTACATCACAAAGTGTTATAATGATCATAAACATTGTAAATATCAGTAAGAAAACATGATGCAAAATGGACGTATCTACTGAAAGCCGAAATCAATAATCATGACCACATGTTTAGAGATAGAGAGGTGTTGGTAAAAACAAAATACGGACATAGTAGCATCATGATCATTATCATAGTAGCAGTATATCATCATAACACTTCTCATGATCAAGTAACAATCCATCACAATATCAAAGTATAAAGCATAAACTTTCTTGAAAACTAACAAACTTTGTTCTTAGTCAATGAAGCAATCACAATTCATCATATCTGAGGAAGAATCTTATGTGAGAGCTTTTTGTTTAGCAAGTCTACATGATCAACTATCATTTAGTCTTCTATGATTGCTGACACTCACGACATATATATGGAGCAAAATCTTTAGTCAGACACATAGAAAGATAGGGGCTTATAGTTTTGCCTCCCAACTCATTTACCTCAAGGGTAATGTCAACAATAATAATTCATGATCAATCATATCCAACTGGATATATATGCCTAGATCTTTCCCAACCACATGATGCTTGCAAAGAGAAAATCAAAAAGGAATAGAGAAGAACACTATTTTGACTCTTGCATAAAAAGTGAATACTGGAAAGTGAAGGATAGGCCATTCACACAGGGAAGTAGAGGTTGTCATGCACTTTTTATTTTTGGATGTGCAAGCTCTTAATGTAAAGGAACGTCACATTATATTACCCCTTGTGATAGCAACCTTTATTATGCTGTCTTTCGCTTTTATTTCATCACCATCACAAGATCGTACAAAGCTTATTTTCCCTTACAATAAAAGTTCATACATATTTAGAAGCATTTTTTATTGCTTTTTGCACCGATGACAACTTACTTGAAGGATCTTATTCAATCCATATGTTGATATAGTGGACTGTCATGACATGAAACTGGTTTCAGGTTTTTTGGATACACAAGTAGTATCTCTACTTAGTGCGGATTCTTGGCAAGCAAAAGATATTGAGCAAGCACCACATGTTGGAGGATCAATGACAATATAACTTCTATGTGAATATGAGCAAACATAACTCATTACGTTGTCTTCCTTGTCGAACGTCAACTAGTTGACATAAAATATTTAAGGGGAGCTCACAATAATAAAAGATGTCCAAGATAGTATATATATATATATGTGAATCCTCTCTTCCTTTACTAATCTTTCATGAATTGCATCATTGATCAAAACTATGTTTGCTAACTCCCAACAAATTTTATCAGGTATACTTTTCTTTTATGTAAAGTCATTTCTTTCCATGGGATTAGCTTATGATCTTTTCATTATTTTCATTGCTAAGTTTGAAACATAAAAGTAAAGAAGCAAAATTCGAACTACTCTTTATTATATAACTCTCAAAATCAATTACATAGATAGATAGATCACGAAACAAGCACTCAAAACCAGATCATACTAAACTTTTATTCTTATAAATCACGAAATAACTAAGGATCGAACTAAGATAGATAAAGATGGTAAAAGTGATGGTGATATGATACCGGGGCACCTCCCCCAAGCATGGCAGAAGCCAATGGTGGTGCCCATACTGAAGGAAATATGCCCTAGAGGCAATAATAAAGTTGTTATTTTATATTTCCTTATTCATGATAAAGGTTTATTATTCATGCTAGAATTGTATTGATCGGAAACTTAAATACTTGTGTGAATACATAAACAAACAACATGTCCCTAGTAAGCCTCTACTAGACTAGCTCGTTGATCAAAGATGGTTAAGGTTTCCTAACCATGGACATGTGTTGTCATTTGATAACGGGATCACATCATTAGGAGAATGATGTGATGGACCAGACCCATCGGTTAGCTTAGCATAATGATCATTAAGTTTATTGCTATTGCTTTCTTCATGTCAAATACATATTCCTTCGACTATGAGATTATGCAACTCCCGAATACCGGAGGAATATCTTGTGTGCTATCAAACGTCACAACATAACTGGGTGATCATAAAGATGCTCTTCAGGTATCTCCGAAGGAGTTTGTTGAGTTGGCATAGATCGAGATTAGGATTTGTCACTCCGAGTATCGGAGAGGTATCTCTGGGCCCTCTCGGTAATACACATCATAAGCTTGCAAGCAAACGACTAAGGAGTTAGTCACGAGGTGATGAATTACGGAACGAGTAAAGAGACTTGCCAGTAACGAGATTGAACTAGGTATGAAGATACTGACGATCGAATCTCGGGCAAGTAACATACCGGTGGACAAAGGGAATTACATATGTTGTCATAACGGTTCGACCGATAAAGATCTTCGTAGAATATGTAGGAGCCAATATGGGCATCCAGGTTCCGCTATTGGTTATTGACCGGAGAGGTGTGTCGGTCATTTCTACATAGTTCTCGAACCTGTAGGGTCCGCACGCTTAACGTTCGATGACGATATAGTATTATATGAGTTATGTGATTTGGTGACCGAATGTTGTTCGGAGTCCCAGATGAGATCACGGACATGATGAGGAGTCTCGAAATGGTCGAGAGGTAAAGATTGATATATAGGATGATGGTATTCGGACACCGGAAGTGTTTTGGGGGTCACCGGGTACTTATCGTGTCACCGGAAGGGGTTCCGGGCACCCCCGGCAAAAGATATGGGCCTTATTGGCCAAGAGGGGAAACACACCAGCCACAAGGGGCTGGTGCGCCCCCCATATGGGCCGGTCTAGGAGGAGAAGGAAAGAGGGGAAGGGAAAGGAAAGAGTGGAATAGGATTCCCCCTTCCTTCCCTCTCCCCCCTCTTTCCTTCCCCCTCAGATAAATATGGCGGCGGGGGGGGGGGGGGGCACTTGGGGAGGACCCCAAGTAGGATTCGACGTACTTGGGGCGCCTCCTGGAAGCCTCCCCTCTCCCTCCCACCTATATATATGAGGAGGGGGGGCGCCTAGCACAGACCAGACAATTGCCTAGCCGTGTGCGGCGCCCCCCTCCACCGTTTACACCCCCGGTCATATTTTCGTAGTGCTTAGGCGAAGCCCTGCGGAGATCACTTCACCATCACCGTCACCACGCCGTCGTGCTGACGAAACTCATCTACTACCTCGACGTCTTGCTAGATCAAGAAGGCGAGGAACGTCACCGAGCTAAACGTGTGCAGAACGCGGAGGTGCCGTGCGTTCGGTACTTGATCGGTTGAAGCGCGACGAAGTTCGATTACATCAACCGCGTTGTGAAACGCTTCCACTTACGGTCTACGAGGGTACGTAGACACACTCTCCCCCTCATTGCTATGCATCTCCATGGATAGATCATTGCGTGTGCGTAGAATTTTTTTTGTTTTCCATGCAACGATTCCCAACAGTGGCATCATGAGCCAGGTCTATGCGTAGATGATATGCACGAGTAGTACACAAAGGAGTTGTGGGCGGTGATGTTCATACTGCTTACCACCAACATCTTATTTTGATTCAGCGGCATTGTGAGATGATGCGGCCCGGACCAACCTTAGATGTCCACGTACATGAGATAGGTTCCACCGACTGACATGCAACTAGTTTTGCATAAAGGTGGCTGGCGGGTGTCTGTTTCTCCTATTTTAGTTGAATCGAATTTGACTGCGGCCGGTCCTTGAAGAAGGTTAAAACATCAAACTTGATAATTCACCGTTGTGGTTTTTGACGTAGGTAAGAACGGTTCTTGCTAGAAGCCCGTAGCAGCCACGTAAAACTTGCAACAACAAAGTAGAGGACGTCTAACTTGTTTTTGTAGGGTATGTTGTGATGTGATATGGTCAAGACAAGATGTGATATATGTTATTGTATGAGATGATCATGTTTTGTAAGTTATCGGCAACCGGCAGGAGCCTTATGGTTGTCTCTTTATTGTATGAAATGCAAACGCCATGTAATTGCTTTACTTTATCGCTATGCGTTAGCAATAGTTGTAGAAGTAATAGTTGGAGAGACGACCACGACGCAACGATGGAGATCAATGTGTCGAGCCGGTGACGATAGAGATCATGACGATGCTTTGGAGATGGAGATCAAAAGCATGAGATGATGATGGCCATATCATGTCACATATTTTGATTGCATGTGATGTTTATCTTTTATGCATCTTATTTTGCTTACTATGGCGGTAGCATTATAAGATGATCCCTTCACTAAATTTCAAGGTAAAAGTGTTCTCCCTAAGTATGCACCGTTGCTACAGTTCGTCGTGTTGAGACACCACATGATGATCGGGTGTGATAGACTCTACGTTCACATACAACGGGTGTAAGACAGTTTTGCACATGCAGAATACTTGGATTAAACTTGACGAGCCTAGCTTGTAGAGACATGGCCTCGGAACATTGGAGATCGAAAGATCGAATGTGAATCATATAGTAGATATGATCAACATAGAGATGTTCACCATTGATTAGTTGATTTGGATCACGTATCACTTAGATGACTTGAGGGATGTCTATTTAAGTGGGAGTTCTTAAGTAATTTGATTAATTGAACTTAATTTATCATGAACTTAGTCCTGATAGTATCTGCATATCTATGTTGTAGATCAATGGCCCGTGCTACCATTCCCCTGAATTTTAATGCGTTCCTAGAGAAAGCTAAGTTGAAAGATGATGGTAGCAACTACAAGGACTGGGTCCGTAACTTGAGGATTATCCTCATTGCTGCACAGAAGAATTATGTCCTTGATGCACTGCTAGGTGAAAGGCCTGCTGCAGGAGTAGAAGCTGATGTTTTGAATGTCTGGCAAGCTCGATCTGATGACTACTCAATAGTTCAGTGTGCCATGCTTTACGGCTTAGAACCAGGACTTCAAAGGTGTTTCGAACGTCATGGAGCATATGAGATGTTCCAAGAGTTGAAGTTAATATTTCAAGCAAATGCCCGGGTTGAGAGATATGAAGTCTCCAACAAGTTCTATAGCTGCAAGATGGAGGAGAATAGTTCTGTCTATGAACACACACTCAAAATGTCTGGGTATTATAATCACTTGACTCAACTGGGAGTTAATCTTCCGGTTGATTGTGTCATTGACAGAGTTCTTCAATCACAGCCACCAAGCTACAAAGGCTTCGTGATGAACTCTAATATGCAAGGGATGAACAAAACAATTCCCGATCTCTTCGCAATGCTTAATGCCGCGGAGGTAGAAATCAAAAAGGAGCATCAAGTGTTGATGGTTAACAATACCACTAGTTTCAAGAAAAAGGGCAAGGGAACGAAAGGGAACTCCAAGAAGAATGGCAAGCAAGTTGCCACTCCCGGGAAGAAACCCAAAGCTGGACCCAAGCCTGAAACTGAGTGCTTCTACTGCAAAGGAATTGGTCACTGGAAGAGGAATTGCCCCAAGTATTTGGTGGATAAGAAGGATGGCAAAGTGAACAAAGGTATATTTGATATACATGTTATTGATGTGTACATTACTAATGCTCGTAGTAGCGCCTGGTATTTGATACTAGTTCGGTTGCTCATATTTGTAACTCGAAACAGGAGCTACGGATTAAACGAAGATTGGCTAAGGACGAGGTGACGATGTGCGTTGGGAATGGTTTCAATGTCGATGTGATCGCCATCGGCACGCTACCTCTTACCTTCGGGATTAGTTTTAGACCTGAATAATTGTTATTTGGTGCCAGCGTTGAGCATGAACATTATATTTGGATCTTGTTTAGTGCGATATGGTTATTCATTTAAATCAGAGAATAATGGTTGTTCTATTTATATGAGTAATATCTTTTATCATCATGCACCCTTGAAGAGTGGTCTATTTTTGTTGAATCTCGATTGTAGTGATACACATATTCATAATATTGATGCCAAAAGATGCAAAGTTGATAATGATAGTGCAACATATTTGTGGCACTGTTATTTAGGTCATATTGGTGTAAAGCGCATGAAGAAACTCCATGCAGATGGGCTTTTGGAATCACTTGATTATGAATCATTTGATACTTGCGAACCATGCCTCATGGGCAAGATGACTAAAACTCCATTCTCCGGAACAATGGAGCGAGCCAATGACTTATTGAAAATAATACATATCAATGTATGCGGTCCAATGAGTGTGGAGGCACGCGGCGGGTATCGCTATTTTCTGACCTTCACAGATGATTTGAGCAGATATGGGTATATCTACTTAATGAAACACAAGTCTGAAACATTTGAAAAGTTCAAAGAATTTCAGAGTCAAGTGGAGAATCATCGTAACAAGAAAATAAAGTTTCTACGATCTGATCGCGGAGGCGAATATTTGAGTTACGAGTTTGGCCTTCATTTAAAACAATGTGGAATAGTTTCAAAACTCACGCCACCTGGAACACCATAGCGTAATGGTGTGTCCGAATGTCATAACCATACTTTATTGGATATGGTGCGTTCTATGATGTCTCTTACCGATTTACCACTATCGTTTTGGGGTTATGCATTAGAGACAGTTGCATTCATGTTAAATAGGGCACCGTCTAAATCCGTTGAGATGACACCGTATGAACTATGGTTTGGCAAGAAACCTAAGCTGTCGTTTCTTAAAGTTTGGGGTTGCGACACTTATGTAAAAAGGCTTCAGCCTGATAAGCTCGAACCCAAATCGGAGAAGTGTGTCTTCATAGGATACCCTAAGGAAACAATTGGGTACACCTTCTACAACAGATCCGAAGGCAAAATCTTTGTTGCTAAGAATGGGTCCTTTCTAGAGAAGGAGTTTCTCTCGAAAGAAGTGAGTGGGAGGAAAGTAGAACTTGATGAGGTAATTGTACCTTCTCTCGAATTGGAAAGTAGTACATCACAGAAAACTGTTCCCGTGATGCCTACACCAACTAGAGAGGAAGCAAATGATAATGATCATGAAACTTCAGATCAACTTGCTACTGAACCTCGTAGGTCAACCAGAACACGATCCGCACCGGAGTGGTATGGGAATCCTGTACTGGAAGTCATGTTACTAGACCAAGGCGAACCTACGAACTATGAAGAAGCTATGATGAGCCCAGATTCCGACAGATGGCTTGAGGCCATGAAATCTGAGATAGGATCCATGTATGAGAACAAAGTGTGGACTTTGGTGGATTTGCCCGATGATCAACAAGCCATAGAAAATAAATGGATCTTCAAGAAGAAGACTGACACTGATGGCAATGTTACTGTCTATAAAGCTCGACTTGTCGCAAAAGGTTTTCGACAAGTTCAAGGAGTTGACTACGATGAGACTTTCTCACCCGTAGCGATGCTTAAGTCCGTCCGAATCATGTCAGCAATTGCCACATTTTATGATTATGAAATCAGGCAAATGGACGTCAAAACTGCATTCCTTAATGGATATCTTAAAGAAGAATTGTATATGATGCAACTAGAAGGTTTTGTCGATCCTAAAGGTGCTAACAAAGTGTGCAAGCTCCAGCGATTCATCTATGGACTGGTCAAGCATCTCCGAGTTGGAATATAGGCTTTGATGAGGTGATCTAAGCATATGGTTTTATACAGACTTTCGGTGAAGCCTGTATTTACAAGAAAGTGAGTGGGAGCTCTATAGCATTTCTGATATTATATGTGGATGACATATTGTTGGTTGGAAATGATATAGAATTTCTGGATAGCATAAAAGGATACTTGAATAAGAATTTTTCAATGAAAGACCTCGGTGAAGCTGCTTATATATTGGGCATCAAGATCTATAGGGATAGATCGAGACGCTTAATAGGAATTTCACAAAGCACATACCTTGATAAAGTCTTGAAGAAGTTCAAAATGGATCAGTTAAAGAAATGGTTCTTGCCTATCTTGCAAGGTGTGAAGTTGAGTAAGACTCAATGCCCGACCACTGCAGAAGATAGAGAGAAAATGAAAGTCATTCCCTATGCCTCAGCCATAGGTTCTATCATGTATGCTATGCTGTGTACCAGACCTGATGTGTGCCTTGCCATAAGTCTGGCAGGGAGGTACCAAAGTAATCCAGGAGTGGATCACTGGACAACGGTCAAGAACATCCTGAAGTACCTGAAAATGACCAAGGATATGTTTCTCATTTATGTAGGTGATAAAGAGCTCGTCGTAAATGGTTACGTCGATGCTAGCTTTGACACTGATCTGGATGACTCTAAGTCACAAACCGGATACGTGTTTATATTAAATGGTGGAGCTGTCAGTTGGTGCAGTTCCAAGCAGAGCGTCGTGGCGGGATCTACGTGTCAAGCAGAGTACATAGCTGCTTCGGAAGCAGCAAATGAAGGAGTCTGGATGAAGGAGTTCATATCCTATCTGGGTGTAATACTTAGTGCATCGGATCCAATGAAAATCTTTTGTCACAACACTGGAGCAATTGCATCAAGAGACGCTTAGTCCAGGTTTCACAAGAGAACCATACACATCAAGAGACGCTTCAACTCCATTCGTGAACAAGTCATGGATGGAGACATAGAAATTTGCAAGATACATACGGATCTGAATGTAGCAGACCTCTTGACTAAGCCTCTTCCACGAGCAAAACATGATCAACTCCAAGACTCCATGGGTGTTAGAATCATTACAATGTAATCTAGATTATTGACTCTAGTGCAAGTGGGAGACCGAAGGAAATATGCCCTAGAGGCAATAATAAAGTTGTTATTTTATATTTACTAATTCATGATAAAGGTTTATTATTCATGCTAGAATTGTATTGATCGGAAATTTAAATACATGTGTGAATACATAAACAAACAACATGTCCCTAGTAAGCCTCTACTAGACTAGCTCATTGATCAAAGATGGTTAAGGTTTCCTAACCATGGACATGTGTTGTCATTTGATAATGGGATCACATCATTAGGAGAATGATGTGATGGACAAGACCCATCTGTTAGCTTAGCATAATGATCGTTAAGTTTCATTGCTATTGCTTTCTTCATGTCAAATACCTATTCCTTTGACTATGAGATTATGCAACTCCTGAATACCAGAGGAATACGTTGTGTGCTATCAAACGTCACAACATAACTGGGTGATCATAAAGATGCTCTTCAGGTATCTCCGAAGGTGTTTGTTGAGTTGGCATAGATCGACATTAGGATTTGTCACTCCGAGTATCGGAGAGGTATCTCTGGGCCCTCTCGGTAATACACATCATAAACTTGCAAGCAAACGACTAAGGAGTTAGTCACGAGGTGATGTATTACAGAATGAGTAAAGAGACTTGCCAGTAACGAGATTGAACTAGGTATGAAGATACCGACGATCGAATCTCGGGCATGTAACATACCGATGGACAAATGGAATTATGTATGTTGTCATAACAGTTCGACCGATAAAGATCTTCATAGAATATGTAGGAGCCAATATGGGCATCCAGGTTCCTCTATTGGTTATTGACCGGAGAGGTGTCTCGGTCATGTCTACATAGTTCTCGAACCCGTAGGGTTCGCATGCTTAACGTTCGATGACGATATAGTATTATATGAGTTATGTGATTTGGTGACCAAATGTTGTTCGGAGTCCCGGATGAGATCACAGACATGATGAGGAGTCTTGAAATGGTCAAGAGGTAAAGATTGATATATAGGGCGATGCTATTCGGACACCAGAAGTGTTTCAGGGGTCACTGGGTACTTATCGGGTCACCGGAAGGGGTTCCGGGCACCCCCGGCAAAAGATATGGGCCTTATGGGCCAAGAGGGGAAACGCACCAGCCACAAGGGGCTGGTGCGCCCCCCATATGGGCTGGCCTAGGAGGAGAAGGAAAGAGGGGAAGGGAAAGGAAAGAGTGGAATAGGATTCCCCCTTCCTTCCCTCTCCCCCCACTTTCCTTCCCCCTCGGATAAATATGGCAGGGGGGCGCCACTTGGGGAGGACCCCAAGTAGGATTCGGCCTACTTGGGGCGCCTCCTGGCAGCCTCCCCTCTCCCTCCCACCTATATATATGAGGAGGGGGGTGCCTAGCAAAGACCAGACAATTGCCTAGCCGTGTGCGGCGCCCCCCTCCACCGTTTACACCCCCGGTCATATTTTCGTAGTGCTTAGGCGAAGCCCTGTGGAGATCACTTCACCATCACCGTCACCACGCCGTCATGCTGACGGAACTCATCTACTACCTTGACGTCTTGCTGGATCAAGAAGGCGAGGGACGTCACCGAGCTGAATGTGTGCAGAACGCGGAGGTGCCGTGCATTCGGTACTTGATCGGTTGAAGCACGAAGAAGTTCGATTACATTAACCGCGTTGTGAAACGCTTCCTCTTATGGTCTACGAGGGTACGTAGAAACACTCTCCCCCTCGTTTGCTATGCATCTCCATGGATAGATCATTGCGTGTGCGTAGAATTTTTTTTGTTTTCCATGCAACGATTCCCAACACATACCCATGTACTCAAGTGTCCTTCTTCGGTGATGTTGGTGATGTAGGTATGCAGGGCTTGTTCTTCAGCTTCAGTAAGTATTCCAAATTGCTGTTGATACTCCGAAGGGCACGGTTTTGCTCTTCCAACAAAACAACTTCATGAGTGAGAGATGTATTCTGAGCACAAATTGTTTCAAAAACCTTCAAGGTATCAATTTTAGATGGGGAGAGGTGATCATAGAGGGGTTGAAGTATGTCTCCCTTTTGTGCATTCTCTCCTGTAGGCATGTCTTGATCTCCCTCTTGGACCTGGCTTTCCGTGACCTCCTCAGTTTCCTCGGGCTTGCCGGTGTATTCCTCTCCTAACGACCACTTATAATAAACCTAAATAATTTTTTTTGTAACCAGTCACTTTGTTTCCTTCTAATACCCCTTTTCTTATTTTAGTGAATTCGTGCTTCAAGAGTGGTCAGGAATGATGCCTCCTAATGGCAACGAGGTGGATACTCTTCTCCAAAAGGGTGCCCCCGGAAGAATTTTTTTTGTTGCTTGGTTCATGGAGAAAGTAATTTCTAACTTGATCCTATTACCAATTTAACATTTATCGTTTCTATTAGAAGGAACTAATAAACCCAACTATTCCAATTAAACTTGTAGGGAAAAGATCCCAACATACCCATGGATGACGAATTGAGATGGGTTTCCATGGGTTTTGGTCGTCGGGTCATGAAATGTGAAAAATATGATGTGAATGGGCATCGCTTCCATACAGAGGAGCACCAGAACAGTCAGCCTGATCCAAAAACTATAAACACCGGAGTGTTTACCGAAGGAGATAATAAAGTTGACTACTACGGAATGGTCGAAAAAATATACGAGCTTACATTCGGTCTTGGGCGTGAAGATCTCAATCTCGTTGTGTTCAAATGCCGATGGTTCGACCAAGATAAGGGGCTGAAACATACGCCCTCCATTGGTTTAGTCAAAGTTAAACCATCAACCGTATATGCGGGAGCTGATCTCTTTATTCTGGCTCATCAGGCCATGCAAGTTTATTATCTGCCCTATCCATGCCAGAGAGAATACCTAAAGGCCTGGGAAGTTGTGTTCAAAGTATCGCCACATTGTAAGCTACCCGACCCAAACGATGATGACTACGACAACATAAACCCTATGACATACGAGGGAGTGTTCTATCAAGAGCAACATGATGAAGTGAACCCAAATGTTAAAGAAAACGTACGCTTGGGTGATGATGATGTGGATCAAGATGATGATGATGCACGGTGTGATGGTGAGGTAGTTGTCAATATAAAGGACATGGATATGCTTGAGAAGTTACCCAACGACGATGATGACATAGATGAACCTCCACGGCTCCACCCCTTCAGACAATTATGATGATATGCGTGATAGTGATGTTGAGACCGGTCGAGGAATGGATTACAACAGTGATGATTCGTATGGGTTCTAGCAGATGTATGTTTTACGTCTTTTTTGTATGGTTTATTAATATGCTTATTTTGCATGTAGAATTATTAATATGCTTCCTTTCATTGCACAAAGTTTCTATTATACTTACCAATTGATTATTCTTTGACAATGCAGGTGATTGAACCATGGGCAAGGCTAGTTCCATCGGCTTGGTTGACATACTTCACGATAAGCCGACTCGAAGAGGAAGAGCCAGCACCATTCCCTCTCGACTACGTGACTCTGATGGGGGAAGACCCCCTAGAGGAGCAGGGGGCAAGTGACGAGGGGGAGGACAAGGGGGATGCTCCTCCACAAACGGAAAACGTGTCCAGAAACTGTGCTCCATCTCGAGCATAGGGGGCCGGCCTCGGACGTCCTCTAGTGAGGTGCCCTCTGCTAGTGGCACCGCAGGCGAGGACGAGGAGTATGAGCAGGAGGGGGAGGACTCGGAGAGTGAGGATGTTCATGGTGAGGAGGGGGCGACCGAGGATAGGGAGGAGGTTGAGGGTGAGGAGAGGGCGGACGGGGAGGAGGAGGGTACGGGCGAGGAGGGGTGGCTACGTGGAGTGGCTACCCTCCCTCACCATCCTGCTACCGAGGCAGAGAAGACCCTCATTATTCCCAATGGGATAGAGTAAGTTCTATTTTGTTTCTTAAATTTTATTTTGTTTTCTTCAGTTTTTTTATTCTAATAAATCAACACATACTAATATTTTGATTCTTCTGCAGCAATTGGGAAATTGTCGGGAAGGGTTGGATTCCAAACGGCGTGATTACTATTCTGCTGAGGAAATATTGGCCAGGCCTGTTCAACCCGTGCCTTGACACAGACCCACCGTGCGAGGAGCAGGTGTTAGCGGTACGCTGGCATCACTATGAAGCTGCGAGGCTTGCGGACTATGGGACTCACGCTAAGGCCGTGAGGGATCATTTTTGGGTAAGTTTCTTCAGAAGTTCTCCCATCAAATATTGTGTCCATATCGTTCATAGTTCATCACTTAACTCATGACTTGTTTCATCCTGGTTATATGCATGACTCTAGGAGTTCTATAGAGTTGCAGACCAGGTCTTCGAGGCGACTGTGGCTTTGAAGCTCCGCCAGATGCCGTACGAGGCACGCTGGTCATCACGTAGTTCTACCACACTATTCTGCACCAGAACATGACCAAGACGAAAGCGAGGGCGGAACGCCCCCCTATGACCAAGGTGCGGTACATGGACGTAAGTAGCACATCCTTCTTGTCCTCATGTTTGTGCTAAATTTGATTGTTTGATCTTGAAATTCCATGCCTTCCTTGTTTAGGTGATTCCGGGTTGGTGCGATGGAAGGGTTGATGGATGGTCGGCGCTGGTGCATAGGTGGCTCGGGGAAGATGCATCGTTTACGGCCACGAGCACAACCAACACAAAAAACCAGGGATCTGAGGGAACACACATTCAAGGAAACCGGAGCCACCATCGCTTCAAGAGGCACAAGGTATATATATGAAACATCATTGCTTTCATTTTCTATCATGTTGGTATGCATGCGTAACATCTTGTTGCCGTTGCAGGAGGCCGTGTTGAAGAGGCCCATCTCAGATATTGAGGCGTGGTCGCTTGGCCGTGTGGGGAACGATCGTAAGGAGGGGGAGACCCCTTACTATGGCAGGTCAGAGGAGCATCTGACAAACTATAAGGCATCATTTAGTGAGCGGAATCCTCCCGGTGCTGATCCCATAGTGTCAGAGGCCGACGAGATGGCGGTGGTTATGTCTGCACACGGCAGGCCACATGGCCGCTCGGGGGTTCTTGACAGCGTGTTCCAGCCCACCATCAGTTACATCCAGCTCCGGACTTCCAGCATTGGCGCGAGTGCGGCTAACCCATCCCGGGCACGTCCTAGTCGTTCCAGAGAGGAAGAAGTAAGCATCTCTCATTTTCATCCTCGTTCTCACATTTCTTTCTTGCATGGTTATGCTTATTAGATTCATCGTGTCAAATTGTAGGCCTACTCTAGGTATGTCAAAGCTTATCGTCAAGAGTTCGTTGAACACGAAGCCAAACGGGCTCGACTCAAGTAGTACCTCGCCCAAGAATTGCAGGTTAGTTAGTTTTCACCACTTAGAGCCAAGCTAGCTAAAATTTGTGCTTTCACTATTTTTGACTTCCGTCTTCACTTTGTCAACTAACATGCAGAATAATTACATTTGGATGGAACATGGCACTCGGGCTGCACCAATGGGACCGGCACCACCCAATCCTGGGCCAACCCTAGTAATGCTAACAATAGAGGAATTCTTGACACGTGGTGACGACGAGACTCCGGATAGTACATTGCCAAACACGTCAATCATTACCTATCATTTTTCAACAAATAGCTTGAGATCTCTTCTTAATGTCACGTTCGAACACAATCTAGGGATCCGGCCAAGCATCAAACAATCCTGGTGATGGTACTCCTGCTTCACGGAGCCCGGTGACCCCAGTTCATAACCCAGGTGGTGGTGGTTCTACCTCGAGCCGTGGACCGCCTCTTTTTGTAAGTCCCCTACTCTCAAGATGCATTTTTCATAGTTATAACATTTCCAAAGCCGCAAACTTAGAACTAGACAAAATGCCATGGTTAATGCCATCCTAAATGGCTGTGATTATTCATTTTGTAGTGATGATGCTATTTGGAGGTGGACTTTGGGTTCTGGCGGTGGGCGTTGCTCGTCGGCCGACGGTCTTCAGCTAGGACTTCGATATGATGCTCTATGGTTGATATGGATGCTATGCTGGGCAATATGATGCTCTATGTTTGATGTTCATGCTATATTGATGATATGTACTGGATGATCTATGTTTGATGTTCATGTTATATTGATGCTATGTAGTGGATGCTCTATGTTTTGTTTCAATAGATGATTTGATGATGCTATATAGTTGTGTGATGCAAATGCTGCTATATATATTGGTTTTGCTGCTGTACCTATTTTATTTGCAGTGCAAAAGCAAAAAACAGCCAAAAAATTTTTTTGGCCAAAACTATGCCTACGGTTTAACTGTAGGCATAGCCATGCCTCGAGCTACCAGGTCATGACATGTGTCCTCTATGGCTATGGTTTATCCGTAGGCATACATATGTATGCCTACGGGTAAACTATAGGCATACATCCGATATACGCCTACGGTTAAACTGTAGGCATAGACATGCGGCTGGAGGCGCGCCAGATGCCGCCACGTGTCCAATATATGCCGACGGTTAAACCGTAGGCTTATAGTTGACACGTGTCGGCATCTGAGGTGTGCATGTATGCGTACGGCACTTGATAGATGCGCCGTCAAATGTTTTTGCCGATAGATATATATATGCCGACGGCAACCGTAGGCATAGATCATCTATGCCTACGGTTTTTCTATGCCTACGAGTGATGGAGATATACCGACGCTATTTATGCCGATGGGGATATGCCTACGGTGACCGTAGGCATAGCCCTGC
The DNA here is from genome assembly GCA_011799875.1 of Thinopyrum elongatum. Taxonomy (NCBI): domain Eukaryota; kingdom Viridiplantae; phylum Streptophyta; class Magnoliopsida; order Poales; family Poaceae; genus Thinopyrum; species Thinopyrum elongatum. The sequence continues at coordinate 591,023,250 of CM022299.1, read as the reverse complement.
CGACGGTTTTTGGCCCTTTACCTACAGTTTGAACCGTAGGCATAGCCCGTGATTCCTGTAGTAGCTATCTGTCATTTTTTCTAAAACAATTTTTACTGATGTATCAACAGTAATTGTGGTGTACTGTTTCTCCGGACTTGTGTTTTCAGAGCCACTGTATGTTTGTAGGGTTGGGTGGAACTGCAGGGTTTCCTCCCTGATTTTTTTATGTTTCATGCGCTGTTAATCTGAGCTAGGGGTGCTATTTGTCATATTCCGGAAGTTATATTCGGTCTAAATTCACCACATTGTCAGTTATTTGTCATAGTCTAGCTTCAGGATTTTTTGTAAATTTCTTTTTGCATGATCATCGTCCGCCTACTTTTGAGGTTATTATAATCATAATATATGTACTAAACTTTATGCATATCCATTTCTGAGCCCAGCCTCATCTACACCCGGTCAAGGACAAATTCATAATATATAAAAAATAATTTTAAAAAAATCTAATTTTTTATTGGTATATAATTTGGTGCGTGAGGTGCGCTTCAAATTTCAGAGCATTTGGACATATGAGTAGCTCTCAGCAAAAAAAAAAGATAAATTAGGTCAGAATAATACATGTACAGTAAAAAAATTTACAGACCCCAAATTTGTTTTTTTGCCGAGAGCTACTCAGATGTCCAAATGATCTAAAATTTGGAGCACACACCACGCGCCAAATTATCTACCATGCAAAAAAATATTAATGTTTTTAAATTTTTCTAGTATTTGTGTTTAATTTTTCTTCGGCCTGGGCACCAAATCGCTGCTCCCCTAAACTTTAGCTCATTCTTTTTTCTTTTCACTAATTGAGCCTTAGAGAGGGAGGATGAGCGGCACGAGATATCAATAACCTAAGTTATTTTCCCTATTGGTTTTTTTTTCACTTCCAGATATACTAGCCTGTTTGCTCACTGTTCTTTTTGCAAATTCTTTTGCCAAAATACTGCTGATTCCTTGAAGCTCCCATGGATAGCTCGTCAGTAGCTTCCCCTTTTTTCTAGAAAAAGGTTTTGATACCGCTTTATATATAAAGCAATATAGCCAAGCTGATATATGATGCTAAGGAGATGTCAATATAGCTCCTGACTCTATTGTCAAGGATCTTGATTTCATTATAGCTTTTTTTGTTTGAAACAGCAAGTCGTGACCGTTGTGTCTCAGATCAATACGCCTTATTATGTTTTCTTTTCGCTTTTTTTTATTGTTTTCATTAGAGAGAAACAGATTGACGTAGGGCCGGCCCTGGGCCATGGCGGCGAGTGCGACGGCCTAGGGCCCAGCCTCAGTAGAGGCCCATGTATCTCTAGAAAAATAGGCTAGTACACAACAGAAGCAGGTCTGGCCCATAAAGAAGGAAACAAGTCACGGACGAACAACAATCCCTAAATCCTTCTCCTTCGCTGGCTCCTTGAATCACGCCCTCGTTCATCTCCCGTTCTCCATCTTCTTTCCCAATTAATTGCCCCAAGTTCTTAAGAGGCCAGGCCCCAATTCCCAAAGCTAATCAATGAATTTCTTTGATTCCTCGCATCCGATAAAAAGCCCCAAGGAACCCCGATGGACAGGCCAGCCGGCGACACACTCTGGTTCTGGGCCCCTGGGAAGAACGCGAGAGCAGCAACTGCAGCATGGCCGTCCATCGTCAGAGCCGTGGTCAGTGTCTGACAGTCTGAGGGCAGGCTATGCAGACTTAAGTCCAGGCACTGTTGAAGCGAAGCAACCAAGCCATTGCTCATTCAGGTACTTTTTAGATCTCAATTCTTTGATCTTTGTCTATTTATTTCTGTTATGATGAGTTTACGTAATAATCAAAAAGTAATATTGACATACCTGTTCTGAAACTGCATTTTTCTAAAAGTAATATTCATGTTATTTTTTTCGAACCAGCAGTAGCCCTGCTTTGCATTAAGAAGAGAAATAGAGTCTTAGACTGTCCATTACAGCGGTTACGAAAACCTAACTGTTGAACCTCACACTACTGTAAACTATCTATATTACATCCTCATAGCCCGAGTAAACAAACTAACAGCAGCTTTGGCCTTTGCTGCAACCGTGCTCGGCGTGGTGCTCATGGTCTCGAAGATTCTCGCATTTCTTTCCTTTCAAATGTGCCAAGTGACGTACATTGCCATACTCCCTTGTGATCTGATGGCCTGTGTTGATGCACCTTCTTGCAATCTGTTCCACCACTTGTTGACCGTTTGTCACAATATGTACCATGGAAACATGAGTGCCAACAAAGGAATGCCAGACATCTTGTGCAAAACGACACTGAAGGGTGATGTCAACAGCCGTCTCCATGATCTGATCGTAGAGTCTGCACTTGGGGTAGTGAATGAGGCCCCTGTTCTGGAGTCTATTGGAGGTCCAGTTGCGATTCCGTAGAAGCAGCCACATGTAAAATTTTACACTCGGTTCGGCCATGGCACGCCAAATCTGGTCCAGTCTCGATTGAGGAATCCTTGCAAGGAACTGAACATGATACGCCGATTTTGCAGTGTAGTAATCATCATGGGTTAGGTTCCATTTGATGCCGTCTCTTTCAGTTGTTAGCTGCACATTTTGGACCATCTCCCAAAGATTTATGAACTGATCTATGTCCTCCAAAGATACTTCCCGTTACAGCCGCTTTTTCCGTCGCACTAGGAAAAACATCCATGGGGCAATCTCCTTTGGGGCCTGACTCAGCAGCCATTTATCCATCCAAAAAAGGGCTATGGAAGCATTACCGATGGTAATCGTGATGCAAGCAGCAAACAATTGTCTATCGACCATGTCACAGGAAACAGGTGTCCCTTTCCAAGGTTTGTCCTCCTCCTCCCAATAATTCCACAACTATCTTAACCTCAGCGATCTTCCAGAACACCCAATGTCCTTTATACCCAGTCCACCATTTTTTTTGCGTGCACACACAACTTTCCAATTGACTAGGCATTTTCCCCCATTTCCTTCCTCTTCGGTGTTCCACAAGAAGTTTCTCCTATTTTTGTTTAGCCTCTTCTCAGCCCAGGCAGTTGCAGCGAAAATAGTCAGAAAATATGTTGCCATGGCAGTGATCACCGAGTCGACTAGCAACAATCTTCCCGGCCTTGTGATTAGTTTCGCCTTCCAAGGCTTTAACCTTGCAGATGCTTTGTCGAGAAGCGGCTGAATTTCCACTCTACGAAGCTTCCTAATGCTCAGTGGAAATTCTAAATACTTGCAGGGTAGGGAAGCAGTATTTCCTCCAAAAACGTCTAGGACCTCCTCTGAATTTATACCCTCATATCTAATAGGATATGCAGTGCACTTGTGGACATTTACCTTCAGCCCCCATGCCTCTCCAAAACATTGCAGAATTTTTTTTATGGCCTTGATATCTTCATTTATTGGGTTAAAAACCCCACAGCATGATGACCCACAAGTATAGGGGATTAATCATAGTCCTTTTGATAAGTAAGAGTGTCGAACCCAACGAGAAGCAGTTTTTAGTAAGGTATTTTCTGCAAGCACTGAAATTATCGGTAACAAGTAGTTTGATAGCAAGATAATTTGTAACAAGTGACAAGTAGCAATAGTAAACTAAGTTGCAGCAAGGTATCCCAATCTTTTTTGTTGCAAATGACAAGCCGGAACAGTCTCTTATAATAAGTAAAACGTTCTCGGGGGCACATTTGAATTTCATCTAGTCACTTTCATCATGTTTGTTTGATTCGCGTTTGCTACTTTGATAATTTGATATGTGGGTGGACCGGTGCTTGGGTGATGTTCTTACTTGAACAAACCTTCCACATATGATTAACCCCGCTCGCAAGCATCCGCAACTAGGAAAGAAGAATTAAGATAAAATCTAACCATAGCATTAAATATATAGATCCAATTCAGCACCTTACGGAATAGCGCATAAAGTAGGGTTTTACTTTCTGTCACTCTAGCAATCCATCATCTAATAACTACTCCACAATGCATTCCGTTACGCCTAAAGATGGTGAAGTATCAGGTAGTCGACGTTCACATAACACCACTAAGGGAATCACAACACACACGTCATCAAAATATCGAACGAATACCAACTTCACATGATTACTTATGACCAAACTTCTCCCATGTCCTCAAGAACAAAAGCAACTAATCACAAATGATATTCATATTCAAGATCAGAGGGATATTAAATAGCATAATAGATCTGAACATATAATCTTCCACCAAATAAATCAACTAGCGTCAACTACAAGACGTAATCAACACTACTAGTCACCAACTACAAGACGTAATCAACACTACTAGTCACCCACAGGTACCAATCTGAGGTTTTGACACAAAGATTGAACACAAGAGATGAACTAGGGTTTGAGATGAGATGGTACTGGTGAAGATGTTGATGAAGATTGATCCTCCCACGATGAGAGGGTTGTTGGTGATGACGATGGATTTGATTTCCCCCTCTCGGAGATAAGTATCCCCGGAGGAATCTCTCCGCTAGAGAGCAAAAGTGCTCCTGCCCAAGTTCCGCCTCGAGACGGCGACGTTCCATCCCGAAAGTCCTCTCCTTTTTTTTTCTAGGGCAAATGGGCTTATATACCAGAAGATGGGCACCGGAGGCTGGCCAGGGGCCCCAATACCCACCAGGGCGCGTCAGGGGGGTAGGCGCGCCTGGTGCCTAGTGGCACCTGGGTGGCCCCCTCTGCTACTTCTTTTCTCCAATAATTTTTATATATTCCAAAATAAATCTCCATGAAATTTCAGCTCATTTGGAGATGTGCAGAATATGTATCTGTGATGTAACTTTTTCAGTTCCAGAATTCCATCTGCCGGCAATCTCCCTCTTCATGTAAATCTTGCATATTAAGAGAGAAAAGGCATTAGAATTGCTCCACAAAGTGTTATATTGTTTAAAAACACTATAAATAACAGTAGGAAAACATGATGCAAAATGGACGTATTACAGCGTCGTTAGCGTAGAAACTCACTTTGAACCTGGCTGCCTTTGTGGATGGTGGAGTTAGGACCCCCCCTCCCTCTGTGTAGCCAACTCCAGCAGTCATTGTAATGGCTCCATTGCCATGATAAAAAGCATCGGGGACAAAGGTTCCCTTTGCGTCAAACCTCTCATGTTGCCGAAGGGCCTCCCTGATATTCCGTTCAAAGGTATTCTCAAAGTTCAAGATGCCAAGACCAAGGAGATCAAATCGCACCAACTCTGGCCAAAGCCAGAGGCCTTCACTACTTTCAGCATGTGTGGCCAGCCAATGGAACCGAAAGCTTTTGCTATGCCGAGCCTCAAGAAAACAAGTGGTTGTCTCTTCCTGTGTGCCTTTTTTATAAAATTGTTTACATACATGAAGTGTCTTGGATGCACCTCTTTTTTTATGAATGCACTTTGGCTCGGAGAAATGAGGTCTTTTAGGAATGGAGTCAGCCTATTTGCTAGGACCTTACAAGGAATTTTTGCCATGCTGTGTATCAAACTTATAGGTTTGAAATCACAAGGCAAACTGGAACCCTACTTTTTGGGAATCAGGACCATGCTGACAGTGTTCAAATGGTGCCAACAGTTTCCCCTTAGCTGGTGCATTTGACAAAAAGCTCATAGCAGATCCTCCTTTACAATATCCCAGCAGCTCTTGTAAAAAGCACCGATGTATCTGTCTGGTCCAGGTGCCTTCTCAGCATGACAAGCAAAAACAACCTGTTTTAACTCTTCTAGTGAAAATACCTGATAAAGAACATGCAGAACCAGGCATGGCAATTGTATTCTATCCAATTAAGCTCCATGTAGGTCTCCAGGGGTGTGCCCATCAACGAAGTGAAATGATACAACAAAATTTGTTACTTTTGCTCATGGTTTGTGGTATCTCCAGCTGGCCCCAATAAGTTGGCAATATGGTTCTTCCGACGTCTCCCGTTGTATCTCGGGTGAAAAATCTTTGTGATTGCATCTCCTTCCCTTATCCCTGTCAATTTGGATCTCTGCTTCCATAATCATTCTATCTATCGCAACAAAACCCAGGAGTCGGGCTTTGAGGTGCTGCCTCAGAGCTCTCTCATCATCAGTCAGGTTCCTCTCCTCCCGGGCCAAGTCCAGATTGAAATCACGTCGTTTGCGATGGCCTCTTGGACTCTTCTCTCTACTACTCTCTCTTTGTTCCATTTTTTTGAGAAAGCTTTGTGTGCATTCTCCGAATCGCATCGGTGGCAGCCACTGGCTTGTTTCAAGCGTTTGAAACAATCTCCCAAAAATCATGGACCGATCAATTTTTTATTTTCTTTCTCGATTTGTCATGATTTTCCCTTTTTCTGTGTTTGTAGGGCTGTGTATTTTGTGGATCAGAGATCATGCTATTTTTTTTAATGAACCCAACTAGAATTCTAATGACGGTTTGTCAAACAGTGACCGTTTTGAGGAGAGAAGCGTGTCCAATGATGAAGTAAGTTCATGCAGTTATTTTTTCGGGGTTTTGACCTGTCATGATCATTTACATATTCTTTCTATTTTTTTGCCCTACATGGAAAATGTGTCCAGGAGGAAGAACATGTTAGAGGTTGCTTTATTTGGGATTTTCAAGGAGGTATGCTTATTTATTTACTTTTTCTATGTCCTTCTGTTTTCCATATATTTGTTATTCATATGCATTCTTCTTGTACAATCTTATATCTTATCTATACATACCTATACTAATTACAGACTCTCAAGTAATTAACATGTTAATTAGAAAATATAAGCCGTTAATATGGCAGGACCGAATTATTACGGTTTAGATCAGCCGATATAATGACCATATTAATAAAAAAATTAGAAGTCATTTATCTAGTGGGACCAAGTTCTTACGGTATAAATCAACCCATCTTTGCTGTAGTTCTGTTTAATTTCATGATTTTTTTCCTTAAAAGACTCACGTATCTTTCTCAAATTTGTGACCAAAGAGATAGGATCCTAACTTTCCGGAAAAAAAGAGAGAATCCTAACTGCCATGTACTACCCTACTCCACCGATCCCTCCTCCCTATTATTTCTCTCTTCCCCCAAAGGAAATATTCTATCGTCCCTTCCTCTCTCTCCAACCGACTCTCTCATGCAAGCAAGTTGGGGCATGGATCTGGCGTGGTAAGGGGACTTATTGCCTCGAATTTGATTTCCTCATCTAGATTAGATTCGTTTCTCACACTATTTTGTACAGATTGTTTTTCCTTGATCTGTTTACCATAACTATTCTACTGGATTCGGATTCAATTGTTTATTGTCGCGTAATTCACTACTCCACCCAATTAGGTATTTTGTCATTGGATTCGGATTCAATCTTGAATCTGCTGGCATACAATTTTTAGCGGGTGTGTCTATGTCACATCTAGATGTGAGATATTCTCTCACATCTAACATACCGAAAAAGGGTTTCCCCCCGCTTTATATTATCTCACATCTAACATAACATCACCCCACCTGTTTGTGGTCCTCCAGCTGTTTCTTTTTTTTTTAAATTGTCCAGCCCAGTTTCTTGCCCACACGCACACAACCACCCATGGCCGTAACCCAGGACAAAATGTCACAAAAATGCAGCGTACCAGTTAGGAATCAACTTGGCAATCAACTGCTCGTAGACCCGTACTTTTAGCCACTAACTCAAATAGACGTTGGTGTTATATAATTAACACGAGTGTTTAAGGACTCACTGCAGCGTCGGGTTTGAAACCTTTTTTGAACAATTATTAAAAATTTGAGAACGAATTTTAAAATATCATTTTTTTAATAAACACAAAGAATTTTTGGAACTCCATACTTTTCTAAAAATTGTGAACAATATTTGTAATTCCGTGCGTGTTTTTGAAAATATGAACTATTTTTGAAATCCTGAACAATTTTTTGAAATGTGATTTCTTTTACAAAATTCAAACATTTTTTTGAAAACAAGAAACCTTCCCCAAAAACACTATTTATTTTGAAAACGGGAACATTTTTTTAAAATTCCTGAACGTTGTTGAAAAACATCGAAAACATGAACTATTTTGAATTTATGAGAAAAGCTCATGCACTAGTTGCAAGTCGAGGGTGGACTTGCAAATGGGTCAAAAAAGGTCAGGGCTCAGTTGCGAGTCAAGGGTGGACTTGCAACTGGGACAAAAAAAGGTCACACACCCGTTGCGAGTCAAGTGCGGATTTGCAACTAGGAAAAATAGTATTGGGCCCTAGTTGCTAGTCGAGGGTGGACTTGCAACGAAGACAAATAAAAGCTCCGAACCTAGTTGCGAGTCAATGGTGGACTTGCAACTAGGACAAAAAGGGCGGGCCCAAGTTGCTAGTTGAGAATGGACTTGCAACCTGGACAAAAAAAAAGGTCGGGCCCCAGTCGCAAGTCGAGGGTGGGAATGCAAGTGGGCCAAAAAAAGGCCGGTCCCCAGTTGCAAGTCGGGGTGGACTTGCAACTAGAAATAAGGGTCAGACCCCAGTTGCGAGTCGAGGGTGGACTTGCAACTAGGACAAAAAAAGGTCGGGGCCCATTTGCGAGTCGAGGGTGGACTTGCAACAGGGAAAAAAAGCCGAGCCCCGAGTTGCGAGTCGAATGTGGGCTCGCAACTAGGACAAAAAGGAAGGGCCCCAGTTGCGTGTTGATAGTGGACTTGGAACTGAGACAACAAAAGGACGGGCCCCAGTTGCGAGTCGAAGGTGGACTTGCAATTGGGACAAAAAAAGATGAGCCCAGTTGCGAGTCGAGGGTGGATTTGCAACTGAGACAAAAAAAGGTCGGGCCCTAGTTGCGAGTTGAGGGTGGAGTTGCTACAGGGACAAAAAAAAGTTGAGCCCCAATTGCGAGTCGAGGGTGGACGTGCAACTAGGATAAAAACAGACTATGAGCCAAATTCTGTGTCGATGATGGACTTACAACAGAGACTATACAAAATTACGATACCGATTGTGAGTCAATGATGGACTTGCGATCGGGACAACTACAAAGTATGAGCCCTAGTTGCGAGTCGAGAATGGAGTTGCAATTGGGATGAAAAACAAACTATAGTCCCTATTAAACTTCGATGACTTTTGACTTTTGACTCTGGTTAATGACGATTTTTAAGGAAAAAGAATTGAAGACAAATAATGACACATGAATGGGTCGGATGAGAAGGCAAAAAAAGAACAAAGCGAGTGAAGAAAACACGTAGACGTGTCTCTGCAAAAAGACAAAAGTTAAAGAAAAGAAAAATCAATAAAATAAGTTGAAAAGTTGCACATAATGGGCCATTGGGCCTCTCGCACAACACCATGCTTTGGACAAATTTTTTTTGGTCGGATCGCTTTGTCTATGCTTGCGCCTCGTTACTGGCCACCTACGTGTCAAAGAAAAAAAATATGAATTTTGGTGTTTTGACTCACCAGTATCGACCTAGACGTGGGCCACAAGCACAATAACCCATCCCGAACAAGCGCATCAGCGGGGCAATCACGTTTGCACAAATATTAAAGACAGACGAGATCCAAGGGCTCTGAACTTAGATATGAGATAGCTATTTCACATCTAGATGTGAAATAGCAAAACTGATTTTTAGCAGCATGCGTGACACATTAGTAGCCTTACTACTGCTATGGGATAAAGGGAGATGGTGCAACCGTTTTCTTGGCGTATGGTGTGCAGATCGGGTCAGACTACAACAATGCCCATTAGATGATCCTATAAATTGAACATGTTGCTTCTGCAAACAACATCAACTTTTAAGAGCTTCCCATCCATCGCAACGCCGCCGAATATTTTTTCTATTGATTTGTTATACAGAATTTTCAATTAGTACATAGTTCTTATTGTTTCCATCCTACACAACTCTATAAAACAAGAACACTACAAGAAATACGTGAGAAGGACATTTCTCTTTCCATGCTGTTCCGTGGAAAAAAAAAAGGAAACAACGGGGAAAATCTCACCTAATTGACACCCCTCTGTCTACCTGTGGGTGACTTACGTGAGATTGACTTCTCTTCGTTCTATACTAAAATCCCATCTCATTGTCATGTCTGTGCCTGCATTGGATTCGCCATGCAATCTGGGGGAGAAATCGCCTTGGTCTCAGTGTACCCATAAACCCCATCCACGTGTTGCAGCAGTAGCCAAAAGTTTTGACGTCGGCCAGTCGTGGATTGAAGCCATGACAGAGGAGGCTCTGATTCCCAGTGGACTCCCCAACAGCTGCATCACCTGAGGAGGGCCACAATATTTGATGCATGCTGAATCCGGTAAGCATCGAAGCGACAAAACGACGTATAATTTTACATCAAGGTTCTAGCTAAATAATTGCCGTTTTTGTCTGCAGCAGACTATGTATGTCAAGAAAGTTTTGAATACACACATATATATATAGAGAAAGTAACACTATTCTAATTCCAGGATTAGAATAGTTATTTGGATCACGGCGCGCCCGATATAAAGCCCGATGAATGTTCCTGAGATTAAGAAAGCCTAAAAAGAAGAAAACCTCGCCGGTCCATCTCTGCCCCAACTCCTTTCCCACCTTCCGCATCCGGCAGGATCACCGGCCGCTGCGCCGCCCTCGCCATGGGAACCGGCCGCCGTGCCGCCCTCCTGCCAGGAACCGTCCGCCGCGCTGCCCCCGTCCACGAATCCGACCGCCCCATCATCCCTCACCCCGGGATCCGTCCGCCGCGCCACCGCCGCCCCAGGATCCGGCCGCCGCTCCACCGTCGTCCTCGGATTCGGTCACCGCCGCCGCGTCTCCCGTCCACTAGCCCTGCCTTCCCCGGATCCCTGCCTCCCGATGAGCTCCGCGGCCGCCTCAACGTCGCCTACCTTCTATCACGCTACCGTCATCCTCACCTCTGGCCACCACGGGCGCCGCCGCGCCCTGCCTTCTCCCACTTTAGTTGCTCCACATCGCATCCACCCGCCCACGCGGCGCCCCCAACCCATGAACCTTCACCTGCTGGTTGACCTTCTCGCAAAGGCCACCTCGACCTTCCTAGGATCTGGCTCGCAGGGTGCACGCAATCTCGTCCTGGCCAGCTGCTGCTGGGTGAAGCTCCACCGGCCTGAAGACGCAAGAGGTAGCCTTTCTTGCTAATGCTACTGCTACGCTTTCTGCCAATGCTAGTTTTGTTTTTCTCCTAATGAAGTCGACGCCTTGATTTTGATGGATAAGCAAGAACAGATGGAGATACAGAGCATGCATAGTATATGGACTGCTCGCACGCGCTGCCACAGACTGCTCCGCCCAGCGCCCCCACACCCTGCGCGTCACCTGCATGCCACACCGTAGCCACCTCTCCCACACGTTGATGAAGAGGTTAGCCATCGTCTGTACTCCAGCTTCACAGTGACACACAAGGAGCAGCAGCTACTGCTAGTGCAGTCCCGCCACCTCCCTTTCCAATCTACTCTTGCCCGCCTCCTTCCCTCCGTTTCTTGCTGCAAACCAAAAGGTGCACAAGACATGTTTGATTAAATGGCTAGCTGAAGATAGAACTGTTGTGTAATCGTGTTTCCCTTTGGTTTAATTTTTCTTTGTTCGTGTTCTATTATTTGCCCAATTATTTACTGCGCAAAATACCTCCATCCCAAGCAATTTTATCGTGGAGTGGGGAAAAGTTATAATTTTGCTATAAGCACTTTATAATTGGCTACAAAATAGGAAAAGAAAAAGAGAAAAAATTAGATGTAGCAGTGCATTTAAACACAACATCTACTAGTGCTTCTCTTTTGATTGAGATATTCCCAGCGTTTCTTTGCCCAGGATGTGTTTGCGTTCATACATGTAAGGAAACTGTTGTAGCTAAGTGTTCACTTTAATTTTCCTTTGCTTCACGCTGTGACGTACATAGTCTGATGTGCTTATATATTTTTCCTGAACTTATAAGTAGATGGTCCGCTGTATTCATCATCTTATAGTGCTTGCTGCCAGGTCTGTCTCTCTTTCCTCCCTTGCTCACCGTCCTGTGCGGCAGTGGACGCGACTACTTGAGGGAACGAAGCCCGGCCTCCCAACACCGGCAGTCTCCCTGCACCCTGCAAAAAATTAAATAAATCGCAAGTTCAAAATCAAGAAACCATGAAGTTCAAAGACAAAAGAGGTACTGCCCGATGTTGTTCACCAATGATCTTTAGTTTCTTTAGTAGCTTGTACACATTTTGCCAAAGCTAGTATGTTCGGAACCGTAAGTTGATAGCTGACCAACAGGGACATCAATGTTGATGGCGATTGAAGAAGGATCCCGAAAATATTATTATTGGGACCGAAGGCCAAGTTTTATGCACGGTGTGAGAGGATTCCAGGAATTGTTCTGAAGTGGTCGATGGCTTTCGAGAGATGCGATCATATCTCACAAGTTTCCAGGGGGTTCAAGATCATTTATATAAGAAGGAAATGTCAAAGGTTCAGATGGCAGCACACTTAAAAACACTGGTGAAAAATTTGAACATGTGTAGTGCAATCATGGGAAAAAGCTTGAATTTTTATCGCTTAACCTCTGCTGATCTCTCCTATAGTTTTTGTTATGCATTCTTCACTGAGTGTTACCACTGAACATATCCACGGGAGATCCATGCTATGGTACAGATTTGTGAAATTACTTTGTACTCATTAGTACTATTTCATTGTGGGTAATGGGCGCATGACTTCATGTGTTCACAATTTATTTTTTCGCTTGATTTGAATCCAAATTATTTATTAATATTGTGATTCGAGTGCCTCATGCATGGATGTCATTTGTAGCACACAAAGGTGCTTGTGTTAATACCTACGAGAGGAACATTCTGCTAGTGATGAAACAAAGGATTGAATGCTAAAATAATTTGTTTTCCGTGTTTCTAAAAAATTCAAGAAGTTCAAATTAAAATAACAGGGTTGTTCAACATTCTTAAATAATCCGATTATTCTAGTTTCTAAGAAACCTGGAAGTTCAAATAAAAAAATAGAGTACAAAAGAAAATAGTTTTTTGTTACTACAATGAATGAATCCAAGAAGATCAAATTAAAATAACTAACTAGCTCAAAAAATGAATTTTCCCTGTTTTAAAAAAAAACTAGAAGTTCAAATTTAGAAAACGGAACGGTTCGATGTTTATTACATAACTCGGATTCCTTCAGTTACTAAAAAATAGACCAAGAAATTCAAATTAAAATAACAGAGTAGTGCGATGTTTATATAGCACGAAGAAAACAAAGCATCACCTAGAAAATATTAACTCTAGAAGTTCAAATTTAATAAATTAGAGAGTTTAAAGAAAACATAAATTCTTTCTGTATGTAGGAAAAATAAAAGTATGAAGTTCAATTTAAAAAAGATGTTTGATTCTTATTTAAAATTTATATATTCTCTAAAAATAAAATCAAGAAGTCCATATTACAAAAATAGAGAAGTTTGCTATTTATAAAAAACTCACATTTTCTTGGTACTAAAAGAAATAAAATCAAGAACTTCAAATTTTCACATTTCTAAAAAACACACAAAGAAGTTCAAATAAAAAAGTTAGAGCGGTTCGATGTCTATAAAAAAGTCAGATTTTTTCCATTACTAAAGTGAAACATAGAGAAGTTCAAAGTGATAACACCAGAAGTTCACATACTGAATGGTGTGTGTTTCGTATGAGAAAAATACAATAAAAAGGCAAAGTCTAAAAATTTTGTTGCTAGAAGTTCAAGTGCTCGGCCCAGGAAAGTTCAAAAATGCTTCTGAGAGAGGTTCACCGTGTACTTAGATGTGCAAAACGACATAAAAATATGTTGTTTTTGGTGTTTTAAAATAATTCTCTCAAACCAGAGAGAAGTTCAAAGTGATAACAATCGGAAGTTCACGTACTGCATGGTGTGTGTTTCGTATGAGAAAAATACAATAAAAAGGTAAAAAGTTTGTTGCTAAAAGAAGTGCTCGACCCGGGAAAGTTCAAATGCTGACATGGTGTGTGCTTCAATGTTTATTACAAACCTATAGTTTCCCATGTTACCATAGAATAAACCAAGAAGTTCAAATATTAAAAATGGAGCAGTTCGAAAAGTTTATAAAAAAATGGTCTTTCTACATTTTACTAAAAAATTGGCGAAGTTCAGATTTAAAAAACCGAGCAGTTTAAAAAGTTTGTAAACATGGACTTGCCCCTATTTTTTTTAAGATCTAGAATTTCAAATTTAAACAAGTGAGCGGTTCATTGTTTAATATATAACTAGGACTTTTCCCTATACTAATGAATAACTCCAAGAAGTCCTAATTTAAAAAATGGAGTTGTTTGATGTTTATAAAAATCTTAAATTTTCCCCGATACTACAGATTAAAACCACGAAGTCTAATTTTAAAAAACTGAGTAGTTCAATGCATATTAAAAACTAAGTTTTCTCTCGTTACTAAATAATAAATAATAAAACCAAGAACTTCAATTTTTAAAAGCAGAACGGTTCGATATTTATTTGAAAACTCAAATTTTTCAGGTTACTAAAGAATAAGACCAATAAGTTCTATTTGAAATAACGAAGAAGTTCGATGTTTCTAACAAAACTCCAATTTTCACATTTCTAAAACAACACACAAAGAAGTTCAAATAGAAAAAGTTAGAGTGGTTCGATGTCTATAAAAAACTCAGATTTTTCCGTTACTAAAGTGGAACATAGAGAAGTTCAAAGTGATAACAGCCAGAAGTTCACGTACTACATGGTGTGTGTTTAAACGAGAAAAAAGAGTAAAAAGGCGAAGTCTAATTTTTTTTTGGCTAGAAGTTCAAGTGCTCTTCCCTCGGAAGTTCAAAAAATCTTGTTAGAGAGGTTCGTCGTGCATTTACATGTTCAAAAAACACAAAAAGATGTTGTGTCTCATCTTTTAAAATAATTCTCTCAATCCATTACAAGTTTGGAACAAAAAAACTCTACATGAAAAAAGTTCTTTTCTGTGCTACAACTTTCCAAGGGGTATATTGTATGCTCTATTCCAAAAATGATTAAAATAAATGGTGTATGTTGTTCGAAAAAAAAGTTTAATCCTATTAAAAAAAGTTGCGTCTTTTCAACAAAGTTTCTAATGATTTATCATTTGTGGATCCGAGGAATGGGTGAGGTATTACAAACAAAAAATACGTGGCCGACGTTCAATATGAAAACAGCGAGCGGTTCAACTACTATACGGAATGCGTTTCAGATGATAATAAAAAAATACAAAACTAAAAGCCTAAAAGTTTGTTGCGAGAAGTTCACGTGCTCCAGTGTGCACGGTTCAAAAAATATATTACGAGACTCCAACCTTCAATTACATGTTAAAAAAAGAGAGGCAAAAACAACATCATGTTTGCCATTTTTAAAACTACTCTCAACCGGCAACGAATTTGTAACACCTGTCTACAAAAAAAGTTGCTCCTATACATTAGCTTTCCAACCGTATATTATATGCTACATTTCGATGAACAGTTTAAAATTTTCATGTATACCATTTAAAACATGTTTTTATGTATTCAAAAAATTCGTTGTAACCGTCGCGAGCATGAAAACTGATCAACACGGGAAAGATTAGGAAAACACGTTGCTCAATTCCGGTAAGTGGTTTGGGAGTTACGGACAAAAAAGAGCACGTAAAAAACAGAGTGAAGTTCAAACAGACATTCCTCAGAAGTTCAACTACTTCACGCAGTGCATTTCCATTCGTGATGAAGGCACAAATCATGATCTCGTCATTTTCTAATTTACTTCAAAACGGTAGGAATATCATTTGTGTAAGTTCAAGTCCTTCGTCGGAGAAAGTTAAAATTTTTATTGTGAGAGAGGTTTGTACAAAAGGAATATCATTTGTGTAACACTGACGAATGGATGAGAAAATTACAAATGAAAATACGTCACAGAAGTTCAACGTGAAAACAGCAGGAAGTTCAACTACTACACTGAATGAATTTCAGATGAAGAAGTTTTAAAACCGTCGCGAGTATAAAAAAATGATCAACACGGGAAAGTTGCGTGTTTACAGCAGCTTTCGATCGGTACATCACTTGCCCAATTATGGTGAGTGGATGGAGAGCTACGAGCAAAAAAAGCACGTGAAAAACAGAGTGAAGTTCAAGTAGACATGCTGAGATATTCAAGTTCTTCACGCGGTGCATTTTCGAAGAATCTGTTTCGCGATAAAGGCAGAACGCATGATCTCGCTGTTTTTGAAAGTACTTGAAAACGGCTAGGAATCAGAGAAAATCATCAACATGGAAAAGTTTTGCATTTTCCGTAGCTTTTCAACGGTATATTATTTGCCCCATTCCGATAAAGTTTGTAGAAATTACGACGAAAATATGTTTTTAGTCATTTTCAAATTTGACTTAAAACCGTAAAGAATTGGGAGAAACAATATATACCAAAAAGTTTCGCATTTCTTCAAGCTTTCCAACGCCATATCATTTACAGCATTCGGACGTACGGTTAAAAAATTAACTCAAAATACGAACTAGGTGGAAGTTGTACCATTTTCTAAATTACTCTTAAACCGTTCAAAATTAGAAAAAACTTTCAACATGAAAAAGTAGCGCATTTTCATAAGCTTTCCAACGCCATATCATTTGCCTCAATTGGATTAGCCATTTAGAAATGGCATCGAAAATACGAACTCGGCTGTTTGGTTTGTGAAATTTTACGATTTTCCAAATTACTCTTTAACCATAGGGAATTAGAGAAAACTATCAACATGTGGAAGGAGTGGTTTTGCAGCAGCTTTCCAATGTCATATTATTTGCCTCACTCCGATAAACAGTTTAGAAATGCGATAAAAAAATATGATTCAGGTTTTTTGTTTGAAGAAAAAACGGTTTTCAAAACTGCTCTTAAACCGCTTACATTTTGCAAAAAATTTAATTTGGATCATGATACTCATGTCCATAGCTTTCCAACGGTATATCGCAAGCCCCATTTGGGCTATGTTTGCGGAAGTTCAACCTAGCACTGGGGGAAATTCAGGTCGAACAACTCAGGCAGTAAAATTGCAACAGACGTATGTTCATCACGACCCGAGAGCAAAATCCGCCAATGAGTGAGATTCCTATTTAAAACGGGCATTTAGTTGCTAAAAACCGTTTGCAAATTTATATTGTGTTTTGCGTGCAGGTATCCGTGACTTTCTTTGTTGAAAGAACTCCTATTGGTTCTTTAAACCTTTGTTTGAATGTTCAAGAGGATGAACAGGGGAAGGCAATCTGTTATTATATACTTAAAGTACTTAACGGGCTAACCAAAAAGAAGATAATTAGGTGAGAAAATTCAACGAAAATTAGAAACATCCAACCATTTATTTGATGGAATAGACAATAACAGTGATTTGATCATGCTAATATCTAAAAAAGTCATGTAAATTACCCAACCAGTGCCCTTACGAGTAGAACATTTCAATTAGAAAAAAAAATCTTCCACAAAGGGATAGACGTGATCACAAAACATCATCTTTCCCTAGTCACCTATCCAACAAAACCATGATCGCTCTACAAAAGTATCATGATTGATTCTATAATCCTCCACGCCTATTCTCCTCTGAGGCTTGTCACACAAGTAGCATCACACAACCACCTCTCTCACGTATAGGTGGCTTCCCCTTTGCGGAGATGATACGTCTCTAACATATTTATAATCTTTGATTGTTTGATGCTATTATAATATCACTCTTCAATCCTTTCTTCACAATTTATATTTTTTGACTAATCTATTAATTTAGTGCCCGGAGCCAGTTGCTGCTTTCAACATGTTTTTGACTTTTCAGAAAATCCAAATCTATAGAGGTCAAAAAACCCTGAGGATTTAATTTGATTTTTTCCAATACACGAGGAATATAGAAAGTGTCGGGACTAGTCACGTGGGCTCCCTGGGCACCATCTTACGCCCATTTTTCTTCTATAAATCCCATAAACCTAGAAACCCATGGTACCAATTTTCTTTGATTTTTTCCACCCTCTCCATGATCATGTGTGAGTAGTTTCCTTAGGACCTTAGGGTCCACAGCAGTACCCAGATGACATAATCTCTACCTTGTGGTTCAATACAAAGTGTCTGTGAGCTGTCTCATGTGATCGGAATCCTTATGATGTAATCGGTGGTGTGTTTATTTTCCATTGAAATATATCAAATCTTTTTTAAGTTTCTTTACTGTGTAATTAAGTAACTATGTATTGACTCCAAATTTTTTGAATACGGTTGCTAAGTTTGATGGGTAGTTCATGAGAGGGAGTGATGCATAGTAGTGGGTTCAATCTTGCGGTGATTCATCCCAGTGACTAAAAGGGAACATACATGTATTATCTTGTTTCCACTATGGATAAAACTATGGTTTCCTCATCACACTTGGAGGACAGTTTTATTGTCTACATTTTGTCGTCATGCTTATTGGAAAACTCTGTTTGTCATAAACTTAATACTTGGAGATGCTTGTGGGATAGCGGTCTTGGGGTCGAGTATTAGTTTTAGAAGCAGTTGGATAATGATCTACATATCACAGACGTAATGCTTATATGAGATTATACCATGAATGAACATAGTCATAGATATAAATATTTTAATTTAATCGATGCAGAACTGTAATATGTTCTCCACACCACACGAGTCCGCTTGGTGAAATGCCACTAGTGAAACCTATGGCCCCAGGGGTCTATTTTCCTTTACTGCGAACATCACCAAAGAATACTTTACCTTGTTGTACCGTTTTATTTATTTTACCTATCAATCAATTCCTACCATACAGTAGAATTTAACCTTCTAACTAGTAGGACAAGCAGCTTGACCACCTTCTTGAAGTGTTGGGAAAGTTTATTTTGTGTTTTGCGTGCAGGTACCCGTGACTTTCTTTGTTGAAAGAACTCCTATTGGTTCTTTAAAGCTTTGTTCTCAAACTGAGAGAAATACTTATTTCTAGGTTACTTCATCTTTACACTTGGGGTTTATCCAACCACTCTGACGAGAGAGCAAGCGCGAGACCTAGACGCAACTCATCTGCCTGCCTCTTGTCTCTTGCCATTCCCTGTTTCAATCTTCCAACCATGGTGAGAGTGATTGATGACCTTGAAGTGCGCAAGGCTGTTGTAGCACTTTCTTGATAAGTAAAGTGTTGAGCACACAAGGAGCGAAAAGGAAGGCACCACAAACCCCGCAACTATGTTGTCACTTAGCGCAGTCAAATACGCACCCAAACCGGAGTTTGGAAATAGTCTACTCTATAAGTTGGTAAGGAAACTAGAATAAGAGTGTTTACTACTCTACAGACAAGAAGGTAAAAACATGAATAAATAGAGAGTTAGTTAGTAGAGATGGTGCTTGAGCAGTAAATTGTTCTCGGGAATTCCGAAGTCATTATGACAAATATGACATGCGCATCAAGTACGGAGTAAAAAATCTCTATCGTATCCTCTATCCATCCTTCATATGCACAAGTGGGCGGTCCCCGGTACAGAACATGTAATACTTTAACATAGACTTCATGCCACATATGCCACCAACCGTAGCTTCCCCATGCCGGTTATCATATAAGGTCAATTAAGGGTTTCCCCGTGGATGCAACCAGATGTGGGTTTACCTGTATTTCCCTTTCAATGGCAAAGACTCAGAATTGAGGCTTTTAATATCACCTCAAATTACCTAAACATCCCAATCTGTGCAACAACAATAGTTCCTCCACGACGAATCATGACAATACTGCGAGCGAGGCTTCCTCTCAACACTCGTGAAGAATACTAACTCGAACATGAACAAAAGAATATTGGATTCACTACTGGGAAAGGACTTATAGGTGAATCCAAATGAGTGGCGGGCGAGGCGTGTAACCCGCCACAACTAATTTTGATAACTAGCAGCGATGGGTACCAAACAAAGCCTGCCACAACTATAAGCTCAACTGTGGCGGGCAAGACTCAGACCCCGCCACTGGTACAATCTCCGAGACGAGACTTGTTTGCATAACTCAGGTGTGACAGGCGGTGTCAATGGCCTGCCACAGGTAGATGACCCAGCAGAGGCGAGCAGTTGCAATAGTCCGCCACTAGATATTTTTGCCGGATGCCCAAATTTAGCTGAACATAGCTGTGGCGGCTCCTCCGCGACGCCCGCCAGAATTCTGTTAAATAACTATGGTGAGCATTTTCTTTTGCTTGTCACATTATAGTTTTCCCACACGGGTTGCAATCCACGTCACTTATGGGTGGCGGGCATGTCGCGACGCCCGCCACTGATAAGCTCGCATGTAATGTATGCGTCCTGCTTGTTCAGTGACCTCATCCCCTCTCCCTAATTTCTTCTTCCTCTCCCACTACGCCCTCTTCCTGTTCCTTCGACTCCTCTCACCATTGGTCATCCGCCACATCTCTCTCTTCTTGATTTTACGCGACCAATCGGAAAGAGACGAGGAGACACATTTTAGGTGAGAATTACGTGTGAGCATGCATGCATACTTGATTGTTGCTGTGTGGCGTGGTGGATGTGTTGGGCGATTCAACTTTCCGTTTATTGCATGCTTTTGTTGAAAAAATTCAGGGAATACAAATGAGTGCCAAATCTGGTCGAAATGTTGATTAATTTCCATTTCGTCTAGTTGGTGTCACAAAATATGTTCATTTTTTAGCACAGGTCATGCCAAATTTTTAAGTTTTTCCATATTCTTAGATCAAATAGTAATCTGTTACGTTATGTTTGTACGTTGCAGGTTTTCGCGTCGAATGTTGGATCATAGTTCGATGTACTCCATACCACGAGCATCCAATGATTTTGTTAATGGTTTTATAGAGTTCTTACAGTTTGCGGAGGAACATGTTAGGAAAAGGGGTTCGAAGAAAATATGTTGTCCGTGTGTTGTTCGCGAGAATGATGTTATGTACACAATTGAATCAGGAGAGTTGCATAACCACTTGTTGGCTAGTGGTTTCATGCCTGGTTATACGACATGGACAAGTCATGGTGAGGATCGGAAGTCATGTGTAGGAGCGGAACATGATGAGGAACAAGAATGCATGATGGATGGACATGATGAACAATCTGATGGTGATGAATACGACGAGTCCGGTGAAGAGTACGATGAAAGTGTGGAGGCCGAAACGGAGGAGGCAATCATCTGGGGAAAATTGGCAGGAATGGTGCATGATGAACACATGCAAAAGTTTATCATGAAACACAGTAGCACCGAGGCAGCTTCTCGTAGAGGGGCTACCAAACTAGCGACTCTTGTGAAGAACTCAACAACTCCTTTTGTAAGCTGGTTGCAAGGCAAAACACACCTGACTAAGTGTCACGATGGATCTTATGGACATTAAGGGAAAAAGGTATAGCACAGACACTTCTGTCGATATGAATTTGAAGTAGTTTCATGATGTTCTGCCTAAAGGCAACGTGTTGCCAATAAGTATCGATGAGGCTAGGAAGGTATTGTGCCCTCTTGACATGGAGCCTTAAAAGTACCATGCGTGCAAAAATGACTACGTCATTTACCGGAACTAGTACTCCAACCTAACAAGGTGTCAAATATGCAATTTTCCCCGAATTCAAGTGGGGAAACAACAGTCGGGAAGACAATGTTGATGATAGAGCACCCGCTAGCAATGTTGAGGATATCGGTTATCATTAGTGTCTCGGTCAGCTGGGGATTAGAGATTAATCAGAAATCGGCCGATTAATCGATTTTATCGGTCGACTATTAATCGTCCATTTTTTTGCAAATCTCAGGTTCCCAACACTAAAATATGCTATATTCAACACCAAAACAATATTGGACATAAGTGTTACCTTGATTACTTGTGTTTGAATCCTCGTATAATTTCAAACAAAATAGGACAACAGTACATATAGCGTAACAAGGTCCACAAAACTAAAATAAACATAGTTTTTGCAAATATAGTGCTATAAATAAGCCTGATTTATCGGTAGATTCCCGATAAATCGCTTGTCATAGCGATAAATCGGCCCAAATGATAAACGGCGAAGATAAGGCAAAATCTTATCGGTCACCCCAAGAGTAGCGATAAATCAGACGATAAATCGTTGAATCGGAAGATTTTTTGAACAGTGCCCGCTAGCAGTACCCCTTATAAGGTTGTATGGTACTTTCCAATCATTCCATGCCTGAAGTGTTTGTATGCAAACAAGAAGCATGCAAAGCTTATGCTTTGGCATTCTACGAGGAAGATGGATGACAGAGTGATTAAACACGTTGCAGATGGTCGGCAGTGGAAAGCAATCAATGACGAGTTCCCTCATTTCACTGGAGATGATAGGAATGTCAGGTTGGGCTATAGTGTGGATGGTCTTAATCCATTTAGTTACCAATACAGCGTGCACAACACTTGGCATGTGGTTGTCTGCATCTACAACCTTCCCCTGTGGGTGTGCATGAAGAGAAAGTATCTACACATTGTCATGCTAATTCAAGGGCCAAGCCAACTGGGCAGTGATTTGAACTTGTATCTGCAGCTACTGAAGGAGGAGCTAGAAATTTTATGGGCAGATGAGGGGGTGCGGACATATGATGCTAAAATGGGTACTATTTCCCTATGAAAGCTATTCTGATCACGACGGTGCATGAGTATCCGGCGTACGGTTATAATTCGGGTCAGGTTTGCCATGGGAACTACGCATGTGTGAGGTGGTTGGATGAAAATCATTCTCTATATTTAAAGGCCTCTCATAAAACAGTATACTTGGGGCATAGAAGATGGCTGAATAAAAATGATGAATGGAGAAATAGAGAAGATTTGTTTGATAACACAAAAGAAAAGCGAGGGAAGCCACGCAAGAGGAGTGGAATAGAAATCCTACAAATGCTGAACAACTGGGAAGAGTGTCAGAGCCTGGAAAGAAACGAAAGAGAGTGGAGCCACTTTTAAAAGTATGGAAAACGAGGTGTCCATTTTGGGACTTGGAGTATTGGAAGTATCTCTCCATGCCTCATTATATCGATGTCATGCATAGCGCGAAGAATGTTTGCGTGAGTTTATTTACCACCATTTTGAAGATCCCAGATAAGACAAAGGATACGGGGAGCTCAAGAAAAGACCTAGAATCACTTAAAATAAGGCCGGATTTGTGGGCTGACGTGTAGGAAAGCGACGTTGGTAAGGCTAAGAAATCGGTGTCAAAATTCAAACCGGCTTGCTACAGTCTATCTCCAGAGGAACTTGACAAGATATTCAACTGCCTTGCTAATGTTTGAGTAAGTTCCGGGCACTCGTCAAACATGCACAGATATTTTTCACGTGAGAAGAAAACTTTATCTGGGATGAAATCGCATGACTTTCATGTGATGATTACACAAATACTTCCGGTTGCACTTAGAGGAATAATGGAAATGCATGCAAGAAAGACACTCCAAGACCTCTATAACTTCTTTGACGTTATCTCTCATAAATCGATCAGCCTGGAGCGTTGCAAGAAACTGCAGGAAAAGATTGTTGTCATAGTATGTGAGCTTGAGGTGTACTTCCCACCCTCATTTTTTGACATCATGGCGCATCTGCTTGTCCATGTTATTGGAGACATCATAGACCTTGTCCCAGTATTCCTCCACAATATGTTCCCCTTCGAAATGTTAAATGGGATACTCAAACGATACATTCATAACAGGTCACATCCAGACAGAAGCATCGTCTCGGGATTTCTAACTGTGGAGGTTATCTCGTTTTGCACAGACTACCTTGAAGTCGACAATCCTTTGGGTATGCCCAAGAATAAGCACATTGGCACGCTCAAGGGTGTATGTCACAAGAAAAGTAGAAAGAACTTGCATGTGACCTTCGACGATCCGAACCGAGAGACCGACTTGATAAGAGCTCACACTGTGGTGCTACAACACATTAAGTGTGTCAACCCATATGCTAGGAAGCACATGTTGCAGTTGAGAACTGAATACCGGAAACGTGGGATAAAATGCTCCGTTGAGCAACAAACAAATGAGCACAACTGAAAGTTTGTGGCTTGGTTCAAGACATACATGTGAGAACATCCATTGTCAGAAAATGATGAAAAAGGTCCTGAGCTGTTCTCTTGGCATCAGGACCCGTGTTGAATGTGACCACATACCAAGCCTATGACATCAATGGATATACTTTCTATACGGAGGCCAGAGACAAGGTCAAAGGTGTGTACCAGAATTCAGGGGTGACACTACATGCATACACCGGTAATGAAAAGAACAAACACTATGGGAGAATCGAAGAGATTTGGGAACTAAGGTACGCGGATGTAGGGATATTCCCCATGTTCCGTGTTAGATGGGCGAAACAAGTACTTGAAGAAGACGACTATTTCACTACCATGGTTATACCACCACGAAATGAGTCTGTGAACATGCTTGCAATAAGTGCCTTAAATGAGCCGTGGGTACTGGCGAAGAGTGTGTCTCAATGCTTCTACATAAACGACCCAATTAAGCCTAGCTGCGTGGTCTACCGAAGAGGAAAGAGGAGTATAGTTGGAATGGACGAAGTCAATGATGAGGAGGACTATGACCAATTCAACGACTAACCCACAGAAGAAGAAGGCGTCAAACATGTATCGAGAAGAAGAAGATCAACATTGCTAAATGACGACATTGCACCATGGTTAAGACGGAGTCACAACAAGACAATAGTCCATACCAGGAAGAGGATCACCAAAATTCATGTGAAGACCGTCAGTAGAATCCATTAACAACTTATTTGTAATGTTGTTATGTGAAGGTTAATTAATTTGTACTATAATGACATATATATGCGTGCATGTGTGGATCTGATAGATATTGGCCGTGTCGTGTGATGAATATGTTGAATAGAAGGATGAACATTTAAAAAACATTAAAACATTCCAAAAAAACATAAAAATTGTTTTGTGGTGGCGGGCGGGGGAGTGGGACCGCCATGTCGATCCCCTCCCCCAAATGTGCCCCCTACATTAACATGTGCTCCGATCCATTCAAACTACCCCCACCCGAAATCGTGTGCCACCAGCTGCCGCCGCCGCCGCGCGCCGTTGACCTCACCTCGCCAGCTTGCTCGCTTCCTGTGGTGCCACCGACGCTGTCGTGGCATGCTCGCGTGTCGTGCTTGCACGACTAAGGAAGAGCCTAGGGCGCCACCATGGAGTCATCGTCGCCCGCCCATGGTCTAATCCAACAACGTCGCCAGCCCTTAGATCTTCTCCAACACCGTCGCCGACGTGCCCACTGTACTCCAACTCCACCGCCACCTCCGAGCCATCTCTCACCGATGTACATATATATTACTGCTGACCCCATCCGCTTGAAGCAACATGAAACAACATTATTTGAGCAAGCAAGGTGTTCGATGAAATGTCTACACTGCTTTATTTCCAGGAATTAATATGAGTGCCAATGTTCTGACGAAACATCGATTAATTTCCATTTTGTCAAATTTCCGGCACTCAATATGCCCTACTTTTGGCAAAGGTCATGCCGAAATTTCTAACTTTTTGTCAGTTTTGCAGTTCCATGAATGGATCCCCACGCCGGAGCATCATCTCAAGACGAACTCAACGACAACAACCCTGATGTTGAGATGGGCGCCCGCGACATCGAGACGGGCGATGACCAACATGAAGAACCACCCACCAGGCAAGGAGAAACGAGCCACGCCGATGGGACTTCATCCAGCACCACCGCCAGCAACAAGAGCGCACGTAAGGCTAGGCCACCGAACAAGCTTCACGAAGGTATCATTACAATAACCGCAGTTGGCCCAACAGGATAGCCCATAGCCCCAGTTGCCGCAGCAAAGACATATAGTAATATGCTAGGTTGCATCTTGAGTAAAAACATCTCGATCGGTTGCAAGGATATCGGCGGACATAAGGAGAAGCTACTCGAAGCGTTACACCAGAGTTCTGCATTTCCGTCTCACACTAAAAAAAGGAAGAAGAGTATGCCCTATGCAATCTCATGGTTAAGGACTTCCAGACCATTAAGCGCCTCAATCCAACTATGGATCAGGAAGAATGGACGAAGTTTTGTGAATCGTCAGGTAGCGAGTCAAGCAAGGAGGTAAGAGATCATTTCCATAATTTATGGAAAAATCTGCCAGGTAACCACCTTCTGGGCCCTTGTTGTTACAGAGCTGCAATACCCAAGTGTGAGAAGGAGGCCGCGGACTCTGAAGCCATGGGTAAACCACCCCCATTCTTGGAACATCGAGATCGTCCGTGTGACTTCCATT
The DNA here is from genome assembly GCA_011799875.1 of Thinopyrum elongatum. Classification (NCBI taxonomy): domain Eukaryota; kingdom Viridiplantae; phylum Streptophyta; class Magnoliopsida; order Poales; family Poaceae; genus Thinopyrum; species Thinopyrum elongatum. Next base: position 590,997,137 of record CM022299.1, on the reverse strand, counting down.
TCCTCAGGGCCCATGCAGTTCGAGACCCAGACACTAACGAGTTCGTCCTCTCGACGCCGCAACTTTGCTCAACGGAGGAGAGCCTGCTAACGTCACTGAAGACTAATAATTTAGTACCTATACAATTAGTATCATAGTAATCGTATACCACAAATTATGTACTTTTGTAGAGAAAAATGAAGGAGGAATTTGGACCCGGTCCTGATGAATCCCCGTATGGCTATAGGTATGAAGACCATCTTACACGGGCTGTGAATGAGGGATTTGGGGTTGAAAGGAATCCGAAGACTGGGCGTGCGTTGGGCACGGGTAGGATGCGGTGGGACCAAGCCTATCCCCAGACCAAAGAGTTAAAAAATATTGAAGGAAAAACAAGGTTGATGACAAGATCGATGCCAAAGTAGATGCAGCAATTCAAAGAAGGTTTGCTGAAATATTCCCATCTAGCCACGAGCATCATCTGTATAGTAGAACCCAATAGCCACAATCATCGCAAGATGTTTCATGTTGGCTGCTAGCCAAAGTGAATGACGTGACGACGAGGGTTGCCAAGGGGCAAATAATTCCATTTACATATGGTACTATAATGATGCACGGGGTCGTCCTGCCACTAGACATGACGAGGGTGCTACTGCAATACGTAATGCCGTGCTTTGAATACTATTCGTTGCCTCACCCCCCTGATGAAGGCATCATCATGTTACGACAGGTGATGCGGGGGACCTGCTTAAGTGGCCACTCAGTGATATAGAGGAGACGAGTCCACACGGATTCTCAGGTATTGATGGCGATCCCGCCTTCGCGAACCTTGACCCCCTTTTCAACATTGAATGCACTGGTGTAACACCCCCAGTGTCATGCTACAGTACTCTCCCCTTAATGGTGCCATGTCATCAAGATTGACTAGGACAAATTGGCCTTGATAAAGATCCAAGCCAAATTCAAATTTCAAATTTCAAGTGAAAAAAATTAAATTCACAAATAAGAAAACTAAAAGTTCAAGTGAGGGCCAATAATCCATAGTTAATTATGTGGGGTAAAACTAGGTCACTTGTTTGCTTATTCAAAAGTTATCATCCAAAACTAGTGACTAAAACACTCATTTTAACCTAGTTGCTTTTATGCAAAATTCAAATGAATTCAAATATCTCCCAATATTTTTGTGGCAGTGCCAATTATTGCATTGTAAATATGTGGACCATTTCCATATTTTACAAAAGTTATTTGATTGCTTAACTAAATGCCAAACAGGAGAAATAAAACAAAACAACAAAAGATTAAAAAAAAGAGAAAAGAACCGGACACTGTGCACTTCAGCCCAGTGATGCTACAGGGTGGCCCGGCCCATCTATGCCGGCCTTTCCCTAACCTCTAGCCCGAGGCAGAGACCATGGCGTGCGCTGGCCGTCCACGCCACGGATGCGCCGCTGTCGAGCATCCCGCGGCTCCCCCTGCATGGATAAGGCCGACCCCGACCCCCCTGGCGAACCCTAGCCCCTCGTGGTTCCTCCCGCGCGCTGCTTTGTCCTCCTCCACGCAGACCCGAGCCGTTGCCGCCATGAATGTCATCGTCCACGTGCTCTCCACCCTTCCTACGCCGCGAGACCATGTCCAGGAGACGCGCTGGCCTCGACTACGTCGTCTACACCAGGCCACCGGAGACGGGGACCACCACCACACCGGCTACGCCATCTTCTTCAACCTCCGGCCACTGCTTCGCTGTCGTCGATTCCGTCGCCGTCACTGCGTCCCGCGCTCCCCAAGCAACTCCTCATCAACTATGTGAGCGTCTGCGTATTTCTCCTCTGTTTCCCCCTCGTTCCTCCGCCCCTAGTCGTTGTCGCCATGACCGCCGTAGGTCACCGCCGCTGCAGCTCATGCCTGACAAGTTCAGGTCACCAAATGGTCCAGTACGTGTATCCACCAGCTTTGCCGCATCGCGTAGGGCCTTGCTAGCCGCTCTGTTTGCTCCCACGCATGCTCTAGCGCCAAACCTGAGCACCACCCTAGCTCCGGCAGCCGTGGACCTCATTGCCGGTGCTACTACAGGCCCTCCCGTGCCAAACCACGAACACCACTTGATGCGCCATGTCGTGCGTGTTCGAACGAGCCCAGCCGTGCGTTCGGCCATGCCCTCTAGCCATTTTCCGATGGACTCCGGTGCAGCGCCGGCACTTTTGGCTCACCGGAGCCCCTCTCCGGTGCCCTGCCGATGTGGCCGGTCGGCCCCCCCCCCCAGGGTTACTACCGGGTGGACCCCAAGGGCCAGGCTGGCCTAGTTGACTTCGGTCAACGACTGACTAGACCGGACCCAGCAACTGACAGATGGGGCCCACCCCACTAATTAATAGAATTAGTTAATTTAATTAACTTAAATAGATTAGTCACTCACAGTGGGCCCCTGTTAGTTAATTAGTTTAGTTTTTGACACTGTTAGCCCCACCCTCAATGACATGTGGGTCCCAGGCATTAGTTTGACCAGTCAACAGGCTAGTTGACTCCTGACATCATGTTGATGTCAGGCTGACGCAATATTTCTATTTTTTAATTAATTTAAATAATAATAATTTTAGAAACTGTTTAAAACTTTGAAAACTAATATAAAATAATTCGTAAATCGGATGCAAATAATTTATATATGAAAATCGATCAGAAAAATATGATGATGCCGAATACGCCGTCCACATACCTGCCACATACCCCCAACACAGCAAACATGGAACCTTCCCCTCCGGATGATTTTACCGATAAATGCCCGGTGCCCAGAAAATATTCCTGGATATTTTCCCGCTCCGTCTGCAATGCGTAGCTCTGCGTTAGGTCACCCCTAGCATAGCGTATTGCCATGTCATGCTTTATGTTACATTTGATTGCTTTGTTATTTATTTTGTTTCACCTCTGTTACTTCTTTTCTGATAGACCCCCGAGACCGCTGTTGATCCAGCGATCGACTACTTCACCTACGAGGGTCCATATCTATCTGCAGAGCTTCCCGGCAATTAAACCCCCCTTGATCATTCCTATATCACCCATTCCATTCTCTCTCATGCTTGCATTAGATTTTTCTATTGTAATTGATTGCTCCTAATCTGATGCATAGCCTGTTTTTGTAACCTGCTTTTGTACCTTACCTGTTTATCCTATCTGCTTAGTATAGGTTGGTCAGTGATCTACCAGTGACCTCTCACCTTGTCCCTGTTGCCCCAGCGTTATGACCCATGACTCGATCATCGTGATCGACATCTAGAGCCCAACACATCACATCACACCCCCTTAGTTGTACGACACTGCAGGGTTACTATCGAGTGCCGAGGGTGATACCTCGTATAGTGCTGTAGTTAATCGGTCGTGGTCTACGGAGGGTGATTCCTCCTTCACCACTCCCAATAACGAATCTGTCGTGCAACACATCAAGAGTGAACCCTCAAGGGTGATTCCTCTAAGTTCACCTTGACGATTACATCAAGTGGAATCCATCGAGGGTGATCCGAGGAATCACCCTTGTTGTTTTGGAAACACGGTTACTTTGACTTTACACCTAGAACCATGTTAAAGACGGGTCGGCCCCGAGGGGTACCCGCGAGAGTTACTGTTACTGCAGGACTGGAGGGATAGGCGGTACCACCCTGGTATAGGTGGACCTGAGTTCCCGACAGTCTCTTGTGAGTCGGGTTGACCATGAGGGTACCCGCGAGTTGATGTGTAGTCGGGTTGTCCTAGAGGGTACATGCATGATTTCTACGTGGCACGGCCGGGCATTCCGGGCCCTTGCCGTAAGTCCACGAGATGGGGCGACGGGGTCACAAGATCGTGAGTCTATGCTCGTTACTGCACGCTCCCAAGACACTAACGGTTTGGATATGTGATCGGAGTAGGCCTCTGGCCTTTTCGCACTGACCACCACGCGGGAATAAGTATGGGCACTCTGCATCGTAAGTATCAGCCGAAAGCTCTTTGGACCTCAATGAGTGAGCGGCACGCGCTTGGGTGGCCCGCGTAAGCACCTGCCTTGTATAAGGAGGTTGCCAGGACTGATCCCGACCATCCACGCAATGCGCAAGAGTGCAAAGGGCGATGGGCCCAATACCCATGTGCCCTTAGGATGTAGACCGGCGTGCTGGCCTCTCTGCTGATCCTAGGTAGGGCTGCAGTGTGGATCGACCAAGGCCGGTCATAACCTGATGGTGTGTTTGGCTGGAGTTGATTAAGCATGTTGGGGAAGTTTGTGCTCCCCTCCAGGGAAGTTTAGTCTATTCGAATAGCTGTGTCCACGGTAACAGACGCTCGAAGTTGTATCCCGATCGATACAACTAAAACTGGATACTGGATGCTGAGGCATGAAATGGATATGATGGCTTCGGGATTGCTTTCTCGCAGGGAGTCAAGAAAGGATCTCTAGGCGCTAATGCTACAACATACTTTTAAATATAATATGCCATTCTATACTCTTCTAGATGCTGCAAGATGTTTGAAGATGCTAGTCTTTGATAGGGTAGGCCTTTCCCTCGATTCTGGCATTTCTGCAGTCTAATCCACAGATACAGCCCCGTTCCTTTGATACCGATGCATAGTTAGCATAGCTCTGATGTAAGTCTTGCGAGTACTTTGGATGAGTACTCACGGTTGCTTTGCTACCCCCTTTTTTTCCCATACCTGATTGTTGCGATTAGATGACGGATCCCAGGAGCCAGATGCCACCGACGACCACTACTATTACCCCTAGGGTGCCTACTACTACGTGGAGGCCGCCAACGACCAGGAGTAGTTAGGAGGCTCCCAGGCAGGGGACCATGCCTTTTCGATCGTTGTTGCTTTTGTGCTAGCCTTCTTAACACAAAATTATTTAACTTATATCTGTACTCAGATATTGTTGCTCCCGCTGACTCGTTTGTATTCGAGCTTATATTTTCGAGCCCTCGAGGCCCCTGGCTTGTAATATAAAGCTTGTATGACTTTTATTTGTGTCTAGAGTTGTGTTGTGATATCTTCCCGTGAGTCCTTCATCTTGATCGTACACATTTACGTGTATGATTAGTGTATGATTAAATCGGGGCATCACAAGTTGGTATCAGAGCTGACTGCCTGTAGGTAGCCCCTTTCCAACTCCTTGGCCGAAGTTGAGTCTAGTCTTTGGAAAACTCTTACTTACATTGTTGTGTGGCTTACGGGCCCACATCACAATTGGGTGATATTAGGATCTTTTATTTCTTGCCCTTACTATGGGACTCTGATTTCTCTTCTATTCAGGTTAAATGATTTTGCTAACTCTAACTCTAGGTTCTCCCGGAGAGCCCCTTCATTCCAGATGACCGCCTGCTTCATGATACGGCTCCAACATAACTATAATTTTTGATTGTTTCATGCTATTATATTATCAATCTTGGATGCTTTATAATTTTTTACTAGCAATTTTATTTCATTTTTTGGGACTAACCTATTGACAAAGTGCCTAGTGCCAGTTGTTATTTTCTACTTGTTTTTTTACTTTGCGGAATACAATAACAAACGAAGCCCAAATGCAACATAATATTTTGGAGTTTTTTTTTGACAGAAGACACCCAGGGAGCCAAAGGAGCACATGGGAGGAGGCCCATGGGGCCCACTAGGCACCAGGGCGAGCCAGAGGCCCCAGGCGCACCCTGGTGGGTAGTGGAGTAAACGGGAAGCTTCTCCACCGATCTCCACCTATATAAACACTCAAAAATCCCAAAAACCCAAAGGGAGTCGACGAAACGCAAATCCAGCCGCCGGAAGTTCTAGAACCACGAGATGCAATCTAGAGGCCTTTTCTGGCACTCTGCCAGAGGGGCAACGATTACGAAGGGGTTCTTCATCATCCTTGTTGCCCCTCCGATGATGCTTCAGTATTTTACCACAGACCTACGGGTCCGTAGCTAGTAGCTAGATCATGTTTTCTCTATTTTTGATCTTCAATACAATGTTCTCCTTGATGTTCTTGGAGATCTATTTAATGTAACTCCTTTTTGCGGTGTGTTTGTTGGGATCCGATGAATTGTGGGTTTATGATCAGTTCTATCCATGAATATTATTTGAGTCTTTGCTGAACTCTTTTATGCATGATTGTTTTAGCCTCGTATTTCTTCACCGAAATTTTGGGTTGGTTTGGCAAACTAGATTGATTTTTCCTGCCATGGGAAGAGATGCTTTGTGATGGGTTCGATCTTGCGGTGCTCAATCTCAGTGACAGAAAGAGACATGACACGCATGTATCATTGCTATTAAGGATAAAAAGATGGGGTCTATTCCTACATGAATAGATCTTGTCTACATCAAGTCATCGTTCTTGTTGCATTGCTCTGTTTTTCCATGAACTTAATACACTAGATGCATGCTGGATAACTGTCGATGTGTGGAGTAATAGTAGTAGATGCAGGTAGGAGTCGGTCTACTAATCTTGGACGTGATGCCTATATACATGATCATTGCCTTGGATATCGTTATGATTATTCGATTTTCTATCAATTGCCCAACAGTAATTTGTTTACCCACCGTATGTTATTTTCTTGAGAGAAGCCTCTAGTGAAAACTAGGGCCACCGGGTCTATTTCCTATCATATTAAAACAAAAAATACCTTGCTGCACTTTTCCTTTTATTTATTTTAATTTGTGTTTTAGTTAGATCAATTTATCAAATCTCATACATTTTAATCTTTCTCAATACCGAGGAGGGATTGGCAACCCCTCTTATGCGTTGGGTTGCAAGTATTTGTTATTTGTGTGCAGGTGTTGTTTACATTGTGTTGCTTGGTTCTCCTAATGGATTGATAACCTTGGTTCCATAACTGAGGGAAATACTTACCTTTGCTGTGCTGCATCATCCTCTCCTCTTTGGGGAAATACCAATGCAGATTCAAGCAATCAGGAAGACTTTCTCGCGCCGTTGCCAGGGAGACATCATCAACATCTATCAAGTACCCAATCACAAATCTCACCTCCATGCAATTACTTTATTTTCCATTTTCCTCTCATTTTCATCTCCCCCACTTCGAAAACATTTTTGCAAAAACACACAAAAAAAATTGTTTGCCTTTTTCTTGTTTGATCTTTTGTTTGCATAGTAACGATGTCTCAAGAAAATACGAAATTGTGTGATTTTTCCAATACTTATAATAATGATTTTATTAGTACTCCGATTGCTCCTCCTGCCGCTAGTGCGGAGTCTTATCATATTAATGCCCATTTGTTGAATCTTGTTATGAAAGAGCAATTTTTCGGTAATCCTAATGACGATGCCACGTCCCATCTAAACACTTTTGTAGAGTTGTGTGATATGCAAAAGGAAAAAGATGTGGACAATGATATTGTGAAATTAAAATTATTTCCTTTCTCTTTACGGGATTGTGCAAAAATTTGGTTTTTATCTTTGCCGCAGAATAGTATTTATTATTGGGATAAGTGCAAAGATGCTTCTATTACTAAGTATTTTCCTCCCGTGAAAATTATTTCACTTAGAAATCAAATCATGAATTTTAAGCAACTTGAGCATGAACATGTTGCACAATCTTGGGAAAGAATGAAATTAATGCTAAGAAATTGTCCTACTCATGGTTTACATCTATGGATGATTATAAAAAAAAATTATGCGGGATTGAACTTTGTTTCTAGAAATCTTTTAGATTCTGCCGCAGGTGGTACTTTTATGGAAATTACTTTGGTTGAAGCTACTAAATTGCTTGATAATATTATGGCAAATTATTCACAATGGCATACTGAAAGAGCACCTACTAGTAAAAAGGTTAATTTTGTTGAAGAAATTAGTACTTTGAGTGAAAAAGTTGATGCACTTATGAAATTGGTTGCTAGTAAAAATGCTCCTATTGTTCTTAATGATGTACCTTTGTCTACTTTGATTGAGCAAAATAGTGATCCCGTAGATGTGAATTTTGTCTTGCAAAACAATTTTAATAACAGTGCTTATAGAGGTAATTTTAATCCTAGGCCTTTTCCTGGAAATTCCTCTAATAATTATGGCAATTCCTATGGTAATTCTTCTTATAATAATAATAGGATGCCCTCTAATCTTGAGAGTAATATTAAAGAATTAATTAATGCTCAAAAAGTTTTCAACACTACTATAGAAGAAAAATTGAATACGATTGATGATATGTCTAGGAGCATTGATATAATTACTTATGATGTAGAAAATCTCAAGATTAAAAATTTTCCACCCAATGTTGATGTCAATGGATCAATTAAAGCTTTATATGTTTCGACAGATGAAAGGAAGAAAAGAACCGCTATGCTTAGAGCTAAAAGAGAATTTTTAGAAAGAGCGTTTTCGCCTGAGTGCTTTCACCATAATGGTGAAGATGTTAAGATGATTGGTGTTTCTTCTATTGATTCTTTGTTTAGTAACATTAAACTTGATGATAAGGGGACTGAAGAAGAGTCAACTTTAGCTAGAAGGCATCCCCATAATTCGGAGGGTGAAAATCTTGTTAATTTTTTTGATAAAAGTGGGTTTGGAGAGGTAAAAACTTTAACTAGTGATGTGCCCACTCTTTTGGCAAAGTCTTTAATTATGATAGTTGTTCTTTGACTGAATGTATTTCTTTGTTGCAACCCATGCTAAATTCACCCTATGCCTGTGAACAAAACAAAGCTTTTACTAAACATATTGTAGAAGCTATGATGAAAGCTTTAGAAGAAAAGTTAGAATTGGAGATTTCAATTCCTAGAAAATTATATGATGAATGGGAAGCCACCATTAAAGTCAAGATAAAAAATTATGAGTGCAATGCTTTGTGTGATTTGGGTGCTAGTGTTTCCACAATTCCGAAATCTCTTTGTGATGTGCAAGGTTTTACCAAGTTGGAAGAATGTTGTCTTAATTTGCACTTGGCGGATTCTAATATTAAAAAGCCTTTGGGAAGATTTAATGATGTTCTTATTCTTGCAAATAGGAATTATGTGCCCATAGATTTTATTGTTCTTGATATTGATTGCAACCTTCTTGTCCCATAATACTTGGTAGACCATTTTTACGAACTATAGGTACCATGATTGATATGAAAGAAGGGAATATTAAATTTCAGTTTCCATTGATAAAGGGTATGGAACACTTTCCTAGAACAAGAATTAAGCCACCATATGAATCAATCATGAGGGCAACCTATGGAGCAAAAACTAAAGATGATAATACTTGAATCTACGCATTATGCCTAGCTAGGGGCATAAAACAATAGCGCTTGTTGGGAGGCAACCCAGTGAATAAAATAATTTTTTTCTCTTTTTATTTCTGTTCTTGTGTGTTTACACAATTATCCTACTGTTATGATTGTGTTTTAATGTTTTAATTTGTGTTTTTGCCAAGTAAAGCCTTTAGGATCACGTTGGGTGATAGTTGATTTGATCCTGTTGGAAAACAGAAACTTTTGCGTCTAGTAGAAGAATTTTTAAAATTCACTGGAGCATTATAAAATTCTGAATTTTCTACACATTATTGATATACAAATTTCCTTACGCTTCCTAATTTTTCAGAATTTTTGGAGTTACAAAAGTATGGTCAAAGTACAGATTACAACAGACTATTCTGTTTTTTACAGATTCTGTTTTGGTTGCATTGTGTGCTTATTTTGATGAATCTATGGATTGTATCCGGGGGTATAAGCCATGGTAAAGTTAGAATACAGTAGGTATAATGCAATAATAAAATATGAATGGGTTTGCAATAGTACTTAATGTGGTGATTTGCTTTATTATACTCACGGATCTCACGAAGGTTTTGTTAAGTTTTGTGTGATTAAAGTTTTCAAGTTTTGGGTGAGATCACGATGGATGAAGGAATAAGGAGTTAAAAGAGCCTAAGCTTGGGGATGCCCATGACACCCAAAGTTAATATTCAAGGAGAACCAAGCAACTAATCTTGGGGATGCCCTGGAAGGCATCCCCTCTTTCTTCTAACAACCATCGGGAATTTTACTTGGAGCTACATTTTTATTCATCACATATCATGAGTTTTTCTTGGAGCGTCTTGTATTATATGAGTCTTTGCTTGTTTTGATTTTTAGTTTTCTACAATCATCCTTGCTGGACACACCAATTTGAGAGAGCCATAATGATGCTATGATTTGTTAGAATTGCTCTATGTGCTTCACTTAAATTTTTTGAGCTATGGAATTGCTCTAGTGCTTCACTTATATCTTTTTGAGCACGGTGGTAGTTTAATTTTTGAAGAAATATGCTCTCATGCTTCACTTAGATTATTTTGAGAGTTAGTAATTTTTTTAAGAAATATCCTCTCATTGCTTCACTTATATAATTTTGAGAGATGAAAATTATTTTGAAGAAATATTTATGCTCTTGTGCTTCACTTCAATTTGTTTGAGAGCCTTGTTAATAGAAATGATAATTTATAAAATTAGTGCCAAAGTGATAGATATTCAAGGGGGATATAATAAAAACTTTTATGAAGATCATCGGACATTATAAACTTGGTTCCTTATAATAGTTTTGCGATATGGAGATAGTAATATGTGAGTCATGTTGGTGAGTAATTATGCTTTAGTAAGAATATTGGTGTTAAGGTTTGTGATTCCTGTGCAAACATTAAAGTCAATAGTTATGCAATGAAGTGATATCCTACTTGTGGTGCATTATTCGAAGTTAGTTATGTTTACTGCTCGTTTATGATAATTTTTTTTTGGTTAGTTGCTTCTCAATCTATTTGCTAGCCTTTCCTTGTACTTAGCGGGAATACTGCTTGTGCATCCAAACTCCTTAAAAAAAGTTGTGACAAATGAGTCCACCATACCTACCTATATGCGGTATTTCCATGCTGTTCCTACTAAATTTTATGTGCCAACTCTAATTTTCAAAATGAATTTCCTTTTTGTGTGCCCGTACCGCTCATGACGCGGCAGGGTGATACGTCTCCAACGTATCTATCATTTTTTATTGTTCCATGCTATTATATTATCTATCTTGGATGTTTTATATGCATTAATATGCAATTATATATTATTTTTGGGACTAACTTATTGACCTAGTGCCCAGTGCCAGTTTCTGTTTTTTCCTTGTTTTTGACTTTTACAGAAAAGGAATATCAAATGGAGTCCAAACGGAATAAACCTTTAGGGTGATTTTTCTTGGACCAGAAGAAACCCATGAGACTTGGAGAGAAGCCCAGAAGACCTACGAGGCGGCCACAAGCCGTAGGGGCGCCCCCCCCTAGGGCTTGTGGGCCCCTTGTAAACCTCCTAACCCTAATCCTTGCACTATAAATCCTCAGGTATTCCCCCTATACCAGAGGGCACACCAAAATGCTTTGCCACCGCAGCAAGCCTCTGTTCCCGTGAGATCCCATCTTGGGGCATTTTCTGACACTCCGTCGGAGGGGGATTCGATCAAGAAAGACCTCTACACCTTCCTTGCTGCCCTTCTGATGATGTGTGAGTAGTTTATCACACACCTACGGGTCCATAGCTAGTAGCTAGATGGCTTCTTCTGTCTCTTTGATCTTCAATACAATGTTCTCGTCGAAGTTCTTGGAGATCTATTCGATGTAATCTTCTTTTGCGGTGCGTTTGTTGAGATCCGATGAATTGTGGATTTATGATCAGATTATATATGAATATTATTTGAGTCTTCTCTGAACTCTTTTATGCATGATTAAGATATCTTTGTATTTCTCTTGGAACTATTGGTTTGGTTTGGCCAACTAGATTGGTTTTTCTCGCAATGGGAGAGGTGCTTAGTTTTGGGTTCAATCTTGCGGTGTACTCACCCAGTGACAGAAGGGGTAGTGAGGCACATATTGTATTGTTGACATCAAGGATAAAAATATGGGGTTTATGTCATATCGCTTGAGTTTATCCCTCTACATCATGTCATCTTACTTAAAGCGTTGCTTTGTTCTTATGAACTTAATACTCTAGATGTCGGCAGGAGTTGGTCGATGTGTGGAGTAATAGTATTAGATGCAGAATCGTTTCGGTCTACTTGTCATAGACGTGATGCCTATATTCATGATCATTACCTTAGATGTCTTCATAATTATGCGCTTTTCTATCAATTTCTCAACTGTAATTGGTTTACCAACCGTATGCTTTATTCAAGAAAGAAGCCTCTAGTGAAACCTATGGCCCCCGGGTCTATTTTCCATCATATATTTTTAGATCTATAAACCAAAAAACCCAAAAATACCTTGCTGCACTTTATTTATATTTACTTTATCTTTCTCTTTTATTTATTTTTTATACCTATCTCTATTAGATTTAACTCTTGTTCGTGACCGTGAAGGGATTGACAACCCCTTTCCATTGTTGTGTGCAAGTGTTTGTTAGTTTGTGCAGGTGCATATATTGGAGACTTGCTTGTGCCTCCTACTGGATTGATACCTTGGTTCTTAACTGAGGGAAATACTTATCTCTACTTTGCTGCATCACACTTTCCTCTTCAAGGGAAAAATCAACGCAAGCACAAGAAGTATGAGGAAGAATTTCTGGCGCCGTTACCGGGGTGGTTCTACATCAAGCCTACCAAGTACCTATCATAAACTCTCATCTCTTACACTTAAATTATTTGCCATTTGCCACTCATTTTCCTCTCCCCCACATCTAAAACATTTTTCAAAAAACACAAAAATATTTGCCTTTTTATTCGCCTTCTTTTGGTTCATCTTTTCGTTTGCCTTTATGTCTTACTTGGTTTGTTTGCTCATTTGCTTGGTATAAGTTTGTGTTTATTGAAAGTGAGGAAGCAAAAAGTTTTTGGATCCTCATCCACTTGCTAATATTTTTAAAGTATCCAATTATGATGAACCAATTGCTAGTGAGTTGAGTACACTAGATTATCTTTATGGAGTTTTCCTTGAAATTCGTGAATCCGAAAATTGTGATGAAGTGCTAAAAGAAGAAATTTATAAAGTGATTCACAATAGCTCCTTGAATGAAAAGCATGATTGCAATGATGTTATTATAAATTCTATTAATATCAATTATGCTAATAATATGAGAAACCCCAAGCTTGTGGATGCTAATTTTGCTATGTCCACTAGTTATTGCAATGATCATGATTGGGGTGATAATGCTTCTTATGATCCTAAAAATTTATTTAAGCATCATGATAATAATGTTTGCAATAATATTTAAAGTGGGTTTGGAAGAGTGTCAACTTTAGGAAATAATGATCCCACTACTTTGGAGTTTGATCAATCTTATGAAATTTTTGATAAAAGTGGGCTTGGAGAAGTAATGACTTTATTCTATGTTAATCCCACTATTTTGGAAGAGTGTCAACTTTGCATGCATGTGGATCATGTATAGAATATGTTATGTGATAGCTATATTGTTGAATTTTATTATGATCCTACATGTAATTATTATGAGAGAGGGAAATATGGTTGGAGAAATTTTCATGTTACTAAATTACCTCTCGTTATGTTGAGATTGCTATTGCTTCTTTCTTCTCCCTTGCATATGCTAGTTTTTGCTTGCCTTGATAATTTGTTTGCTTATAAAATTCCAATGCATAGGAAGTATGCTATATTAAATATGTTTGTCACATGTTTTATGATGCTCTCTTTGAGTTTCAAATATTATCTTTCATGTGAGCATCATCGAAATCTCAATGCCTAGCTAAAAGGCTTTAAAGAAAAGCGCTTGTTGGGAGACAGCCCAATACTTCTATTTTCTATTTTTATGAGAATACACATGATTACCTCTGTAGTAATTGTGTTTTGTTGTTTTAATTAGTGTTTCAGCCAAGTAAGACATTTGGGATGGTCTATGGTGATAGTTGATTTGATCTTGCTGAAAAACAGAAACTTTTGCGCTCATTGCAAGAATTTTCAAAAAAATCACAGAGTCATGCTTTTGATCTGAATTTTTTTTCAAAAGATTTATATACAAATTTCCTAGGTTGACATAACTTTTCAGAATTTTTGGAGTTACAGAAGTATATGAAATTTCCAGATTACTACAGACTGTTCTGTTTTTGACAGATTCTGTTTTCTATGTGTTGTTTGCTTATTTTGATGAATCTATTGGTAGTATCGGGGGGGGGGGGGTATGAACCATGGAGAAGTTGGAATACAGTAGATATAACACCAATATAAATTTAGAATGAGTTCACAACAGTACCTAAAGTGGTGATTTATTTCATCATACTGCCGGATCTTATGAGTTTTCTGTTGAGTTTTGTGTTGTGAAGTTTTCAAGTTTTGGGTGAAGTTTTGATGGACAACGGAATAAGGAGTGGCAAGAGCCTAAGCTTGGGGATGGCCAAGGCACCCCAAGGTAATATTCAAGGACAACCAAGCATCTAAGCTTGGGGATGCCCCGGATGGCATCCCCTCTTTTGTCTTCAATCCACCGGTAAATTTACTTGAGGCTATATTTTTATTCACCACATGATATGTGTTTTTCTTGGAGCATCTTGTATGTTATGAATCATTGCTTTTTAGTTTGCCACAATCATCCTTGCTGTATGCAACTTTTGAGAGGGACACATATTAATCGTGAATTTATTAGAATACTCTATGTTCTTCTATTATATCTTTTGAGCTAGGTAGTTGCTCTAGTGCATCACTTATATCTTTTTAGAGCACGGCGGTGGTTTATTTTATAGAAATTGATGAACTCTCATGCTTCACTTATATTATTTTGAGAGTCTTTAAACAGCATGGCAATTGGCTTAGGTTATGAATTTACTCCTAATATGATGTGCATCCAAGAGGGATATAATAAAAACTTTCATATAAGGGCATTGAATAATATGAGAAGTTTGATTCCTTGCATTTGTTTTGAGATATAAAGATGGTGATATTAGAGTCATGCTAGTGAGTAACTGTGGATTGGTAGAAATACTTGTGTTAAAGTTTGTGATTCCCGAAGCATGCACGTATGGTGAACCGTTATGTGATGAAGTCGGAGCACGATTTATTTTTTGATTGTCTTCCTTATGAGTGGCGGTCGGGAATGAGCGATGGTCTTTCCCTACCAATCTATCCCCCTAGGAGCTTGCCTATTAGTACTTTGCTTTGATGGCTAATAATTTTTTTCAATAAGTATGTGAGTTCTTTATGATTAATGTTGCGTCCATGGATTATACGCACTCTCACCCTTCCACCATTGCTAGCCTCTCTAGTACCGCGCAACTTTCACCGATGCGTAAAAACCACCATATACCCTTCCTCAAAAGAGCCA
The DNA here is from genome assembly GCA_011799875.1 of Thinopyrum elongatum. NCBI lineage: Eukaryota > Viridiplantae > Streptophyta > Magnoliopsida > Poales > Poaceae > Thinopyrum > Thinopyrum elongatum. Next base: position 590,981,970 of record CM022299.1, on the reverse strand, counting down.
CCATACCTACCTATTATGGCATTTCCATAGCCATTCCGAGATATATTTCCATGCAACTTCCACTGTTCCGTTTATTATGACACATACCATCATTGTCATATTGCTTTGCATGATCATGTAGTTGGCATAGTATTTGTGGCTTGGCCACCGTTCATAATTTTTATAGATGTCACTCTTGATCATTTCACATCCTGGTACACTGCCGGAGGCATTCATATAGAGTCATATTTTGTTCTAGTATCGAGTTGTAATTCTTGAGTTGTAAGTAAATAAAAGTGTGATGATCATCATTATTAGAGCATTGTCCCGTGTGAGGAAAGGATGATGGACGCTATGATTCCCTCACAAGATGGGATGAGACTTCGTAAAAAAAGAGGCAAAGAGCCCAAACAAAAAAAAACAGAGAAAAGAGAGAAGGTACAATGTTACTATCCTTTCCACACTTGTGCTTCAAAGTAGCACCATGTTCTTCGTAATAGAGAGTCTCCTATTTTGTCACTTTCATATACTAGTGAGAATTTTTCATTATAGAACTTGGCTTGTATATTCCAATGATGGGCTTCCTCAAATTTCCCTAGGTCTTCGTGAGCAAGCAAGTTGGATGCACACCCACTTAGTTTCTTTTTGAGCTTTCATACACTTATGGCTCTAGTGCATCCGTTGCATGGTAATCTCTACTCACTTGCATCATTATCAATTGATGGGGATCTCCATAGCCCATTAATTTGCCTAGTTGATGTGAGACTTTCTCCTTTCTGTCTTCTCCTCATAACCTCCATCATACTCCATTCCAACTATAGTGCTATATCCATGGTTCACGCTCATCGTGAAAGTTGAAAAGGCTTGAGAACATGAAAAGTATGAAACAATTGCTTGGCTTGTCATCGGGGTTGTGCATGATGAAATATTTTGTGTGATGAAGATAGTGAAGGAAATATGACCTAGAGGCAATAATAAAGTTGTTATTTTATTTTTTCTTATTCATGAGAAAGTTTTATTATTCATGCTAGAATTCTATTGATCGGAAACTTAAATACACGTGTGAATACACAAACAAATACCGTGTCCCTAGTAAGCCTCTACTAGACTAACTCATTGATCAAACATGGTTATGGTTTCCTAACCATAGACATGTGTTGTCATTTGATAACGGGATCACCTCATTAGGAGAATGATGTGATGGACAAGACCCATCTGTTAGCTTAGCATAATGATCGTTCAGTTTATTGCTATTGCTTTCTTCATGTCAAATACATATTCCTTCGACTATGAGATTATGCAACTCCCGGATACCGGAGGAAAACCTTGTGTGCTATCAAACATCACAACGTAACTGGGTGATCATAAAGATGCTCTACAGGCATCTCCGAAAGGTGTTTGTTGAGTTGGCACAGATCAAGATTAGGACTTGTCACTCCGAGTATCGGAGAGGTATATCTGGGCCCTCTCGGTAATACACATCATAAGAAGCCTTGCAAGCAAAGTGACTAATGAGTTAGTTACATGATGATGTATTATGGAATTAGTAAAGAGACTTGACGGCAACGAGATTGAACTAGGTATGAAGATACAGACGATCGAATCCCGGGCAAGTAACAAACTGATGGACAAAGGGAATTACGTATCTTGTCATAACAGTTCGCCCGATAAAGATCTTAGTAGAATATGTAGGAGCCAATATGGGCATCCAGGTTCCGCTATTGATTATTGAACGGAGAGGTGTCTCAGTCATGTCTACATAGTTCTTGAACCCGTTGGATCCGCATGCTTAACGTTCGTTGACGATATAGTGTTATATGAGTTATATGTTTTGTGACCGAATGTTGTTTGGAGTCCCAGATGAGATCACGGACATGACGAGGAGTCTCAAAATGGTCAAGAGGTAAAGATTGATATATAGGACGATGATATTCGGACAACGGAATAGTTTCGCGGTGCACCGGGTACTCATCGGGTCACCGGAAGGGGTTTCGGGCACCCCCGATAGGTGTTTTGGGCCTAATGGGCCAAGGGGGGACAGACCAGCCCATAAGGGGCTGGTGCGCCCCTCTCCCTGGCCGGCCGGCCCTTGGGAAGGAAAGGGGGAGGACGAGCCCCTCCTGCCTTCCCCTTCTCATGGGAGAAAGGAAAGGGGGGCACCTCCCTCCCGTGCCTTTCCCTCGCACCTAAACATGGCAGGGGGGCGCCACTTGGGAGGAGACCCGAAGTAGGATTCGGCCTACTTGGGGTGCCCTCCTGGCTGCTCCCTCCTCCCCCCACCTATATATATGTGGGAGGGGGCGCCTAGCAAAAGAGAACATTGTCTTAGCCGTGTGCGGCGCCCCCCTCCACTGTTTACAAACCGGATATTTTTTCATAGTGCTTAGGCGAAGCCCTGCGGAGATCACTTCACCATCACCGTCACCACGCCGTCGTGCTGCGGGAAACCATCCACTACCTCGCCATCTTGCTGGATCAAGAAGGCGGAGGACGTCATCGAGCTGAACGTGTGCTGAACGCGGAGGTGCCGTACGTTCGGTACTCGATTGGTTGGAACGCGAAGAAGTTCGACTACATTAACCGCGTTGTCAAACGCTTCAGCTTACGGTCTACGATGGTACATAGACACACTCTCCCCTCTCGGTGCTATGCATCTCCATGGATATATCTTGCGTGTGCGTAGAATTTTTTTTGTTTTCCATGCAACATTTCCCAACAGATAGAGCATAGCCAGACTATATGATTTTGTAGGGATAACTTTCTCTGGCAATGTTATTTTGTGAAGACATGATTGCTTTATTAGTAAGCTTGAAATATTATTGTTTTTATGTTAATATTAAACTTTTGTTTTGAATCTTATGGATCTGAATATTAATGCCACGATAAAGAAAATTGCATTGATAAATATGTTAGGTAGCATTTCACATCAAAAATTCTATTTTTATCATTTACCTACTCAAGGACGAGCAGGAATTAAGCTTGGGGATGCTTGATACGTCTCCAACGTATCTATAGTTTTTGATTGTTCCATGCTATTATATTATCTATCTTTGATGTTTTATATGCATCAATATGCTATTTTATATTATTTTTGGGACTAAGTTATTAACCTAGTGCATAGTGCCAGTTTCTGCTTTTTTCCTTGCTTTTGACTTTTACAGTAAAGGAATATCAAACGGAGTCCAAATGGAATAAAAATTTATGGTGACTTTTCATGGACCAGAAGAAAGCCACGAGACTTGGAGAGAAGGCCAAAAGACCTACGAGGCGACCACAAGCCGTAGGAGCGCGCCGTAGGGCTTGTGGGCCCCTCGTAGACCTCCTAACCCTAATCCTTACACTATAAATCCTCAAATATTCCACCTATACTAGAGGGCACACAAAAAATACTTTTTTGCCGCCGCAAGTTTCTCTTCCCGTGAGATCCCATCTTGGGGCCTTTTCCGGCACTCCGCCGGAGGGGGATTCAATCACGGAGGACCACTACACCAACCTTGCTGCCCTTCCGATGATGTGTGAGTAGTTTACCACAGACCTACGGGTCCATAGCTAGTAGCTAGATGGCTTCTTCTCTCTATTTGATCTTCAATACAATGTTCTCCTCGAAGTTCATGGAGATCTATTCGATGTAATATTCTTTTGCGGTGCGTTTGTTGAGATCCGATGAATTGTGGATTTATGATCAGATTATCTATGAATATTATTTGAGTCTTCTCTGAACTCTTTTATGCATGATTAAGATATCTTTGTATTTCTCTTTGAACTATCGGTTTAGTTTTGGGTTCAATATTGCGGTGTACTCACCCAGTGACAGAAGGGGTAGTGTCTACTTGTCACAGACGTGATGCCTATATTCATGATCATTTCCATAGATGTCTTCATAATTATGCGCTTTTCAATCAATTGCTCAACAGTAATTTGTTTACCCACCGTATGCTTTATTCAAACGAGAAGCCTCTAGTGAAACCTATGGCCCCTGGGTCTATTTTCCATCATATATTTTCAGATCTATAAACCAAAAATACCTTGCTGCACTTTTTTTATATTTACTTTATTTTCTCTTTTATTTATCTTTTATACCTATCTCTATTAGATCTCACTCTTGTTCGTGACCGTGAAGGGATTGACAACCCCTTTTTCTCGTTGTGTGCAAGTGTTTTTTAGTTTGTGCAGGTGCATATATTGGAGACTTGCTTGTGCCTCCTACTGGATTGATACCTTGGTTCTTAACTGAGGGAAATACTTATCTCTAATTTGCTGCATCACCCTTTCCTCTTCAAGGGAGAAATCAATGCAAGCTCAAGAAGTTGCACACGGGGAGGCCAATATTTTCCATGCTAGATGTGTTATTCTCAAGATGAGTGTTTATTCACTTGTCATTGCATGAGAGTGTGGTAGGTAATAGGGATGCCCAGTCCCGAAATGAATTTTTTTATTTATGTTGTCAATAATAAAGTTCTTGGAAAGTGTTGTTATGGAAGGCACTCGTGGATACGGCTAGCCATGGATTGTGAAAGAGTGGTGGAAAAAGGAATACACTTTATTTTTATGTTTGGGAACCGCCTATGATGTATCTAGCATGGAAAGTATTGGGAATTCTTGGTCGTTTTCATTTACACGAAAAGCAGGCCTCTCAAAATAATTTTATCTCTCAATTTAAGCTTTGAGCTCAGGCACCTTTACCAATCTCTGCTTCCCTCTATGAAGGGCCTATCTATTTACTTTACGCAATTTTTATTTTTATTGAGTCTCCATCATCTCTTATAAAGCACCAACTAGGGAACACTATTATCATACTTGTGCATTGGGCATATTTAATATTTGATTGTGTTTCTTGAATGGATGAATGATTGAGCATAATGGGATAGGAATAGCTTTCTTTGGTGTTGATATTTTGAAAGACATGGTTGCTTGTTGATATGCTTGAGTATGGATGTCCTCATGTAAATTATAGACTATTCCTTTGAATCATTTAAAAGTACAAATGTCCATGCTACAAAAGAAAAGAATATGTGATGAACATGTTAGGCAACATTCCACATCAAAAATTCTGTTTTTATCATTTACCTAATCGAGGACTAGCAGGAATTAAGCTTGGGGATGCTGATATGTCTCCAACGTATCTATAATTTTTTATTGTTTCATGTTGTTATATTATCAATCTTCGATGTTTTATAATCATTTACTAGCAAATTTATATCATTTTTTGGGACTAACCTATTGACATAGTGCCTAGTGCCAGTTACTGTTTCTGCTTGTTTTTTTACTTTGCAGAATATCAATACCAAACGAAGTCCAAATGTAGCGAAACTTTTTGGAGATTTTTTTCTGGATAGAAGACACACAGGGAGCCAAAGGAGCACACGGGAGGAGGCCCATGGGACCCACTAGGCACTAGGGCGTGCCAGGGGTGGAGCCCACGGGAGGCTTCTCCATCGACCTCCACCTCTATAAATACTCTAAAATCCCCAAAACCCTAAGAGAGTCGACAAAACACAATTCTGGCCGCAAGTTCCACAACCACGAGATCCAATCTAGAGGCCTTTTCCAACACTCTCTCAGAGGGGGCAACGATCACGGAGGGGTTCTTCATCATCCTTGTTACCCCTCCGATGATGCATGAGTAGTTTACCACAGACCTATGGGTCCGTAGCTAGTAGCTAGATGGCTTTTGCTCTCCTTTCAATCTTCAATACAATGTTCTGCTCGATGTTCTTGGAGATCTATTTGATGTAACTCCTTTTTACGGTGTGTTTGCTGGGATCCGATGAATTGTGGGTTTGTGATCTTTCTATCCATGAATATTATTTGAGTCTTTGCTGAACTCTTTTATGCATGATTGTTATAGCCTTGTATTTCTTCTCTGAAATTTTGGTTTGGTTTGGCCAACTAGAATGATCTTTCTTGCCATTGGAAGAGGTGCTTTGTGATGGGTTCGATCTTGCGGTGCTCAATCTCAGTGACAGAAAGAGACATGACACGCATGTACCACTACTGCTAGGCTTTTCCCTAGTAGTATCCATTCCTACATGAATAGATCTTGTCTACATCATGTAATCGTTCTTATTCCATTACTTCATTTTTTCATAAACATAATACACTAGATGCATGCTGGGTAGCGGTCGATGTGTGGAGTAATTGTAGTAGATGCAGGCAGGTGTCGGTCTATTATCTTGGATGTGATGCATATATACATGATCATTGCCTTGGATATCGTCATGATTATTCGTTTTTCTATCAGTTGCCCAACAGTAATTTGTTTATGCACCGTATGCTATTTTCTTGAGAGAAGCCTCTATTGAAAACTAGGGCCCCCGGGTCTATTTCCTATCATATTAAAAGCCAAAATACCTTGCTGCACTTTTTCTTTATTTATTTTATTTTGTGTTTCAGTTAGATCTACTTATCAAATGTCATACAATCACTAGTAGAAAACAGGGCATCAGTCCCGGTTCCAGAGGGCCTTTAGTCCCGGTTCCAGAGGGCCTTTAGTCCTGGTTCTGCACCCGGGACAAAATGATCAGGACTAATGCCCATTACTTTTAGTCCCGGTTGGCTTACGAACCGGGACTAAAGGTGCTCCACGTGGCCGCTGTGGGGCGCCCAGGCAGGAGGACCTTTAGTCTCGGTTGGTAACACCGACCAGGACTAAAAGGCAGCCACGCGTCAGTAGCTCCGAGGCGTTGGGGCTTTTTTAAAAAGGGGGGGGGGGGGGGTTTAGGGGTTTTTGGAGGTTTAGGTTTCCTATGCTGTTTAGCTAGCTACTACATATAGAGAGAAGTGACCTCTCTTTCTCCGTGCTTGGTCGACGCTAGCTACTACATATAGAGAGAACTCGACGCTAGCAAGTAAGCAAATGAAGGAACCATGAATAATTACACAAGATCGTCATGAACATATATAGAGAGAAGTGACCCCTCTTTCTTTGTGCTTGCATGGTCGAACAACCAATTTTCGTATATCTATCCGACGCTACTACATATATACAATCTAACATCTCTTACGATCCCTGTCATCATCTAGCACCAAAATTGCATTGAATTTCCATATGGTATTCTCCCTTTTCATGTATGACATGGTCAAGAAAGAATCCCGCCAATTCCTCTTGAATTACTCGTATGCGATAATGTGGTAGGAGTTGATCCGGCATCTCCCGCATCTAATTTAAAGAAGGGGGTCAATACATATATATGAATGAAACTCAACACAATTGATGGTAATAAAAGAAAATTGTGAATATTGTTTACGTACTTCAAATTGTTGGTCAAAGAAGCCCCGCTCAGAGGTCGAGTGGCGCATGAACTCGCAAATGTAGTATCCACATTAATTAGTCCCGGGTGGCTGCAACAAGCACTTTACGAGAATAGAGTTCAATCAAAATGATAATCAAGCATGATAATGGTATTGATGAAACTAGAATCAATGAGAGATGCGTAGAACTAGCTAGTACTACTTACTTTGGGGTGTGTAAATCGCAGCTCATTCTTGAGACCGGGAGCCATTCCGGCGAACTTTTTCCAACCCCTTCCCGGCAAAGAAAATGATTACTTGATATCAGGAAATGAACGAAAGTTGCCGATATGGTGCGATAATGATTGAACTTACTTCTGGAGCATTTCACTCATGTACGCATAATCCTTAGGATCTTTACGTCTCGAGTCTAAGACAGTTACTACTACCCCGTCAAGCTTAATAGATAGCAGAATAAAGTGGAACCTGCGCACGCATAACTCATCAATTACAGTACTTAACCTCGAGTAAGCGAAACCGAATATGCACAAGACAGTAACACTCACTTGAAGTTGTAATGAAATAGTATTTCCCTTTTGTTTTTTTGTCGAAGGAACGCTTTTAGCAAGTTTTCCTCAGTATCGTTGAATCTGTTATGTACCGTCCATTAATTTATGGTATTTGGGGTAATGAACCCAATGTCATAGATTTATCCTCTTTTGCATTCGACGATCTTCAATCTGCATAATATAGTGAGGATAATTATATATACATGCAATGAACGAGCTGAGCTAGAGAGACTTAATTACAGAAATAATACTTACAGACAGTAGCAAGTCATGAGTTGTTTGTCGATGGCGTCTTGATTGAATAACTGAAATAATTCCACAAATTCAACAGGCATCTGGTCGACTCCAATGAAGTCGTGCTCATCTTTAATTCCCAGCATCATATTGTCGGTCCCATCCTTGCTACAGGTTTCCAAGTACCAGTCATGCAATCTCCGCATCATCGTTGGTAGCTACCGGAGCTGATCAGGTTTGGCAAGAGGCTTCCCGTGCTCGTATGTAAAGGGCGCTGCTACCTCAGACATTTCAAACTGTACATCATCGGCCACGTAATCACCAAGAGTGGTACTGGGTGCAAGCCCCGGATGATTAGCGATATCGCTAGGCACCTTGAGCGGGGGGCACGATTGCTTCTCCTGTTCGCCGAGCTGGGGAATTGTTTTCCCACTTCGTCTTGCAGCACTGGTAGTACTTCCCGACCGCCGCACTTCATCATACGTCATTTCAATACAGCGGTCATCGTTGGATTGCAGTGGAGGCGGTGGTGGTCGCTTAAGGGCATCCAGAGTGCGCTTTGCTTTCACCGGATCTATTATTTCCTTCGGAGGTGGACGTTTCCGTTCAAAATGGGCCTGCACTTCGGCATCAATGATGTCCTTGGTTTCCTTGTCAGTCCGCTCATATGGTAACTTTGGAGGAGCCCTGAGGCTTGGACCAGCGTTGAATTTCTTCCCGCCTTTTGTACTGCTAGCCGACGAAGCGGCGGCGGCTCTCTCCCGCCATTGCTGAGGCGGCGGAGTCCACTGACGCGGCGGAGGAGGCGGCGGAGGAGGAGGAGTCCACTGACGCGCCGGAGGAGGCGGAGGAGGAGGCGAAGTCCACTGACGCGCCGAAGATAGCTCACGCGCCAGAGACAACTCACGCAGTTGAGACGGTTGAGCTGGACTGTGAGGAGTCTACTGAGGGGCCTCATCCGACTGAGTTTGCTGAGGCGGCGTCCAGTTTGGAAGCTTGATGTTCTCCTTTCTCCATAGACAGGTACTCCTTAAGGCATTTTCCAGAAGAATCTCCCCTTCACCTGTAGGGTACTCAAGCTCCAGCCCCTCAAATCCCTCAATTATTTCATCCACCCCGACAATAGCAAAGCCATGTGGAATCGGACGGCAATTGAAAGTTCCCTCAGCTCGAGGAGATAAGACAGAGCCGACCACCACCTTCAAGGTCAGGTTATGGCATTTCGCCATTAGCACACAATGTTCATTCTGTGTGATACTATCCACAGGGTAGCGAGGAGCCGTGATATCAGGCTGAACAAGCTCCATGGAAGCCACGCTGCTTCTCCGCTGAGATGTTGGGGTAGCTTCGGGGGCAGTGTCGAATGAAGGATCTTCGTGCCGCTGAGATGGTTGGCCGGTAGCTCGCTGGCTCTCAAGTTCCTCTAGTTTCGCTATTCTTGCATTGATCTTCTGCATTTCGCTTGCTTCCTCTTTCTTCTTTCTCTATCAGCTTCTATAACCACCGCTGTCGGGAAACCCATGCACACACGGAACGGAGCCTAATGTGCCTCGTGTTCGTCCAGGGTGTTCAGGATTCCCGAGGGCCTCTGTCAGCTCGTCCTTCTCTCTATCGGGAATGAACCTCCCTTCCTGCGCTGGCTTGATTGCTTCCTCAAGCTTCTTGATGGGTATTGCAAGTTGAGCGTTCGTCCAAACACACTTCCCAGATTCTGGGTCCAAATTTCCCCCAACCCCGAAGAACCAAGTCCTTGACCGATCTGGCCAGTGCAATGTCGCTGGTTGGACCCCTTTAGCAAGCAGGTCTTGCTCAACTTTGTCCCACATAGGCCGGGCTTTGCTGTAGCCACCTAACACCGTAACATGGTGATACTGCTTCTTTGTAGCATTTTGCTTGTTTGTCAGTGACCTTTGCTTAGCCTTCTCATATTTCTTGTAGACCACAAATGCGGGCCAGTGATCTCCTATCTTCTCATATTGATCGATGAATTCTGGAGTCTCGTCTTTCTTGACAGACTTTTTATTCAAATCTTTCTTCCAGTTCTTGAATAGTTCTGCCATCTTCTTAAGAGCAAACGCCTTGACCTTTCACTGTATAACTGGGTTATTCGGATACTCCTCTGACGGTAGGCTGAAATTTGTCATCAGCGAGTTCCACAGATCATCTTTCACTCTATCTTGGACATAAGAAACTTCAGGGTCCTTTTTCTTATTCCATTCTTCGATGCTAATCGGGACGCTGTCCCTAACAATAACTCTGCACTGATGTATAAATTTGGTCTTGGTCCACTTGGGAGCAATCGGTTGGCCATCTTGAGCGACTTCTTCGATCATGAACCGTTCATCCTGGCCCAACCTTTTCTTCGGGCCTCGTCTCCTTACTGACGTTTGGCTTGATCCGGAGGGCTAAAAGAAGAAAGAATATATATATATATATATACCTCGCCGGACTAAAAGAAGAAAGAATATATGTATATATATATGTACATACAAAACAATTAATGCATCTAGTCAGCAGAGGCTTAATTAATATATATATATATATACATATATATATATATATATATATATATATATATATATACCTCGCCGGACTTTGCAACAGTTAAGGCTCCCTTCTCCGCTGGATCACTGGAGCCGTCGTGATCTCCTTCCTCCTCCATTGGATCACCGGAGCCATCATGATCTCCTTCCTCCTCCATTGTTGGATCACCGGAGCCGTCATGACCTCCTTCCTCACCATCGGTGTCATTGATAAACGACAAGGTGATATCACCTCCGTCGCGGATTATATCCCCCAATAACTCTTCTTTTTCTAAGTCTCTGTCCATAGTTTCTGCAAACATTACAACATGGCAATATACAACCATGAGAGATGGATTAGTGGCAAACATAGACTAAATCACAACAAGGAATCATATGCATACATATGAGCAATGGATTAGTGGCAAACATCATGCAAAGTTCACAGGTTTTATAACAGTCAGTTTCAGATGATCGTTGAGGACTCCTCTCCCCTCATGTCTAATGAGTCGTCCTATCTTTTGAGAGAGGATAATTGCGGACCGCCTCTCTCATGGTCGTCGAGGATACTTGCGGACCCCTTCCCCCCTCATGTCGAAGTTATTGGGATATGTTGAATTCTCGAGAGAGTTAGGGGGTGTTCCAACGCGGCACTACACGATATAGGTGAAGAGGGGTAACATCCGGGAATGTTTTCCCGAAGTCTGCATTTTTGGACAGATGAAACGGAGGGGGACAGTTCCAGGTTCACTATGCTAGCTGCTTGTGGCAGACGAACGGAGGGCATATTCGGATTTGTCATATATTTCTGATCGATTTTCGTATATAAATTATTTTCATCGAAGTTACGGTTCATTTTCTATGAATTTCTAAAGTTTTACCAATATAAGTGTTTTATATGGACAAAAAAATTCTAACTTTGTTACAAACATATGAACATATGAACATCTTCTATATCTAAATAGCTAGCACTACTGGAATCTGATAATTTGCCGTCTGCAACCTCTTTGCCGTCCGCTAGCTGACGGCAAAGAGCCTCTTAGCCGTCCACTTCCACAAAGCGGACGGCAAAGAAAGTGCAGATGGCAAAAAGTCTATTTGCCGTCCGCTGTTTCTTTGCCGTCAGCCAGCTGACGGCAAAGAACTAGAAGGCAGACGGCAAAGGGCCAGGTGGGCCCCACGGGGCACGGCGTGGCTAGGTCAGGTTCTTTGCCGTCCGCCAGCGGATGGCAAAGAGGAGACGTGGGCTAGCCCTAAACGGCCGCCCTCTTTGCGGTCTGCTAGCAGACGGCAAAGAAGGCCCACTTAACGGGCTGAGCCGTCTCCCCTCTCTCTCTCTCTTTCTCTGTTTCCCTCCCACGCGCCGGCGTCTCTCCTCCCCCGCCGCTCTGCGCCGCCGCCCGCCAGCCCCGCCCCCCGGACCCAGCCCCCACCACAGTCCAGCCCTCCCCCCCGCGTCTCGTCGCCCTGCCGCCCCGCCGCGCCCCGTCGCCCCGCCGCCCCACCGCCCCGCCGTGCCCTGTCGCCGGAGAGGCCTGCGCCGGGCCGCCCCGGTGTCGGACCCCTCCCCGTGGCCCTACGCCGCCCCGCCCCGCTGCCGCCCTCCTCCCCGCGGCCCCTGCGCCGCCCCGCCCCATCGGCCGACCTCGCCCTCAACCAGCGATCCCCTGCAGGTTTGTTCTTCCCCCCTTTTTTTAGTTTTGTTTTTTTTAGTTTCTTCTAGTTTAGTTTCTGTTTTAGTTTTAGTTTAGTTTTATTTTCAGTTTAGTTTTAGTTTTAGTTTTAGTTTATTTTAGTTTAGTTTATTTTAGATTAGTTTTAGTTTTAGTGTAGAAGAAGAAGAGGAGTAGAAGGAGGAGGAGGAGGGAGGAAGAGGAGGAGGAGAAGAAGAAGAAGAAGAAGAAGAAGAAGAAGAAGAAGAAGAAGAAGAAGAAGAAAAAGAAAAATAAGAGAAGAAGGAAAGGAAAAAAGAGGGCGCCCGGGGACGAGTGGGTTAGGGGTTCCTCGGTGTCGATGGAACCCTAAATAGCAAGTATCGTCGGTGCGAGATACATGTGGCCGTCGGTGTCGAACACTACATCCATGTCCCACAAGTGACGCCGACGTTCGGCGTCCCAAAGCAATTGTTCTCGGCGTCGATGGCGGTCAAACACCATCGCGAATTTGCCTGGCAGCCTCTGCGATGACGATTAAAAGGCAAGTGTTGAAACTTGAAACACCCAAACTGACTCAAGTCGGTTTGGTTGTTTGAAATTTCAAAACTTGGCTTTAATCCTCATCGCAGATGCTGCCAGACAAATTCGTGATGGTGTTCGACCGTCATCGGCCACCAGAACTATTGTTGCGGGACGCCGGGCGTCGGCTTCACTTGTGAAATGTGGATCTAGTGTTCAACGCCGAGCGCCACATGTATCTCGCACCGATGATACTTGCTATTTAGGGTTCCATCGACGCCAAGGACCCCCTAACCCGCTCTGTTCCGGTCTTCGTGCTGATGTGTGTCCAGTAGGAAGTCAATATGAGTGATCGTGCATGAATGTACACCGGTTACACTTGTCAGAAAGTTTGGACCGAGGAATGGTTAACAAAAACCAAGGGGTTTGTTAGAGCCGCATTTGCAAATGGCCAGGAATTTAGCTGGTGCCCCTGTGCCCGTTGTGACAACTATAACAAGTGGGACGAGCTTGAAATGAGTAAAGACCTACAGAAGTTTGGTTTTACGCCTGGTTACATGGTCTGGACATTACATGAGGAGGAGGGAGGAAGAGGAGGAGAAGAAGAAGAAGAAGAAAAGAAGAAGAAGAGGAAAATGGAGAAGAGGAAGAAGAAGAAGAAGAAGAATAAGAAGATATTGAATCTGCAAATATTGCTGCACTGGTTGAATGTTGTGAAAGTTGTGTGAAACTTCCAGATAGCTTTGTCAGGCATCAAGGGCACCATAGAACATGTCACCATAGAAAGAACATATCACCATAAAACCTCCCCCCGCCAATTCTTTAGATATAGTTTTAGATAATAAATAGTTTTAGATAGTTTACATATTAGAAAAGAAGAAGGAAAAAAAGGAAAAAGGAAAAAGGAAAAGAAGGAAAAGAAGAAGAGGGAAAGGGAAAGGAAGAAGAGGAAGAGGAGGAGAAAAAGAATAAGAAAAAGAAGAAGAAGAAGAAGAAGAAGAAGAAGAAGAAGAAGAAGAAGAAGAAGAAGAAGAAGAAGAAGAAGAAGAAGAAGAAAAGGAAGAAGAGGAAGAAGAAGAAAAGGAAAAAGAGGAAAAAAGAAGAAGAGGGGAAGAAGAAGAAAAAGACACGTTTTTATACTTTCTTATTTAGGGTTCCGCCATGTTTTGCGGTTTCTTTCTTTTCTTTAGTTGAATGTTTTTATACTGCTAGCTAGTTGCCTAGTTTGCTAACCCAAAGAAGTTAAAATAGTTATTATATGAAATTCAACTAAAGTCAACATTTTTGACGACTAGTGCTACTAATAAATTCAACTAGAGCCATCATATGTCCACAAGTGCATTGTTTTTTGAATGAGAAATGATAACTTGGTGTAGTTGATTATCTTCTGCTGCTTATCAGAGATGGGGGGAAGCCGCCACCGCAGACTCCGCTCTGCCACACCGGAGTACGAGTTGGATGCTTTTGAGTTCTTCAGTATCATACTTTGGACTTCAGTATCATCCACGAGGCTGGTATATAAAAGGAGAGATCTCCCCTTCACCCATCTCATTATGATAACTCTGTTGTTTGCTACATCACTCATTGTCCCAAACTATAGAGGTTGCCTGACACTTTTATGAACATGCTGGGTGAAGATCCGCCAAATAATGTGAAGCTGCGATAGGCCGGCAGCGGGTTTCGCAGGCTGTGGGACGTGGAGTTGGTGATCAAGGAGGGCCACATGTACCTGTGTCGTGGCTGGGAGAAGTTCTACCGTGCCTACGACCTGCGGCAAGGGTACTTCCTTCTCTTCAGGTACGACGATGATGCCACCATGCTCATCATGAAGGTGTTCAACGCGACTATGTGTCACATGCGCTACGCTGACGACGATGATGCCAGTACGTTCTGCCTCTTCTTATTCCTCTACATTTGGCTTTGTCTTGCATCGATTGTTAACGGTCATTGTTGCATTTGGACAGGCAATGGGAGCAGCAGCAGCGACACTGTCTACAGCCAAAGCAGCAGCGATTCTGGCTGTAGCAAAAGCAACAGCGATTCTGGCTGTAGCAAAAGCAACAGCAAGGAGGATGATCCGGACTAGAGTGGGGAAGAAGAGGAGCAGAGTGGGCATCAGGCTGAGGATGACCTAGCGATGGTGGTGGCTGAGGATGACCTAGCGATGGTCGTGCCTGCCCTGCCTGAAGTTGGCCTCGCGATGCTGGTGGTGCCTGACAATGACCTTGCGCCGGTGGTGGCGTCGGCGATCCCACGGCTGGGCGACATGACCACGCCAATTGTGGTAGAAGACTACACCCCACTGCCTCCACCACCTCGCCGCTCTTGGCGCATCAGGCTGAGGAAGGAGAAGGAGAAGAACAATGAGAACTGAACTATGTCAGGTATGTTTGATCTCCAAAATGATCTATATATACTTAACTTTGTTTCCTCCGAAATGACATAAGTTAGCTCTAAGTTAGCTCTAATATGCTTAGTTACCTATGTTAGCTCAAATATGCTTAGTTACCTATGTTAGCTCTAATATGCTAAGTTATCTCTACTATGCTTACTTTCCTATAGGTTAACTCCAAAATTACTTATGTTAGCACAAAATGACCAAGTTTACATAATAAGCGTATAGTCTTCTTCTT
Organism: Thinopyrum elongatum; assembly: GCA_011799875.1. Taxonomy (NCBI): domain Eukaryota; kingdom Viridiplantae; phylum Streptophyta; class Magnoliopsida; order Poales; family Poaceae; genus Thinopyrum; species Thinopyrum elongatum. The sequence continues at coordinate 590,966,629 of CM022299.1, read as the reverse complement.
CTTCTTCTTCTTCTTCTTCTTCTTCTTCTTCTTCTTATTCTTCTAGTCTTCTTCTAGTATTCTTCTAGTCTTCTTCTTCTTCTTCTTCTTCTTCTTCTTCTTCTTCTTCTTCTTCTTCTTCATTTTCTTCTAGGTTAGCTCCATTTTACTTAAGTATGCTTACTTCTTATAGTCTTGTTCTTCTTCTTCATTTTATTCTTCTTCTTCTAACATCTTGTTTATCATTTTGCAGATTTGATTTAATTCATGGAAGCTTGCATGGATGGAGTGCTTCTTTTCCATTTGTGCTTTTATTTTGTATCAATGAACTTGCATGGTTGGAACTTGTTATATGGATGGATGGATAACGGTGTTGGATGAACAATGTGAAACTTTTGTAATATGTAAGGATGGAACTATATATGTGTTGGTTATGTATGTATATATGATGAAACTAGTGTGTTGGATATGCTTGTTATGTATATATGTATATCTGCGAATTGCTGTCAAATTGAATGAATTAAATTAAAAACAGGGCTGTACAGGCTCTTTGCCGTCAGCTAGCTGACGACAAACATGCCATGTGGCAGCTACCTGTGATTCCTGGGACTGGCATGTTTGAGCACTTTGCCGTCTGCCAGCGGACGGCAAAGACGTTAGCCTCTTTGCCGTCCGCTAGCTGACGGCAAAGCACGCCGTTAACCCCTAACGGCCCTCACCCCACCTCACTGCCGTCCACGATCTTTGCCGTCTGCTGGCCACCAGAGGCGGATGGCACAATCCTCTGCCGTCCGTTTCCAGGAAGCGGACGGCAAAGAAGGCCTTTGCTGGCACGTGTTCATCCGGACATTTTGCCATCTACTGGCGGACGGCAAAGAGGTTTGCCGTCCGTGATCTATAACTTTGCCGTCCGCCGTGGCGGACGGCAAAGAAGCTGATTCCAGTAGTGTAGCTCCGACTAACTATATCTCCCAACATGCAAGCATGCCACATCATCGCATAACATGCATGAGAAAAGGCCCACCCCCACTACCACATGTCTCTCAACATCCAAGCTTGCCACTTCATCATGAATAGGAACCCATCTCAACATGCAAAATATTTTACAACTATATGGTAATCAAACATAATAAATTTTACAACTATATGGAAATCAAACATTATATACCAAAACACACTGAAATATGTTGCAAAATATTCCCGCAACAATGTGCATATGAACATATGAAATTATAAGAAAAAAAATGAACATATGAACATATGAAATTATACATCAATCCATGCAAATGAACATATTCCCGCAACAATATAATAAAAAAAATTAAGAAAAAAATGAACATATGAACATTTTCAACATATGAACCAATGTTGAGGATATCGCTTATCGTTAGCGTCTCGGTCAGCCGGGGAATAGAGATTAATCGGAAATCGGCCGATTAATCGATTTTATCGGTCGACTACTAATCGGCCATTTTTTACAAATCCCAGGTTGCCAACACTGAAATATGCTATATTCAACACCAAAAAAATATTGGACAAAAGTGTTACCTTGATTCCTATCTTTTGAATCCTCATATAATGACAAACAAAATAGCACAACAGTACATATTGCATAACAAGGTCCACAAAACACAAATAAACATAGTTTTTGCAAAAAAAATAGTGCTTGGAATAGGCTCCATTTATCAGTAGATTCATGATAAATCACTTGTTAGAGCGATAAATCGGCCCAAATGATAAACGGTGAAGATAAGGCATAATCTTATCAGTCACCCAAGGAGTAGCGATAAATCGGATGATAAATCACTGAATCGGAAGATTTTTTGAACAGTGATATGAACATATGAAATTATACATCAATCCATCCATCCAGATGAACATACAAAAAAATTAAGAAAAAAAATGCAGGGCAGGGCGGCAGCTAAGCAGCAGGGCAGGGGCGGTGGCTGCAGCAGTGCAGGGCAGGGGCCACGGCGGTGGCGGCAGCGCAGGGGAAGGGGGCAGTAGCTCACTGCTGGGGGTGGCATCGGGGCAGGGAGCAGTGGCGTCGGGGCAGGGGCGGCGACGGCGACGGCAACAGCGGGGCAGGGGAGCGGCCGGGGACGGCGTCGGGGCAGCCTGGCGGCGTTGTCGAGGAGAGGAGGAGACAAACTGCAGTGGTGTTTGGAAAATTTTCTAAGTCTGCACTTATATAGTCACACCTTTGGTCCCGGTTGGTGGCTTGAACCGAGATGAAAGGCCCCCCTTTCGTCCCAGTTCGAGACACCAACTGGGACCAAAGGTGTATTTCGCCAGGCGAAAGGGCGGGAAGCCAAGGCCATTGCTCCCGGTTGGTGGCTCGAACCGGAACAAAAGGGGGGCCTTTCGTCCCGGTTCGAGCAACCAACCGGGACCAAAGGCCTGTGCCTGGCACAGCCGCGGTGCGGTGGATGTTTAGACCCACCTCGCCAAGCGAAGGGCGCCCGGACCTGTTTATAAGCCCCGCCGCGGCTGCAATGTCGAGCTCCTCTCTAAAGCAGGCCTGTGTGGACTAACGAACCTCTGTCTGCCATATGGGGCCTACTTACCCAGCGGGCCTGTGTCCTGGCCCAATTAGTAGTTGGGTTTCTAGTCGTCCGCAGGCTGTTGTGGCCTACTAGGCGGTAATTTTTTTATTTTTTCTGTATTTTAGTTTGCTATTAAAGTTTTTAACAAAAAATACTTTATGAAAATTCATTTTTCTATTAAAGTTTTTAAAAAAATACTTTGATAATTTTAGTTGCATAAATTTTATATAATTTTAAGTTAATATTATTTTGATAATAGCTAGAGGTTTATAAAAGCTTTTTAGTTGATTCTTTTTGCTATTGAGGAATATTATAGTTTTCTTTTAGTTGATCATAACAAAATATTTTAATTGATTCTTTTTAGTTCATCCTTTTTACTATTAGAGTTTTATAAAAGCTTTTTTGTTCATTCTTTTTGCTATTAGTTCATTCTTTGAGCTAAATGACCCTGAAATTGAAAAGCACTGCAAATGAACTCTGAAAAGGTTGAAAGTTGGCATGGTATCATCATTTCACCCACATAGCATGTGCTAAAAAGTTGAGAGGGTTACGGCAAAAACTGGATGCACTTCATGTACAAAATGGACAATCTCTTTCGAAGTATGACGGCTTCGGATGAAAACTCGTCTGTTACAAAGGCATTTCCTTTTTTAACTTATTTCAATTCCAGACTTTTTTTGCGTTCAACATGCACCATTCAAATCCACATCATCAATTTTCAACCCTTTCTGACTTCATTTGCTATTTTTATGCATTTACTGATTTTTTTTTAGCTAAATGACCCTGAAATTGAAAAGCACTACAAATGAACTCTAGAAAGGTTGAAAGTTGGCATGGTATCATCATTTCACCCACATAGCATGTGCTAAAAAGTTGAGAGGGTTACGGCAAAAAATGGATGCACTTCGTGTACAAAATGGACACTCTCTTTCGAAGTATCACGATTTCGGATGAAAACTCATTTGTTACAAAGGCATTTCATTTTTTTAACTTATTTCAACTACACATTTTTTGTGCATTCAACATGCACCATTCAAAGCCACATCATCAATTTTCAACCCTTTCTGACTTCATTTGCTATTTTTCATGAATTTACTGATTTTTTTAACTAAATGACCTTGAAATTGAAATGCACTACAAATGAACTCTAAAAAGGTTGAAAGTTGGCATGGTATCATCATTTCACCCACATAGCATGTGCTAAAAAGATGAGAGGGTTACGACAAAAACTGGATGCACTTCGTCTACAAAATGGACAATCTGTTTCGAAGTATCACGGTTTCGGACGAAAACTCATCTGTTACAAAAGGCATTTCATTTATTGACATGTAACTACAATGATATTCTAGATCAAAGCCATCATCAGAATAGTTGTGGAGAGATAGTCTTCACTTTTTCTTCGCGTGTGTCCCTTGCTTATTGTGCCGTAACCATGGATAATCTTCATCGTTTAACAGGGTGCTTGGGTCAGCCTTCACTTTGAAGGGAGGAATTTCATGAAACTTTTCATTATCTTCAGACATGTCTGTCTTGCCCTCCACTACCACGATGTCTCTTTTCCCTGAAAAAACTTTGTGGCGCTTTGGCTTATCGTATGATGTATTCGCTTCCTTATCTTTTCTTTTTCTTGGTTTGGTAGACATGTCCTTCACATAGAAAACCTGCGCCACATCATTGGCTAGGACGAATGGTTCATCTGTGTACCCAAGATTGTTCAGATCCACTATTGTCATTCCGTATTGTGGGTCTACCTGTACCCCGCCTCCTGACAGATTGACCCATTTGCGCCAAAACAAAAGGGACCTTCAAATCATGTCCATAGTCAAGTTCCCATATGTCCACTATGTAACCATAATATGTGTCCTTTCCCCTGTTGGTTGCTGCATCAAAACGGACACCACTGTTTTGGTTGGTGCTCTTTTGATCTTGGGCGATCGTGTAAAATGTATTCTCATTTATCTCGTACCCTTTGTAAGTCACTACAGTCGAAGATGGTGTCCCGGCCAACGAGTACAGCTCATCTCCAACATTGTTGTCACCCATGAGATGTGTTTGCAACCAACTGTCAAAAGTCCTGATGTGTTCACATGTAATACAATCGTCACACTGCTCTGGGTGTTTGGAGCACAGAATATTCTTGTGTTCATTGACATACGGGGTCACCAAGGGAGAATTCTGTAGAACTGTGTAGTGTGCTTGAGCCCAAGAATACCCGTACCTACATATTATTGAATTTCTCCTAGCGTGCCTTTTCCAGTCAGTCTCCCCTCATACCGCGACTGAGGGACACCAATCGGCTTAAGGTCAGGAATGAAGTCAACACAAAACCCAATGACCTCCTCTGTTTGCCGGCCCATGGAGATGCTTCCTTCTGGCCTAGCACGGTTACGAACATATTTCTTTAAGACTCCCATGAACCTCTCAAAGGGGAACATATCGTGTAGAATACAGGACCCAGAATGGCAATCTCGTTGACTAGATGAGCTAGTATGTGTGTCATGATATTGAAGAAGGATGGTGGGAACACCAGCTCAAAACTGACAAGACATTGCACCAAATCATTCTTTAACCTTGGTAGGATTTCTGGATCGATTACCTTCTGAGAGATGTCATGAGACTTTAGGTTCTGGAACTTTTTTTCTGCCATATTTATTATTCCCTTTATATTGCACGAGAAGCCAGATGGGACCTTGATACTGAGCAGGTATTCAAAGAAGATTTCCTTCTCTTCTTTGGTAAGAGCGTAGCTGGCAGGACCTTGATACTGCTTTGGATGCATGTCGTCTTTTTCGTGCACACATTGCTGGTCCTCCCGTGCCTTCGGTGTATCTTTTGTCTTCCCATACATGCCCAAGAAGCCTAGCAGGTTCACACAAAGATTCTTTGTCACGTGCATCACATCGATTGCAGAGCAGACCTCTAGGTCTTTCCAATAGGGTAGGTCCCATAATATACATTTCTTCTTCCACATGGATGCACGTCCCTCAGCATCATTCGGAACAGATTGTCCGCCAAGACCCTTTCCAAAGATTATTTTTAAATCATTGACCATATCAAGTATGTGATCACCAGTACGGAGGGCAGGCTTCACTAAAAGAAATATGTCAACTTGCGACCATCACTATTGGTCGCTGAATGGTCATTGTTTTTCATTTGCGACCTTTTTATGACCAAAAACAATTGGTCAAAAGCTGACCGTCTTTAATGAAACTTAACGACCTTCTCTGTGATATGGTCGTAGAAGGCAATGACCAAAACAAAAGGTCATTGGTCCGACGACCTTTTGTTTTGGTCGCTGGTTGTCTGCCCAGGCCACGTCGGATCCAACGTGGCAAGCTGATGTGGCAAATTTGCGACCAAATGAAATGGTCGTTGATTAGAATCAGCCCGGTCCAATTCGGTATGTATATGGGCCGAGCCCAGTAGATCAGCCCATTTTAATGTATTTTTTTTCCTGTGCTTTGATAAGCTATGTGGGCCTGGCCCAACAATTCGGCCTTTTTAATTTCTTTGCGTGGCCTTTTGATGGCAGATTTTCTTTTCAATCATGTATTTTTCGAGGCCGTTTCTTTGTTGGGCCATTTCTTTGTTGGGCCTCTCATGTTTTCCCCTCGGAAATAATTGTCCAGTATTTCTTGGGCCTAGCCCAGTTCCGAAATAATTGATCCAATCCAAAAAAAATATTATGCCAATAAAATTACAACACATCACACCACAACCTATCTTGGGCCTAGCCCAGTTCTGATACATTTTCAACGCAATGTGCAATGTTATAGGAGCCGAAAATACAATATTGCTAATATTACAACCATTCATTCTAGCTATACATATCTATACATCCCAGGATCAGTAAGTGCCAAACAAAACTATTCTACGACAAAGAAAATTTAAACAGAAATTTAGATGATAAGACATAACAGAAGTTCCTATTGTCCTCCTTCAACATTTGAAAACCTCATTCACCTACAGTAGATCAATCATGAGTCACAAACTATATAGCAGCAAAACAAATGTTCAGACGATGGAAAAGGTAACAGTCATTACACATGGTATTCGGGTACAGATTCATTAGTCATTCCACATGGTATGGCTGGTACAAGTTCATCAACCATTAGAGTAGATGATAACATCACTGGCAACAATTAATATGGTTTGGATCAAGTCTCAAGCATATTACAGTACTGCAGATACACTATATTCATGTACAATTGCAGATACACTATATTCATGATCAAGTCTCAGGCATATTACTAGTAGTTCTACACAATTGCACCACATATATAACTAGCTACAGGTACACTATATTCATGTACATACATAACAGTTTCATTTAATTTCAGTTAATCATAATTATCTAAAAAAGTTTCATTTAGTGTGTGTGCTCAGACAAGAAATACACTACAAGTAATTAATCACTACTCCAAAACAAGCAAACATGCTACTGATGCATGACAATATTTGTGTCAAAGAGTTTCTGCAAGAAGTTACTCCTAATGCTACTGATGCAAAACTACTCCAAATGGACACGTGTTCAGTTACTGCAAGAAGTTACAGCTATACTCCATGTACTGCTACTCCACTACACCATCACAAGGAAACAATTCCTTCGGTGTGAGTAGTTGCAGTACTAATGTCCAGGAGTACTCCAATTCATCTTAAAAAAATGTTCAAGCACTGACTGAAAAAGGAATGCAAAAAGAGTACTCAGCTCTACTCCAGTGGAGAGCATCATAAGAGAAGTCCTCAGCTGTAGCTAATGCAACATGAAGGGAGCCCAAAAGAAAACAAAGATAATGGCTGAAAAAATTACTCCGGTTCATACTCCTCTTTTAGAGGTACAGATTATAGCTAATGCAACATCATGGGAGCTGATGTCCAGGAGTATTTGCAAATGATACAACATCATGGAGTAGGATAACATGTTTTAGCAGTACAGGTTATAGACTAAGCAAGCAAGCAATTTGGCAAACTATGTTGCGAGATAACTGTTGTGTCCCTAACAATCACCATGTAAGAATGCTTTGTTGTACTAATACATGCACATCAAGTGAGAGTGGTGTTCTGTTCTTACCACAGCGGCACAATTGAGACGATGCCCAATTCGCCCTGCTTCTCCACAAGACTCGACCAGGAGCACGCATCCTCGAAGGAACCAGCAGCGCTGCTTGCTCCCTTGGCCCAGCTCCTTGCGGCGGAGGACGGCTGAGACTTGGATGCAAAGCTCGCTGCACACGGCATATTGTGTCACTACTTGCAGCAACAGAAGGAACTCACATATCAAAGAACTTGCAGAAAGTTCAAAAAATGTAATAGGACCGATATATGTCTACGAAGCAATAGGTCAACTAGAGATTCATGTCTACAATTTGCTAGAGAAGAAAATAACAAGTCAGGATACATATTATATCTGTCAAAAGAAGGACCAATATCAATCAGACCCTTTAATTTTAAAGAACATGGTTTCAATTTGTTCTTTGCATATTACATCAGTAGTTCTGTTGCAGGGTTTCAATCCCCTGCTCTCACTCTAGCTTGTAGCTAGCCTACCAGTAGTTTAACAACACTAATAGATTTGCATCTGATGCTGCCACTTAATTTCAGCACAAGACAAGACAAAAAGCATGGCATCAACACAAGCATCATCAGCATACTAACACCTAAATTGATACTAGTTAATGACAAGGTTTTCTTCTTCTTTTTTTCTAGTTAGTGACAAGCAGTCATCAATCAAGAAAGCAACATCACATTGGTACAGCAACTAGCATCGTTCAATATATATGGATTTGATTTGTACTACACCGCCAGGACCATCGAACGAACGGACTTTGAGTAACTAGACTAGAGCAAGAATGAATTTTTTCCTCTGCTCAAGCAAGCAAGCATCAAACAAGACAATATTATATAGCAATTTGATTGCAGACGCACTAAAACTGGACCGGGACGCAGACGTGCATTACAACTGAAGCGATTTGCACAAACCACCAAGACCAAGGTGTATCTAGAACAATTGCAAACAAATTCCTAAATAATATGAGATGTGTAGTGGAAATCATGAATATGTAAATGCATGAATGGTTCATCAGATCAACTAGTAAAGCTAATAGCAAGCATGTTTAACATAACATCATTAGTGATACTACTTCACATTTTCACTAGTAGAAGGATATGGAGGATTCTTGACAACTTTATTGAATTCAATAGAGGATAGCACAAACAAACAAACACACTATGTCAAAAAGAGAGCCTTCATTCTTAACAGTAGAGAGCAATCACATATGTTCCAAAATTAGTAGTAAACCTTGACCATAGAATGTCCTAAGTCATAAGAGTAGCTGCGATTGTAGATTTTCTACCCGTTGTAGTTTATTAAACTGAGCGAATTATTGCAGATGAAAGCAATGCTCCTAGTATCTCCTCATCATTAACATCAGACAATTCTGAATGTAAACAGAGATGGCAGATGTATAGACCTAGAATCAATCACAAGGGATAGGGAGGGAATTACTCATGTATATTTTTACTAGTACTGCTAGGTTGCTAGCTAGCTGCACGTATACATCTAGTAGTAAGTAGTCACAACACTACTAGAAAAAGGGCTATAGCTAATATAGACATTAGTGGCGCACTATGTATGTGGTGGCCACTGCTACCTAAAATAGTAGTGGCGCACCTGGCTGTGGTGCGCCATTGGTAAGCCTGGGGAGGGGGTGGACACAGAACAAAATAGCAATGGCGCACCGTGCGTGTAGTGCGCCATTAGTAATATAGACATTAGTGGCGCACCCATGTGTGGTGCGCCACTGCTAAGCAGTGGCGCACCACACATGGGTGCGCCACTAATGTCTATATATATAATGGCGCACTACACGCACGGTGCGCCATTGCTATTTTGTTCTGTGTCCACCCCCCCCCAGGCTTACCAATGGCGCACCACACAGTGGCGCCACTACTATTTTAGGTAGCAGTGGCGCACCTAGGTGTGGTGCGCCATTACTAAGTCTGGGCATAGTGGCGCACCTAGGTGTGGTGCGCCATTACTAAATCTGCCCAGACTTAGTAATGGCGCACCACTCCTAGGTGCGCCACCCCAGTACCGGCACCGCACCGTGCTAGTCCGCCCCTAACCACCCACCCAGCCCCCGCGCCCCCTCCTTCTTCGCCCCATCTCCCCCCCCCCTTCTTCCATAGTGCACCGCCGCCGCCGGCCCCGTCCAACCCACAGAGCCACCGGCCCGCCCCCGCCCCACCCTCTGCCTGCCCAGCCAGATCCCCCCGTAGCGCCCCCCTCTCCCCCAAGCATCTAGCCAGCGGCGGACCTGCGAGATGCGCCGCATCTGGATCCCCCATCCAGCCGTGGCCAGGTACAGGCAGCCACCGCGGCCAGGTACAGGCGCGCCCCGCAGCAGTACTATGCCGCGCCGCAGGCCCCCGCCGCCCCTGCGGCGTCGGACGAGGTGAGGATGCTCTGGATCAGGGACCTGCAGTACTGGATGGACGAGAACTACATCTACAGCTGCTTCGCCAACACTGGGGAGGTACGTGTCCCAATCTGATGCCAGATTCATTCGGCCCGTCGGTTGATGCGAGATTTGTTCGGGCTCGGCTTGCCCTATTGGATGTACGTGTCGCGGGTCTAGATGTAAAGGGTTAGTGATTTAGTTGTGATGGTAGAACTGCGAGACGAGTTACTTTGCTGTGAATTACGTGTTTGTTACAGGGAATTTTTTCACATATGAGCATATACATTCAGTTTCTGCACTGAATATGAGCATATACATTCAGTTTATGCACTGAATATGGCATATATATTCACTTGAAGCACTAAGTGTTCAGTTTCTGCACTGAATATGAGCATATACATTCAGTTTATGCACTGAATATGGCATATATATTCGGTTTATGCACTGAATATGGGCACATATTCAGTTTTTCACATATAAATTCAGTTAAAACAAAGTGGAAAGGTTCAGTTTTTTCACTGAATATGATTTGTTCTTCCACCTATCCAGAGCAGATTTTCACACATAGGAACAAAGTGCAAAGGTTTAGTTTTTCTCCACATATATATTCAGTTCAAACAGACTGTAAAGGATCAGGTATATATGTGTGTGTTTATCATGTTTAAGATTAAGATATCCATGCACGGGCGCTCTTTATCTGGATTATGATTGTTTTCACATTTATTTTTTCATAACTTATAGATATTTTTTTTCATTTTTTTTAAGTTCCAAAAAGTGGGTTCATAACTTCATATGTACCCAGGTCCCAAAAATTCGCTCCATCACAACTGGGTGTTGTACCGTTATGCTAAATTATGTGAATCTGTTTAAAAAGATCTATGAATCCGATAACGCCGGGTTCAATTTCTTTGATACGCAAGGTTTATAGTTGAATTTATTTGGTATTCAAGTTCTTGTACTCTTTACTGTCTTGAATCCAGCAATTGTGTAAGGGCTTTATTGATGGTATAGAATGTGAAGACTCCAGAAGCAAACAAATTTGCTGAAACGATTTGTCCATATACTCATTCCAAAAAATGAGTCATGTACTAGGCTAGTATAAAACTACACACTAGGCTAGTATATATCCAACTCTTATAATTTGCATAGACCAAATTGCATGCATGTTACTATTGCGCATTGATTCACTCTGTACATCTCGTGCTGCAGGTTTTTGCATCGAGCTTCAGGGTGGATCCACCATTAGTACCTGCTCCATGCTTTCAACCAATATCTCCGGCGTCAAACAATCACTCTCCTGCGCAATTCTTCGACGAGGCTACGTACACCAAGAAAGCAAAGAGGGAAGCCATGTACACCTTCATTGAACTTTTCATTGTTGGCGCTCTGATTGAAGGTGTTCATTTCTGATGTATACCTTCCCTGATTTTTCATCATGGATTAAGCATTGCCCTGATCTGAACATTTCTTTACTTTATTGTTGAACAGCACCTCCAGTGAGCATGGCCATGGGATGGAGACTATAAAAGGATGGCGAGTGACGACATGTCTGCCTTCATCAACTTGGGTTCTTCTTGTTTGATCCGATGGCGCGCCCCAGACATCCTTTCTGGTAAGTCCTGATTCTGTTCCACTTGCTCTGGGACTTGGCCTTCTAGATCAAAAGCAATTCTTACAACCTTAGCTATTTTGTGCATTCCCATATAATATCCTTGGCCAATTTCATGCCAACTAGGGAGATGCAGTACGACATTTAGCCTCAGTACCGACAATAAAACAACAGAGATGGACATGTATGGATAGTTTGATACTCAAACTCGCAGGAATGAAGATCAAGAAGAAGAAAAGATCAATATTGAAGAAAAGATCAAGAAGAAGAAAAGATCAATCTTGCTGTTCATGATTCTTTTTTGCTGTCTTCGAATAATTTTCTAGTTGCTGTAGTGTATTGTCAGAATGGAAATATTGTGTATTGTATAATATATATTGTGTAATCTGTGTTTGGGCAGTTGCTGTAGTGTATAATATATATAGTGTATTGTTGATTGAGGAACCCTGCCGTTGGGGCAGGGTGTATTTTTTTTATCCAGGCATCACTCTACCAGTGGCGCACCACCTAGTGCGCCACTGGTATGGCAGATTTCTTCAATTCACTACCAGTGGGGCACCTACCAGAACTACCAGTGGCGCACCTACCAGAACTACCAATGGCGCACCTAAATTTCTACCAGTGGCGCACCTGACAGAAATAGCAGTGGCACAACCTAGGGATATCAATGGCGCACCAGGTGGTGCGCCACTGGTATTTTGATTAGTAATGGCGCACCAGAGGTGCGCCATTACTAACCATTACTAATGGCGTGTTAATAGTGGCACACCCATAGTGCGCCATTAATAGCAATATGTGGTGCGCCACTAATAGCCTTTTTTCTAGTAGTGCAAGTCACAACACATATTTCATTTGCCTGTTCCACTTCAGGAACTAGTACAGGAACATAGGATGATATGTGATGCTACCATCTTATCTTACAACAAGAAAAATAACAACACATCATTTTATAGTATGGTGCAACAGAGCACAAGTTGATATATTGCACAAGAAAGCTTACTTAATCTTAATACACATGTAGTATGAGACGCATTATCACAATAATGCGAGAATTGATGATGTGCTAGGCAAGCCCGTGATATATTTGTTCTAGCAATTAAGATCAAAGATAGCTAGTTTCTAAAGCCAAAAAAACATACAATTGACGTGACATAGCTAGTTTCCAGCAATATCCAATGACCAATATCTATCATGCAAGAACCAAGTACAGAATATTCAAAACAGAAATGCACCGGTGTAGCCGATGAGCAGGTAATAGTCCTAATTCAGGTCGTGTTATCATATCAGGTATTGCATAAGGACATCTAGGGACATATATAAATCATCCTGAAATAATCAGCAGACACCTCCAAAAATGAGCAGAAAATATAGGGCATCCCCATTTATCACTGGATTTTATCCCTTGTGTATCCAATCGCAACAAGAAATCAACAGGACGATTCACACTTTCACAAACGAACGGAAACGAAACACCACATCGAATAAGGTTTTCCCTACTCCAATCCAAGATCCGAGGGGAGGAGGGAGCGGGCTTCCAGACGCGACCTGGAGGGCAATGGAGTCGTAGGCGAGCTTGTTGTCCTTGTGGAGGAAGTAGCCGCCGCTACCTCCTAGTCGACCTGGCCTCGACATTCTCGAGCGTGTTCTTGCGGCCATTGCACGACCATGCTCCTCCGTCCGTGCCCGTCCTACTCCTCCTCCTCCGTCCGTGCAGCCACCACAGCAGCAAGCTGGGTTACTTACAAACTGAAGTTGTGTTCATTCAGTTGCAAAACAACAAACTTTGCTAGTTCCTGTTCATCAACAATCACACACGCATCACTTGTACAGCAGCAAGAGCAAAATTGATACGAGTTAGAAGGAGCAGAGTTCAACTAGTACAGCCAGCACAGTTCAACTAGTACATCACAGTACACAAGAACTATAAAATGTGGTAAACTTTCATCATTTAACACATGTGGTAAACTATAAAATGATGAAAGCACTACTGATGACAAATGTACTAGTAACATTCTTGTCATGCAAGTAGTCACAAACACCCCATATATATATTCCAGTCTGCGAGTTCAAAGACCTATATATGGTTGCAGAACACTAGCATCTGTGTTGATTCAAACTTCATGTTGGCTGAGTTTGTTACTGATTCATCTACTGAATTTCACACTAGACAAGAACCACAAAATCTCAGGGGCCTGAATTTTCTGCAAGATTTGTTCAGAAATTACAATTGTGCTTGAAGTTTACAAGAGCAGCGGGTTCGTTGGTCTCTAAAAGAGGACATGGAACAAACCTTTCTTTCTTTGCTTCCCCTAGCTCCACTTCTTCTTCTTCTGCTTGCCATCCACGGCCAGCTCTTGCCGTCCCCTGTCGTTGCGCCCATGGTGTCCTGGTGCTTGAGCAAGGACGGCATCCTGGATCTGGGAGCGAGAGAACACGAGGTGAGGAAGTGAGGGAGGGCTGTGAGGAGGAGGAAATGGAGTGGAGGGATGCACCTGAGTCGCCGGACCACGCCGGGCGAAACTCTAGTGACGGGAGACGGTCATGGGTGGCGGTGGAGGATGCGCGCGCCGAACTGGGAGAGGTCGAGGTCTGGGGAGGCGGGGGGGTCGAAGGCGATACCGGTGAAATTGAGCTCCAGCACGCCCTGGTTGGAGAAGCTGAACTCGTCGAGCGGGATGATGGTGCCGCGGTCAGCCCGGATCACCGTCGACCGGATCTCGGCCGCCACCGGGGGCGCGAGCGCGAGCAGGGCGAGGGCGAGGGCGGCCAGAAGTGCCGCGGGCTGAGGCGCCGTCGGCGAGGTCGAGCAGGTCGAAGATCCCCATCCCGGTGGCGTCGTCGATTTGGATCGGGGGGAAGGAGGAGGTGGCGCATGTTCTCGGTAAGGAAGGGGATCGAGGATGGAGAGTGTTCCGCGTGCAGGCCGGCAGGCGACTGTAACACCCTGGATTTTGCCCATTTTTTTCTTTTGATTTTGGTCTGGATTTGCTTTTCTGTGGCTTAGTAGTCTTGAAACCTGGAGGGATCACCCTTCATTTTTCTTCCCGAGTGGCTTCCCAACCTCAAAACCATCCCAAGACCATGTCATTTCCATCTTGGACCAATCCCAATAATCTTTTCTTGGGAATATTCCTTTTTCTATTAAAGGAATAACCCTGTTTGCCCTGAGTTGTGAAGCAACCCACATTTTCATCATTCCCAAGATTCCCTAATAATTCTAATAAATTGTTTGGGTCATATCTTCCACAAATATGTCAAAATCCTTCCTTGCCATGTTCAAAAATATTTCACAAATATTCCTTTTCTGATCGTGCCCTAGCTGCCAAGTTGAGAAGCAAGTACCCTTTATATTTTCTTGCTTGGTCCCAAACTTTTTGGGCATTCTTTACTATCCATATCATTGACACATGCCAAAATTCAACTTCATTTGGCTATCAAATCTCCCTTGGCTAATTTCCAAAGTTTCTGGTCAACTAGAAGCTTTGTGAAGTAAGTGCTAGCTAGGAGTATCCAAATGAGTTGAAATTTTGCAAGCATCTTCATATGCGCAAATAATGACTCTCCACCAAGTTTCAACCCTATCCAATCAACTATGTGAGCACAGCCTCAAATCTTGGTTTCTGGTCAGATTTTCACATTGTGAAGCAACTATATTTTATATTGCTCCATAGTTGCTGAGAATTTACCAGAGCATTCTCCCACCCATATAACCTATCTCCACAAAATTTAGGCTCATTTCATCTTCCCAATAATTCCCTAGAATTTTTCTAAGATTCTGGTCAGAGAGGTTCATTGTGAAGGAAGTACCATTTTGGCTTGCCCAAATGGTATGAATTTTTATTGCACTCTCATATGAACAAATCATCACTCTATACCAAATTTCAACTCAAGTTACTACTCTATGTGAGTGCCACATCAAGATTGAGCTTCTGGACCAGATTGGTCAGTTGCAAAGCAACCCTATTAAACCTTGGTCCATTTCTCTCCAAATTTCACAGGATTGTTGTTCTTCCTACCTTAAACCTCCCAGACATCACACTTGGCTCTTATCCCTTTCCTGTTGATCACTGTATCATGCAACAGTTGGATGCAGTAAACTTCAGAGGATCATTCACATCCAACCACAGTGTGTTTCTTTGAGCCATCGCCTCTCTGAAACTATTACTTGGAAGGACAACACACTGGACATGACTTGGCATGCCAGGGTACAGCGCGTGCGCCAGTGCACGCGGTGACCACGTGGCCGGCATGCCAATGCACGCGCTCTGTGGATTGGGCTCTTGGTTTCGTCCGTTCCTTCGCTCCCTTGCCACCTCTTCATGTCCAGAGGCTTCGCCTCGTCGTCGCCCTCGCTCTGGAACCTTCTCCCCCTCCGGATTGATCCCCCGTGAGCCGTCCCCGTCAAGGAACAGTGAGCGCACGTGACACCGTCATCGTTTTTTTCTCCCTCGAGCCTTCCCGACTACGCCTGAGCCCTCTCCGCTCCTCCGTGAAGCTTCCCGATGCCGGAACCCGATAGCCACGTCGCCCTCAGCTCCAGTGCACGGCTAAGATCGTCGCCGTGGCCGTCCTTATTGCCTCGCTTCGCCGCGCCTATATAAAGGCTCCCGAGCCCCTCTCGACCTCACCAGCAGCTCAGTCACCCACCACTACCCCCCTGGCTACCCAGTTGATTCTCGGAGCTCCCCTTCGCTCACCACGGCTGCCACTGCCTCTGTCGGCCGCCGCTCAAATTGGAGCAACGGCGATCTCCTTTCCTCCTCCTAGCCACTCCAGAGCTCCCCCTCGACCTCCACAAGCCGCCCCGTAGCTCATCCCCTTCTCTCCACGGCCGTCGCTGCGAGCCCGCCATTGCCGTCATCCGCCGCGGGAAGCACCCCGCTCTGACTTGAGGTCCCCGGCGGCCGTGCTCTGCTCCTTCGGGACCGCCTCAGTCTCCCGCATCCAGCGGTTTGCCGGGCGCCCCGAACTGTGGCCGAAGCCGGCCGGACGAGCGCCGGCGGGGCGCGCCCCGCCTCTGCCTCGCTGGCGAGAGGGAGGTTGACGATGACCTTGGCCAGGTGTGCCTTGGCCCCACCCGTCAGCCGCAGAGGCGAAATCAACACTGGCCCGTCCCGGAGGTTGACGCATTTCTCCGAATGCGCTTTCAGAACGCTGAAAGCGTATTTTCTTCTACTGCAGCTAAGTTTACGTTTTCTCTTTCAGAAAACGTACTCTGCCCGAAGTCGCTTTCGGTTCTAGCCGCTAGGGGCTTGTCTGTAAATAAACTTTTTGCAGATTGGTCCCTGGACTTCAAACGGCTATAACTTTTTAATCGTTACTCCGATCAAGGTGATTCCAACGCCCACTTCTTCGTCTCTTCGAGCCCGTCGTGTTGGTATCATTTTCACATTGTGGTCCCACAGTGGAAATGACCATTTTGCCCTTGCCCGTAAACAGCCCCCTCCATGAGAGAACTGTTTCCGGCAGTCAATTCCGCGAACTCTCCGCACTTCTCCCCGATGGTTCCTTCATCCTCAGGCAAGCCACAACTATCATCTGCATAATTGCATTGCAATATCATAGTCACGCTAATTACTTTAATAGCAAGTATGAAGTATCTGTGAAATGAATTGGATTATACAATGCTTGAGTAAATTCTTGGATAGCTGACTACCATGTTGAGTACCGGATTGTAGTGGCTAGTAGTTTACCCATTCGTTGATGCCATAATGTTGAGATTATCGTCTATGATTATTTTGGATTTCATCCTCCAGTTCATGGAGATGAGTTAGTAGCAGTGGTTTAAGCATATCGGTTATTGGATTACTATGATATCGGAGTGTCAGCCATGACAGAGATTGTTCGGAGAATAGATACTTCATGGTTGATCCAGAGTCACCTGTCCGGACTTATCCGTGCAGCCACATTTTTCGGTATGGGACAGCCTTGACTTGGTCTGATCACGTGCCCTTTCACCGGTACCACCCGACAGGGAAGTTATGCGTGCGCACTACCCTGGCCCGGTAGGCGGTGATAACCTTGTGAGCCCAGTTGAGTTTTATGCTACCAGGTCCCCGTTTGGGACAGTTTGTTGGCCACGATGGTGGCAGGTGTCACGTGGTGACACAGGGGCCACCCAGGGCAGGACTCCGGGGGACGATGATTGCCAGTGGTACGATGGGAGAGTCATGGGTCAGGCGGGTTTTGTTGGAGCAACGCTGGTCCACCCGAATGGGATCACGAGGTTAGGTGCTCCATGGTGTGGGTAAAGTGTGCAACCTCTGCAGAGTATAAAATCTATTCGAATAGCTGTGTCCACAGTATTGGACATTCCATCCAGACCTATTTAGATGGTCAACCATAGTAGTGATAATAATGGAAGAACTCGTCGTAAGATCAGAAGTACTCGGTGGATCGTGAGTATTCTGAGGGTTGTGAGAAAACCCGAAAGAGAGTAAGTTTTTCAGACTTGTATTGCAGATGGTATCAGGAATATGATATGTTAGCCATGGGGTGGCTATGAGATGAGTGGTCGAATGACCACATGATTTGGATTGGATTTGGAACAGATCCAGATTGGATCCTGAGATTATTCGGAGTAGGGATTAAATATGCTTTACCTTACTGCATCTACTTTGCTATGATGTTGTCTTGCCTTAATGCTGATGTTTGTTGTGAGCTTGCGAGTACATTCCAAGTACTCACCTGGCGTGTCATGCCAGTTTGGAGGTCATGCCATGATTGCTTGCTTGTCGAGGATCCCGAGTTTGCGACCTAGGATATGCGTTCTAGCCAGAGTCCCTGCGGAGTGGAGTCCATCACCGCCGTCGCCATTCCGCTGCCGAGAGAGTTACTCCACTGTTAGCATAGAGCTAACCCGAGCAGGCGTACTGTCGTCGTGCTGATGTTATCCATGTACCCTTTATAACCATATCCATTGTAATAAAGAGCTGATTTGTTCTATGCCAACAGTGCCGTATTCAAGAGGACTTGCCCCTGGGCTGGGATACGGGGCATTCCGGTCTTCTCTGAGCCGGGGTGCCACAGGCGTTGGTATCGGGGCAGGTCTGGCTATAGAACGCGTGGTCTAGGCGCGAGCGTTAGTAACCGGTAGCATAGGATCCAGTTGGTTTGCTGCACTTGTTTGTTGCATTTGTTTGTGCATAGCATGCATATAGACTAGATATCTTATCACTAACGATGGATCTGGTGAGTGTAGGTGGCATCGGTTTCGATTCACTACCTGCGCTCTCCAGTTTGCATATTTGTTCCTTGGTGTGGTGTTATCTCCGTCCCAATGGTACCACACCAATATATTCTCTTCAGCTACCCCTATCGTTTCGGTGATAGACATGTTTCTATCCCGAATCTTGTCATTCCACTAGCCGCTTCGGCAACCCTTACTGATCCTTGTTATCAGAAAAGGGCAATGCCTGCAAGCCTTTCTCTCCACCACTAACTCATTCCGCCACCTATTCTTTGGGTGTGTACGGTCTTCTTCCGTACGCTTGATGATGATGTGGTCATAACTTCTATGTTCCGACCCCCGATCACCAAGTTCGTCCTCGCCACCGTGTCCGTCCAGATGGAACTGGTGTTAAGCCCGTATTTGGTGTAGCCTTGTTTACACCAACTTTCTTCCACACATGATTCACTTTCATGCACATCGCCACAGCATGTTAGACCATAATATCGGAGTTCTTGCGAGATTTGTGTACTTAAGTAGGAATGCATATTATTGCTGTGAATAGCTGTAGAATGTGATATTGCTTGTATGTGTGATCTTGCTGCTTTGTGTGCTTTTGTTTTAGTCGTTTCTTTTGCTTCTTTATTTGGGCCCTTGGTGTTACCTTATTTTCCCCTTATGGAAGTTGCTTACCGACCCTGAACCCAAAGAGCCAGTGAAGAGACAGTCATGTGGAAGCTCAGCTCAGCAGTATGGAATTTTCAGCAGACTGTGTTATACCGGGGATATCGGGCCTGAATACAAATGATATCCTGGCCGGATTGGTTATCAGCATCAAGTATACACCAGTGCAATCTTCACAGCAACAATGATCGAACCAGCAAGAAGGCAAACCGTGTATATGATCCACAGTGCATTCTGTGCCAAAGTTATGATTCATATATACAAGGTTTGAGTCTGCTATGAGTACAATTTGAACCCTGCCATGTCCTAGAATCAAGCCAGAATGTGTTATGAATGTGGTGTTCAGCAAGAAGGATAGCCGAATACCCTGTATGCATAATAGTGAGCTGTTTGGGACGCGGATGAACCCTTGCCCGTCTTTCTTTGGTGACGGCACCACGCTTGTGTTCTGAGCTGTTTCCGGCCGTCCGGGGTGGATGCCGACTTTTATTTCTCTTGTCAACAACTGGCCCGTGTTCTGAGCTGTTTTTCGGCCATCTCGGGCAGCTGTTGAATTTCTCTCCGTAGCAGTGACCCTATGCTCTGAGCTATTTTTCTGCCGTCTTAGGGAACTCCTACTTTCTTTTTATCGACACCGTCTCATGCTCTGAGCTGCTTTTCAGCCGTCTTGAGTAGGGGTTGAGTTACTCCAGTAATGTCCCAGATCTGAGGTGTAAAGACCATTCTGGTGGCTACTGGTTTATTTGCCGGTTTTATGCAAGGGTTCGGACGGTCGTTGCCCTACAGCTACAACTTGTAAGGTAATATGCCTGCCGGAATATTGCACCTAACAACACCTATGGCCACATAGAGAATCAAGAACACATAAGGCCAAGTTCTGTCAGCAAAGGATCCAGGCAAAGAGAACCATAATGAAGGAGCAAGATTAGCCATACAAGTATGGTAATGATACAAATACACCGGACAGTCAGGTTCGATACCAGTCACCATGGATAAACACCCACGGGGTCTATTCCATTTGCAAGGACCCCATATCGAGACAACCCGCCCAGCCAACAAGATATGCTCAGAATTGTTAGAAGAGGGCAACCAAGCTGGTCAGGTCAGCCGAATGATTAACTCAGCAGTTCAAATTCAGCAACCATGTTAAAGCATTGCACAGCCTACCATCCATATAAAGATACCGACAGACTGAGTAATGAGAAGGATGAACAACAGTCTCGAAGCATGTGTCCTCACAGATGGGAATCAGTTAAAGACTAACCTGTCGTGAACAAGATTCTGCTGCCAGGACCACTGTCAGTCAAGTCTATGGATAATATCACCGTACACCTTTATGCTGGTCATGACAGGTGACAGTCAAATATTTGGTAGGAGCCTTATAACCAAGACAGTGAAGATACCCAAGATGACCCAGCAATCCATGCTAGAAGTCAGATTCCGCTAGGAGAATGGTACGATTCACAGTACTGTTTGAACCTGGAGGACACACAACCATTTGAAGCCACCCAATGCAATGAGTAAAAGATTTGATGTCCACCAAGAGAATCTGTTCACAACTCAGTGAACGGTTGTTCGTATTGGACCTCATCACGACACGTCCATGAGGAACCACCCTCGGACTTACGAGCAGGGCACATAGTTTGGTCAGGATAATTTATTGCCCCAGACAGGATAGCAAACATAAAAGGCGTGTAGTCAGAGTAACATATGAGGTAAGATTTGCCAGAAAAAGGGTCCAGTAAAGCAAACCACCCCAAAGCAAGGCAGTCAGTCATCTGAAATTCAGTAGAAGCATTATACAAAGGTAAAAAGGAAACCTGAGTTGGAAACGGTTTCCTCATGTGGAAATATTTATGTTTGATCCTTGAGCAACCAAATCTCGAGGACGAGATTTCTTCAAGGGGGGTAGGTTTGTAAAACCCTGGATTTTGCCCATTTTTTTCCTTTTGATTTTGGTCTGGATTGGCTTTTCTGTGGCTTAGTAGTCTTGAAACCTGGAGGGATCACCCTTAATTTTTCTTCCCGAGTAGCTTGCCAACCTCAAAACCATCCCTAGACCATGTCATTTCCATCTTGGACCAATCCCAATATTCTTTTCTTGGGAAAATTCATTTTTCTATTAAAGAAATAACCTTGTTTGCCCTGAGTTGTGAAGCAACCCACATTTCCATCATTCCCAAGATTCCCAAATAATTCTCATATATTGTTTGGGGCATATCTTCCACAAATATGTCAAAATCCTTCCTTGCCATGTTCAAAAATATTTCACAAATATTCCTTTTCTGATCGTGCCCTAGCTGCCAAGTTGAGAAGCAAGTACCCTTTATATTTTCTTGCTTGGTCCCAAACTTTTTGGGCATTCTTTACTATCCATATCATTGCCACATGCCAAAATTCAACTTCATTTGGATACTAAATCTCCCTTGGCTAATTTCCAAAGTTTCTGGTCAACTGGAAGCTTTGTGAAGCAAGTGCTAGCTAGGAGTATCCAAATGAGTTGAAATTTTGCAAGCATCTTCATATGCTCAAATAATGACTCTCCACCAAGTTTCAACCCTATCCAATCAACTATGTGAGCACAGCCTCAAATCTTGGTTTTTGGTCAGATTTTCACATTGTGAAGCAACTATACTTTATAGTGCTCCATAATTGCTGAACATTTACCAGAGAATTATCCTACCCATATAAACTATCTACACAAAATTTAGGCTCATTTCATCTTCCAATAATTCCCTAGAATTTTTCTAAGATTCTGGTCAGAGAGGTTCATTGTGAAGGAAGTACCATTTTGGCTTGTCCAAACGGCATGAAATTTTTATTGCACTCTCATATGACCAAATCGTCACTCTATACCAAATTTCAGCTCAAGTTACAAATCTATGTGAGTGGCACATCAAGATTGAGCTTCTGGACCAGATTGGTCAGTTGCAAAGCAACCCTATTAAATCTTGGTCCATTTCTCTCCAAATTTCACCGGATTGTAGTCCTTCCTACCTTAAACCTCCCAAACATCACACTTGGCTCCTATCCCTTTGCTGTTTATCACAGTATCATTCAACAGTTGGATGCAGTAAACTTCAGAGGATCATTCACATCCAACCAGAGTGTGTTTCTTTGAGCCATCACGTCTCTGAAACTATTACTTGGAAGGACAACACACTGGACATGACTTGGCACGACAGGGTACAACGCATGCGCCAGTGCACGCGGTGACCACGCGGTCGGCATGCCAATGCACACGCTCTGTGGATTGGGCTCTCGGTTTCGTCCGTTCCTTCGCTCCCTTGCCACCTCTTCATGTCGAGAGGCTTCGCCTTGTCGTCGCCCTCGCTCTGGAACCCTCTCCCCCTCTGGATTCTTCCCCGGCAAGCCGTCCTCGTCAAGGAACAGTGAGCGCACATGACACCGTCGTCGTTTTCTTCTCCCTCGAGCCTTCCCGACTACGCCTGAGCCCTCTCCGCTCCTCCGTGAAGCTTCCCGATGCCGGAACCCAACAGCCACGTTGCCTGCAGCTCCAGTGCACGGCTAAGATCGTCGCCGTGGCCGTCCTTATCGCCTCGCTTCGCCGCGCCTATATAAAGGCTCCCGAGCCCCTCTCGACCTCACCAGCAGCTGAGTCACCCACCACTACCCCCCTGGCTACTCAGTTGATCCCCGGAGCTCCCCTTCGCTCACCTTGGCCGCCACTGCCTCCGCCGGCTGCCGCTCAAATTGGAGCAACGGCGATCTCCTTTCCTCCTCCTAGGCACTCAGAGCTCCCCCTCGACCTCCACGAGCCGCCCCGTAGCTCATCACCTTCTCTCCACGGCCGTCGCTGCGAGCCCGCCATCACCATCGCCGTCATCCATCGCGGGAAGCACCCCGCTCTGACTTGAGGTCCCCGGCAGCCGTGCTCTGCTCCTTCGGGACCGCCTCGGTCTCCCGCATCCAGCGGTGTGCCGGTCGCCCCGAACGGTGGCCGAAGCCGGCCGGACGAGCGCCGGCGTCGCGTGCCCCGCCTCTGCCTCGCTGGCGAGAGGGAGGTTGACGACGACCTTGGCCAGGTGAGCCTTGGCCCCACCCGTCAGCCGCAGAGGGGAAGTCAACGCGGGCCCGCGCAGGAGTAAGTGGAGACGCATTTCTCCGAAAGCGCTTTCAGAACGCTAAAAGCGTATTTTCTTCTACTGCGGCTAGGTTTATGTTTTCTCTTTCAGAAAACGTACTCTACCCGAAGGCGCTTTCGGTTCTAGCCACCAGGGGCTTGTCTGTAAATAAACTTTTTGCAGATTGGTCCCTGGACTTCAAACGGCTATAACTTTTTAATCGTGACTACGATCGAGGTGATTCCAACGCCCACTTCTTCGTCTCTTCGAGCCCGTCGTGTTGGTATCATTTTCACTATGTGGTCCCACAGTGGAAATGACCATTTTTCCATTGCCCGTAAACAGCCCCCTCCGAGAGAGAACTGTTTCCGGCAGTCAATTCCGCGGACTCTCCGCACTTCTCCCCGATTGTTCCTTCATCCTCAGGCAAGCCACAACTATCATCTGCATAATTGCATTGCAATATCATAGTCACACTAATTACTTTAATAGCAAGTATGAAGTATCTGTGAAATGAATTGGATTATACAATGCTTGAGTAAATTCTTGGATAGGTGACTACCATGTTGAGTACCGGATTGTAGTGGCTAGTAGTTTACCCACTCGTTGATACCATAATGTTGAGATTATCGTCTATGATTATTTTGGATTTCATCCGGCAGTTCATGGAGATGAGTTAGTAGCAGTGGTTTAAGCATATTGGTTATTGGATTACTATGATATCGGAGTGTCAGCCATGACAGATATTGTTCGGAGATTAGATACTTCATGGTTGATCCAGAGTCACCTGTCCGGACTTATCCGTGAAGCCACATTTGTCGGTATGGGACGGCCTTGACTTGGTCTGATTGCATGCTCTTTCACCAGTACCGCCCGAAAGGGAAGGTTATGCATGCGCGCTACCCTAGCCCGGTAGGCGGCTATAACCTTGTGAGCCCAGTTGAGTTTTATGTTACCAGGTCCCCGTTTGGGACAGTTTGTTGGCCACGATGGTGGCAGGTGTCACGCGGTGACACAGGGGCCACCCAGGGCAGGACTCCGGGGGAGGATGATTGTCGGTGGTACGATGGGAGAGTCACGGGTCAGGCGGGTTTCGTTGGAGCAACGCTGGTCCACCCGAATGGGATCACGAGGTCAGGTGCTCCATGGTGTGGGTAAAGTGCGCAACCTCTGTAGAGTGTAAAATCTATTCGAATAGCCGTGTCCACGATATTGGACAGTCTGTCCAGACCTCTTTAGATGGTCAACCATAGTAGTGATAATAATGGAAGAACTCGTCGTAAGATCAGAAATACTCGGTGGATCGTGAGTAATCTGAGGGTTGTGAGACAACCCGAAAGAGAGTAAGTTTGTCAGACTTGTATTGCAGACGGTATCAGGAATATGATATGTTAGCCATGGGGTGGCTATGAGATGAGTGGTCGAATGACCACATGATTTGGATTGGATTTGGAACAGATTCAGATTGGATCCTGAGATTAGTCGGAGTAGGGATTAAATATGCTTTACCTTACTGCATCTACTTTTGCTATGATGTTGTCTTGCCTTAATGCTGATGTTTGTTGTGAGCTTGCGAGTACATTCCATGTACTCATCTGGCGTATCATGCCAGTTTGCAGGTCATGCCATGATTGCTTGCTTGTCGGGGATCCCGAGTTTGCGACCTAGGATACGCATTCTAGCTAGAGTCCCTGCAGAGTGGAGTTGATCACCGTCGTCGTTGTTCCGCTGCCGAGAGAGTTACTCCGCTGTTAGCATAGAGCTACCCCCAGCAGGCGTAGTGTCGCCGTGCCGATGTAATCCATGTACCCTTTGTAACCATATCTATTGTAATAACGAGCTGATTTGTTCTATGCCAACTGTGACGTATTCCAGAGGACTTGTCCCGGGGCTAGGATACGGGGCATTCTGGTCTTCTCTAAGTCGGGGTGCCACAGCGACGCGGTGGGCTCCGCTGCAGGATGCGTTGCGGAAGGAGGCCGTGGACGGGGAGGAGGTGGCGGCGGCGAGGAGATGGGGACGAGGGAGGATGGGGTCAATGGGAGGAGAGGGGGTCGATGAGGGGAGTTAGGGTTTGGGTGGTTGGGCTTCGGGTGAGGTTTCCCTTTGTCATTTTCATTTTTTTCTTCTTTTCTATAGATAGATGGATGGATGGATGTAGGATGGAGAGATGGATAGATGGATGGATGGATGGGCGCCATGTCATCGATCCGTGTGACTACTAAATCCACCAATGAGAATAGAGCACATGTAGTTTGTTTTTTCTTTTATTTTTCTTCTACTTTTTCACATGAAAATTTCTAAAAAATGATCTCCTATTGTACACGGGGGTGCATATTGGAATGGCAAACAATGTTTCCAAAGGAATTTTTCATTTTCTTTGCACGAAAATTTCGTTTTCCATTTTTCGAGTGCCCAAAATGAGTTTTTTTTAAGGACCTATAGTGTATTTGTTGTAAAATTGGACCAAATCAATTTTCTAAAATATTAGACCATATTTGATGTATAATTGACCAAATGGTTGCGTGTGAAAAGCTTTGATGCACCTCTTGTGAAAAAGAAAAATTTCTGCCGATTCAGTTGGAACCGGGTCAAATTTGAACTGTAGCTGCCTTATAGTTTGCTCTTAATTTTTTCCAAAAATCATTTCTAGGTACATAAATAGCTATTTCTTCAGAGAAACACCCAATTTTTTCTAAGATTCAACCCCTAGCTACAAACTATCATACCTGCCATTTTGACCGCATTTTGAAACGGGCATGAAAAATTCAAAAAAAAATCAAAAAATTGGAAAACCTTCACATTGTGTCATTATATATGACCAAGTTACCAGGAAAAATAATAAACTTGTAATACGGCAATTATTTTAAAAAAGTGTTCTCACAAATGAGCTATCTCGTGTGGAGATTCATTGCTTTCAAGCCAAATGACCAATCTTATGGTCACATTCATGGCATAGTTTGTTCAAATGATCTAATATTATGCACGAGGGTGCATCTTGGAATGGTAAACAATGTTGCCTAAGGAAGTTTTCATTTTCTTTGGATGGAAATTTCATTTTTCATTTTTCGAGTGCCCAAAATGAGTTTTTTTGTGAAGGACCTACCATATATTTGTTGCAAAATTATACCAAATCAATTTTCTAAAATACTAGGCCATATTTAATGCACAATTGACAAAATGGTTGAGTGTCAAAATCTTTGATCCACTTTTCGTGAAAAAGACAAATTTCTGCCGATTCAGCAGGAAGCGGGTCAAATTTGAACTGCAGCTACGTCATAGTTTGCTCTTTATTTTTTTCCAAAAACCATTTCTAGGTACATAAGTATCTATTTAATCAGATAAACAGCAAAAAAATTCCATGATTCAACCACTAGCTAGGAATGCTCATGCCCGCCGTTTTGACTGCATTTTGAAACGGGCATAAAAAATTCAAAAAAATTCTAAAAATTGGAAAACCTTTGCCTTAAGTCATTATATGTGACCAAGTTACCAGAAAAAATAATAAAGTTGTAATACAGCAATTCTTTAAAAACAGTGTTCTCAGAAATGAGCTATCATGTGTGAAGATTCATGGCTTTCAAGTCAAATGATCAATCTTATGGGCACGTTCATGGCATAGTTTGTTCAAATGATCTAATATTGTGCACAAGGGTGCAGCTTGGAATGGCAAACAATGTTACCTAAGCAAATTTTCATTTTCTTTGGACGGAAATTTCATTTTTCATTTTTCGAGTGCCCAAAATGAGTTTTTTTGTGAAGTACCTACAATATATTTGTTGCAAAACTGTACCAAATCAATTTTCTAAAATACTAGGCCATATTTAATGCAAATTGACAAAATGGTCGGGTGTCAAAATCTTTGATCCACCTCTCGTGAAAAAGACAAATTTTTGCCGATTCAGGAGGAAGCGGGTCAAATTTCAACTGCAGCTACGTCATAGTTTGCTCTTTATTTTTTTTTCCAAAAATCATTTCTAGGTACATAAGTATCTATTTAATCAGATAAACACCAAAAAAATCCAAGATTCAACCACTAGCTCGGAACGGTCATGCCCGCCGTTTTGACCGCATTTTGAAACGGGCATAAAAAAATCAAAAAAATTCTAATAATTGGAAAACCTTTGCATTAAGTCATTATATGTGACCAAGTTACGATAAAAAATAATAAACTTGTAATACAGCAATTCTTTAAAAACAGTGTTCTCAGAAATGAGCTATCATGTGTGAAGATTCATGGCTTTCAAGTCAAATGATCAATCTTATGGCCACGTTCATATCATAGCTTGTTCAAATGATCTAATATTCTGCACAAGGGTGCATCTTGGAATGTCAAACAATGTTGCCTAAGGAAGTTTTCATTTTCTTTGGACGAAAGATTCATTTTCCATTTTTCGAGTGCCCAAAATGAGTTTTTTTGTGAAGGACCTACCATATATTTGTTGCAAAATTGTACCAAATCAATTTTCTCAAATACTAGGCCATATTTAATGCACAATTGACAAAATGGTTGGGTGTCAAAATCTTTGATCCACCTCTCATGAAAAAGAAAAATTTCTGCTGATTCAGTAGGAAGCGGATCAAATTTGAACTGCAGCTACCTTATAGTTTGCTATTTATTTTTTCCAAAAATCATTGCTAGGTACATAAGTATCTATTTAATTAGAGAAACACCAAAAAAATTCCAAGATTCAACCACTAGCTAGGAACAGTCATGCCCGCCGTTTTGACCGCATTTTGAAACGGGCATAAAACATTCATCAAAAATCAAAAAATTGGAAAACCTTCGCATCGTGTTATTATATGTGACCAAGTTACGATAAAAAATAATAAACTTGTAATACAGCAATTCTTTAAAAATAGTGTTCTCAGAAATGAGCTATCATGTGTGAAGATTCATGGCTTTCAAGTCAAATGATCAATCTTATGGCCACGTTCATATCATAGCTTGTTCAAATGATCTAATATTCTGCACAAGGGTGCATCTTGGAATGTCAAACAATGTTGCCTAAGGAAGTTTTCATTTTCTTTGGACGAAAGATTCATTTTCCATTTTTCGAGTGCCCAAAATGAGTTTTTTTGTGAAGGACCTACCATATATTTTTTGCAAAATTGTACCAAATCAATTTTCTCAAATACTAGGCCATATTTAATGCACAATTGACAAAATGGTTGGGTGTCAAAATCTTTGATCCACCTCTCATGAAAAAGAAAAATTTCTGCTGATTCAGTAGGAAGCGGATCAAATTTGAACTGCAGCTACCTTATAGTTTGCTATTTATTTTTTCCAAAAATCATTGCTAGGTACATAAGTATCTATTTAATTAGAGAAACACCAAAAAAATTCCAAGATTCAACCACTAGCTAGGAACAGTCATGCCCGCCGTTTTGACCGCATTTTGAAACGGGCATAAAACATTCATCAAAAATCAAAAAATTGGAAAACCTTCGCATCGTGTTATTATATGTGACCAAGTTACGATAAAAAATAATAAACTTGTAATACAGCAATTCTTTAAAAACAGTGTTCTCAGAAATGAGCTATCATGTGTGAAGATTCATGGCTTTCAAGTCAAATGATCAATCTTATGGCCACGTTCATATCATAGCTTGTTCAAATGATCTAATATTCTGCACAAGGGTGCATCTTGGAATGTCAAACAATGTTGCCTAAGGAAGTTTTCATTTTCTTTGGACGAAAGATTCATTTTCCATTTTTCGAGTGCCCAAAATGAGTTTTTTTGTGAAGGACCTACCATATATTTGTTGCAAAATTGTACCAAATCAATTTTCTCAAATACTAGGCCATATTTAATGCACAATTGACAAAATGGTTCGGTGTCAAAATCTTTGATCCACCTCTCATGAAAAAGAAAAATTTCTGCTGATTCAGTAGGAAGCGGATCAAATTTGAACTGCACCTGCCTTATAGTTTGCTATTCGACTTACTTATCTTTCGATCAGAGCGTCTGCTTATGATCTCGCGAATTGGAAATCATAACTCCTTTGTATTTAAGCTTTGAAATTATCTAGATATTTCTATAATCTGATGCCTTGGCATTATTTCTTCCTCTGATTGAGTACCGCCAAATCAGTTCCTTTGTGGACCGCCAAATCCTTTGTTGGATTATTATCCGACAATGTCCTTCATATTCAGTAACTTTGTGAGTCTTTCTTCGTTTGAATAATGCCTTTGGCAAATTTTATCCTTTGCTTTGTCAACCATGCTCTGATTCTGAGCTTGGGTTATTTACTCCTGAATTTTGTGGTATGTGTTCCTAGGAGGCCCCGATGTGTTGAACCCTATGCCTTCCATAATATGTGTGAACCCAGAAATTTCTATGGGTCATACTCTACTGGTGTTACGCCGTGTAAAATTTCAACACTACAACTCCATCAAAGGCGAGAAGTGAATGAAAGGTTATGCATTGAAGAAGTGGGAATCAACCTTGAACTTTGTGTTCATGCCCATGGAGACGATGTAGATCTTATCACAGAATCTTTTGTAATAATGATTATATCCTTGTTAAAAGTTCATCTTGTATCTATGTTTGGTCCTTTACAACCATGGCTCCCACCATGATTGTTCTTCTTTGATCCCATTTCCCGGACAAGTTAAAGCACTTGCCTTCTGTAAATCAATATGACTGTCCAACCTCCATTCTGATCTACCTCAAGTATTACCGCCTGTTATCTCGAGGACATCGTGCCATTGTGCTATCTCTTATGAATTCTTGATGGAATATTACTTTCACCATTTTAGTCACTCCGCAGGTCTGCCTTGTCCGTCACTCGAGAACTTTGAAAAGTTACTTGAATCCACACTTGGATTCAGTACCCCTAGCACTTTGTTACTATGAAGTTTGTACTCGATCATTTCATTCCCAGTTGATTGGCTACATCATCATCATCATCATGCTAAAGCTTGACCATGCTATCTATGTCCTTCATCCCCGTGATACAATTCCAATAGTACACTAAGCTTGCATCTAGCTTTCAACATCATGTTGGTTGTCTTCAGAGGCAATTTTGATTCTGAGCTTGAGATCTTATCTGTGGTTCCGATAACCTTTCACGTCTCCATTCCTTTGCTTGATGTTGTCGTCGATCGAATACATCTTCATGAAACCTCTCGACAAGTGTGTCGTGATCATCATCGGCAACTTTATTACCTTCACTCCAATACAAACTTGTTCATGTTTTGTGTAGTACCTTGAGTTCCTTTCTATCCAGCTTGTGTTATGCTCTACCTTGGAGTATTACCATCTTTTATGTCAAGAATGTCGTGGGAATTTCACCACCTCTTAAGAATTCTTGATACAAGTGATATTTCTCGCCATCTCCATTCATTTATTAGTCCCCGTGTTGTTTTGGACCGGAATGCCAACAAGTGAATGGTAATACCTGGATTCAGTACTTCTAGCAACCCTATTGCTTTAAAGTTAATGGGTGATAATTTCATTCTTAGTCTATTGGTTATTGAATCAACATTCTAACATTGATCATGCTACCTAGTCCAGATTTCCAGGTGCACTTTCGATCAATGTTTAACTCTAGATGTTCTCCTCAAACATACTTAATTATATACATTGGTATGTCCAATGCTATCACCTTGTTCACTTAATGGTGGAAATCCATGTTTATGGAAATCTCGATGAATTGTTGCTGAGCCCGTCGGCCACATCCTCATCTTTTCCTTGCTAAAATTGTCGGACTTATTTTATAAGTTGTTTCTGATAGATCCTTTGTGAATCCAAAGTCTGACCTTTACCTGATGACCATATCAATGCTATCCCGAAGCATGTCTGTGGTACTCCGATCATCAACAAGAACATTGGAAGCGCAATGCTAAATGTTTTTTGATCGATTATCGAAACACCATTGTATGAGTAACATCATGAGTTTCCTCGCCCGTTTCCCTAGATGGTTATTTACTTGCAGTCCTGTCGTGATTATCCCGCTCTGCTAGCTCTTGGGAAGGATACACCTAATACTCATGTATACCCATTTTCCTTTCCATTGTTCTATTTAAATCTGATAATCAATTTTCCTTTCCATTGGTTTGTTTAACCCTTCTTGTGATCTATATAATATAAGCAGTCATAAATCCCTGCTTAAGTAAGCGCCTCGGTGTACAACTCTGTGAGTAAGACCCTGTTACTACTGTTGATGACATTCCGGTAACCACCGATGGATTAGAACTTTGCCTATTGGCCCGCCTCGTCTAAACGAGCAGGAAAATGGTTCTCTTTGTCCCCCGCCCTTGCTACCGACGTTGTTGCCAACATAACTGACAAGCTATCCTTTGACATATCTTGCTACCATGACTGTGCAAGTTGACACCGCTCTTCCTACTCTTAACCCACATGGTGGGACCATAACCCACAGTTCCACCGGATCAAAACCTGACTCCCCTGTACACCCTTGTTTCCAAAGTTATTCCTCACGCTTGGCTTCGTATGTAGATCACGAGCCACCTTCTTATAGATGATCAACTCTAGTGTCAAAAGAAATATTTTTTGCTGCTCTCAACCCCTTTCACCTTCTGATTAGGCACCAAACGATTGCCTGCCCGTTCGAAACTTATCATGGTACCTTCTTACATTACTCTCGATATTTTCTTAAGTTGCAAATTGAGAGTTACTTTCTGCCAACTTCGTTGATGTTATCTACCAGATAAGCAACCTTGTAGAGGTCCGTTCTTCCGAAGCTACCCCTTATCCTTTTCGTAAGTACGATGGAATTCCCGAAGAAAGGATGACGACTTGATCATGATGGCCTGGAGCAGATAAATACAGACATCAACGAAAAGGATCAACTACTTCGGGAAGAGCAACCAAGACCGAGAAGACCCGCTAGATTCGTTACCAAACCTTTCGCCCTTACACTACTTCTTAAATCTCGGGACGAGATTTCTTGTAGTGGAGGAGATTTATAACACCCCTAGTGTCATGCTACAGTAATCTCCACCCAATGGTGCCATGTCATCAAGATTCAAGCCATAGTTAATTATGGTGGGGTAAAACTAGGTGACTTGTTTGCTTATTCAAAAGTTATCATCCAAAAACAGTGACTAAAACAACCCTTTTAACCCATTTGCTTTTATGCAAAATTCAAATGAATTCAAATATCTCTCAAACTTTTTGTGGCAGTGCTAATTATTGCACTGTAAATATGTGGATAATTTCCATATTTTACAAAAGTTATTTGATGGCTTAACTAAATGCCAAACATGAGAAATAAAAGAAAACAACAAAAGATTAAAAAAAAGAGAAAAGAACCGGACACTGTGCACTTCAGCCCAGTGACGCTACCGAGTGTCCCGGCCCATCTATGCCGGCCTTACCCTAACCTCTCGCCCGAGGCAGAGGCCACGGATGCGCCGCTGTCGAGCATCCCGCCGCTCCCCCTGTGTGGATAAGGCTGACCTTGACCCCCCTGACGAACCCTAGCCCCTCGTTCCTCCCTCGTGTTGCTTCCTCCTCCTCCACGCAGACCCGAGCCGTCGCCTCCATGAACATCGTCGTCCACATGCCCTACGCCACGAGACCATATCCAGGAGACGCGCTGGCCTCTACTACATCGTCTACGCCAAGCCACCGGAGCCGGGGACCACCAACACGCCGGGTCCGCCGTCTTCTTCAACCTCCGGCCACCGCATCGCCGTCGTCGATTCCGTCGCCATCACAGCTTCTCGCGCCTCCCTGAGCAGCTCCCCATCAACTACGTGAGCGTTGATGTCTACTACGCAACTTTATTCTTGTAGACTCGTGTTGGCCCTCCAAGCGCAGAGTTTTGTAGGACAGTAGCAATTTTCCGACAAGTGGATGACCTAAGGTTTATCAATCCGTGGGAGGCATAGGATGAAGATGGTCTCTCTCAAACAACCCTGCAACCAAATAACAAAAAGTCTCTTGTGTCCCCAACACACCCAATACAATGGCAAATTGTATAGGTGCACTAGTTCGGCGAAGAGATGGTGATAAAACTGTAATATGGATGGTAGAAATATATTTTTATAATCTCAATAAATAAAAACAGCAAGGTAGCAATTGGTAAAACGGAGCACAAATGGTATTGCAATGCTTGAAAATGAGGCTTAGGGTCCGTACTTTCGCTAGTGCAATCTCTCAACAATGCTAATCTAATTGGATCATATAACCATCCCTCAACGTGTGATGAAGAATCACTCCAAAGTTTTATCTAGCGGAGATCATAAGAAGAAATTGCTTGTAGGGTACGAAACCAGCTTAAAGTTATTCTTTCCGTTCGATCTATTTAAGAGTTCGTACTAAAATAACACAAAGTTATTCTTTTCGTTCGATCTATCCAAGAGTTTGTACTAAAATAACACCATATGATACACATCAACCAACTCTAATGTCACCTAGATACTCCATTGTCACCGCGAATATCTGTGTGTTGATTATGCGATATGCATCAAACAATTTCAGATTCATAATACTCAATCCAACACAAAGAACTTCAAAGAGTCCCCCAAGATTTCTACAGTAGAAACAAGGACGAAAACGTGCATCAACCCCTATGCATAGATTACCCCAATGTCACCTCAGGAATCCGCGAGTTGAGTGCCAAGACATAGATCAAGTGCTCTCAAATCCATAAAAGTATTCAATCCGATAAAATGAAATCTCAAAGGGAAAACTCAATTCACAACAAGATAGAGAGGGAGAAACACCATATGATCCAACTATATTAACAAAGCCCGCGATACATCAAGATCGTTCCATCAAGAACACGAGAGAGAGACATTAAACACATAGCTGCTGGTACAAACCCTCAGCCCCGAGGGTGGACTACTCCCTCCTCATTATGGTGGCCGCCAGGATGATGAAGATGGCCACCGGTGATGATTTCCCCCTCCGGCAGGGTGCCGGAACGGGGTCTAGATTGGTTTTCTGTGGCTACAGAGGCTTGCGGCGGCGGAACTTCTGATCTGGGGTTACCCCGAGGGTTTTTGCAAAATTTTGGAATTTAAAGGGCGAAGAGGCGATGCGGGAGGCCATCGAGGTGGGCATAACCCACCTGGGCGCGCCTGGGCCCCCAGACGTGCCGTGGTGGGTTGTGCTCCCCTCTGGTACTTCTTTGGCCAACCGGGTGTCTTCTGGTCCAGAAAAACTCTCCAGAAAGTTTCGTTGCATTTGGACTCCGTTTGGTATTGATTTTCTGCGATCTAAAAAACAAGCAAGAAACAGCAACTGGCACTACACTATGTCAATAGGTTAGTCCCAAAAAATGATATAAAGTTGCTATAAAATGATTGTAAAACATCAAAGAATGATAATATAATAGCATGAATACTTCATAAATTATAGATACATTGGAGATGTATCAGCATCCCCAAGCTTAATTCCTACTCGTCCTCGAGTAGGTAAATGATAAAAAAAATTATGAAGTGTGAATGCTAGCAAAGTGCATAAGTTTGATCAATGATAATTTCAATCACTTTTCCTAGCATCATAACAGCAATTCTTTCTCGTAAAACTTCTCATGTTAAAGTAGCAACCAATTCACATGTTAAGGTTCAAACAATGAATTCTCTTGAAACTCAACAACCTATGTTCTTAGTCACCAAACAATTGCAATTCAACTTATTCAACAAAGTCTAAGTAAGAGCTCCACATACTCAATCATCATATAGTCTTCCATGATTGCTAGTACTCAAAGCATATTCTTAGAACAAATGGCATCCATCGAACACAGAGAAAGATAGGGGCTTAATATTTTGCCTCCCAACTCATTTATCATAGAGATAATTGTCAACAATAATAAATCATGATCAAATATATTTGACTGGTCATATGTGCCTAGATCTTTCCCCACCACATGATGCTTGCAAACTAGAGAATAATTGAGGTTGAAATGAGAATGCAAACTATTGACAATTGCATAAAAGTAAATACTGAAAAGTAAAAGATAGGCCCTTCGTAGAGGGAAGCAGAGGTTGTCATGCGCTTTTTATTTGGATGCCCAAGCTCTTAATGCAAAGGAACGTCACGTTATATTGCCCCTTATGATAGCAACCTTTATTATGCAGTCCGTCACTTTTATTACTTTGCCATCACAAGTTCATACAACGCTCAATTTTCCCTTACAATAAAAGATCAAACATATTTAGGAGCAATTTTTATTGCTTTATGCACCGATGACAACTGACTTGAAGGATCTTATTCAATCCATAGGTAGGTATGGTGGACACTCGTGGCAAGAAACTGGGTTTAAGGGTTTTTGGATGCACAAGTAGTATCTCTACCTTAGTACGAATTTTTGGCTAGCAAAAGATTCTTGGCAAACACCACATGTTGGAGGATCCATGACAATATAACTTCTTTGCAAATATACACAACCATAACTCATTACGTTGTCTTCCTTGTCCAACTTCAATTAATTTGCTCAAGTTTGAAAATAATTAATGGGTATTCACAATCATAGAAGATTTCCAAGATAATATATTTGCATGTGAAATTTCTCTTCCTTATAGTAATCATTCATGAATTGTTTGTATGACCAATATTGTGATTGTCAAACTTCAAAAGATTTCACTTTCTAAACCCAATGTGAAGCTAATACTAGGCATGATATGAGCATAATTTCACCTTCATGATATTCAATTCATTCAACAATTTACTCATAGGATATAAGTGAAGCACAAGAGTAAATGACAAACTACTCCAAAAAGATATAATTAAAGATCAAGCGAGTTGTTATGTAAAAGGGTAGCTATTTGAGGACTCTCTCTTATTTAAAACTTTCAGATTTATGTATTTTATTAAAACAGAAAGCAAAACATAATAAAATGACATTCTAAGAAAAGCACAACTCATGTGAAGAAGCAAAAACTTAGGCTCAACCGAGGCTAACCGATAATTGTTGATGAAGAAAGGTGGGATGCCTACCGGGGCATCCCCAAGCTTAGATGCTTGAGACTTCTTGGAATATTAACTTCGGATGCCTTGGGAATCCCCAAGCTTGAGCCCTTGTGTCTTCTTCATTCTTCTCATAACACGGTTTCCCTAATTCTTAAAAACTTCATCCACACAAAACTCAACAAGAACTCGTGAGATACGTTAGTATAAATCAATGCAATAACCTTATCATTCTCTACTGTTGCAAATCACTAAAATTATTATTCAACATTGCATAATAAATGACTCTTCATATTTAATACTCCTATCCTCAAATAGAATCATTAAACAAGCAAACATATGCAAACAATGCAAAGATAACAGCAATCTGTCTAAACAGGACAGTCTGTAAAGAATGCAATATTCTTCATACTTACCTAACTCCAATAATTCTGAAAAATTATAGAACTGTAGAAAATTTATCATAGCTTATTGTGCAAGAAAATTCAACATTTTATGACATACTTAATTTTCGTGAGAATTATTGCAACAGAGATAAACTTTCTGTTTTTGAAACAGCAACTCATATATTTGCAAAATAAGCATGGTGAAGGTTATCCTTGCCACTTTTATTGAAGTAAGAGATGCAAAACATTATTATAAATAACAGAAATCAAATCCTAATAAAATAAAATGACTCTCCAAGCAAAACTCATATCATGTGACGAATGAAAATATAGCTCCAAGTGAGGTTACCGATAATGTTGAAGACGAAAGAGGGAATGCCTTCCGGGGCATCCCCAAGCTTAGTTTCATGGATATTCCTTGAATATTGCCTTGGGGGTGCTTTGGGCATCCCCAAGCTTAGGGTCTTGTCACTCCTTATTCTCCTCATATCGATATCTCACCCAAAACTTGAAAACTTCAATCACACAAAACTTAACGGAACTTCGTGAGATGGGTTAGTATGATAAATACAAATCATTCACTTTGGTACTGTCAAAGACAAGATTCATAATTGTTCTCACACAATTCCTACTGTCCTATACAATGTCCACAATTTATATTAAGCAAAATAAGCCATAGAAACCATAAAACAAGCAAACTATGCATTGAAAACAGAATCTGTCAAAAACAGAACAGTACGTAGATATCTGAATTAAGGTCATACTTCTGTAACTCCAAAATATATGAAAATTTAGGAAATCGTAGATAATTTGTATACCCAACAACTGTAAAAAATTCAGAGTTTTTCTACACTCCATAGAATTTAAACAATTCTGTTACTGGGCGCAAAAGTTTCTGTTTTTTCAAAGAATCAAGTCAACTATCATCCACACTATCCCAAAGGCTTTACTTAGTACTTTATTGAAATAAAAGCAATAAAACATGATTACTACAGTAACATAACCATGTGAACACACAAAAACAGTAGGTAAAAGTGTTGGGTTGTCTCCCAACAAGCGCTTTTCTTTAATGCCTTTTTAGCTAGGCATGATGATTTTAATGATGCTCACATAAAAGATAAGAATTGAAACACAAAGAGAGCATCATGAAGCATATGACTAGCACATTTAAGTCTAACCCACTTCCTATGCATAGTGATTTTGTGAGCAAACAACTTATGGGAACAAGAATCAACTAGCATAGGAAGGCAAAACAAGCGCAACTTCAAAACTTTCAACATAAAGAGAGGAAACTTGATATTATTGCAATATGTAAAAGCATATGTTCCCCTCTCATAATAATTTTCAGTAGCATCATGAATGAATTCAAAAATATAACTATCACATAAATCATTCTTTTCATGATCCACAAGCATAGAAATTTTCTTACTCTCCACATAAGCAAATTTATTCTCATGAATAGTAGTGGGAGCAAACTCAACAAAATAACAATCAGGTGAGGCATAATCCAATTGAAAATAAAAATCATGATGACAAGTTTCATGGTTATCATTATTCTTTATAGCATACATGTCATCACCATAATCATCATATATAGCAACTTTGTTTTCATAATCAATTGAAACCTCTTCCAAAATAGTGGATTCATCACTAAATAAAGTCATGACCTCTCCAAATCCACTTTTATCAAAATTGTGAAAAGATTCAACACCCTCCAAAATAGTGGGATCATTCTTATCTAAAGTTGACACTCTTCCAAACCCACTTTCATCAATATAATCATCATAAATAGGAGTCATGCTACCATTATAACAAATTTGCACATCAAAACTTGGGGGACTAAAAATATCATCTTCATCAAACATAGCATCCCCAAGCTTGTAGCTTTGCATATCATTAGCATCATGGATATTCATAGAGTTCATACCAACAATATTGCAATCATGCTCATCAATTATGCCAAACATTTTATTGAATTCTTCTTCTATCAATTGAGCACAATTTTCCTTTCCATCATTTTCACGAAAGACATTATAAAGATGAATAATATGATGCAACCTCAATTCCATTTTTTTTTGTAGTTTTCTTTTATAAACCAAACTAGTGATAAAACAAGAAACTAAAAGATTCAATTGCAAGATCTAAAGATATACCTTCATGCACTCACCTCCCCGGCAACGGCGCCAGAAAAGAGCTTCGTTGACGGGGTGTGAGTGCCGCTTACCTAACCTCCCTGGCAACGGCGCCAGAAAAGAGCTTGATGTCTACTACGCAACTTTATTCTTGTAGACTCGAGTTGGGCCTCCAAGCGCAGAGTTTTGTAGGACAGTATCAATTTTCCCTCAAGTGGATGACCTAAGGTTTATCAATCCGTGGGAGGCGTAGGATGAAGATGGTCTCTCTCAAACAACCCTGCAACGAAATAACAAAAATTCTCTTGTGTCCCCAACACGCCCAATACAATGGCAAATTGTATAGGTGCACTAGTTCGGCGAAAAGATGGTGATAAAACTGTAATATGGATGGTAGAAATATATTTTTATAATCTGAATAAATAAAAACAGCAAGGTAGCAATTGGTAAAACGGAGCACAAACGGTATTGCAATGCTTGAAAATGAGGCCTAGGGTCCATACTTTCGCTAGTGCTATCTCTCAACAATGCTAATCTAATTGGATCATATAACCATAGCTCAATGTGTGATGAAGAATCACTCCAAAGTTCTTATCAAGCGGAGAACATAAGAAGAAATTGTTTGTAGGGTATGAAGCCACCTTAAAGTTATTCTTTCCATTCGATCTATTCAAGAGTTCGTACTAAAATAACACAAAGTTATTCTTTTCGTTCAATCTATCCAAGAGTTCGTACTAAAATAACACCATATGATACACATCAACCAACTCTAATGTCACCTAGATACTCCAATGTCACCGCGAGTATCCGTGAGTTGATTATGCGATATGCATCAAACAATTTCATATTCATAATACTCAATCCAACACAAAGAACTTCAAAGAGTGCCCCAAGATTTCTACCGAAGAAACAAGGACGAAAACGTCCATCAACCCCTATGCATAGATTACCCCAATGTCACCTCAGGAATCCGCGAGTTGAGTTCCAAGACATAGATCAAGTGCTCTCAAATCCATAAAAGTATTCAATCCGATAAAATGAAATCTCAAAGGGAAAACTCAATTCACAACAAGATAGAGAGGGAGAAACACCATATGATCCAACTATATTAACAAAGCCTGCGATACATCAAGATCGTTCCATCAAGAACACGAGAGAGAGAGAGAGAGAGAGAGAGATTAAGCACATAGCTGCTGGTACAAACCCTCAGCCCCGAGTGTGGACTACTCCCTCATCATGGTGGCCGCCGGGATGATGAAGAAGGCCACCGGTGATGATTTCCCCCACCGGCAGGGTGCCGGAACGGGGTCTAGATTGGTTTCTTGTGGCTACAGAGGCTTGCGGCGGTGGAACTTCTGATCTAGGGTTACCCTGAGGGTTTTTGGAATATTTGTAAATTTATAGGGCGAAGAGGCAGTGCGGGAGGCAACCGAGGTGGGCACAACCTACCTGGGCGCGCCTGGGCTCCCAGGCACGGCCTGGTGGGTTGTACTCCCCTCGGAGCTCCCCTCTGGTACTTCTTTGGCCCACCGGGTGTCTTCTGGTCCAGAAAAAATCTCCAAAAAGTTTCATTGCATTTGGACTCCGTTTGGTATTGATTTTCTACGATGTAAAAAACAAGCAAAAAACAACAACTGGCACTGGGCACTATGTCAATAGGTTAGTCCCAAAAAATGATATAAAGTTGCTATAAAATGATTGTAAAACATCAAAGAATGATAATATAACAGCATGAATACTTCATAAATTATAGATACGTTGGAGACATATCAAGCGTCTGCATATTTCGCCTCCATTTCCCTCTTGTTCCTCCGCCCCTAGTCGTTGTCGCCATGACCGCCGTAGGTCACTGTAGCTGCAGCTCGTCGCCGGCAAGTTCCGGTGACCAAATGGTCGAGTATGTGCATCCATCAGCTTTGTCGCGTCGCGTAGGGCCTTGCTAGCCGCTCTGTTTTCCCCCGCTTGTCCTCCAGCGCCAAACCTGAGCACCACCCGAGCTCTGGCAACTGCCGACCTCATCGCCGGCGCCACTACAGGCCCTGCCGGAGCAAACCACGACCACCACTCGATGCGCCACGTCGTGCGTGTTCGAACGAGCCCAACTGCGCGTTCGGCCGTGGCCCCTAGCAGTTTTCCGATGGACTCCTGTGCAGCACCGTCACTTTTGGCTCACCGAAGCCCCTCTCCAGCGCCCAGCCGACGTGGCCGGCTGGGGCCACCCCCCAGGGTCACTTCCTGTTGGACCCCAGGGGCCCGGCTGGCCCAGTTGACTTCGGTCAACTGCTGACTCGACCGGCCCCAGTCACTGACGGATGGGGCCCACCCCACTAATTAATAGAATGAGTTAACTTAATTAACTTAAACTGAAGGCGCCAGTCACTGACAGTGGGCCCCAGTTAGTTAATTAGTTTAGTTTTAGACACTGTTAGCCCCACTGTCAATGATATGTGGGTCCCAAGCGTCAGTTTGAACAGTCAACTGGCTGGCTGACTGCTGACATCATGGTGATGTTAGGCTGATGCAATATTTCTGTTTTTCAATTAATTTAAATAATAATAATTTCAGAAACTGTTTAAAACTTTGAAAATTAATATAAAATAAATCATAAATCAGATGAAAATAATTTATATATGAAAATCGATCAGAAAAATTTGACGAATCCTAATACGACGTCCACATAGCTCCCACATGCCCCCAACACAGCAAACATGGAACCTTCCCCTCCGGATCGTCCGACCGATAAATGCTCGGAGCCCGGAAAATATTCCCGGATATTTCCCGCTCCGTCTGCAACGCGTAGCACTGCGTTAGGTCACCCCTAGCACAACGTATTGCCATGTCATGCTTTGTGTTACATTTGATTGCTCTGTTATTTATTGTGTTCCCCCTCCGTTACTTCTTTTCCGGTAGACTCCTGAGACCGCTGTTGATCCGGTGATCAACTACTTCACCTTCGAGGGTGCATATCTGTCTGCAGAGCTTCCAGGCAAGCAAACTGCCCTTGATCATTCCTATATCACGCATTCCATTCTCTCTCATGCTTGCATTAGATTTTGCTACTGTAATTGATTGCTCCTAATCTGATGCATAACCTGTTTTTGTAACATGCTTTTGTACCTTACATGTTTATCCTATCTGCTTAGTATAGGTTGGCCAGTGATCCACCATGACCTCTCACCTTGTCCCTGTTGCCCCCGCATTATGTCCTATGACTCGATCACCAGAGCCTGACACATCACATCACACCCCCATAGTTGTATGACACTGCAGGGTTACTATCGAGTGCCGAGCGTGATACCTCGTATAGCACTTATGATGAGATCTCTATAGTGTAGTTAATCGGTCGTGGTCTACGGAGGGTGATTCCTCCTTCACCACTCCCGATGATGACTCTGTCGTGCAGCACATCAAAAGTGAACCCTTAAGGGTGATTCCTCTAAGTTCACCTTGACGATTACATCAAGTGGAATACATCGAGGGTGATTCCTCGGATTCCCCCTTGGTATTTTGGACACACGGTTACTTTGACTTTACCCCCAGAACCATGTTAAAGACGGGTCCGCCCCGAGGGGTACCCGCGAGAGTTACTGTTACCGCAGGACTGGAGGGACAGGCGGTACCACCC
This sequence comes from Thinopyrum elongatum, assembly GCA_011799875.1. Lineage (NCBI taxonomy): Eukaryota > Viridiplantae > Streptophyta > Magnoliopsida > Poales > Poaceae > Thinopyrum > Thinopyrum elongatum. Next base: position 590,924,068 of record CM022299.1, on the reverse strand, counting down.
CGATAGAGGTGGACCTGAGTTCCCGACAGTCTCTTGTGAGTCGGGTTGACCATGAGGGTACCCGCAAGTTGATGTGTAGTCGGGTTGACCTAGTGGGTACCCGCGAGATTCCAATCGTAGCACGGCCGGGCATTCCTGGCCCTTGCCGTAAGTCCACGAGACAGGGCGACGGGGTCACATGATCGTGAGTCTCTGCTCGTTACCGCGCGCTTCGAGGACACTAACGGTTTGGATATGTGATCCGAGTAGGCCTCTGGCCTTTTCGCATTGACCACCATGTGAGAATAAGTATGGGCACTCTGCGTCGTATGTATCAGCCGAAAGTTCTTTAGACGTCAACGAGTGAGCGGCACGCAGCCGGGTGGCCCGCGTAAGCACCTGCCTTGGATAAGGAGGTCGCCAGGACTGATCCCGGCTGTCCACGCAACATGCAATAGTGCAAAGGGCGATGGGCCCAAGACCACTGCGCGCTTAGGACGTAGACCGGCGTACTGGCCTCTCTGTTGAGCCTAGGTAGGACTGCGGTGTGTTGATCGGTCGAGGCCGATCATGACCTGATGGTGTGTCCGGCCGGAGTTGATCGAGCGTGTTGGGTAAGTTTGTGCACCCCTGCAGGGAAGTTTAATCTATTCGAATAGCCGTGTCCACGGTAACGGACGCTCGGAATTGTATCCCAATCTATACAACTAGAACTGGATACTGGATGCTGAGGCATGAAATGGATATGATGGCTCCAGGATTGCTTTCTCGCAGGGAGTCGAGAAAGGATCTCTGGGCGCTAATGCTACAACATACTTTTAAATATAATATGCTATTTTGTACTCTTCTAGATGCTGCAAGATGCTTGAAGATGCTAGTCTTCGATAGACTAGACCTTTCACTCTATTCTGGCATTTCTGCAATCTAGTCCACATATACAGCCCCATTCCTTTGATACCGATGCGTACTTAGCATAGTTCTGATGTAAGTCTTGTGAGTACTTTGGATGAGTACTCACGGTTGGTTTGCTACCCCCCCCCCTTATTTCCCATACCGAATTGTTGCGGTCAAATGACGGATCCCAGGAGCCAGATGCCATCGACGATGACTACTACTATCCCGAGGGTGCCTACTACTACGTGACGGCCGCCGACGACCAGGAGTAGTTAGGAGGCTCCCAGGCAGGAGGCCTTGCCTTTTCGATCGTTGTTGCTTTTGTGCTAGCCTTCTTAAGGCAAACTTGTTTAACTTATGTCTGTACCTAGATATTGTTGCTTCCGCTGACTCGTTTGTATTCGAGCTTATGTATTTGAGCCCTGGAGGCCCCTGCCTTGTAATATAAAGCTTGTATGACTTTAATTTGTGTATAGAATTGTGTTGTGATATCTTCCTATGAGTCCATGATCTTGATTGTACACATTTGTGTGTATGATTAGTGTACGATTGAATCAGGAGCATCACAACTAGAGACATAGCCAAGGATATTCCGCAATCAACAAGGAAGGATCTATGTGCTGATTGTGGACCATCCGCAGAGAAGCCACTTGTGCCAATTGTCTTCCCCGAAGGACATACATTGAATCAGTATAAGCCCGGCGAACCATCGCTATCGGACTCTATGTTGATGACCCACTTGACATATCTTAATGTTCTACACGACGACGTGGTACGTAGATCAAAAGAAGGTCAACAAGGTTACAAGGCCAAGGTTCTACAAGGTTATAATTTCGTCGTTCAGTTTCCGGCCGATATAATTGATCTGCCATTTAATGAGGTGGTCCATAGAAATATCTTTTATGTGAGTGCACTCTCCCCAGAGTTAATAAGGCTTTGGGCACTTCATCGAACTTCAGATCCCCTACTCGGGCTTAGAGCAAGTACAATAGTGGACTTATAGCCCGCTTACATGGCATCTTTGCCTATGTGGAGGAGAGAGATGTGAAAAAGTAAGGAGAGTGGGCTCTCATGCAAGAGCCTAGCTATATACGCATTCCTAGGTAAATGTAATAAATGTGAAGAAAGAGATAGAGAGAAGATGGAAAAATGTACTAATGTATAGCCAACCTTATAGCCCACATTATTGTATGAGTGGATATAGATGATGGCTATAGGTGACATTGCAATTCCTTATAGCCATCAGCTCGCTGTATTATTAACCATGCTCTTAGTAAAGTGTTTTTACATGATCCTTATTACATGCACTGCCACAACCTCGAATCCGGAATTAGCGAGCAGCTCATCTCGGACTACCTATTCCATTGCATGATTACGACTCATCCGGAAAAGGACACCTTTCTATTGCCATACTGCGACAAGTAAGGTGTTAACGTTCACTCATTTATTATGAAACATGTATAGTTGACCTTCTAGTTTGACCTTATCCATGCTAATTTCTTCGTTTATTACGCAGCGACCAACATTGGATTGTAATCGCGCTATTGCCGACGCAGGACTTGCATATTTCTTCGATTCGAAGAGAGACCCTTAGAAGCAATGGACAAAATTGAAGGAGATTCTAAATGATGCTCTACACAAGTGTAAGAACATCAACAACAAGGTAACACAGTTTTTAGAATTCAAGTTCATCACCAACGCTTGTTGCTATCAAGAACCAAATGTCAGAACCTCCCATATATCCGGCTACTTTGCCATGGCTGTCATGAACAACTATTTGAAGAAAAGTTAGTATTTGTGAAATTAAAGCCAGATTATCAAGTGGTCTGAGGAGATGGAGAACGACATTGACATAGGAGAATTATTATGTGAGCCTGAGCGCATCCAAAAGGTGTTGGCCAAAATCATCAACATGGAGGTGGTAAATGAGGATGGGAAGTACCACTGCGCTCTGCAGTCACAAGAAGAACGACTTCACCTAGTCGAAGACACATTTCGGTCATCATTTGCCAGCGATTAGCCTACTCGAGACAATTTTTCAAAACAGTTTCATAAACTATTGATTATGTGTTGAGACATACATGTTTGTTTCTCCGGCACTTTTTATACTCAACTGCTTTGCTTCACTATTACTCTTATTTATTGTGGCAGCATTGTAATAATTAATGTACTGCATGATTATTTGAATGGTGATACAACATTCTATATTTGTATTGCAATGTGATGATTGAGTGCAAAATACTCAAACCACGTCATTAAAATGCTATCACGGTAGCAAAAAGCGCTGTCGCGGCAGCAATTTTTCTATATGCCTAGACCTTTACCAGTGGCGGGCGGAGAGATTTGTTCTGGTGGGCTGTAGACACAGCTCGCCACTGAATCTATTACAAACACTGGCGAGCAGAGATTACAGTTGTGGCCGGCAATCCCTACAGCCCGCCACTAGTGTCGTCCACCAGTGGCGGGTGCCCGCCCGCCACTTATACCATAATATCAGTGGCAGGAGGTCAGTGGCCGGCGGCGTTGGGCGCCTCGCTTGCCACTACTGGCCTTTTCCCACCCGCCACTACTAGGCATTCCTGCAGTAGTGATTGCTTGGGAATAATAATTCTAATCATAAAAGAGTTCATCTGTATTCCCGGGAACAAATACAACTACTCAAACATAAATGAGAGGCTCAAGTTACAAGCCGGCATCGAGCCGGTGAAAGGAGAAGGCGTGGTGGTGATGGAGACGGCAGCACCAGCGATGGTGGTGGTGATGATGGCGCCGATGCAGTAGAGATAGCACCATCCCGAAGTTACCCGATGCTTTCAAATCTCTTTCCTTTCTCCTTGCGAGAAAACTCAAAAGAATGGCTTCTAGTTTTTCCTAGAGGTAGTATAACTTCATGGACTGCATGTTGTATCAATTTGTTTATCTAAGTTTTGCCCTACTTCAAAATTATCCAATTACGATCTCAGATCTTAGGTTTTAAGTAGGAAGAATGTGAGCCACAAGCGCTTGGTGGGATCGCATGAAGGAGGCTATAAGAAACTACCCCAATCATGGGTGTTACGATGTTTCCAAATTAGTCCAACTTCGTACCTTTCCCGCATAAATCGTGAATGTTTGATTCTTCATATGTTTTATATTATTTTAACTCCCATGTCGAAAACTATGTTTGATACAGCTGTAGGAGGAACTATTATGTGGAGATCTATTGATGAAGCCACGAAGATCCTTGACAATATGCAAGAGAATCATGCCCAATGGCATGTAGGAAGGTATTCCACAAGAAAGGTCAACGGTATCACCATGGAGAAGAACGGAGAGCTGACCACAAAACTTGATGAACTCATTGATGCAATGAAAATTAAAGAGGTAACCATTAATGCAAATTACTGAAGAAGATGTTACCGATGTTAACTTCATTACTCGCTATCTTATATCTTATATTGACTAATTGGAAGCACCAAACGAGCCTTTACATTAATCGTAGAACGTAAAAAAATTGACCGTTGAATCGGATGTGTGGATGGATCAAATCTAAGGAGAGTCACGTTGATCTTCTTTTCAATTGTAAGTTCTATTCCTACTATAACAAACATGGCTTCCGATAAAGAAAACATTGAATCTGATGTGTGGATGGATCACGTTGATCTCCTATTCAATGGTAGGTTCTATTCCTACCATAACAAACATGGCCTTTGGTCAAGAACAAAGGAATACAAATCATGCCCAATAGCATGTAGGAAGGTCTTCCACAAGAAAGGTCAACGGTATCTCCAAGGAGAAGAACGGAGAGCTGACCATAAAGATTAAAGAGGTAACCATTAATGCAGATTACTGAAGAAGATGTTACCAATGTTAAATTCATTACTCGCAATCTTATATCTTATATTGACTAATTGGAAGCACTAAACAAGCCTCCACAATAATCATAGAAAGTAAAAAATTTGGCCGTTGAATCTGCCAGTTGAATCGGATGTGTGGATGAATCAAATCTAAGGAGAGTCACGTTGATCTCCTTTTCAATTGTCAGTTCTATTCCTACCATAACAAACATGGCTACCCATAAAGAAACATTGAATCTGATGTGCGGATGGATCACGCTGATCTCCTATTCAATGGTAGGTTCTATTCCCACCATAACAAACATGGCTTTTGGTCAACAACAAAGGAATACAAATCCAATTCCTATACGAAAAATCCCACACACAAAAATAGTCCTCTGAAGAGAAACGAATCAAATAGCCAGGATGCCAAGCGCTCCTCTCCTTCCTCAAGCCCTTCTACCATCCATGGCCTCTAAATATCTCGCGAGCATGGCATGTTCTACTCTTATTCAATAATTACTTCCATGTTCAAAAAAAAAATTTACTTCCATGCAATTCGAACAAATGAAGGTATAATTACCTTTGTTACCTCGACATAGTTCAGACTAACTTTCTACGAATATTATTTTGTGGTGCAGGCTGCAGCTTCAACGCTATTGTTCCTATGATTTTAACTTTGTATAAACAAATCGTTGTATAGGATATGGGTCTCAAGGTTCCATGTGTTCGCTTTGACTCATAATGTAGATGAACATATCCGCGCGAGCGTGTCCACAGTCACCATATTTTTTGCTCAAAACAAAGAATTAGTAGCCACCCGACACACATGCCAACGTTCCTCTGAGGGATAGGCAGACAGATGCTGCCTAAGAATGCTTGGCAGGATACGTAGACATGACGCCAGCCGTACGTCTGAAGGTGAAGATGTGCAAGGCAACGGTGGTCCCATTTGGCAGCACAGCGGGCCATGTGCGGAGGAGTGCAGCAGCCAGCAATGAATGCACATATGTTTTCTTGGGGTTTTTTGTGAGGTATATTTCTTCTGTTTTAATGTGTTCATTTTCCTCTTCTATCAATCTTTCGACTAACCTTGCACATTTTATTTATGTCGAGCTAGCAAATATTCTCTCCTCATACTTTGACAAATTAGTTCATATCTCATCTTCCCTTGACCAGTTAGATCAAGACTAAAATATGCACTGTATATTATAGTTAAGAAATAATTGTCTTTAAAACTCGGTGTCAACTAAACTATTTTTCCATGAAAGAAAAATGGGTTCCTCACAACCGATGTGTCAATTGGCATCATAGTGATGTTTCTAAATATATTATTATGTTCAAAAATTTCCCAACTTTATTAAAAGATAGTCTACAAGCTACAAGCAAATGTTTTAAATAGTTTGTGTCGAATCGACATACAAGGATAAAATCATAAACTAACATGTGCCACTATTTTTTCAACTGAGATGAACCATTCGATGTGTCGTAATTTAATTTAGTGAAGACATAAATTAATGAAACTTATCTTATAAATTAGCATACACATCCATTGTCTACATCCACTCAATTATGTTTCTTTTGATTTATTTTTATATTTCTATGTGTCATTGATATGTTCTTTTGTAGATTATGTTAAATCTTACAGTGTATATGTTGATAATCCTAAACCAAAGAACAATACACATTTATCATGTATGAGAATCTTAGTTTCCAGACCCCCCCCCCCCCCCCCCCCCCCCCCCCTCCCCCCCAAATGTCAACTTCAATGCTATTATTATCATTTGTTGTGGGACATGCATAATGGTGAATCTGATAAACATTCTCGAGAGTCAAGCTCTAATGGTAGCCTCAGGTGGGTGCATAGAATTAGCTTTATTATTTTAATGAAGTTATATTGTTTTTAATAAACTATTCCTTCCACAACACCACAGATAGCACTATTGCATTTCTATTTTTATTGCGGTTGTTCTCTCCGTTTTTGGTGTGTAAATTAATGCCATGTGTACCATCGTAAAAGTATGCTACGCAAGTGTACCCATCATTGATAAGGATCGCGGACTTAGCACTACATTTGTAAGTGTGCAAGGATGGTCCAACCGACGAAAACTTACATGTGACAATTTTGTGTGGCACCAAATATTTGTAATTGTCGTCGTCACGGAAAAGTTGTTAAAATTCCCATGTCAAACATTGTTCTAGAAATGTTCGCTATAATGCTGGAACCTAATCCGGTTGGGAGTGTCAAAATGATGAGACATAGCGAAGGAGCTTCAGAGGAGCTCGATAGGAGCCACATACCAGATTGTTTCTTGGCGCGCATAGTTTCATTTTGGCACGGGCATAGCCTCTGCTGACCAAAATATTTATGTACTGGAAGTACCGAATATACCTAATTAATGTTTGTTTTGTTGGGAAATGTAGTAGAAACCAAAAAATTTGCACCTACGATCACCCAAGATCAATATGAAGATGCATAACGGGTTGAGATCACGATCGTTAACGTCACCGAGTTGCATAGGAAGAAGAACGTTTCGGTGTAGATCTTACTTGAAGTCCCTCATACCATCGATGACGAGCCCTCGTAGTGCCCACGAACAGTCCCTCGAATCAAAGACCGAAAGCACGGCCTCTCTACTTGGTTGCAAGCGTGCAACCTTCACGATCCGGCAGCGCTTCGCCGTCCAGAACTCTTCATCGCTGGAGAATTAAAGGGAGGAGATTAGAACCACACATGGCTTCTAATTATGAGGGCAACAGGATTATCCTACCTTTAATTAGTCAACTAGGACCAACTAGAACTAGAACTAGAAGAACTAGAGGAGGCTAAAAAACGTGTGTATTATAAAGAGCACAAATCCTCGTGTATATATAGGATAGAGGGGAGAGGGACCGCTGCCACCAAGGGGGAAAGTGTGCCGGCCAAGGAGGAGGAGTCTGATTCCTCCCCTCTCTCAATTCGGCCTCCTTCCTTAGGCCCACTTGGGCCTTTTTGGCCCAAGGTGCCTTCCTTCTCTTGGCCTTTTAAGTCCCGTTGAGAGTTAAATTAAATATAAAATGTTGTAAATACTTCTAGATCATTTCATATATATTTTACATCTTTAGAAACTTTTTCCACCTATATATGTTTTATAGGTATTACCTGATACTCATCGAAACCCTTCCGATGACCCCGAAACGCATCTGGATCCTCTCGGAACTATTCCGAATATTCTTGAAATAATTTCACAAATATATTCTCATGACTCCCATCCTAATAATACTCAGCAGATCATGATTGCCATAAGCTTGTGACCCCGTAGGTTCGATAACTCAAAGACATGAACGAAACCGTTCGTTCAATGACCGACAACGGGACCGTGGTCGTCCATATTTGTCCATGTGAGTATGCGAATGATATTCAAGTGAACCTTTGGTTATCATGTGATGTTCCCTTTACTTTGCGATACTTCACAAAACCTGGGATGCAGTTGTTATCCTCCTGAGTCATCACTATGCTCATTATACCGAAATCCTTGTTACCGGTTTTGTTCTTCTTTCTCGTTATTGTGTTCCGGCATCCCCGTGACAAAGTCACTTGTGTCTGGCCATACTATGATTGATACCGTCACACCGAGAGGGCCCTAAGAATATCTCTCCATCGTCGAAGGAGAAAATCCCACTCTTGAGCTCTCCGGCCACTTTTCAAACTTTCCGATGAACCTGCAAGTTGTCGCTACGATCACCGTGTTACGGGTGACGTTTGAGCAACCCGAAAGCTCATTGTACGGTAAGAAGTGACCACGATACTCTCATGGTCAAAGGAGCAAGATCACATGTTAACACTCCGTGTTATCAATTGAATACAGACGATATTAATCCAATTCACAACAAAGAAGTTTGGGTCGATTCAATACGATCATTCTTCCAACGTCATAATCTTAATGTTGTTTTAGGACTATCATTACACTTAACGATATCCTAAGATCCGGAACACGTGATCACCAACAACACTTGCATATGAGTTTTCCACTGAATAGCATATTCCGGGATCATAGCAGTTATAACATAGAATATAAACTCTTTAATTATGAATATGGAAATATAAGAATACAAATGTTATTGCCTCTAGGACATATTTCCAACATGTTTCCCAAGTGTCATATGTTCAAATATTTGCTTCTGTGCTTTTGTGATCTTGTGAAATCTACCATATACGCAAGAGAGGCACTAGCTATAGTAGGTTCTCCATTTTCAGTGGCGTTGAGGTATGGACCAACACTGAGATATGACCATCTCTAGCTGCGTGGGCTTTTATCCAAGGCGCCGCAGATATTTCGGTTGCAAGTTGTGGTGTCGGGACACACACGAATGCTGGTGGTGCATCGAGTTTCCGTGGCGCCGACTTATTCACCAACGCCGGGGCTATTTTGCGAAACAGCCAGGGCATGCATGATAGATTCAACGCTTCTGATACTTGTGCACCACAGGCAAGTGTGAGTTCGGCGATATCTTTGGTATTTTTTCTAAATACCAGCGCCGTTAATTTTCAGGGCAGCGTGTCTAACTAACAACTCCAGTAAAGTTTTCCAACTAGTGAGCCTTTCTTAATAACACAGTACTACTTTACATTAAGGGGTGGCAATTTTTCCATGGTAGTAGCCATCGCAGTGCGACATTGGCGGGGGCAGGAACAAGGGTCTGGGTATTCTTTTGGTCATCGGTGGTGTTGTGCTAGCTATGGTAGTATGCATGGATGTACATGAGTAGTTGATGTGCACCGGTGGCTAGGAAATAGACGGCAATGTGTTTGATTATGTCAGCACAGAGTGAGGAATATCAATTAATAGTAAAATAATACATATAAATACCATATAATCACATAATGATGTATCGGTATATGGTATGAGGGTTGTACAAGAACCCTTCTACGTTGTCATACCCGGAAAGGACTCCAATTTTCACATGGAACACAGAGTTTGAACCGACTAACGCATATCTCTGTTTAGATAACTATCATCTACTAACTCAACTAGGATGATATCAAGCTATGTTGGTCAAGACAAGGGACATATATAAGGGACAAGAGGCAACACCGAAACACAACTTATGATGTGCATTCTGCAAAAAAAAAAAAAAAAAATTATGATGTGCAGACAAGACATATCGATTGTAGGGAGCAAAATCACCTATATTATGTATCAATTATCATCTAGATTATTTCAACCCACCATTGTAAATTTTTATATAATAGAATAGCAAAAGGTAGGATACACGGTTTTTTACCCATGTTTTTTTCCAATCTCGTTGATATTATTCGATACGAATCGTTTGCTTCCTATTTATCGCACTTTAGTACTTATACCGTGTATACTAGATTGACGTAGTTCCACCGTCGACATAGACCATTATCAAAATGACATGGTGGCAGAACAATTGGAGGATTGAGGCTTGTTTTCATATTGTCCACAAAGAAACACTATCTGTGACACGTGGAAGGGTTCAATCTGAGTTTTATACCACTTAATGTGAATGTCTAGTTTATGCAAATTGTAGTGTATTAGAGCATTGATCGGAGCAAGTGCCACTATGGATCTACTTGTTCAATTCTAGTTATGCTTTATAATGGAACTAGTTTATTTTAATTTTAGCTTGTTACATAATGGAGATAATTGACCCAATTACTCTTAATTTCTTTATTTTTCCCATGAATTGTCAAAAATGCAATTAATCTACTGTTTTTGGGCACTATAAAATTTAGGTTCGTGAAAAAACATGGAATTTCTCAATGCACTTGAGTCGGTGAGTATTGTATGCTGACAATCATTATCAGGTGACAGACATCATTCTCAATGATCTTGTCAATGGTGATCCAAGACAAGGGCGGCCGGAAATGGTGGTACAGCCATAGGTAGTTCGCATATTTTTGTTTTCCTATATTTTTCTTGTCAGTATGTTTACTTCACTACTTGTATAATATAAAAAGGTAAAATAAAAAAGGATTTGGGCTTTTCTTTTTGTTCCTCTTGTGTTTAGGAACTATCTTTCTTTTGTGTTTTTCATATTCGCTAGCTTAATGAAACAAGTTACAGTCAGGAGATCGGAAGGGATGACATCATAACTAACCATGGTCGAAAGGTATAATATTTTTATGTATATCCTTCATGTGCTCCATTAAGAAGAATCAACTTCTCAACCCAGAATGGTCTACCATTTTACAGAAAGTTGAAACCATACGATCTGCAAAATTTGATATGTGAAGCTAAACACAATATTTATACTTCATTGTAGTCATTGAATTCTTGCTGTTGTCAGCCTGGGTGAAGTTTCCAAAACTTTCAAGTCATATTTGTGTGCAGAGTGTTAGAACATTGACCTGGCGAACCCAATACTGTGTCTTTCTGTACATCCAGAAAAAAATTGTATAACATTTTTCACGGTTTTCTCTCCTACTGGTGGATGCCATGATGTTGCGTATGGAGTGCTGCCTGCATGGATGTGATATGCAACTGAGATGTGCACGATTGTGCACCCTGGTAACTTAGCCTACCACTTTTTATAGGCAATTAAGTCTACTAAACATTAACAATGAGCTTAGTGCTCACATTTGTAAGAGCTCCCATATTCTATGATTGAAGCATGTAGTGCTCAAGTGTACACTATTATCAGTTGGTTTTTTCTGAAACTATTGATTGAAGTGTATTTCCATTTTGTGAATGATTTTGTGTGTGTGTGTGTGTGTGTGTGTGTGCATAAATAAGGTCATTGTTCTGTGCTTTTTCTCGTTGAAAAATGATCTTGGTGTTGCTTGGAGAGTATGGCTGAGATATCCATTTAAATACACACCCACTTAAAATTGTCTTCCAATTTACTGAGATTTATTGAAAGTCCAATTTATGGTTGCTTTAGACCACATCAATATCTCGATGATAGTTCTACATTGTCATATCAGTAACCGTAGCTTTCGAATGAGAATTCATTCAGCAAACAGTGGCATACTTTGTGCAGAGAAAGTACCAAAAGCAGCAATATATGTTTTGCCAAAACTAACAAAACGATTGCAAATTACAGATCTCATGCAAAGCTAGAGAAAGTACTAATTTTGCCGATTCATCGACCACAATGACCAGTCCTCATCTTCAATGAAACAACCCCCACCATAAGACCGCATCATCTGTGTACTTCTTCAGACTACTCGTGCTCGGCACTCCTGCAATAATCCACCACGATCTGGGCGAGACTAAAAGGGCGGTCATAACCTTCTTGATTTGGGTCAAGTTCAACAACATGTTCGGGCTGCTTTTCCACCCATCCATCATCCTGAAAAATCTCTCAATCGTAAGCTACAATCATGGAGTAATCTGCATAATAGATGCTGCCTTCTTCCACCGTCTTTAGCTTGTTGGCGTCAACAGGGAGGCAGCGGTACTTGCTGACGAACAGGGCTTGGGTACCTGCATGGTTGTTATATGCAACTCAGATGTGCACAATAGTGGACCAGGGTGACATAGCATACCACTTTTTATTGCCAATTAAGTCTACTAAATAATCATTAACAATAAGCTTAGTGCTCAGATTTGCAAGAGCTTCCTTATTCTATGATTCAAGCATGTAGTGCTCAAGTTTCCACTATTATCAGTTTGCTTTTTCTCAAACTATCGATTCAACTGTGTTTGCCTTTTATGAATGATTATTTTTGTGTGTGGGCATAAATAAGGTCATTGTTCTGTGTTTTTTCTAAGTGAAAATGATCTTTGTGTTGCATGGCGAGTGAGGTTGAGATAATGAGATATCAATTTAAATTTAGTCCCATTTGAAATTGTCTTCCAATTTTCTGAGATGTATTGAAAGTCACATGGTTGCTTTTCTCCCACCTCCATATCTAAATGATACTTCTAATTTATGATATGAGCAACCACAGCTTTCGAATGGTAATTCAGCCACTTCTCGCCTTTACAGCAAATTAACGGTGATGTGCTTTGTGCAGAGAAATTGCCAAAAGCAGAAACCTATATATGTTTGACCAAAATTAACAAAACGAAGACTAAAAATTATAGATCTCATACAAAGCGCTAGAGAAAGTACTACTTTTGCCGATTTATCGACCACGATGAGCAGTCCAATTCGTTGTCATCATCGTCAATGAAACTACCCCCACCATAAGACCGCAGCGTATGCGTACTTCTTCAGACTACTCGTGCTCGGCAGTCCTGCAATAATCCACCAAGATCTGGGCGAGACTGAAAGGGCGGTTATAATCTTCATGGTTTGGGTAGAATTGAACAACATTTTCGGGCTGCTTTTCTACCCAACCATCGTCCGGCAAAATCTCATAATCATAAGCTATAATCATGGAGTAATCTGCATAGTAGATGCTTCCTTCCTCCACCGTCTTTAGCTGGCTGGCGTCAACAGAGAGGCACCGGTACTTGCTCACGAACAGGGCTTGGCTGCCGAGGCTCCAGACCGGCACAAGTACCTTGTTCACGGCGTCCACCTTGTACACCAGCAGGCCTCCATTGTAAAACGGCTGCCTGCACTCCATGACGAACAGCAGCTCCCCCTCCGACTCCACCAGGTAGAAGTAATTGCCATGACATTCCTGTGCATAAGACTCTGGGCCCAGAATGGCTGGAAGTTGTTGACGTTGATCTTTCTCTGCAGCAGCGGCATCACTTGCCGAGATGATGAATCCATCGAAATCAATGGTGTACACGTCGCCGGCGAAGGGCGACATGTCCGCGAGGCATCCCTGAGACGCCCCGAACCATTTATCACGAAATCCCCAACCGGACACACTATCCTCTGTACTCTCGTCGATCCACCTCACGGAGTTCCTTTGCGGGCTGCTGGCGAACACCCTCATAGGGGACAAGGTGACGGAAACTGCCTCCACCTTGTCCCATGGTATCCCCACCTCGAAGTGGACCATTGCGCCGGTGAATGGGTTGAGCACCCGAGTTTGGTACGGATGCTCTTGCTCGCCGAGCACGAGGAGCCCGCCTGCTGCGACGCCGATGAAGAAATATCTGCGGAGCAGGAGGGAGATGTCCTTACAGATGGAGCGCCCAGTGCTGAGGTTGACGAACGTGACCTTGCCGTCCTCGATGAGGGAGTGCCTTGCCATGATCCACTTGGTCGGAATGAATTTGGGGTCCTTGGCATCCGCCCTCGGGTTGGGGATGGCACGATGCCAATCGTGGCAGGCGCCCCGGAAGTCGACGTAGGCGTCAAGATCGTTCGTCGCCAGGAAGTATTGGCTGATCTCCCAGATGAGGTCGTGGATTGACGAGCGAGGTGTTTTTTTCGTGGAGCTGGCAAGGCTTGTGTGCTGGGTGGATCGGTTGGCTATACGCTCGTATGCTTTGTGTTGTGTGTGCTTGTGCTGGATGGATCGGTTGACTATATATATACACACACATATTCTCTCGGCGGGTCTTTTCCCGCTTGCAAATGTTTCAAACTTTGCAATCCAAACTATTCTGGTGTGTGTGAAAACGTACAAGATTTTGAGGATTAATCCCTACCAAAATTACCAACATCAATGCGTGCCCTGTAGCAATTGGGATTATTCATTAGTACTTTCCAAAAGAACCTTGGCCGGTTGAATACGTACTATATATAGATTTCCTGCGTTGGCCTGGTATTTTTGGAAGAACTTGAAACAAAAACTAGGTGCCAGGCATGCCTTTTATTACTCTCCAAAAATGAAAAAAAAAGACTAGTGTTCACACCAGCTTACTTGTACGTATATCATTCCATATACATGTAATGAAAGGGGACTGAGTTCCTACCGCATTTTACTTGACTAAACCTTAAGCAATGAATTAATCCTGTTGTGCGATAGGGGGAGTGCTTCGCACAAGCTAATGGATAACCATGTGGGATAAGGCCCCAATCGCTCACGATACACCCGAAAGTAAATGTGTGTGATGGATTGAGCTACCGCAAACAATCGGAAATAACAAAACATGTGAGATAGGCCTACCTATCGCACACAATTTGCCCGGAATTAAAGTTGTGCAAAGGGTTGATCTATCACACACGGTCAGCAAGAATAACACATGTGAGATTTATCTTCCATCGAACAATTTTTTCTGGTAGAAACTTTTGCGTTCGAACCGCTTATCACGCACGATTGGAGACGAACAATCATGTGGGATCAGTCATTCATCACACATGATGTGTTGAAAGGAAAGTGTGGGTTACATCATCCATCGCACACGTTTCCTACGACAGAATCGCCTACGTGGTGGTTCGTTCATCTCACACACTTATTTTGTAGCAACTCTGTGTGTTGCATGTGGTCATTGCCCACACACATTTGTATGGAACCATGTGCAATGCAATTACCAAATAATCATGTTTATTGGCCCATTATTTAGTCCATATAAAAAGCAAAATTCACATTTCATATCCAACAAATGTTCACTATGATTTCCTATCCAACACATAATATATTTATTTTTTATATCCTTCCAATGCCCATCATGATTTCATAATTTTTAGATTACAGTACACCATATAGCTAGTACATAACAGTACACAAGCACCAAATTAGACATGTACCGCAGAAGCACTTTAATTGTAACTTCTAAAACCCTTAGAAAGTAGCATCATCGATGGTAAATAGACGTATGAATCTACCGGTCGGACAATTAGATTGACGTGTCGTTCTTCATGTTGAGCAATGGAGGGTGGTTAGCTAGGGTTTGACATGGAAAAGATGAGCATGGGACTAAATATGTGTTGTACAAGGAATTATTAAACTTGGTGTCATACATAATATAGATTGCGGTTGTGATTGATGTTGTTGCATCGCATATATAGCACATCATCAACATGTATAGAAGTCGTGATGTGGATCTTGGATTCCCGTCAGCCGAGCCCAACCCAGGATTGAATTTTCAATGTTTTAAGAATTTAGGGTTGCGAAGTAACCAATTTTGGAGTAGAGGTTGAGTATTAGACGATGCTATAAGTTGAGGGTTCAAAAGTGGAGTTCCGTAAACAATTTCCACCGAAACGAGTAAAAAAAACTTCAAATCTAAGAACATGATAGGAAAGAGGTTATTTGAATGTTAGCTGTTGGCTGATATTTTTGATAACTTCCAAGGTGATCAATCTTATGTAGATGCCTGATATTTTCATAACTTCCTGCTTGTGTTTTCATCTTTTCGCCTCCTACATAGTTCAACATGTCCATCAAACAACACATGCCTAGCCAACTATACATTTTGGACTGAGAAATATGGTGTCTCGAAAAACTTAGATATATGGTGGACACTAACGAGTGAATCTGGCTATGTAGTAATCGTTGAAGCTTCATGTTCCAATGGAAATTAGCAAGGATGCACAAAGTGTTTGCCTTTGTGGTAATGTGGAATCGATTCATTATCTTTTTCTTCATTGCCCACTTGCCAAGATATTATTGTTCTCCTATAGTGTTTAATTTACACCCTACAATAGGTAGTTCGATTGTTTCCTGTAATTGGTCAGTTCAGTTTCAAGAAAAGTTGACGTATCATATACGTGTGGGATTTTGTGCTTTAGTTTGCATTCGGAATTCTCAAATAGAATGCAATTTTAACCTAACAGGATTTTGAAACATTTTGCAGGTTATGCTCAAGGCTATCGGTTGGATTCATACATGGTGTTTACATCGCTGGAAGGAGGAGCGAGCTCTCGCTGTTTATTTGTGCAACAAAGTCGGAGATGGTCGCCCAAAATTTATTCAATTAATTGCTTGAAGGTCTAGTAGGAGAATTTGTGAAGCATGAGGCCTCAATTTTTTTTACTTTCTTTTGTTACTTTCCCCTTGGGTTACCACATGTGGTTAGGTTTGGAATTATATCTTTTCTGATCATGCAAATGATGAAATAAGTAATTAATAGCCATGTGCAACTCTCATTCAGTCGCCAAGGAATATCCCCTCTTTTCAAGAAAAATAGATGTTAAGATGCACAAACATGTAACTATCTCAATTTTGGTTAGCAAAGCATATATTGGGAATCATTGAAAAGTGGGATTACCTTCACAGGGTTGCCAAAAACCAGCTTCCTTATACCATTGGTTCTCCTAAGTAGATGTAGCATAACTGGCAAATGGCTGTGGTGACCCCAAAAGGAATATACGTGCAATATCTCACACCTAGAAAGACTCTTTCTGTCATCTCAGAAGCTTTGGTATCTCCCTATTACCTAACATATTAATCCAAAGCACAAACAAATTCATCAATTAAAGAGTCAACATCGAGACATTCACTAGTGGAATCTGCAATGTTGCCTAATGTCGGAAGATTGTCGAGTGCTTTATATCAAGATCTCGGCAATGAGCACAGTTTACCAAGTACTTTCCAGGGCAAACTCGTCAAACACACAAAACTCAGCAATAATAAATGATGGCCTATTCCAGGGGGAAAAACTGAGCGAAGATACAATACTCACGAATGACCGGACCGAGTGGCCCCACAAGGACCAGGTGGGATCTCCATGATGGCAGGGTTCCCGGCCCTTTGCCGAGTTTCTCTAACGAAAACTCGGCAAAAAATCGTCATTTTTCTTTTTGAAAATTTAGGAAGTCAGTAGTCATCACGCGAGCATCTTTTCCTAGTACCCAATATAAATAACTCAACAAAGCCTCGGGCTTCTTTACCTTCATTTCCCCTTTTAAAGCACAGCTGTAACCCTATAACTACATCCCTGTGCCGACAAGCTGCCTCTCCCCTCCACCACGCCGCCACCTCCGCTGGCAACTACGCCTCCTTCTCTTTCCCCCCTCTGCCTCCTTCGCCGCAAACGTGCTGCCGCCACCACCTCCTTGTCCCCAGCGTTGCCGCTTTGAACGAATTGTTCCCGCCTTCCGTCCCAAGGCTCCCTTGTTATCCTTCGGTCCTCCTATGTTGGCTCCACTTCGAACAGCCCCTAGCTAGGGGCTCGGATTCCAATGCCCCTCCCCAGCCTGGATCCATCACATCTGCCTAACTAAGGTGCTTTTTTGGTAAGTTGTTAGTTAGATTAATTGCTTGTAAATTGCAAGTTACTTAGAAAGATTAGTTTCTTGTAATTTTCTAATTAACTAGCTTGATTAGTGTACATGGCTATATGGGAATAAATTCTTCTTGAAAAAACTATGGGCAAAAATTGTTTGCCTGTTGTTTGTTAGGGTATATGGCTAATTAATTTGCTTGCCTATTTCTTGCTATGTTTGTTAGGGTATAACCTATGGAAAAATTGCTATATATGTTATGTTTGGGAAAAACAATGTAAGAGTATAGAAAGAGAAGAAAGAAAGGAGAAAAAAGAAAGAGAAGTAATTTAGTTAGCTAGAGTTATATAATGCTATCTTACATGTTATTTTTTATCAATAATGCCAAGCTTGTATAATTTTGCGGTGTGGACGAAAGTGCAGGATGGAAGACGATGCTTGAGGCATGCATAGCTGGCAATGTCGTCAAGTCTGCGAAGGTGAAGGATATGTGCTCCTCGTATGCTAACTCAATGGACATGGTGAACGGGGTGGAGGTTGTGACCCAGTGTGCTACCTTGGCTGAGTTGCGGTAGATGTTTCCTACAGTTGAAATTGAGATCCTTATTTGTTCAGTGGATGAGGCGGAGTCCAAGTATCCGAAACAACGATAGCGTTGGGCCGATTACCGTTCTCACTTTTAGGGGTCAGCAATGCTGAAGCCGATACGATGTGAGAGATGGCTTGGCCTGACCTAGTGTCGGGCACCCTGGATGCACCAGTTCGTGTGGACGACGACGTGGAGATGGAGACCATGCGCAAGTGGACATGGAGCGGGCCAATGGCGGACTACTATGTGAGAAACCTGCACCGCTTGTAGTACCTCTAGATGGTGGGGACGGCGGCGGATTGCCACTCTAGACTGCAGTTGCTACTTGCTATCGTAGTATATAAATGCTAGTAGAAGTATAAATTTGAGGTTCCGAGTTGTGAATACCCTAGTATGCATTAATTCTTTTTATTTCGGTTTTAAGACCTAATTGCTATATCCATCGACGCAATGGTTTCGATGATTATATGTCTATGATTATGCCTACTATTTGTTCTTACATGCTTCCGAACTTATGAACCTATTATGCTTCTGATATGTGATATTCACACGAGCCAGAAATTCAGATGACATGTGTTTAAGGTGTCACATAGAGTTGGCCTAAAAGATATACATCAATCTCCCGCGAAGGATCTACGTTTCGAGAGCGGATGCGTCGGGTTTGTAAAGCACGTGCCGGGCCATTTTGTCCCTTGGCCTTAAAAACTGTTTTTGCACTCAACAGAGACCATTAAGTAACACATGCCAAGTCCTGGCCCTTTTCGGGTCCATCTTCTATATTGAGGACATTTAGTGCATTTGTAGGTTTTTTATGCCGGAAATTCATGATCTGACCGAGGCCACATGAAATCATGTCCACAAGTGGGTGCAAAACTCATATACGTGTTTTTTGTCCAATACCTCGACCAGGTGCAACCAAAGCTTTTGGAGGTTCGGGCGCCGGGGCCCAAAAGCAAAGCTGCTGACATGCGGGGCGTTATCGTCTAAATCCACTGATATTCCCATAGACCTGGAAATTCTCGGTACCTAGCACGACGTCATCATATGGCAC
The DNA here is from genome assembly GCA_011799875.1 of Thinopyrum elongatum. NCBI lineage: Eukaryota > Viridiplantae > Streptophyta > Magnoliopsida > Poales > Poaceae > Thinopyrum > Thinopyrum elongatum. Next base: position 590,904,774 of record CM022299.1, on the reverse strand, counting down.
CTATAAGGTGTTGAAAATATTGAGAGCGTTGAGCAGAAACATTCCCAGAGACTGCGTATATTAGACAATATTACGTAGCTTCTGTATATAATATGTAATCTTGTACTTATACGCTTGACATACGTCTATATATATGAGATAGCCACATCCGTATTGGGTGTCGAGCAGTTTCCCAAACACTTGCGTTTTTACGTGGTATCAGACTAAAAAAACGATCCGTACCCTAGCCGCCCCGCCGCCGCCGCCGCCGCGCCGCTCCATCCGCTCGTTCCGCTAGCCTCGCTTGCGCTGCCCCGATTGCTAGCTAACCTGCTAGCCTGCTTCCCCGATTGCTAGCTAGCTTGCTTCCCCCATTGCTAGCTAGTCTGCTAGCCTGCTTCCCCGATCGCTAGCTGCTGCCGCTCGCACTTCTTGCTAGCTTCTGATGCTAGCGCTGCCGCAAGCCGCTGCCGCCGCCGCTGCTCACGTCCCGATGGCATCTGTCCCCGTCTCCGTCACCCCGGCTGCCGGCCCGGCCGCCGCCGCCCAGGCCGCCCCGGCCTCTCCGTCCCTGGCCTCGCGGCCGCTGTTTTCTCTGGTCGGCGCCGCCCCGTCCGGTGCTGCCCCGCCGCTGCCGGTGCTATCTCCCGCGGAGCCCTACGTCGCGCCTCGTCCATCGAGCGATTCATATGCGTCTGTGCATGCGGCTGCGCACGGGACGTCGCCCGCGGCCGTATACGGCGCGTGGCCCACGGCCGATTACAGCGTAGCGCGCGGCTGCGTACGGCGCAGCGCCCGCGCCCGCGTCGTTTGTGCCTTACGCGGCAGCTCAACCGGCTCCACACTACGCGTCGTCCGCGGCTTCTTACAACGCACCTGCGGTTGCTGCGGAGCCCTACAACGCTGCACCGGCGATGCCGGTGGGTACCAGCCGGCTCCTCCGATCGCGCCGTACTATGGTGCTTCCCCGGCACCGTATCCTCCGCCGGCTGCCGCTCCTTCGACAGAGCTCGTTCACATCTCACCAATGCCTGCTGGTGGTCCGCATCAGGGCTACTGCACGCCACCTCTGCCGGATCATGTCGCCGCTGCTGCACCATTCTACTTCATGCACCTCATCCCGGTGAAGCTCAAGACAGATAACTACCTGTCGTGGTATGCACAGGTGCTGCCCCTTCTCCGCAGTCGCTACTTGCAGGGCTTTGTTGATGGTACTCTATCGTGCCCTCCGCCATATCATCCGGGGCATCATGCGTGGGTGGCTCAAGATCAAGCCATCCTCTTCGCTATCCAGTCCTCTCTCACGGAGGGAGTCTCCTCGCTGGTCATCTTCACCGCTACGTCTCGGAACGCGTGGACGGCTCTTCATACCAGTTTTGCTTCGCAGTCCAAGGCACGTGCTCATGCTATTCGCACTGCGCTTGGGGATTTGAAGCTTCATGACCTCACCATCACTGACTACTTCAACAAGGTGACGGGTATGGCTGACACACTTGCCTCCATCGGCAAGGCTCTTGGTCCGGAGAAGTTCACCTCTTATGTGCTCAATGGACTGGGTGACGACTATGATAATTTGGTGGAGAATATCAATGGTCGTGACACTCCCATCTAGCCGCGTGAGTTGTATGCACATCTTCTTGCCACGAAACAGCGCATCCAGGATCGTCACTCTACACCGATTTTCCCTTCCGCCAACGCTGCAATGCATGGGAAGGGCAAGCCCTACAAGCCACCAACTGGTGGCAAACCTCCGCCGCCCGCGACTAATTCGCGGAACACCACTACCTCCACGGGAGGTCAAGTCCGTGCCTGCTGCCCTTCATGTGGTGCGCAGGTCCCCTGCCAGCTGTGTGGACTTGATGGTCACCTTGCCTCCCGTTGTCATCATCGCTTCAAGCAAGATTTCTGGAGGATCGGGAACAATGGCAAGGGTAATGAGAAGCAGGCTGCCCTGGCGAGTCATGAGCAGGGACATACTCCTTCCTATCTAGTTGATGCATCTTGGTACATGGATACGGGCACTACCAATCACCTGACGAGCGAGATGGGCAAGCTCTCTACACAGGAGCCGTACCGTGGACACGATCAGGTTCGCACCGCTAATGGGGAAGGTATGCACATCTCACATATTGGTCAGGCATCACTTCTTACCCGTCGATCTACACAATTACGTCTTCTTAATGTCCCTCGTGTTTCCTCTGTTTCACGTAGTTTTCTTTCAGTTCCTAAACTTACGCGTGATAATAATGTTCTTGCTGAATTTCATCATTTTCATATTTTTGTTAAGGACCGGGACACGAGGGACGTACTCCTTAGAGGTCGACTGCGCAATAATGGTCTCTATGCACTTGATCTGCCACCAGCTCCTAGTGCTTTCAGCAGTGTTCGTGTGTCTCCATCACATTGGCATGCATGCCTTGGTCATCCTGCCACTCCCTTCGTTCGCCATGTACTTTATCGTCATGAGCTTCCAATCGTGTCCAATAAACATGTTGGAGCAGTTTGTGATGCCTGTCAGCAAGGCAAGAGTCATCAGCTTCCTTTTTCTGAGTCGAGTCGTGTAGTCAATAAAACGCTTGAACTTGTGTTTTTGGATGTATGAGGTCATGCCCAAACCTCTGTTAGTGGTCATAATTACTATGTCAGTTTTATTGATGCTTACAGTTGGTTCACTTGGCTTTATCTTCTTAAACACAAGTCTGATGTGTTTAATGTTTTCTTGCAATTCCAAGCGCATGTTGAGCGTCTGCTCAGTCATAAAATCATTCATGTGCAATCCGATTGGGGGGTGAGTATCAGAACCTCAATGCGTTCTTTAATAAGCTTGGAATTACACATCGTGTGTCTTCTCCTCATACACATCAGCAAAACGGTGTAGCTGAGTGTAAGCATCGCCATATAGTTGAGACTGGTCTTGCTTTGCTTGCCCATGCCTCCGTTCCTTTTCAGTTTTGGTGTGATGCGTTTTCCACCGCATGCTTTCTCATTAACCGACTCCCTACACGACTCCGTAAAATGAAAACACCACTTGAGCTCTTGCTGAATGAAGTTCCTGATTATACATTCCTCAAGGTCTTTGGGTGTGCGTGTTGGCCACATGTTCGTCCATATAACCAACGCAAGTTGGAGTTTCGGTCTAAACAGTGCATGTTTCTTGGTTATAGTTTTCTTCATAAAGGGTACAAGTGTCTTCATGTCCCCTCTAACTGCGGCTACATCTCACGTGATGTGGTGTTTGATGAGAATGTTTTTCCTTTTTCCGCACTTCCGGTCACCTCCACCACTCCCACTACACCTGAGAAATCTGTTTTACCTTTGCCTGGTCAATTTGTTGATGCTGCATATACCCCCTTGTTGCTACCTAACCATGGTGCAGGTATTGGGCGTGGAGCACGCCTCGAGCTTCTGGATGAGCAGCCGCCCGCGTCCCCTCGGACGTTCGCCGAGCCCGCTCATGACACCGCTCCGTCACCTGGCTTGCCGACGGTGCTAGCCGAGCCGGGCCCTGCCACCATGGTACAACATGGGGCTGGCCACGTGTTGGCCGAGCCGGTCGAGCTGCCTCACGTATTGGCCGAGCCGGTTGAGGTGGCCGAGCTAGTTTCACCTGAGCCAGCCTCAGTCGCGGGGGCCAAGCCGGAGTCCACGCCTTCCTTGGCAGGCCGGTCGCCTGGCACGACTGGCTCTGCGTCATCATCGACATATTCATCGACCCCGTCTCCGCCGCCACCTGCGCCGCCTCCCGCTATTCTGCGTCCTCGTACGCGCAGTCAGAGCGGTATTGTTCGGCCGAAGGAGCGCACTGACGGCACGGTTGCGTGGATTGCGGCGTGTATGGCACAGACAGATGCTGACCCCATTGCCGAGCCTTGGCATTTTTAGGCGGCTCTTCGGATTCCTCATTGGCGGAGTGCCATGGAGCAGGAGTTTCAGGCACTACAGAGGAACGATACTTGGCGCTTGGTTCCTCCTTTGTCTGGTGTCAACATCACTGATTTCAAGTGGGTGTTTAAGGTAAAGAAGCAGGCTGATGGTTCTATTGAGTGATACAAGGCACCGTAGGTGGCTGAAGGGTTTAAACAACGGTATGGTCTTGATTATGAGGATAACTTCAATCCAGTTGTCAAACCTACCACCATTCATCTGCTTCTGTCCTTGGCCGTTGCCAAAGGGTGGTCTCTGCGTTAGCTTGATGTACATAATGCTTTTCTCCATGGGGTCCTGGAGGAAGAGGTTTACATGCGGCAACCTCCAGGTTTTGTTGATCCTGCTCGTCCACATCATTTGTGTCGTCTTGTTAAGGTGCTTTATGGACTTAAGCAGCCTCCTCGTGCATGGCATGCCCGACTTGGCTCAGTTCTTCGACGTCTAGGATTTGCTCCCTCCACTGCTGACACGTCTCTGTTCATGTTCCATCATCCTGAGGTTACTATGTACCTGCTGGTTTATGTTGATGACATTATTCTTACCAGCTCCTCAGTGACTGCCGCTGATCGTCTGCTGTTTGCTCTGAGTGGTCATTTTGCTGTCAAGGATCTGGGTGCTCTCCATTACTTCCTTGGTCTGGAGGTTTCACGGTCCCCTGCTGGCCTGACTCTCACTCAGCATAAGTATTCCTCGGACTTGATGCGACGTGCTGGTAAGTTGCAATGCAAGCATGCTACCACTCCTATGTCTGCGACTGATCGGTTATCGGCCTTGGATGGTGCTTTGCTTCCTTCAGATGATGCTACTAAGTACTGCAGTATTGTTGGTGGCTTGCAGTACTTGACTATCACACGACTGGACATCTCCTATGCGGTAAATCACATGTGCCAGTATCTTCATGCTCCTCGGACATCACACTGGTCAGCTGTGAATCGTATCCTGCGCTATATCTCTCATACTATCTCATATGGCTTGCATCTTCGGTCTACCTCTTCGAGTGCTCTCTCGGTGTTCTCTGATGCAGATTGGGCTGCGAGACTGGATGACCGGCGATCAACGGGGGCTATGCTGTCTTCTTTGGTCGCAACTTGATCGCCTGTAGTGCGCATAAGCAGGCCACAGTGTCTCGGAGTAGCACTGAAGCAGAGTATAAGGCGGTTGCCAATGCCACAGCTGAGCTCATTTGGGTGCATTCTCTGTTGAGAGAGTTGGGAGTCTCTCAAGAGCAGCCACCAGTTCTTTGGTGTGATAATATTGGTGCGATGTATCTTTCGTCTAATCCAGTTTTCCATGCTCGTACCAAGCACATCGAAGTTGACTATCACTTTGTGAGGGAACGTGTTGCACAAAAGCTTCTTCATATCAAGTTTATCTCCTGCAAAGATCAACTTGCTGGCATCTTCACGAAGCCACTTCCACAACCTCAGTTTGAAGGTTGTAGGCGCAATCTTAACTTGCTTTGTACTTCAGGCCACGGTTAAGATTGAGGGACGGTGTTAGACAATATTACGTAGCTTCTGTATATAGTATGTAATCTTGTACTTGTACGCTTGACGTACGTCTATATATATGAGATAGCCACACCCGTATTGGGTGTCGAGCAGTTTCCCAAACACTTGTGTTTTTACAGCGTAGACACTTCACGGTCTCCTATGAAGGAGCTATGTTTTGATAGGAGACACGTTGAGTTTGTGAAGGCGGTGCCGATCTCGTTTCTCCCTCACCCTGAAACTTTTTCTGCACTCAACGCATGACTTAACATGACATGTGCTAGGTCCTGGCCCTTTTCAGGTTCCATCTGCTGTATTTCAGACATTTAGCGCATTTCTAGGATTTTAATGCATAAATTTAAGATCCAAACTACGACCAAATGCAATCCTTGACGCACGCGTGGTATCTTATATGCGGCAAATCAAGAGTGCACAAGACCTTCTTGTCCTTGTCGACGATAGTAGGCAACGTGTTCCCCTCGGGGAAAAGGTCTTGTAGAAACTCCAATAGGTCTTTTTTTTATCGAAAGGGGTTTCCCCCCACCCCATTTTTATTAGAAAACAGGGCAAAGCAAGTCCCAGAGACTGTTACAAGCGCTCAGGTTTAACCAGATAATAGCAGACCAGAGAAAGTAAAGCCAGCTAAAGCCTAAAATGCTATTTTCCATCATGAAACTGCTCAGAAAGAGTCTAATAGCCACGCAGGGCGACAACAGCATAGCCAACAGGCATAACACAATTTCTGTTACATGAATACAGAGCGACCACTAGTTTTTTTCGAGTCATCCCGAGTGAGCTCTCAGCACGCTCCCGCTCCGGGTCCTCTTTGTGCAAGCTCCCAGTTCCCATCCCAGGCGATTCTGAGCAGCTCGCCTCTTCGACGGTCCAGGAGCTGGAGGCAACGTAGTAGCAGCACTGACTGATCGCCCGCGCAGAGGACTTTCCATCGTTGTAGAGAAGAGCTGATCCTCCCCAAGATCACGCGAGTGCTTATCCACGGCACGCCCTGAAAACAGATATCATTACGCATAGTCCAAATCCCCAAATGGCAGCAACACAAGCAATGTTTATGACAGTTTTCTTGTTATTCATATTCCAAAAGGAAGAGAGTTCAGTCATATTTCTAGGCACACTGAAACCAAAAGCTTCAGCAACATCACACCAAATCTGTTTAGCTACAACACATTCAAAAAACAAATGGTGGACTGATTCATACTCATTACAGTACAAGCAGGTTAAGTCCTCCACCACCCTCCTTTTGTTCAGGTTATCTCTGGTAAGAATTCTATTATTAAAGGCCAACCACACAAAGACTAAGTATCTGTTAGGTACTACTATTTGCCAGAAATTTTCCCAGAACGGGGTAGAAACCCCTCCCCAGTTAATCATGATGTAAAAAGATCTGACCGAATAAATCCCTGATGGCTCCAACAGCCAAACGGGTTGGTCTGCCTCATTGGTTAAGTTTTTGGCAGAGATGGTCTGGATCAAGTCATGCCATTTTTTCATAAACTCAGCATCAACACACCTATTAAAAGTGAGCTTCAGGTTGGCGCCATCCCACACCTCCGACACTACACATTGTTGTTGCTGACAAATATCATACACCTCCCAAAACTGAGTTTTCATGGAAGAATCCCCAACCCAGGTGTCATTCCAGAAACTGATTTTATCACCGTTACCCAATTTCCATCTAAAAAAAGGCCTTATACCTTCAAATGCCCAGGTAACCCCTTTCCAAAAAGGGGATCCCACACCTTGTTTGGACCACAACAGATTAGGCTTATCAGTTCTATATTTATGATCTATTAATCTAACCCAGTCTTTATCACCATCCATGAAATATCTCTTAGCCCAAGAAGCTAACAAGGCCATGTTAAACTCTCTTAAGTTGGGTACCCCCAGGCCACCAAAGTCTTTTTTCTGAGAAATCAGCCCCCAGTTTGCAAGATGGTATTTGTGCTCGTCTCCCAAGTCCCCCCAAAAGAAATGCGCCATATGAGAAGTAATAGCTTTAATGGCCCACATAGGAAACTTAATCACAGAAATCAGGTACATAGGAATACTGGTAATGCAAGCTTTGAGCAGAACTAATTTCACCTCATAGCTAAGTAAACTCCCTTTCCAACCACAAATCCTCTTAATAATTTTGTCTATAATATATTGGATATCTTCCCTCCTCAGTTTGAGATAATGTAGTGGAACTCCCAGATATTTAAGAGGGAAAACCCCCAGTTTGCAACAAAATATTTGAGATAACAACTTAGCATCACCTTCATTTAGATTAACTGGCACCACTTCACATTTGTCATAGTTGATTTTCAAACCAGAAATGTTCTCAAAACACGCAAGTAACCATTTTAATTTTTTTACATACTCAGGTTTAGGGTCCAGAAACAATATTGTATCATCGGCATATTGTAAACAAATAAGCCCATGGGGAATGATATGGGGAACAATCCCTGATATGATGTTATTATTGACAGCCTTAACCAACATACGGGAGAACACATCTGCCACAAGATTGAATAGCATGGGGGAGCTAGGGTCTCCTTGTTTCAACCCTTTCCCCCCACAAAATAAGGTCCTAAGACATCATTGATTTTAACACAAAAAGATCTTTGTTGCAGAATGGACAAGTTCCAACTAATCCACTTAGCCCCAAATCCCCTAGAGGTTAACATCTCAACTAGGAAATCCCAGTTCACACGATCATAAGCTTTCTCGTAGTCTAACTTGAGAACAATCCCAGCATCCCCAGATTTGTGAACTTCATGGATAGCCTCATGGGCAGTAGCCACACTTTCTAGTATGAATCTGCCTCTCACAAAAGCAGATTGACATGGAGACAACAGTCTATGACCCACAGGGGAAACCCTATTTGTCATGGCCTTACTAAATTTTTTAACAGAGTAGTTGCTCAAACAAATGGGCCTAAATTTTTTCATATGTCTGGCATCCGGCTCCTTAGGAATAAGAGTGACTATAGAATAGTTTAATCTCTGGATGTCTAATGATCCATTCTCAAAGTCCCTCACCAGTGCCATAAAATCTTTTTTAATAATCTCCCAAAAGTGTTGGTAAAATAAAAAGGAAAGACCATCAGGTCCAGGGGCCCCATTAGCATAGGAGCCCATAATGGCTTCTTTAATTTCCTCCTCTGAAAATGGCCTTTCTAACATGGCATTTTCAGCTTCTGCCACAAGCTCCTCTTCAGACCAAAAATGGTTATCTAGGTGAATGTTAGGTTTAGGTTCAAAACCAAATAGGTTTTTATAGAAATTGGTTGCAACCTCCAGCATATCTTTGCTGGAATAAACAGGTCCATCAGGGCCCTCCAGAATAGAAAGCTAATTTTTCCTTCTACGTTGGTTAGCAACAGCATGAAAATATGCTGTATTCCTATCCCCCTCTTTGATTTTTCTGTCCCTAGATCTCTGCCACATGGCAGTTTCTTCTTTTTTCCAAATCTCATGAAGTTCTTCTCTAATTTGTTTCATCCTGAGGATATCCTCAGCATTTGTTCTATTCTGTTCAGAGAAGATGTCTAGAATATCAAATTCCTAAAGTAATTCTTTCTTCTTTTTCTTCATGGCAGCTTCTATGTTAATACTCCACCCTTTCACTAGCTTCCTAAACAATTTAGTCTTAAACTGCCAGGTTTCAATAGTAGTAGTAAAAGGTGAAAGCGTGGCCCAAATTTTTTCAACCAAAGCCTGAAAATCAGGTTGTCCAAGTCACCATTTTTCAAATTTAAAAGGCCTGGATGGGTTACATTCACCCACTCCAGAGTCAAGCAAAACGGGAGCATGATCACTTCCCACTCTAGGTAGGGCACATAAAGTGGTAAGTGGGAAGTGACTGTCCCAGTTAGTAGCAGAGAAAACTCTGTCAATAGTAGCAAAAATGGGGTTATCTTGGTTGTTACTCCAGGTAAAAACCCTGTTTGACAACTTGTATTCCATAAAACCCCATTTGTTAATCCAATCATTAAACAAAAAAGACCAAGAGTTATTTATGTTTCCAGAGGATTTTTCCTTAGCTTCCCAAATTAGGTTGAAATGCCCCCCAAACAAAACAGGATAGGACAAGCCATCCATACCCTCATGCAATTCAGCAATAAAGTCAATTTTATCTACAGCATAAGCTGTCCCATATACTACAATCAAGTGCCAGCAAAAACCATCAGTTTTGTTTTTCAAGGAAACAATAATGCAATATTTCTTAAGAATTACATCAATAACCTCAAAAAAATTAGTTTTAGTACCCACCAGGATAGCACCAGCAGAGCCTACAGCAGGGAGTATATGCCAATCATAAGCAGTAGACCCAGCTAAGGTGTTAAGAAAAGAATCAGATAATGTTTCTCTTTTAATCTCTTGAAAACCTAAAAAATCAGGTTTGTACTTATTGACCAAATCAGACAGGCACTGTAGTTTCCCTTTTTGTCCTAAACCTCTAATATTCCAGAATACTCCAATCACGGAATTTTAAATGGGTGTGTCAGGCTAAATAGCCCACCTCTCACAATATTCCCGGAGTCACCTACATCACCAGCAGTGCCCCCTAGTGTGTTGGTGCCAGGAATGCAATTGTTTGGAGTACAAACTCCATTTCCCTCATAAATCTCATTATCTAAATTATCAGGTAAAGATATCTCAGGATTTTGGGAAGCAAATAATAGGCATTTTTCAGTTTCATCTCTAATGATATCATTAATGATTTGATTCTTCTCCTTCTCATTATCACCAATTTTAATATCAACTGCAGAAGCATAAGCCTCTAAAGTAGATGATGAATCAGTAGTAAAGGACTTACTTTTGAAGGTGGTGGGGATCTCCAGGTTTTTCTTCATCTTGTAAGCAGCAGCTTTTTCCATGATGTTTTGCCTGTTATGGACTCTGGTACTAGGTCTTGGAGCAATAACAGGACCCCACTTGTTCTTGGCAGCAGGTTGCTCATTGGGCAGAGCCAAGGTTTCTACTAAACCCATCATCTTCAAACCATTGACTACAGGAGCTTCAAAAGTATCCATTTCCTCTTCAGAATCAGCAGCCTCACTTGCAGTATCAGATTCAGAGTTGTTCAATTCTTTTAGCAGATCAGAGCAGTAGGTTTTTTGAATGGACATTGGGGAAGAGGCACTAGCAGGCACACTAAATGCAGTAGTGGGGGTAGTGATAACACCAATCTCCTTGCTGGGTGCACTTAGGATTTTGACAGCTTCAGAGAAGGGCATGGAAGAGCATACATCGTGTGTTTTTGTTTTTCCTTCAGTCCCTCTGTCCACTCTCACAGGGGAGTAACAGGCCTCCAGCAGAGCAGCAGGATGGAAGGTAATACCATCATCCTTTTTCGTTTGATTCCCAGCCGATGCCTTCTTCGAGGTGGTAGCCCTGTTGGCCAGGTCTAAATCATCTATAGGTTCTTCTCCATCATCCAGGATGTCCTTGTCAATCTCCTCATCTTCGAGATCCTTGTTATCATCATCCACAGAGATGTCAGTAGGGCCATTGTCATCATTAGGATCATCAACACCAATCTGTTCAAAGCCTTCCACTGTAAAGGACAAGATATACAGTTTTTTCCTCATTTCCATGATCCGCTCAAAGGGAATTTTCGCTGGATTCCTGCATGCAATCTTGATTCTCACTTTTTCATAGAAACTTTTCATTAGACCATTCCAATCAACATCCACAAGGATACCAAAGCATGAAGCAATCTGTGAAAACACTTTCCATGTACACCACTTGGAAGAAAGACCCTCAATAATAACCCAAGCTTCAGTTAGTTCGCTGAAAGGATCAATCGCACCGGTCCACTTCTCAACTGTCATAGACACTCCATCGATCGGCAAGTCAAAAGATGGAAACTCAATCAACTCCTCCACATCTTTCCAGGGTGGAAATCTGACCAGGAACTTCCTGTCTGTCAGTGGCCTAACTTGCCAAGTCCACTGTTTGTTTTTGCAGAAAATTCTCGACAGGTTCTTGATCAAATCTGACTTGATAATCTCTCCTTTCATAACCCAGACTTCTCCACAATTCCTGAAGTTTAGCCAGTTTGCTTCACGACCCACAGGAGCATCAATATGATAGAACCCTAATCCCAGGGCTGAACTCCCAAAGAAAGTTGCAACTGGATGAGGTTGCGCCCAAGCTACGCAATTGTTGACGTTGTGCCCCTCTAAACCACATATGAAGCAAATTTTCTTCTGGATGCAGTTTCCAACATAATGACCAGGGCCTCCACAAGTGAAACATACCATGTCTTTGTATCGTTCGTCGAGAACCTGTACGGTTGGGGCAGGCGGAGCTGGTGGCGAGGGTGCTGCCACGACTTGCTGAGCTTGATGAGGAGCAGCACCTTTGGGGGGGGGGGGACGGCAGGATTGGGCCGTGCCCCACCCGAACCCTGGCAACGGATTGGATTCTTTTGCGGGCTGGCGCGCGCTGCTTCTGCGCCCCAGTTTGCATATTCTTGTCCGCCATGGTCACCACCTGAGCGAAGGATTTGGATCCCACCCCAATTCCCTCTCTGACGATCTTGAGCTTTATCGGAGGAGGATCAAAGGGGCGTAGTTTCTTGACTGGGAATACATCAGACGGGGAGAAGCACCTGGATCGAACCAGATCCTTCCGGAGCCATCCTAGAGTGGAGGCGATGTGATTTGGAGGACGAGGTTGGAGGCGGTGAGGAGAGGGAATGGACCAGAGCTGTCCAAAAACCCTATATATACCCTCGTCCGCGTCATCGCAAGTAGGAGACGGATTTGCCAAAGGCGCCTTCACCCTCTTGCATCTGATTGGTGGAAGTGATGTGGCAGCGGGGCCACTGCCAGTCAGCTCGGTAGGCCCCACCCTTGCCAAAGGGGAAAAATCCCCCGACTCCGCCGGAGTGGTCTTCGCTGCCAACGAGCAATCCTGGATCCCAGAGCACAAGCTCTGCCCATCAATCCTTTGCTTAATTGGTGTTGATACATGAGAAATCTCAGCGCACACTCGATTCCTTGGGATACAAATCCCTCCGCGCGATCTCGAACGAGCACCAGGCGGAACCTCGCCGCGGTCACCAAACCAGGGAGGTTCCAGCACGCCGCGGCGAGGCAGGGAGCTAGCACGGCGGGGCGGACACCCTCCCGCCGCACTAGCCACGGTCATCTTCCCGTGCTCGACGTCAGCACGCTCAGGATGCATTCCCAGTGAAGCATCCTCCGCGGCTCGCCCGAATTCGCCTCCGCCCTCGCCCACAACACGAGCTCGGCCGGCGGGGAGTGTGGAAATGGGGGCATCCTTGCCCTCTACTCCAGCGTGGCCTCGTCGTAGATTCGCCGCGCCAGCTTCCTCTGCTCCAAATCCGCCCTCCGCTGGCAGATCTCCGCGAACATCGCGGCCGTGGATTTCGCACTCGGGTCGGTCTCCGCCGCCACCGCCTGATCCGCCGCCCTCCATTCCTGCACGCACCGGATCCACGCTATGGTGGCGTCGCGAAACCTGGTAGCACACTCCGTCCATCCCCGGGCCCTGGTCGCCATGAGCACCCCTTGTGGAATTGGAGAGATCAGCCTCAGAATCTCCAGGAAGGCTTCGTATATGGAGGGGGGCAGCTGTTGGGGTGGAAGAGGTGTGGTCGCGGTCGGCGCCCGCGGCCCTCGGCGGCGTGGAGGCATGCCGCGGGCCTGGAGCGGCGAGATCTGCGGGGGCGGTGGCTATGGCGAGCGGGAGGTGTGGAGTCGCGAGAGCGAGAGCGAGAGGCATTCGTGGCCCTCCTGTCCCCTCCAATAGGTCATCGAGGCTTGCATTTGAACTTTTGTGTTTGGCCTCTATATCAAGAAGTTTGAACGTGACACAATTTTGCCAACTTTTCAGCATTAATCCACATCTTGTTTCGAAGCAGCTCTAGAACATGCTCGTCCTTCAGCATTGAAGCTTACATTTCTTGGGTGGCCGCCGCGTCCGCTTCTTCATCATGAACGGCCGCCTCTTCGTCATGTCTGCCCTTGTCATCATGTTCGGACGCCTATTGGTGCTCCATCTCTTCTTCATATTCGGTCTCTTCATTTCCCACTTCTTCATATATGTCGTGAATATTCTGAAGATCCTCACATCTGTGATGTGTGCACGGTGTGTAATTCTTCATGAAACTGCGCATGAGCAAATGAGCCTCAACTTCGCCAGTATCGGCCATATACAGATGCATAATTTTGCATGTATGACATAGACAACGTAACTCCTTGCGACCCATTCGCCTCATGTGTTCCAAGGCAAATGCCATGAACTCTTTTACTTTGACCCATCATGTCGACCTATAAAACATGCATCATACAAGGAAGAAAGTTAGAAACAACATTAACAGGTCAAACAAAATTTCGGCATGACCTTTGCTAATATCTGAAAAAAAATGAGTTCGCCAGAAATTTGATAAAATGTCGACGAGTCAACATTTATTTCAAAACATGGGCCACTTCATATATATCCTTGAAAATTAGACATGCATCCAAAAACTCCAACAATTAATTACCATACATGCTCAATTTCATTTATTCAAGGGGGAACTCACAAATAATAAATTTAGAGACCGGCGGTCGGCCGAGATATTAAATAGGTCGACGTTAAACCTGATCGAGAGTGAGGGCCCATACCTATGTTCAAAGAGAGATATTAATAAAGAGGGAGAAGACCTCAAAAGAAATAAAAGAGAGACTTATTTATTCCATAGGAATGGGTGTCGATGAGAGAGTAATTAGTTAGTAGATCATGCATCAATGAACGAGAGAGGTTAATTACGTACAGGAATAGGAAGACAAGACCATGAGGCTCACATGGTAGGGAGAGGAAAGCTAGGGAAAGTGAGTGAGAGAGAGAGAGAGAAAGAAGAAGTCAGTGCGTGGAAAGTGATGAACACACACGTGCACATGGGCTGTGCATACACAAGCAAACAAGCAGCATTCGAGAAAATGTACACACGGCTAGGGCGCTTGAAGTTAGCAGCGTCTAGTGAAAGAGCACACTTCGGACAAAGTGGTCCCCACAAGCCTAAAACTAGTAGCGTTCGGACCAAAAATGGCACGCTGCCAGAGGGACGAAAATTAGCAGCTTCCGTTCACACGCTGCAACAGAGTGGACCCACACTTGTGTCATAAAGCGGGGCCCATGAGCTGCCTAGCACTAGCAGCGTGCTTGCTCCCTGAATGGCCCCAGTTCGGTCTGGCCGGAGGGTTGCCTGGGTCTTAAACTAGCAGCGTTCGTATTTACAACACGCCGCAAGTGTGAGATAATCAGCAGCGTTCGATTTTTATTTGGACGCTGCAGGTATCTAGGCTAAATAGTTGCGGCATTTATTCTTATTTGGACGCTGATAGTAGTAGAATCCTATAAGGGGTTCCCTACTAGTGGGCTTTTTGTAAAATTGGGAGATCCCAGGGGGGTTACGTCAGCGGAATAGAATACCATAGTGTACTATGGGTTGTGTGTGCTTCAGCTGGGCAAGTTGAGTGTGTATATTGAGAGTTTTGATAGATGTTCTAGTAACCTGGTCTCTCCTACAAATTTATTGAATTTGATGGACTATTTACTCCGGGAAGAAACAACTAGGGCTACATGTTACATCTAGTATTTCATTAGATGTTGCGCACGAGCAATTCAAGAATAAAGATCAAACAACCATCTATTATATATAAAAAGTATTTGACGGGTTAACCAGAATAATGTGAAATAGCTATCCGACCCTTCATTTAATAAGCTAAACTTTCATAAGCATCGATATGGTTTAAGTGAAAAAATTACCCACCTTTGCCATTATGTAAATATAATGGAATACGTCTCCAGCTTTGCATCATGAAGTCCAACTTGAAAAAAAAAAGCTGAAGCTAGCAAAAATAGTTTTTTCCCGTAAAAAAAAAAGAACCAATATGGCTTTTATTAGACAAATCTCAATAGGTGTGTCTAGGGCTCATCTAGATGATGTGACATAACTAAGTCACATCTAATTTGACATCATTTTCATGGCCTTTTTTTGTTTGTTATTTTTCCTTTTTGTTGTTGTCCATCGCTTGGGCCTTTTTTTTGGCGCTGCTGTACAGCGCTTATGCGACCCGCGGCTCATAGCAGCGCTTTTGCTGCTGTACAGCGTTCACATGGGTCAGGCCCCGCGGATCCCACGCTCGCTTAGTCTAACGCTGTGGTCCCTACCCTTATAGCCTGTACATAGTACGATTTGTGTTTTTCTTTCTCTTGTTTTATTTTTATTTTTTTCTTTTTCTTTTTCTATTACAGGTATTTTTCCTCTAGTTTTCTTTCATTTTTTTATTTTTATACTTCTCTGTATTATAAACAGTGTTCTAATATGTATTGAACATATTCGAAATACACACTGAACATTTTTTTCATATACGATGAATACTTTTTTTCAAATACATATAGAGTAACTTCCTGAAATACGGTGGATATTTTTTCAAATAACATTGAAAAATTATTTAATATATGATGAAAAAATTACAACATACGTTCATTTTTATTTCTATGCAGGCAAACTTTTTTAATTTATATGGTAAACCTTTTACCAATACACACTGAACAAATTCAAAATGCACATTGAACAATTCTAAAAATAAATAAAAAAGATTGAAGTGAAAAAAGGTCAAAAAAATAAGAAAAATATTCACGTATTCAAAAATGTCCGTGGATTTAGAAAAATCATGAATTTGAAAATTGTTCAAGATTTCAAAACATGTTGGTGGTGAATTACAAAAATACGCATGAATTCAATAAATGTTTAGGTATTCGAAAAATGTTCATGAATTCGAAAATACCTTCATAAATTCCAGAACACTTGGCAAATTCTAAATAAATTCATGACATCAAAAAATATTCATGGATTCAATTTTTTTTGTGAATTTGAAATATGCTCATGGTAAATTCAACAAATAAATTGAAAATATACGTTTTGAGGTCACAACAAATTCAAATGTTTAGGATTGTGAAATAGAAAAACAAAAGTGGTAGAGAGCAAAGGAGTGCTTATTGTTTTGTTTTTCAGCCAAATATACATTTGAAGGTTTTTGCTTTTTCTTGAAAAGAACCAAAAAACCATAGATATGTATAATTATGTTGACAATTAAAAAATAGAAATAACATGCAAGTTATTTGATCGAGTAGAAAGATAAACATTTCAGGTTGGCTAGGCGAGAAAAAAACTTTGGGCCCAGTTGCGAGTCGAGGGTTTACTTCCAACCGGGGAAACTACAACAATGAAAAGACCCACTTGCAAGTCAAGGGTTGATTTGCAACTGGGGCAACTACACCCCTATCGGGAAAAACCTTGTTGCGAGTCGAGGGTTGACTTGGAACTGGGGCGTCTACACCCCTACGAAAAAAGCCCAGTTGCGAGTCAAGGTTTGACTTGCAACTGGGGCAAATACAACCTACAGAAAATGCTAAATTGCGAGTCAAAGGTTGACTGGCAACTTGGATACCTAAGCCTACAAAAAAAAGCCCCAATTGCGAGCCGAGGGTTGTCTTGCAACTACGCCACCTACACCTTTAAAAATCTCCAGTTTGCCACACAAGGGTTGAGTTGCAACTAGGAAAACTACAACTACAAAAAAGCCCCGGTTGCGAGTCGAGAGTTGACTTTCAACAAGGGCAACTACAAATATGAAAAATGATCATGTTATGAGTTGGGTGTATACTTCGAACTGGGGAAAATGCAATTATGAAAAAAGCCTTAGTTGCAAGTCAGTGATTGACTTGCAACTGGGGCATCTACACCTTACAAGAAAGCCCCCGTTACAAGTAGAAGGGTTGACTTGCAACTAGGGTAGCTACACATACAAACCTACAAAAAAGACCCAAGTTGCGAGTCGAGGGTTGATACGTCTGTAGGAGATATGCCCTAGAGGCAATAATAAATGTTATTGATTATCTCCCTGTTCATAATTATGTTTATGTTCCATGTTATAACTACAATGATTCTCAAGTCTGCAAATAAAACGAGGCTTGGCGGGAAACTCATGTGCACGTGTGGGATAATAAACGATAAAATGTATTCCTAGTCAAGCCTCTATGACTGGCTCAAGTGTTGCATGATGATCCTGTTTTCCTGATCATGGGCATGTCTATGCCAGCAATTTTGAGGGCACAATGTTAGAAGAACATTTGTGTTGAATCGACCCGAATTGATGTTATGCTATGAGATACATTCGTCACAAGTTATTGGTTAATAACACAGAGATGGTTTATGTTTGCATGATTCCTTAGACCATGAGAGTATCGAGTTTCTTCATGCTTGCTTCATGAACTTTGGGGTTTGTTAAACGTCATCCGTAACTGGGTGGCTATTACGGCGTCTTACAGGTTCATGGAAAAGTATGTCAAGTAACTTGATAGCTCAAGATTGGGATTTGCTCCTCCGACGATGGAGAGATATCTCTGGGCCCTCTGGGTGTTACGGTATCCATCATCGTCTGGCCAGACACAGGGTGATTTGATCACAGGGATGCCGAACACGGTAACGAGAAAAGAGAACAATACCGGTAACGAGGTAACTGGCATAGTGGACAAGTTGTTGATCCACGGGAATGCCAACATGTCTCACCTCGGGTATTTGTAACAAATCGCGAAGCAACAGGAATAGCACACGGCAACTGGAGGTTCACTCGAATATTCATTCGTGTGGGTATAGGGGTCAATATGGGTGTCCACGGCTCCAATGTTGATCATTGATCGGAAGGGGTTTCGTGTCATGTCTATACTTCACCGAACCTATAGGGTCACACGCTTAAGGGTCATCTATCTGCTGAATACTAGACAGGGAGTCTGAGAGAAAATCACCGGAAAAGTTTCGGACAGCGGAAAAGTTCCGGAAAAGTTTCGGTGAAACTGAAAAGTTGTTTCAGAGGATACAATAAAGTCAAATTGGTTTCGGCACATGCCTGATAATTCTTGGAGGGTGCCAGAATCATTCTGGAAACTTCTGGGAATTTTTCGGGATGAAAACCGGAAATGTTCCGGAGCTGCAGGAACCACTTCAGATGCTTTTCGCAGATGAAAATCACTAATCCGGAATTGTTCTGGAACGCGTTGAAAATTGTTTTAGTGGGTACTGGAAATGTTCTAAGCCCACATAAATATTTTCAGTTTTAACGGACGCTGAAAAATGTCGTCGTGACTAGTGAAAGTGCTTTTTGGATTATTTTATGGAAAGCCACCTTTTGGGGCTTTACTCAAAAGATCTAGGGATGACATGGATCGATTGGGAGCCCCTCATGGGGGCCCCCCAAGGGGTGTGGCCGGCCAAGTATGTGGCTCCTCCTTGGAGCCCCTCTTGTTCCTTGGTTTCACCCATATGCCCTTGTGGAAGGACTTCATTCATGTGCCTTTGGGTTTTAGTGTAAAACCACCCTACCCCTTGGGATTTCCTATAAATAGAGGTGGAGGGGCATCCCTCCACACTCATCCATTCTCAAATACACATGCCATGCAATGATCTGGCTTCTCTCTCCATCCCCGCGAAATAGTTTTGCAGAGCCGAAAGGCTGTCTGGGTTCCGATGGGAACTAGTTCTGTACGGCAAAGCCCTGCCGGATAGATGACACCGTATGTGTGCAACTCTGTAGAGAGGTCGTAGTTTCGATCTTAGAGCCCGAGGGGCCGTTCGAGAGTGCCTCCCGAAGGGCTGTCCAAGTGATGGTCCGAGTTCTATGAGTCCTCCCGAAGGGCTGTCCGTGACACCGTCCGGGGGACTGTTCGACCGCCTCCCGGAGGGCTGTCCATGGGGCAGATGAGGGAGTACATCCTCGCAGTTGGGAGGTTGTAAATCCTAGCTGCGGGGATCTGCACCGCCGATCGTCATGGACACTTCTTCCGCTGCGCTACGAGTCGGTAACGAAATGATCAAACCTTGTATGCAGTCTCCATAGTGGTCCTGGGCTGGTTCGTAGGTCGGAAATTTTTTGTTTTCTACGGCGTTCCCCAACAACGTCCATTTTGCATCATGTTTTCCTACTGTTATTTATAATGTTTTATGCATAATAATTCTTTATGGAGTCATTCTAATAACTTTTCTCTCATAATATGCAAGGTTTACACAAAAGAGGGAGAATGCCGGCAACTGGAATTTTGGACCTGAAAAAGCTATGTCAGAGTTACCTATTCTGCACATCTCCAAATGAGCTGAAAATTTACGGAGAATTGTTTTGGAATATAAAAAAAACGGAGCAAATAACTACCGGAGGGGGCCCACTTGGTGAGCACAAGACACCATGGCGCACCAGGGCCCCCATGTAGGGTAACGCAGCAGAAAACAAAAATTTTCCGACCTACGCACCAGCCTAGGACCACTATGGAGACTGCATACAAGGTTTGATCATTTTCGTTACCGACTCGTAGCGCAGCGAAAGTAGAGTCGATGACGATCGGTGGTGCAGATCCCCGCAGCTAGGATTTACAACCTCCCAACCGCGAGGATGTATACCCTCGTCTTCCCTTCGGACAGCCCTCCGGGAGGCGGTCGAACAGTCCCCTGGACGGTGTCGCGGACAGCCCTTCGGGAGGACCTTCGAAACTCGAACGGTCACTCGGACAGCCCTTCGGGAGGACTCACAGAACTCGGACCGTCACTTGGACAGCCCTTCGGGAGGCACTCACGAACAGCCCCTCGGGCACTAAGATCGAAACTACGACCTCTCTACAGAGTTGCACACATACGGTGTCAACTATCCGGCAGGGCTTCGCCGTCCAGAACTAGTTCCCACCGGAACCCAGACAGCCTTTCGGCTCTACGAAACTCTTTTCGTGGGAGGGAGAGAGAAGCCAGATCATTGCATGGCACTTGTATGTGAGAAGGAGTGAGTCTTTAGGCAGCCCCCTCCACCCCTATTTATAGGCCAAGCCCAAGGGTGGCTTCTCCAAGAAGCCAAGGGAAAAAATACCAAAGGACCCTCAAGGTGGCTTCTCCAAGAAGCCACCCAAAAAGCACTTTCACTATTCACGACGACATTTTTCAGCGTCCGTTCAAACTGAAAATATTTATGTGGGCTTAGAACATTTCCAGTACCCACTAAAATAATTTTCAACGCGTTCTGGAACAATTCCAGTTTAGTGATTTCATCTGCGAAAAGCATCTGAAGCGGTTCCGGCAGCCCCGGAACATTTCCGGTTTTTCTTCCAGAAAATTCCCAGAAGTTTCCAGAATGATTCTGGCATCCTCCAAGAATTATCAGGCATGTGCCGAAACCATTTTGACTTAATGGTATCCCCTGAAACAACTTTTCAGTTTCACCGGAACTCATCCGGTGACCTCTCTCTGCGGAACTTTTCCGCTGTCCGAAACTTTTCGGTGTCCGAAACTTTTTCGGTGTCCGAAACTTTTTCGGTGATTTTCTCTCAGACTCCCTGTCTAGTATTCAGCAGATAGATGACCCTTAAGCGTGTGACCCTATAGGTTCGGTGAAGTATAGACATGACCTGGAACCCCTTCCGATCAATGATCAACATCGGAGCCGTGGACACCCATATTGACCCCTATACCCACACGAATGAATATTCGAGTGAACCTCCAGTTGCCGTGTGCTATTCCTGTTGCTTCGCGATATGTTACAAATACCCGAGGTGAGACATGTTGGCATTCCCGTGGATCAACAACTTGTCCACTATGCTAGTTACCTCGTTACCGGTATTGTTCTCTTTTCTCGTTACCGTGTTCCGGCATCCCCGTGATCAAATCACAAAGTGTCTGGCCAGACGATGATGGATACCGTAACACCGAGAGGGCCCAGAGATATCTCTCCATCGTCGGAGGAGCAAATCCCAATCTTGAGCTATCAAGTTACTTGACATACTTTCCCATGAACCCGTAAGCCGCCATAATAGCCATCCATTTACGGATGACGTTTAACAAACCCCAAAGTTCATGAATCAAGCATGAAGAAACTCGATACTCTCATGGTCTGAGGAATCATGCAAACGTTAACTATCTCTGTGTTATTAACCATTAACTCATGACGAATGTATCTCATAGCATAACATCAATTCGGGTCGATTCAACACAAATGTCCTTCCTGACATTGTGCCCTCAAAGTTGCTGGCATAGACATGCCTATGATTGGGAAAACATAATCATCATGCAACACTTGAGCTAGTCTTAGAGTCATGACTAGGAATACATTTTACCGTTTATTATTCCACACGTGCACATGGGTTTTCCCCAGAGCCTTTATGGATATACGGGCTCGGGAACCACAGCAGTTATAGCATGGAACATAAACCTAATTATGAACACGGAGATAAATAATAACATTTATTATTGCCTCTAGGGCATATCTCCTACACCCCAGGCGCGCCCTGGTGGGTTGTGCTCAGCACGGCCCACCTCCGGTGCCCATCTTCTGGTATATAAGTCATTTTGACCTAAAAATAAATAAGGAGAGGACTTTCGGGACGGAGCGCCGCCTTCTCGAGGCGGAACTTGGGCAGGAGCACTACTGCCCTCCGACGTTGCGATTCCTCTGGGGGAACTTCCCTCCCGGAGGGGGAAATCATCGCCATCGTCATCGCCAACAACCCTCTCATCTCTGGGAGGCCAATCTTCATATCGACATCTTCAACAACACCATCTCCTCTCAAACCCTAGTTCATCTCTTGTGTTCAATCTTTGTACCGGAACCTCATATTTTGATATCGGAATCTTGTTGCAAGTAATCATGTGAACTTGAGATGGTGTTCGATATTTTGATGATATGTATGTTGTGATTCCCTTAGTGGTGTCATGTGAACGTCGACTACATGGCACTTCACCATATTTGGGCCTAAGGGAATGCATTGTGGAGTAGTTATTAGATGATGGGTTGCTACAGTGACAGAAGCTTACACCCTAGTTTATGCGCTACTTCGTAAGGGGCCGATTTGGATCCAAAAGTTTAATGCTATGGTTAGATTTTATCTTAATACTTTTCTCGTAGTTGCGGATGCTTGCGAGGTGGTTAATCATAAGTAGGAGGTTTGTTCAAGTAAGAACAACACCTAAGCACCGGTCCACCCACATGTCAAATTATCAAAGTAGCAAACACAAATCAAACCAATATGATGAAAGTGACTAGATGAAATTCCCATGTACCCTCAAGAACGCTTTGCTTATTATAAGAAACCATTTTGGAATGTCCTTTGCCACAAAAGGATTGGGCTACCTTGCTGCACTTTATTTACCGTTACCATTACTTGCTCGTTACAAATTACCTTGCTATCAAACTACTCATTACAGACAATTTCAGTGCTTGCAAAGACTAGCTTGCTTAAAACCACTTGTCATTTCCTTCTTCCTCTCATTGGGTTTGACACTCTTACTTATCGAAAGGACTACGATTGATCCCCTATACTTGTGGGTCATCAAGGCTCTTTTCTGATGCCGTTGCCCGGGAGTGAAGCTCTCTTCGTAAGTGGAAATTGGTTAGGAAAAATTATTACTACGTGCTGAAATTTATTGTCACTTGTTACTATGGAGAACCAACCTTTGAGGGGTTTGTTCGGGGCATCTTCACCTCGACCGGAACCACAATTAGTTACCCCTCAACCTACTACACCTACTGAAAATATTGGTTATGAAATTCCTTCGGGTGTGATAGAACAACTTCTAGCTAATCCTTATGCAGGAGATGGAACTGAACATCCTGATATGCACTATATATGTGGATGAAATTTGTGGATTATTTAATCTTGCAGGTTTATCTAGAGATGAAGCTAAGAAGAAGGTTTTCCCTTTATCTTTGAAGGGAAAGGCATTAACATGGTATAGGCTATGCGATGATATTGGATCTTGGAACTGGAATAGATTGAAATTGGAATTTCACCAAAACATTTATCCTATGCATCTAGTTCATCGTGATCGGAATTACATACATAATTTTTGGCCTCCTAAAGGAGAAAGTATCGCTCTAGCTTGGGGGAGGCTTAAGTAAATATTATATTCATGCCCCAATCATGAGCCCTCTAGAGAAATTATCATTCAGAAGTTTTATGCTCGGCTTTGTCATGATGATTGATCCATGCTCGATACTTCTTGTACTGGTTCTTTTATGAAGAAGACTATTGAATTCAGGTGGGATCTTTTAGAAAGAATTAAATGGACCTATGAAGATTGGGAACTCGATGAGGGTAAAAAGTCAGGTATTAATCTTGAGTTTGATTGTGTTAAATCTTTTATGAATACCGATGCTTTTCAAAAGTTTAGCACTAATTATGGACTTGACTCTGAGATAGTAGTCTCGTTTTGTGAATCATTTTCTACTCATGATGATCTCCCTAAGGAGAAGTGGTTTAAATATCATCCCCCTATTAAAGAAGAAATTAAAGAACCGGTAATAGCTAAAGATGAAACTATCATTTAGAATGTTGATCCAGTTGTGCCTACTGCTTATATTGAAAAATCACCTTTCCTGTTAGGATAAAGGAACATGCTAAGGTTTCAACTCTGGTTCGCAAAAGTAATATCAAAGCACCTAGAACTTCAGAACAAATCAAAGTAGAACCTAGTGTTGCTATGGTTAAAGATCTCTTGGTAGAAAATATTGATGGGCATGTTATTTATTTCTGTGATGAAACTGCTAGAATTGCCAAACCCGATGAAAAAGATAAACATAGACCTGTTGTTGGCATGCCTGTTGTCTCAGTTAAAATAGGAGATCATTGTTATCATGGTTTATGTGATTTAGGTGCTAGTGTGATTGCTATTCCTTTTACCTTATACCGAGAAATTATGAAGGACATAGCACCCGCTGAAATAGAAGACATAGATGTTACTATTAAGCTTGCTAATAGAGACACCATCACACCACTTGGGATTGTTAGAGATGTTGAAGTCTTGTGTGGGAAAATAAAATATCCTACTGATTTTCTACTACTTGGTTCCCCACAAGATGACTTTTGTCCCATTATTTTTGGTAGACCCTTCTTGAACACTGTCAATGCTACTATAGATTGTCATAAACAAACTGTCAGTCTTAGCTTTGGTGATGAGTCTCATGAATTTAATTTCTCTAAGTTTAATAGACAACCTCGTGATAAAGAACTAAATAGTAAGGATGAAATAATTGGTCTTTCTTCTATTGCTATGCCTCCTACAGATCCTCATGAACAATATTTGCTCGACCATGAAAATGATATGCATTTACGAGAATGAAATGAAATAGATAAATTATTCTTTGAACAACAACCTCTGCTTAAACACAATTTTCCTATTAAAACTCTATCAGGTCCACCTCCACCTAAAAGTGATCCAGTGTTTCAATTAAAACAATTGCCTGACACTTTGAAATATGCTTATCTTGATGAGAAAAAGATATATCCTGTTATTATTAGTGCTAATCTTTCAGAAGATGAAGAAGAAAGATTATTAAAATTTCTGAAGAAGCACCGAGCAGCTATAGGATATACTCTTGATGATCTTAAGGGAATTAGTCCCACTCTATGTTAGCACAAGATTAATATGGAACCTGATGCTAAACCTGTTGTTAATCACCAACGGCATTTGAATCCTAAAATGAAAGAAGTGGTAAGAACTAAAATACTAAAACTTCTAGAAGCAGGTAAAATCTATCCCATAGCTGATAGTAGATGGGTAAGTCCCGTTCATTTTGTCCCCAAGAAAGGAGGTATTACTGTTGTTCCTAATGATAAAAATGAACTTATTCCACAAAGAATTGTCACTGGCTATAGAATGGTAATTGATTTCAGAAAATTAAATAAAGCAACTAGAAAAGATCATTACCCTTTGCCTTTTATGGATCAAATGCTAGAACGATAAGCACACACACTTTTGTTTTCTCGATGGATATTCTGGTTTTTCTCAAATACCAGTTTCACAACCAGATCAAGAGAAAACCACATTTACTTGTCCTTTTGGAACTTATGCTTATAGACGTATTCCTTTTAGTTTATGCAATGCACCTGCTACCTTTCAAAGATGTATCACTGCTATATTCTCTGATTTTTGTGAAAAGATTATTGAGGTTTTCATCGATGATTTTTCCGTTTACGAAACTTCTTTATGGTTAATGAAGGTATTGTCTTGGGACATAAAGTTTTTAAACGAGGTATTGAGGTGGATAAAGCAAAGTGGATTCAATTGAGGAAATGCCATGTCCTAAAGATATTAAAGGTATTCGTAGTTTCCTCGGTCATGCTGGTTTCTATAGGAGGTTTATTAAAGACTTCTCTAAAATTTCTAGGCCTCTTACAAATCTTTTACAAAAGGATATTCCATTTGTTTTTGATGATGATTGTGTAGAAGCCTTTGAAACACTTAATAAAGCTTTAACTTCTGCACCTATTGTTCAACCACCTGATTGGAACTTGCCTTTTGAAATTATGTGTGATGCTAGTGATTATTCTGTTGGTGCTGTTCTAGGACTAATAGTTGATAAGAAATTAAATGTTATCCATTATGCTAGTAAAACCCTAGATAGTGCCCAAAGAAATTATGCTACTACTGAAAAAGAATTTTTAGCAGTTGTGTTTGCTTGTGATAAAATCAGATCTTATATTGTTGATTCCAAAGTAATTGTTCAGACTGATCATGCTCCTATAAAATATCTTACTGAAAAGAAAGATGCTAAACCTAGACTCATTAGGTGGATTCTCTTGCTACAAGAGTTTGATTTACATATTACTGATAGGAAAGGAGCTGAGAACCCCGTAGCCGATAACTTGTCTAGGTTAGAAAATATTCTTGATGACCCACTACCTATTGATCATAGTTTTCCTGATGAACAATTAGCTGCAGTAAATGTTTCTCATAACACTCCTTGGTATGCTGACTACGCTAATTACATTGTTGCTAAATATATACCACCTAGTTTCATATACCAACAAAAGAAAAAATTCTTCTATGATTTAAGACATTACTTTGGGATGACCCACATCTTTATAAAGAAGGAGTAGATGTTATTATTAGACGTTGTGTACCTGAGCAAGAACATGAACAAATCCTACGGAAATGTCACTCCGAAGCTTATGGAGGACATCATGCGGGAGATAGAACTGCTCACAAGGTATTGCAATCTGGTTTCTATTGACCTACTCTCTTCAAGGATGCCTATAAGTTTGTTTTATCTTGTGATGAATGTCAAAGAATTGGTAATATTGGTAAGCATCAGAAAATGCCTATGAATTATTCACTTGCTGTTGAACCAGTTGATGTTTGGGGTTTTGATTATATTGGACCTTTTGCTTCCTCTAAATGGTATACTCATATTTTGGTTGCTGTTGATTATGTTACTAAGTGGGTAGAAGCTATTCCAACTAGTAGTGCTGATCATAACACTTCCACTAAAATGCTTAAAGAAGTTATTTTCCCAAGGTTTGGAGTCCCTGGATATTTAATGACTGATGGTGGTTCACATTTTATTCATGGTGCTTTCCGTAAAATGCTTGCTAAATATGATGTTAACCATATAATTGCATCACCCTATCATCCTCAATCTAGTTGTCAAGTTGAACTTAGCATTAGAGAAATAAAATTAATATTACAAAAGACTGTCAATAGGTCTCGAAAGAATTGGTCTAAGAAATTGGATGATGCACTTTGGGCCTACAGAACAGCTTATAAATATCCTATGCATATATCTCCTTATAAAATGGTTTATGAAAAAGCTTGTCATTTGCCTCCTGCGTTAGAACATAAAGCATATTGGGCAATTAAACAACTCAACTATGACTTCAAACTTGCCGGTGAAAAGAGGTTATTTGATATTAGCTCGCTAGATGAATGGAGAACCCAAGCTTATGAAAATGCCAAATTATTTAAAGAAAAGGTTAAAAGATGGCATGATAAAAGGATCCAAAAGCGG
Organism: Thinopyrum elongatum; assembly: GCA_011799875.1. Classification (NCBI taxonomy): domain Eukaryota; kingdom Viridiplantae; phylum Streptophyta; class Magnoliopsida; order Poales; family Poaceae; genus Thinopyrum; species Thinopyrum elongatum. The sequence goes on along the minus strand of CM022299.1, from coordinate 590,877,540 downwards.
GAATTCAAAGTGGGTGAATATGTTCTTTTGTACAACTCTCGTTTTAGATTCTTTGCAGGAAAGCTTCTCTCCAAATGGGAAGGACCATATATTATCGAAGAGGTTTATCAATCTGGAGCTATCAAAATAAATAATACCGAAGGTACTAACCCGAAGGTGGTCAATGGGCAAAGTATTAAACACTATATCTCAGGTATGCCTATTATTGTTGAAAGCAATATTATTCAAACCATGACACCAGAGGAACACATAAAAGAAATCTTCCGGAACACTCCGGAATGATAAAAAAAGTGGAGGTACGTGATACGGTAAGTAAATGGACTCCGACAAATCCGCAAAAATATTTTCTGTCAGTTTTCGAATATTACAAAAATTAGGAAAATAAGAAATAACCAGGAAGCCAATCGAGGAGGGCACAAGACGCCAGGGCGCGCCTGCCTTGCCTGGCTCGCCCAGGTGGGTTGTGCCCACCTCGGGCACCTTCCCGACTCTGTTTTCCCCTCGTTTTGCTTGTTTCCCAAGATAAAAAAATTATATACCCCCCCCCCGAACGTACTGACCTTTGTATCGCAGAGAAATCTTCTGTTCTTCTTTCTTGCTATTTTCCGACAGATCTAGATCTCCATGGCTGCTCCGAGCTCCTCCAAGGACAAGTTCTTCGAGAGGGTAATCAACCCCTACTTGTCGGAGGTGATGAATCACCCTCAAACCATCGAGATGCGTGAGGGGGTGCTCCACATCCGTGATGTTCAAGGGCCCAAGGGGAAGGGAACCGTGTAGGCCAGGCTCGAAGCCATGGAGCAGGAGGTCTTCAAGTGCAACGAGATGGTGGAGCACGGACTCAATGCCAATCACCTCATGATTACGGATTTCACCCGTGATCATAAGGTGGATGGCCGGTCCATGAAGGACGTCGTCTTCACCCTCGACGAGCAAATCAACTTTCTGCAAAGCCAAATCTATCATCTCCAAAACCAAGTCTTTGAATATGAGGCAAGGTTTAAAGGTATGAGTTTGGCTGCCAGTTGCAGGACTCGCGAGACTCGTGCTTCTTCTTATGATGGTGAGCCATTGCCATGGAAGCTGGAGGATAAGCTCGCTACTACCTCATCACCACCACCATCACCTTCTTCATCACCAAAGGTGACTTGAGTTCATGGTATGGGCACTCCCCTTGCTTGTGCCAAGCTTGGGGGAGCTGCCCCGGTATCGTATCATCACCACCTAAATATGGACTTGACTCTGAGATAGTAGCCACTTTTTGTGAATAATTTGCTACTCATGTTGATCTCCCCAAGGAGAAGTGGTTTAAATATCATCCACCTATTAAAGAAGAAATTAAAGAACCGGTAGTAGCTAAGGAATAAACTATTATTTACAATGTTGATCCAGTTGTTCCCACTGCTTATATTGAAAAACCACCTTTCCCTGTTAGGATAAAGGAACATGCTAAGGTTTCAACTGTGGTCTGCAAGAGTAGTATTAGAGCACCTAAACCTTCGCAACAAATCAAAGTAGAACCTAGCATTGCTATGGTTAAATATCTCTTTGTAGAAAATATAGATGGGCATGTTATTTACTTCTGTGATGAAGCTGCTAGAATTGCTAAACCAGATGAGAAGGATAAACAAAGACATGTTGTTGGCATGCCTGTTGTCTCAGTCAAAATAGGAGATCACTGTTATCATGGACTATGTGATTTAGGTGCTAGTGTGAGTGCTATTCCTTTTACCATATCAAGAAATTATGAATGATATAGCACCCGCTGAAATAGAAGACATAGATGTTACAATCAAACTTGCTAATAGAGACACCATCACACCACTTGGGATTGTTAGAGATGTTGAAGTCTTGTGTGGGAAAAGAAAATATCCTACTGATTTTCTTGTTCTTGGTTCCCCACAAGATGACTTTTGTCCCATTATGTTTGGTAGACCTCTCTTGAACACTGTCAATGCTACTATAGATTGTCATAAACAAACTGTCAGTGTTAGCTTTGGTGATGAGTCTCATGAATTTAATATTTCCATGTTTAATAGAAAACATCATAGGAAAGAGTTACCTAGTAAGGATGAAATAATTGGTCTTGCTTCTATTGCGGTGCCTCCTACTGATCCACTAGAACAATATTTGCTAGACCATGAAAATGATATGCATATGCATGAAAGAAATGAGATAGATAAAAATTTCTTTGAACAATGACCTCTGCTTAAACACAATTTGCCTATTGAAACTCTAGGAGGTCCTCCTCCACCTAAAGGTGATCATGTGTTTGAATTAAAACAATTTCTAGACACTTTGAAATATGCTTATCTTGATGAGAAAAAGATATATCCTGTTATTATTAGTGCTAACCTTTCAGAACATGAAGAAGAAAGATTATTGAAAATTCTGAAGAAGCACCGAGCTGCTATTGGATATGATCTTGATGATCTTAAGGGCATTAGTCCCACTCTATGTCAGCACAAGATTAATATGGAGCCTGATGCTAAACCCGTTGTTGATCACCAACGACGTTTAAATCCGAAAATGAAAGAAGTGGTAAGAACTGAAATACTAAAGCTTCTGGAAGGAGGTATAATCTATCCCATAGCTGATAGTAGATGGGTTAGTCCCGTTCATTGTGTCCCTAAGAAAGGAGGTATTACTGTTGTTCCTAATGATAAAAATGAACTCATTCCGTAAAGAATTGTCACTGGCTCTAGAATGGTAATTGATTTTAGAAAATTAAATAAAGCAACTAGAAAATATCATTACCCTTTGCCCTTCATTGATCAAATGCTAGAAAGACTATCTAAGCACACACACTTTTGCTTCCTTGATGGATATTCTGTTTTTTCTCAAATACATGTTTCACAACCTGATCAAGAGAAAACCACCTTTACTTGCCCTTTTGTAACTTATGCTTATAGACATATGCCTTTGGGTTTATGCAATGCACCTGCTACCTTTCAAAGATGTATGACTACTATATTCTCTAATTTTTGTGAAAAAATTGTTGAGGTTTTCATGGATGATTTTTTCATTTACGGAACTTCTTTTGATGATTGCTTAAGCAACCTTGATGGTATTATTAGACGTTGTGTACCTGAGCATGAACAGGAACAAATCCTACGGAAATGTCACTCCGAAGCTTATGGAGGACATCATGCGGGAGATAGAACAGCTCACAAGGTATTGCAATCTGGTTTTTATTGGCCAACCCTCTTCAAGGATTCCCATAAGTTTGTTTTATCTTGTGATGAATGCCAAAGAATTGGTAATATTGGTAAGCGTCAGAAAATGCCTATGAATTATTCTCTTGCTGTTGAACCATTTGATGTTTGGGGTTTTGATTACATGGGATCTTTTCCTTCCTCTAATGGGTATACACATATTTTCGTTGCTGTTGATTCTGTTACTAAGTGGGTCGAAGCTATTCCAACTATTATGCTGATCATAACACTTCAATTAAAATGCTTAAAGAAGTTATTTTCTAATGGTTTGGAGTCCCTAGATATTTAATGACTGACGGTGGTTCACACTTTATTCACGGTGCTTTCCATAAAATGCTTGCTAAGTATGATGTTAACCATAGAATCGCATCACCCTATCATCCTCATTCTAGTTGTCAAGTTGAACTTAGCAATAGAGAAATAAAATTAATTTTACAAAAAACTGTCAATAGGTCCCGTAAGAATTGGTCTAAGAAATTAGATGATGCACTTTGGGCTTACAGAACGGTTTATAAAAACCCTACGGGTATGTCTCCTTATAAAATGGTTTATGGAAAAGCTTGTCATTTGCCTGTTGTGTTAGAACATAAAGCATATTGGGCAATTAAAGAACTCAACTATGATTTCAAACTTGCCGGTGAAAAGTGGTTATTTGATATTAGTTCACTAGATGAATGGAGAACCCAAGCTTATGAAAATGCCAAATTATTTAATGAAAAAGTCAAGAGATGGCATGATAAAAGAATCCAAAAGTGTGAGTTCAAAGTGGGTGAATATGTCCTTTTGTACAACTCTCATTTCAGATTCTTTGCAGGAAAACTTCTCTCCAAATGGGAAGGACCTTATGTTATCGAAGAAGTTTATCGTTCTGGAGCTATCAAAATAAATAATGCCGAAGGTACAAACCCAAAGGTTGTCAATGGGCAAAGAATTAAACACTATATCTCAGGTACGGCTATTAATGTTGAAAGCAATATTATTCAAACCATGACACCGGAGGAACACATAAAAGAAACCTTCCGGGACACTCCAAAATCATGAAAAAAGAGGAGGTACGTGATAAGGTAAGTAAACAGACTCCGAAAAATCCGCAAAATATTTTTTGTCAGTTTTGGAATATTTAAAAAATTAGGAAAATAAGAAACAACCAGGAAGGCAACCCTGGTGTGCACAAGACACCAGGGCGCGCCTGGCTTGCCAGGCGCGCCCAGGTGGGTTGTGCCCTCCTCGGGTACCTTACGGACTCCGTTTTTCTCCCGTTTGTTTGTTTCCCAAGAAAAAAATCTTTATATACCCCCCGAACCTGTTGACCACCGTATCGCGAAGAAATCTTCTTTTCTTCTTTCTCGCTATTTTCCTGACAGATCTGAAAATATGTCATGCCAAGACTCGGAGGGTGAGAGTTATGTTGCTGATTATATCGCAAACCCCAAGGTTTATGGGGATGTGGAGCATTATAGCTGGACTTCGGTAGAGGAGGAAGACTATGATCCAAAAATAGAGGAGGAGACAAGCTTAGATGAAGATGAAGTTCCATTACCTCAACCTGTGGATATGCACGTGGAATTCAAGAAATCAAGTCTCCCCAACAAAGCAAAGAAACCTAAGATCCAGTTTATCCCCTTTTGCATTTTGCAGGAAAACAAGCAAGAATTATGCAAAAAGATATTAGAGCTTGAACGGGAGATCGGTGACTTAAAGGAGGAAAAGTCCATCCTCAAGCGTAAGGTGAGGAAGAAGGACAAACCCGCTACTACATCATCATCACCACCACCACCTTCTTCGTCACCAAAGGAGACTTGAGTACCTCCATCCCCTTGGCTTGTGCCATGCTTGGGGGAGGTGCCCCGGTATCGTATCACCCCCACTATCTTTTGACGTTATTTATTTTAGTTCGATCCTTAGTTATCTTTTGCTTTAGTTGAATAAAAATTTAGTTTGATCTTTCTTCGAGTGTTTGCTTAGTGATCTATCTATCCTTGTAATCGTGTGTGAGATATATAATAAATTTAGTTTGAGTTTTGCTTTCTTTACTTTCATGTTCAATAAAAAGAAAGGAAAATAAATGAAAAAGATCATATGCTAATCTAATGGGAAGTAATGACATCACATAAGGAAGAGTATAAGTAGTAAAATTTATTGGAGATTGACAAATATAGCATTGGTCAATGATGCAATTCATGAAAGAATTAATAAGGGAAGAGAAGATTCACATGCAAATACACTATCTTGGACATCTTTTATGATTGTGAGCCCCCATAAAAATATTATGTGCCAAAATTGTTTACGTTGGACAAGGAAGACAACATATTGATTTATGTTTGTTCATATTCACATAGAAGTTATATTCTCATAGATCCTTTAACATGTGGTGCTAGCCCCCTACCTTTGCTAGCCAAAAATTCCGCACTAAGTAGAGATACTACTTGTGCATCCAAAAACCCTTAAACCCAAATCTTGCTTTGAGAGTCCACCATACCTACCTATGGATTGAGTAAGATCCTTCGAGTAAGTTGTCATCGGTGCAATAAGGCAACAAAAATTGCTTCTAAATGTGTTAGATCATTTAGCGTAAGAGAAAATTGAGCATTGTACGAACTTGTGATGGCAAAATAATAAATGAGACAGACTGCATAATAAAGGTTGCTATCACAAGGGGAAATATAACGTGACATTCTTTTGCACTAAGAGATTGAGCATACAACCAAAAAGGGCTTATCTTTTACTTTTTATGTATTTACTTTTATGCAAGAGTCAAAGTATTCTTCCCTATTCCTTTTTATTTTCTCTTTTGCAAGCATCATGTGGTGAGGAAAGATCTAGGCACATATATCCAGTTGAATATGGGTGGGCATGAGTTATTATTGTTGACATCACCCTTGAGGTGAATATGTTGGGAGGCAAAACTATAAGCCCCTATCTTCTTATGTGTCAGGTTGAAACTTTTTGTTCATGGGTATGCGGTGAGTGTTAGCGATCATAGAAGACTAATGATGGTTGAGTATGTGGACTTGCCAAAAGGCTCCGATATGTGACCCTCCCTGAAAAGATGATGAATTGTAGTTGCAAAGTTGACTGAGAACGTAGTTTGTTGGTTTTCAATAGAGTTTATGCTTTATACTTCGATGTTGTGATGAATTGTTACTTGTTCATGAGAAGTTTAGGATAAAAGTTCTATGATAAAGTTTGTTGCTATTATAATAATATACATGATGCTTCTATGTCCGTATTTTGTTTTTATCGACACCTCTCTCTCTCTCTCTAAGCATGTGGACATGTTTTTCGATATCGGTTTTTTGCTTGAGGACAAGCGAGGTCTAAGCTTGGGGGCGTTGATACGTCCATTTTGCAACATGTTTGCATCCTGTAATTCACTATGTTTTATTGCATAATAATGATTTTTGGAGTAATTCTAATGCCTTTTCTCTCATAATATGCAAGGTTTACACAAAGAGGGAGAATGCAGGCAGCTGGAATTCTGGACCTGGAAAAGCTACGTTAGAGTTACCTATTCTGCACATCTCCAAATGAGCTGAAAATTTACGGAGAATTATTTTGGAATATATCAGGAATATTGGAGGAAATAACCACTAGAGGGGCCCACCAGGTGGGCACAACCCACCTAGGCGCGCCAGGGAGCCCAAGCGCGCCCTGGTGGTTTGTGCCCTCCTCGGCCCACCTCCAGTGCCCCTCTTCTTGTATATAAGTCATTTTGACCTAGAAAAAATAAAGAGAGGACTTTCGGGATGAAGCGCCGCCGTCTCGAGGCGGAACCTGGGCAGGAGCACTTTTGCCCTCCGGCGGAGCGATTCCACCGGGGGAACTTCCCTCCCGGAGGGGGAAATCATTGTCATCATCATCACCAACAACTCTCCCATCTTGGGGAGGGCAATCTCCATCAACATCTTCAATAGCACCATCTCCTCTCAAAACCTAGTTCATCTCTTGTGTTCAATCTTTGCACCGGAACCTTAGATTGGTGCTTGTGGGTGACTAGTAGTATTGATTACATCTTGTAGTTGATTACTATATGGTTTATTTGGTGCAAGATTATATGTTCAGATCCATTATGCTATTTAATACGCCTATGATCTTGAGCATGATTATCATTTGTGAGTAGTTACTTTTGTCCTTGAGGTCACGGGAGAAATCTTATTGCAAGTAATCATGTGAACTTGATATGTGTTCGATATTTTGATGGTATGTATGTTGTGATTCCCTTAGTGGTGTCATGTGAATGTCGACTACATGACACTTCACCATATTTGGGCCTAAGGGAATGCATTGTGGAGTAGTTATTAGATGATGGGTTGCTAGAGTGACAGAAGCTTAAACCCTAGCTTATGCGTTATTCCGTAAGGGACCGATTTGGATCCAAAAGTTTAATGCTATGGTTAGATTTTATCTTAATACTTTTCTCATAGTTGCGGATGCTTGCGAGGGGGTTAATCATAAGTAGGAGGCTTGTTCAAGTAATAACATCACCTAAGCACCGGTCCACCAACTTATCAAATTATCAAAGTAGCGAACATGAATCAAACCAACATGATGAAAGTGACTAGATGAAATTCCCGTGTACCATCAAGAACACTTTTGCTTATTATAAGAAACCGTTTTGGCCTGTCCTTTGCCACAAAAGGATTGGGTTACCTTGTTGCACTTTATTTACCGTTACCGTTACTTGCTCGTTAAAAAATATCTTGCTATTAAACTATCTGTTAGCAACAATTTCAGTGCTTGCAGAAAATTACCTTGCTGAAAACCACTTGTCATTTCCTTCTGCTCCTCGTTGGGTTCGACACTCTTACTTATCTAAAGGACTATGATTGATGCCCTATACTTGTGGGTCATCAATGGGTTGTGTCAGCACGGCCCACCTCCGGTGCCCAACTTCTGGTATATAAGTCATTTTGACCTAGAAAAAATAAGGAGAGGACTTTCAGGACGGAGCGTCACCATCTCGAGGCGGAACTTGGGCAGGAGTACTTTTTCCCTCCAGCAGAATGATTTCGCCGGGGAACTTCCCTCCCGGGGGGGGGGGAATCATCGCCATCGTCATCACCAACAACCCTCTCATCTCTGGGAGGCCAATCTTCATCAACATCTTCAACAGCACCATCTCCTCTCAAACCTAGTTCATCTCTTGTGTTCAATCTTTGTACCGGAACCTCAGATTGGTACCTATGGGTGACTAGTAGTGTTGATTACATCTTGTAGTTGATTACTAATAGGTTTATTCGTTGGAAGATTATATGTTCAGATCTATTATGCTATTTAATACCCCTCTGATATTGAGCATGATCATCATTTGTGAGTAGTTACTTTTGTTCTTGATGTCATGCGAGAAATCTTGTTGCAAGTAATCATGTGAAATTTATATGTGTTTGATATTTTGATGATATGTATGTTGTGATTCCCTTAGTGGTGTCTTGTGAACCTCGACTACATGGAACTTCACCATATTTGGGCCTAAGGGAATGCATTGTGGAGTATTTATTAGATGATGGGTTGCTAGAGTGACAGAAGATTAAACCCTAGTATATGCGCTACTTCGTAAGGGACCAATTTGGATCCAAAAGTTTAATGCTACGGTTAAATTTTATCTTATTACTTTTCTCATAGTTGCGGATGTTTGCGAGGGGGTAAATCATAAGTAGGAGGTTTGTTCAAGTAAGAACAACACCTAAGCACCGGTCCACCCACATGTCAAATTATCAAAGTAGCAAACACAAATCAAACCAACATGATGAAAGTGACTAGATGAAATTCCCGTGTACCCTCAAGAACGCTTTGCTTATTATAAGAAACCATTTTGGCCTGTCCTTTGCCACAAAAGGATTGGGCTACATTTGTGCACTTTATTTACCGTTACCGTTACTTGCTCGTTACAAATTACCTTTCTATCAAACTACTCATTACCGACAATTTCAGTGCTTGTAGAGATTACCTTGCTTAAAACCACTTGTCATTTCCTTCTGCTCCTCGTTGGGTTCGACACTCTTACTTATCGAAAGGACTAAGATTGATCCCCTATACTTGTGGGTCATCAAGGGTTGACTTGTAATCGGGGCAACTACCACTATGACCCCCCCCCCCCAGTTACGAGTCGAGGGTTGACTTGCAATTGATGCACGGTTGCATGTTAAGGGTTGACTTGCAATTGGGGAAACTCCCACTATAAAATAAGACCCAGTCGCGAGTCAAGATTTAACTTGGAACGAGGACAACTACAACTACAAAAAGCCCCTGGTTGTGAGTCGAGGATTGACTTCTATCTGGCAAAACTATACCTATGAAAAAAAAACAATGGCGAGTCACCGTTTACTTGCAATTGGGGAACTACAACTACAAAAGGCCCCAATGGCGAGTCACGGTTTACTTGCACCTGGGGCAACTACACCTACAAAAATAGCCCCAGTTACAAGTCAAGGTTTGAGTTCCAACTAAGTGATAGTTATGAGTCGAGGTTTCACTTGCAAGTGGGGCAAGTACAACCATGAAACGACCCAGTTGCGAGTCGAGGGTTGACTTGCAACAGACGCAACTACAACTACGAAAAAAGACCTAGTTGCGAGTCAAGGGCTAATTTGCAACTAGGGCTCATTTGTGCGTTGATGGTTATCTTACAACCGGGATAGTAAAAGGGACGGGCCTATTTGCGAGTTCATGATTAACTTGCAACTGGGATAGTAAAAGGGTCGGGCTCAATTGCGTATCGAGGGTCGACTTGCAACTAGGACAGAGAAATGTGCCTCCCTCAATTGCATGTCGGAGGTTGAGTTGCAACTAGGCATAAAAATCCCTCCCTCACCCCCAGTTGCATGCCGAGGGTGGACTTGCATTTCAAACAAAAATGTTTAGTTCCAGTTGCGTATCGAGGTTGATTTTCATCTAGGAAAAAAAAGGGTGCCCCCAGTTGCATGTTGGGGTCTGAAGTTGCAACTAAGACAAAAAGAGCCCCCCTCCCCGGTTGCGTCTCGATGGTGGACTTGCAACTAGAACAAAAATGAAGTTCGAGCCAGTTGCATATCGACGGTAGACCTTCAACTGAAAAGGTGGGGGCCTTCGAGTTGCTTGCTAGGGGCGGAGTTACAACTGGGACAAGAAAAATATTAGGACGCCTCAATTGCATGTCGGAGGTGGAGTTGCAAGTAGGAGAAAAAGGTTCTGTGTCCATGGTGGACTTGCAACTGGAACAAAAACTGAGTCGGACCCTGGTTGCATATCGTGTGTGGATTTGCAACTGGACCTCCAAATTGCATGTCGGAGGTGGAGTTGCAAATGAGGAAAAAAATGGTCTGCCTGCACTTGCATATTGAGGATGGACTTGCAACTACAAAAGGCGGACCCGATTGCACGTTAGGGGTGGAGTTGCAACTGGGACAAAAAAATGTCCACGAATTTGGGAAAATATCATGATTTTGCAAAAATAAAATAAAAATAAAATTTAAAAAACATGATTTTTACAAATAGATCATAGTTTTATGAAAAATTCATGACTTTTTATTTTATAAAAAAGATAAAATATTAAAAATCATGAATTACTGACCGACAACCCTCCTTGCCCCCTTAATTGCAGCCTCATTGCGTGCTGCAGTTGCGTGTTGAAGATGAACTTCTAATTGGGACAAAATGAGTCGCCTCAGTTGCGTGTCAATTGTGGACTTGCAACTAGGAAAAAAATGGGTTGGGCCCGAGTTGCATGTCGAGGGTGGAATTGCAACGGAGATAACAAAAATGGTGGGCCTCCATAATTGCATGGTGGGGTTGGAGTTGCAACTGGACAAATTTGTTGGACTTCCAGTTGTGTGTACAGGATGGACTTGAAAATGGGACAAAATGGGTCGGGCTTAGTTGCGTATCAAGCGTGGACTTGCAATTGGAACAGAAAAAGGTGGGACCCTCAATTGCATGTCTGAGAGAAGTTCCGACTAGAGACGAAAATCCCCCCGACTCCTAGTTGCATGTCGAGGGTAGACTAGCAATTCGAACAAAAAATGGTTAGGTCCCAGTTGTATATCGAGGGTGGATTTGCATCTAGCACAAAAGGGGTGCCCTCCCAGTTGCATGTCGGGTGTGAAGTTGCAACCGAGACAAAAAATGCCCCCCCCCCCCCCCCCACCCCCCACCCCCCCCCCTGGGTGGGTTTGCAATTTGCATGTCAAGAGTGGACTTGCTACTAGGACATAAATGGAGTTTGAGCCGTGTTGCATATCGAGGGTGAACCTTCAACTAAAAAGGTGTGGGGCTCCGAGTTGCATGTCGTGGGTGGTGTTGCAACTAGAAAAAGAAAAATGTCAGGCCTCCCCCATTTGCATGTCGAAGATGGAGTTGCAACTGGGAGAAAAAGGTTCGGACCGCGAGTTACATGTCCATGGTGGACTTGCAACTGGGACAAAAACTAGGCCTGGCCTCGGTTGTATATCGAGGACGGACTTGCAACTGGGGCCTCCAAATTGCATGTCGAGGTGGAATTGCAACTTGGGACAAAATGGATCGGCACCTCAGTTGCATATTGAGGGTGGACTTGCAAATAGAAAAAATAGACCCGGTTGCATCTTATGGATGGAGTTGCATCTGGGACAAAAATGGTTGCCCCCTCTACCGAGAAAAGCTTGCATGTCGAGGGTGGATTCGATATTAAGACAACAAGAAAATACGAGCCTGTGGTACCATGTCGGGTCTGGAATTGTAACTGAGACAAAAAGGGTTGGAGCCACCCCCACCCTCAGTTGCATGTCAAAAGGGTGCACTTGCAAGTAGGATTAAAAATGGATCAGACTCAGTTGCATATCGAGGGATGGACTTGCAACTGGGTCACAAAAGGCAATTATGTTTTATGTCGGAGGTGGAGTAACAACTAGAACAAAAAAAGGTCACCGCATGATTTAATCTATGATTGATCCATTAAGAACTTGCTTTGTAAGTTTTGTAGCATCTTAGGAGATACCTACAGAGTAAGCCACACTATTAACATTTATTAGGAATGCCTTAGAATTAAGAATTTCTCTTTTTCGCAAAACATATGCATCATCATTGTTTCAACTGTAACACCCTGGATTTTGCCCATTTTCTTTTTCTTTTGATTTTGGTCTGGATTTGCCTTTCTGTGGCTTAGTAGTCTTGCAACCTGGAGGGATCACCTTCGATTTCTCTTCCCAAGTGGCTTGCCAACTTCAAAACCATCCCAAGACCTTGTCATTTCCGTCTTGGACCAATCCCAATATTCTTTTTCTTGGGAATATTCATTTTTCTATTAAAGGAATAACCCTGTTGTCCTGGGTTGTGAAGCAACCCACATTTTCATCATTCCAAAAATTCCCAAATAATTCTCATAAATTGTTTGCGTCAGATCTTCCACAAATATGTCAAAATCCTTCCTTGCCATGTTAATAAATATTTCACAAATATTCCTTTTCCTAGTCTACCCCGGGTGGCAAGTTGAGACGCAAGTATTCTTTATATTTGCTTGCTTGGTCTCAAACTTTTTGGGCATTCTTTCCTATCCATATCATTGCCACATGCCAAAATTCAACTTCATTTGGATAATAAATCTCCCTTGGCAAATTTCCAAAGTTTTTGGTCAACTGGAAGCTTTGTGAAGCAAGAGCTAGCTAGGAGTATCCAAATGAGTTAAAATTTTGCAAGCATCTTCATATCATGACTCTCCACCAAGTTTCAACCCTGTCCAATCAACTATGTGACCACAGCCTCAAATCTTGATTTCTGGTCAGATTTTCACATTGTGAAGCAACTATATTTTATATTGCTCCATAATTGCTGAAAATTTACCAGGGCATTCTCCTACCCATATAATCTATCTCCACAAAATTTGGGCTCAATTCATCTTCCCAATAATTCCCTAGAATTTTTCTAAGATTCTGGTCAGAGAGGTTCATTGTGAAGGAAGTACCATTTTGGCTTGTCCAAATGGCATGAAATTTTTATGGCACTCTCATCTGACCAAATCATCATGTTCTACCAAATTTCAGCTCAATCCCATTTGATATGTGAGTGGCACATCAAGGTTTGTCTTCTGGACCAGATTGGTTAGTTGCAAAGCAACTATATTAAATCTTGGTCCATATCTCTCCAAACTTCCCAGGACTGTAGTCCTTCCTACCCTAACACTCCCAGACATCAACTTTAACTCTTATCACTTCTCTGTTGATCATAGAGACGTGGTCCATTTTGCTGCTAGAAACTTGTTGACCTTGGTTTAGTCACACCAGTGCTCTCTCGTGCCTTCCAGCTGCTCAAGTGGAGCAAGGGAAGGAAGGAGAACGTCCCAGACACGGTTTGGCATCGAGCAGGGCATGGAAACGCCGTGGCCATGCGGTGACCACGCGTCTGGCATGCCAGCCAGCATGCTCTAGCAATGGAACCCCTCGGGTTCGTCCGTTCCTCCTCCTCGCCACCTAGCCATGTCCAGAGGCTTCGCCTCGTCATCGTCCTTCGCTCTGGATCACTCTCCCCCCCAGATTCTTCCTCCTTGCGCCACGGCGATCGCCGCCACTGCTCTGGCCGTGACCACCGTCGTCGTTTTCCTCTGTCCCCTTCTTCCCGATCCCTCTCGAGTGCTCCTGAAGCCCCTCCACTCCTCCGCGAAGCTGCCCGACGCCAGAAACCGCCAGCCACGGCGGCCGTCCCGATCGCCTCGGCCGCCCTGGCTATATATAGCCGCGGCCCGAGCCTCCCTGAGCCCCATCACTACCAGCAGCGGCCTCCTCCCTTCCCCAGATGCCTCCCCGACCCCTCACAATCTCGCCAGAGCCTCTCCTCGCCTCCCATCACCGCCGTGGCCGCCGACGACCCACTCCTAAATTGGAGCAGCCCGACCACTCCCTCCTTTCCCAGCTTCTCCAGTATATCGCCACCTCCACCAGGAAGCCGCCCCGGAGTCCTCCCCCTCCTCTCCTCGACTGTGGTCGCGAGCTCACCAATGGCCGAAGCCAGCCTCCGCCGCTGCCGATGCCCTACCTGCCCCCGTGCTCCCCGGCGACCGTTCTGCCCACGGATGGGTATAGCCCAATCCCCTGAACACGCTGGTAGGTCTAGCATCGCGAGAGGTGGCCGGAGTCGCCGGTTATCGCCGCCGGGCACCAGCTCTGCCTCGGCCTGGAGCGGGCGAGCGAGGTATATGACGACACGCCCAGCCCCTGCCCGCGGGCCCGACTCGCCAGGGACTGAGCCTCTCCCGTTGTTTTTTTTTAAAAGAGGGCAGTTGTTGGGCCGGCCCACGTGGAGCAACAGCGGCCGCGCAGCTCGGCCAGTGCCCAGGCGCCAGACGCTTTCAGCCCAGTATGGCCCAAGATCACAGTGCAGTTCATTCTTTTTCCAGGAAAAAAAACCGCTGAGGACCCAAAAGTAAATAAAGTATTCACAGATAGGTCCCTGGCAGAAAAACCGTCACATCTTTTTGCTCGGAACTCCGATCGAGGTGATTCCAAAGCCCACTTCTTCGTCTCTTTGAGCCCGTCATGTTGGTATCATTTTCATAATGTTTTGAAAATATGAAAATGACCATTTTGCCCTTGCCCGTAAACAGCCCCCTCCGAGAGAGAACTGTTTCCGGCAATCATTTTCGCGGATTCTCCGCACTTCTTCCCGATGGTTCCTTCATCTCCAGGCAAGCCACAACTCTCATCTGCATAATTGCATTGCAATGTCATAGTTTAACTATTTACTTTAACAGCAAGTATAAGTTAATTGTGAAATAAATTGGATTATACAATGCTTGAGTAAATTCTTGGATACGTGACTACCATGTTGAGTACCGGGTTGTTAGTAACTAGTAGCTTGCCCACTCGTTGATGCCATGATGTTGAGATTACCGTCTATGATTATTTTGGGTTTCATCCGACAAGTTGTAGGTATGAGTTAGTAGGAGTGGCTTAAACATAGTGGCTATTGGATTACTAGTTGGTTAATGTTTTCACTTGGATTACTATGATATCGGAGTGTCAACTATAACAGAGATATTATTCGGAGATAGGATACTTCCTGGTTGATCCAGAGTCACCTGTCCGGACTTATCCGTGCAGCCACATTTGCCGGTATGGGATGGCCTTGACTTGGTCTGATCGCGTGCTCTTTCACCGGTACCGCTCGACAGGGAAGGTTATGCGTGCGCGCTACCCTAGCCCGGTAGGCGGCGATAACCTTGTGAGCCCAGTTGAGTTGTATGGTACCAGGTCCCCGTTTGGGACAGTTTGTTGGCCATGACGGTGGCAGGTGTCATGCGGTGACACAGGGGCCACCCAAGGCAGGACTCCGGGGAAGGATGATCGCCGGTGGTACGATGGGAGAGTCACGGGTCAAGCGGGTTTCGTTGGAGCAACGCTGGTCCACCCGAATGGGATCACGAGGTCAGGTGCTCCATGTTGTGGGTAAAGTGTACAACCTCTTCAGAGTGTAAAATCTATTCGAATAGCCGCGTCCACGGTATTGGACAGTCCGTCCAGACCTTACTAGGTGGTCAACCATAGTAGTGATAATGATGGAAGAACTCGTCGTAAGATCGGAAGTACTCGGTGGATCGTGAGTATTCTAAAGGTTGTGAGGCAACCCGGAAGAGAGTAAGTTTGTCAGACTTGTCGTGCAGATGGTATCAGGAATATGATATGTTAGCCATGGGATGGCTATGAGATGAGTGGCCGGATGACCACAGGATTTGGATTGGACTTGGAAAAGATTCGGATTGGATCCTGAGATTATTCGGAGTATGGATTAAACTACTTAATTTGCTTTACCTTACTGCATCTACTTCAGTAGCTATCTTGCTATGATGTTGTCTTGCCTTCATGCTGGTGTTTGTTGTGAGCTTGCGAGTACATTCAAAGTACTCACCTGGCGTGTCATGCCAGTTTGCAGGTCATGCCGTGATTGCTTGCTTGTCGAGGATCCTAAGTTTGCGAGCTAGGATACGCGTTCTAGCCAGAGTCCCTGCGGAGTGGAGTCCATCACCGCCATCGCTGTTCCGCTGCCGAGAGAGTTACTCCGCTGTTATCATAGAGCTACCCCGGGCAGGCGTAGTGTCGCCGTGCCGATGTAATCCACGTACCCTTTGTAACTATAACCATTGTAATAAAGAGCTGATATGTTCTATGCCAACAGTGCCGTATTCTAGAGGACTTGTCCCTGGGCTGGAATACGGGGCGTTCTGGTCTTCTCTGAGCCGGGGTGCCACATCAAGGCCATGGATGCCTCTTCAAGCACATGCCACCCACACACGTGTATTACTGTCATACTGTAGCTTATAAAACGATTTACAACTTAGCAAATTTTGATACAACATAACAAAGGTACAAATTTGTATGTTCCCTATAGACAAGAGTGTGCAGGTTTGGAGATATAGCTAAATTTAAAACCAAAAATAAAATTTACCAAATCATCTAGATGTATATTTTGTGTTCTAAGAAAAAACTTGAGTTCACATCTACTTACATGTGTAATTTCATAATTTAATTCAAAATGTCCAATCAGACTGTTCTTAAACCTTTACCTATTTGCTATAAGAGACCAGAGCGTCTCATTAATGATTTTTTGTAAAAGCTTATATGAAAAATCAATTGATGTACACGAACATATAGGCACCAATATTGAACAAGAAATGGATCGACATGCACCTTTGAGTGACACTTATGCATTTCTCAGCTTTAATTCGGCCTAAAAATTTCGTAACCACAATTTCTATTCATATTATTATCATTAGACTATCAAACCTTCTTTGAGTTATCAAAATTTTACACTGTCCAAGTTTTCTCTGAACTTTATCTTATATCTTAACTACACACATTTGTACATTCAACTCTCCTTTTTTATGTCTTTCTCAATTAGTTTGCAAGATCATATTTTCTTCAGTATATTACTTACCAGGAACCTAATTTGTTTTACAAACTAATGGACTGTTGTTGTGTTAATTAGCAGAAAACCAAGTGAATGCCAATACATCAAGGGCCGAATCCTCTCAAACATCGGTATAACATTGTTTAAGCCCATTCTTATTGACGACTTTGAATGCAAGAAAAACATGAAAACCATACAATAACAAAATAACAGGAAGCCTGATCTTATAGGAGGCGCAAACACATGACAATTCCGCGACGGTGAAGAAACACGCACTCCACAGGACCCGAGAATGCTATTGGACTAACTTTTATTAAATTCACTATCTTTTTATAGTAAATCGCAACAATTAGTACCTTAGAAAGAATTGCATGGTTCACTTTGTCTATTTCTGGACTATTATTACTGTTTTATGAAAGGTTTAGCCTACAACTATTCCTTGGAGATGACGAGATTTATTTATCATACCGAAAATGGTCAATAGGGTATTTCTCATTATGTGTTACTAAAGGGAAGCATAATTTCAAGGAGGAGGTCGTAAAGTGGGGAACAAAATGATAAGCTTACTCTCCATCTTATTGATTTATTCCTTCAGAATGCCATGAACACTTACTTCTGAAAGAACAACATTTACTAAGTGAACCGAATATATTGCTATTTATTAAATTATTTAGTCGCACTATAAAGTACATGCATTTCCCATATTTCAAAAATAATATATACATGGCTCAATATGGTAAAAAAAATATCCGGTCATATCAAGAGATTTAGTACGTATAAGATTTACACTGTTTAAAAATGAAACCTATATATTATATAAACAAATGTATGGCCACTAATCATAAAAATAGAGTTTGTATGGCATGCACAATTAGAAGGTAAATGACAAATCGACACCATATATATTCACTTATATAAATAAATAACCAGAAATACCTAATACAAAACTATGTATGCACAATTCTTATATTTGTAATGTCATCAGATATGCCTCCAATTTTTCTTTAGATAAACCAAATAATATATATGTTCTCATTATTAAACATTATAAAATGCTAACCCGTGCATCGAGCGGGCCAGCTAGTTACCATAACATTGTTTGCAGCCTCCCATCTAAACTTACATCCCTAAATCCATTTTAGGTGGGGGAGGGGGGGGGGCTACAATTCTGTCTAAATCCCGCACCTCATGTTTTTTCATTCCATTTTCTCAACAAGAAAACACAGAAATAGTTGATGGTGGATAGGAAATTCAGTCGATCGACAGCAACAATTTGAGTGGGTTTTTGTGCAAGATCCTAAAGCTGGGACAGTTGGGAGAGGATTGCAATTGTTCGTAGACATGGAAAAAATGCAACCATTTCCCGCTTCTGCTGCCTCTTGCAAGGGCGTGTACAGTGTTGCTATCCAGTGAGTGCCATGTAGGATAAATGCTCAGGTGGAGGGAGAGAAACCATAAAAAAAGACTTGTCCTCTCTTAGTTAAGATGTGATCTCTTAGCAATAATATCTCTCACTACATATTTTTTTGTATATCTAGTTACTAGGGATAAGACTAAGAGATCATTCATCGTACATCATTTTTTATTGCTATGTCTAGATAATGTGACTGTTTAAGATAAGACTACCTTGTCAACCAATGTACATGCCCTAAATCATGGAAATGAGTCCAACCATTTCCCCTTCTTCAACTCCTCAAATAATATGGTTACTTTTGTAAAACTCCATACCTCTCTTGTCGGATATATGAACAAAAGAATCTTATAGTACCCTTGTTTTCATCTTTCTCCGGATCAAATGAATTTTCTTTAGGGTTATAAGTTACTAGTCATCAACAAATGCGTCTGCACGGGCTAGCCAATTTTAGATAGAATGATGTTATTAGCACTCTATTGTATGCGGATATTATCAGCACTAAAAATCATTAAATGAGCATACATATGAGAAAAGATTACATGAAATTACCCGCAATTGTACATTGGCTCCCATGTGACCGAAAGGAATTTATTTCAATAAAGGCTTGGATTTATATTCATGTTTATTAAATATATTAAGTTAAAAAACTTTATTTCTATCAATAACTTAGGGCTCCGATGAACTCAGTTAGCAAATATAGTAAGGATATTTGTGAATATTACCATTTTCTCTACACCTTTAATTATATAGGTGAGCCTAAATATTGCGTGCTTCAATAATGCATGGTCTAGAACCTTGGTGACACTCATGTATCATGCATGACATATTTTACAAAACCCAAATGGCTCCTTGGATCTAATGTGTCAAGTTAAATAGGTCGAACCACATTTTCAAGTGTAACAATGGTCTATGCAAGGTTTAAGAAATATTTTTTTATAGGTCCCGTAGATAGAAAAATATGTTAATCTTCTATGTTTATTATTTCAAAACATCAGATTTGAAAAAAAAATTGTTGCCCACAATGACATATTTCAAGCCCAACACCGTATATAGAGATGCAATACATATTAAAATGGTGGATTCGTCGAGGGAAATACATGGGTAACTTATCTCAAGTGATAACCACCGACCGTTTAGTGCAATATGTGCCGAATTCACATTTCTATTTGCATTATTATCATTATTTTTAATGATTGACTGTATTGTTTCAATGATGAAACATGAGGCAAAATGCCAACTATTTGATGCATGCCACGCAAAAAGTATTAGGTGTTATCATTTCACTTACTGTTTAAAGAACAACCATGCAAGTGGCCAAACAAAAGTAGAGTGCACAAATGTAATACCAAGTACACTCCCCAGTTGTGTTGGGTTACAGATCTGCTGAAACGGCCAATGCAACGTGGACTACTAATCGAGGTGAGCCGGCAGAGCGAATCTTGGGGCATGTAGACCGTGACGATAACCTGTGTAGTGGTATGGTAGTATAATCACAACTTCCGCTAATATGTAAAGAAAAATGCAGCAGCGGTACTGCTATAGTATTTACTATATATGATCATATAGCATGTGAGTCCGTGATCAGAAAAAAAAAGAATTTACTCCTGTCAAAATTGCTGATAAATGCTGCAAAGACATAGCCGTAGCACTGACCTATAAATCGGAAGAGTGATAAAGGGACCTATACATAGTACTTTGAAGGCAAAAACATTATACAAAACGGTATGCATTGACCATACTTAGCAGCAGTAGGGTACAGTTAAGGCAATAGCGACTGACATATCCTATATAGAAAGAAATGGAGTATGCCATCTAAAACATGAAGGCATAAACATCTGTAAAACCATTAATTATTCCTATGCAGCTACTTGAAGCTAACTCTGCAGACAATGGTTTTAAATCTGATACCTGATGTAACAACTAAAAAGGCTACAATTTTAGTATATAAATATATGAACAAAAATTAAATTTCTTAGCCTAGTACCACTTTGCAACGGATTGATGATTAATGAGATATATACCATCATCGGATATTATTTGTCATACACTGGAAAAAAACAAACACATCATCGATCTTGTACGTAAGAAATGACATCAACTAATTTGGTTGGCCATGTAAAAAGAATTAACTCGGTTCCCTACTATATAGATTTTGTGCTTCTGCTGGAGGCCATGCAGAGCACCCCAACTGGCATGCGTCCTCATCTTATATATGGCACACAATGGAGTCAAGGGGAATGCTTACTCAGTTCCCTACTGTATATTTCTGTCTTCCATGCTGAATTTGATGATGGAGAACACAGCAGGGATAACGTACGACACCACCAGTTCGCTGCAGTTTCTTTACTCGGCATAGTCTACTTCAAATTGTCGTCGGTACACGTCTCCCGCCGCACCAACCATCATGAGATGATTCAGTAATTGTCCTAGCTCAAAGATATATGCTGGGATACGTGGTCAGACATCAGATCAGAACCAGAAATATGAGCAGATTAAAGACCGGAAAAATATCATGGGGAGATGCTAGATTGAACCGTGACCTTTCTTTCCATATCCATTGCTCCCTCGACCTAGCAGGTGTTGTTCTCCCCTCCTCCCTCACCGATTCCCATGGCCGCTGTTCTCCTCTCTTCTGATTCCAACAACGGGATGCGTTCCACCTAGGAGTACAACATGTGTGCCACCGGTGAGGCATATAGTCCATCCATCGTTCTAAGTCCGCTTCAGTTCGGCCTCTCTTCTTCTCTCTTTGATGTGACAATTTCCTGTGGTCTGTAGTCCTGAAAAGTGGGAATTTGATGCTTAGGTCGGCATGAAGAGGAGAGACAAAAGGATTACCGAGAGGAGGGATTGAATCGTGGCCTTTTTAGCACAGGGACTACAGCGTGGATGATGCTGAAGTACACAACGGCATGTGGAGCGCATGCTGGAGGAGCAAAGAAGAGCGGCGACGTGATGGATTAGGGGCTGTAGGGGAGGTGTTTTCCTCGGCAACCGGCTGGAGAATTCAGGACGAATCATGCGCATGTGAGAGAGCTGGAGAGAGTACGTCAAGGTACTTCATCTGCCTAATCGTTTATAACGTCGTGATACAGAAGAGATCTTTTTTCTAAACTAAGAAGAGCCTTTCAAAAATACTAAACTGAGAAGAGATCAATACAGAAGAGATAGTCATTTTTTTTTTAAGTTAGAAGAGATCTTCTTTCGTGAGAATAGGAAACAGAACTGACTAGTCACAGTCCAAGACTCCTGGACTTTTTGCAGATATAATTATGCTGATTTCTTTATAATCTTGGACGTACAATTAATATCCAACGGTTATTGTAATGAGTTTTTTAGGATTAACGTGGAGGCTCTAATGGTGCTTCCAATTAGTAAATATAAGATATAAGATAGCTGCAAATGATCGACTTACGCATAAAGATGGCACGCCTAGTATCATTTAATATATATATATATATTTTTAGAAGTGGCGATGAAAGGAACTAGAGCTATATTTCATTGGTCATAACAAATGAACATCTTTTTTACGAAAATAAATAACAAAGGAACATAGATTGCAGAGCCAAGCGGGGAATGCTCGATTAGCTTTTTTTTTTTTAAAGGAGGATCGCCCCCGGCCTAATGTTCGATTAGCTAGAAAAAGCATTGGACACATGTTGCTGCTTACATCAAAATAACAAGTTATACAACAAATGCATATGGGATAAATCTCTAGAAGACTTGGTGCTGATTGAAGCTATTCTTGGGCAAAACATGATGATTAAGATCATAGTCTTGACCCGCACTCGCAAAGTAATCTCCAAAGCCAGGATCGTTTTGCCCCGCAGTAGCGAAGTCGCTGAACGACTCGAGGAGCACTTGAAGTTCCGGATCCTCGACGTCGAAGAACTGCTCCTGTGGCAGGCCAGCTTCATGGTCAATCACCGGCGGTATGGGGACGTACTTCTCCGGCATGCAGAATTCTTGGTTCGTCAGCGGCGGAACCGTGCCATAGTCAACAAACTTCTCCGGGAAGTGGGTTTCTTGGTCGATCTGCAGTGGCATGATAATGCCATCATCCATGCCCGATGCGGTAGAAGTCGGAGAGAAGCCGCCAACATCAGCAGGTGTTTGCATAGCTTGATCATCAAACTGCTGTGTCGTCGTCTCAGTGTAGAGTTCTTCATAGTTCCTAGTTGGCTCTGCTTCTCCTTCCGCCACGACATAGCTAAACACCTGGGGTTGCATCATACCGTCATCCACGGCCGACACAAGGGAGTTGACGAGAATCCCGGCAAGCAGCCAACATCAATCAATGGTTGCGTATCTTGATCATCAAACTGCTGCGCCGCCGTCGCCACCGCCGCCGTTGCGCTATCACAGTCGTCGACATAGCCGTCGGGCACCCATTTCCGCTTCTGGCCGTAGCCGCTAAAGGAGATCTTGCACACCTTGATGGAAGCGCAGTCGCCCGGTGCGACGACGGAGTACTCGAGCATGACCCACCCCGTGCTGCCGGTCCTCCTGCCGACGCCCCACTGATAGTTCATCCTGTACACCTGCCATGCAAAGGTCTCCCCGCCGAGGCGCAGCTGTTAGACTTAATCTTGATTCCTTGTATCTGCATGTTTGAGTTTTGCATGTAGTTTGGTCTAGGAGTAGAGAGTCCTGCTAAGTTTCAGCGAAGGTGTGACGAGGAGGCGAGATGCCGCGCTGCCGTGCGATGCGGTGAGTATAGCGAGATGCCGAGGCGGTGTGAAGCCGTGGCGCTGCGTGAAGCGGCAAGTCGCGCAAGGGGCTGAGCGTGACAAGTTGCGCCGGGTGATCCGGTAAGCTCTTGTCCGGTTGTTAGATGCATGCGTACGGATGCTAGCCATGTGACTTGGTTGGTTTGTTAACCCGCATGACTGGCTGGGTGGCCGTTGGAAGTCTGGCGGAAGTGCTGGACGTACGTGCAAGTAGATAGATATTTGTTAGTTGCATGCATGAGCCGGTAGCTACACAGCTGCGTCTTGTTGACCTTTGAGAGATTCCAGGAGATGTTGTGCGTGGAGTTTGTTGGGTTAGTGGCGTAGTAGATGGATTAGTGGATTAGTGGCCGAGAGTGCCGGCTAGTCAGGGTGTGCGTGAGGCAAACCTCCTGTGTATATAAGTATGGCATTGAGTTAATGAAAAGATGAAGGCTGTGAGGGCTGGGTAAGAAACATGTAGCCACTGTGTGCTCACCTAGGAAGTCTCTTTGGCAAAGACAATGCGTTCCTCTTCCTTGGTGAAGGGTGTGTGTGTACGTGTGTGTTTTCTGCGTAGTGTGTGTTCTTGAGAAAGACAAGAGAAGGAGAGAGAGTTTTGTGAGGCAGCTCGAGGAAGAAGAAGAAGCGGCGCTGCGAGAGGCGGCGCCAACAGCAGCTTCCCCTTGTTGTCGACCTTCATCCCGACCCACGTCCCGCCAGCACAGGTGCGGACCTTGCGCTTGCGGCTCTTGGCAGGGTCGCCGGACGCGAAGAAGAAGGCATGTTCCACGTCCACCTCGTCCAGCCCCTTCCGCTCGAAGAGCTTCCACGGTGGCGCGCTCCGTGGGTCCTCGTCGATGATCACGCCGTCCAGCGGGAGGGGCTGGCCGCGCAGGCGTGGGATGAGGTAGAACTCGATCACCTCCTCGTCGGCCGGCATGAACTTGTAGCCCGGCGTGAGGCTCCGGATCTCAGCAACCGGGGCCATACTTTTCTTGGATGGAACTAGATAGGGTATTGATTGATTGTGATCGAGGATTGCTTGTCGTGTATTGCTAGCTTTACCTGTATATATATAGACTGACAACCCTAGCTACCTAGCTAGCCCCCACGTGAGTATGCGCTCATAGTATGTGGCTTGCGATCGGAGCACGTGTACTTAATTTGTTCGGTTAGCTCGTTTTCCAACCCATCGTTTGGTCTTAGGGTAGCGATCGAACACGTAATAAGATGTTCCGGTTATCAAAAAATAACACATAAGACGTCCGGTTATAAAAAAACAAATAAGACGTTCGGGTTATCAAAAAAAGAAGGTATGACGTCCGGTCACTACAATTTCTGAAATGAAATGCAGTGGAAAGTAAGGTCTTTTAGGAATCTAACACAGAACGTTCTATAAAAGTAAGGTCAAAGATTTGTTTTTTATTTATAGAAAAAATAAGGTTAAATATTTTCTAGGACGACGCTAGGCGTCAGCCGGCTGATATACCATCACAACCCTCCGCTTGTGCTATAGCAATTATCCACCACACGCCTTGCGTCGCGGCATGGGCAGGACACCACTTTAGCAAAGGCGCCCCTAAGCACCGGCGAGCCCTTGTAGGACCGACTTGCATCACGACGGTGCCCTTCAGCACAAGATCATAGCAGAGCGGCCGGACACCCCCCCCCCCCCTAGCATACACAACCATCGCATGTTCGACACAAGCCGACTTCAACACCAATTTCTCCACAAATGCAGCAAACCGTCCCTCATCATCCGACGTTTACGGCGGTGGTAGCCTGCCTTGTAGCAGCTTGGCAGCCACCCCCAAGCGGTAGCTCTGGGCCAACCTTGGATGATGCTAAGAATCAGTAGGCTAAGGGCTTTCTCGGATGAGGCTAAGAGTCAACCAGCTGATATATACCATCACAGCCCTCCGCTCATGCTCCAGCGACCCTCCACCACACGGACAGCCTTGCAGCACCGGCAGCAGGTCATCGCAGCAAAGCCCCCCAGCACAGCAGAGCCACCTACAACACCGTCTTTAAAAAAATTAGGTAAATTTGTGATTAATTCCAGTAAATAATTCATGGCTAAGACAATTATTGTTAGCATGCTAGATGAACATAACAACTGCATCGCACATGCAACAGCTATCACAATTAGAGACATGATCATATCACGATGCACCTATTGATTGTTCGTACATGAAGTAGTTGTGGTTGTTACAAAGGCGGGACGACGATGTTGGTGAAGAGCACTCGAAGCACACCTCGCCTTGGAGGTAGATGATCCATGATGACAAAGGCGAGCAGTCACGTGAAGGGCTTCCCAAAAACCTAATTCGTCCTCTGTCGGTGTATGATCACAAGGACTAAAGATCCCGGAGACCTGCTCTCCCGCTCGCCGGTGTGCACCGGCGCAAGTAGCAAGAGGAGCAAAACCCTAACTTGTTTTGGTCTATCTTTGGCGGTGGCCGGTAAGACATATATGTAGGAGAACCTACAAGGTCTTATGTCGTGATCATGATCTAAACCTACCAGGTTTTCAAAACTTAATGATCAAGAAACCAACTAAAAAACATACTGGTCAAGAAACCAAAAAATAAAACAGCAAAATGAAGTCGCGCTCCTGCGAGGCCACAGACCGGATTTTGGTGGACCATTAACGCGCATGTCGCATCTCGCACGCCCGCGCCCTTAGCCCCGAGTCATGCCCATGCGTGCATTGTGGTACGAGGTGTGTCCGAAGGTGCTTTAATGACACATAACATGTACATGTTGTTTATATTTGAACCAATAATTAGCATGTGTAACTTATTTGGGTGCAAGATCTATTCGAGCTGTGATAATCGATGTGTTTTTATGCAAAGATCCATAGGTTATATTTAGTTTAGGCAAAGTTATGTTTATCTAGCATATAGGATATTTTTGAATTAACATGCATTTTTTGTTTAAAGTTAAAATAATAATTAACATGTGGGCCTATTTTTGTGTGACATTTATCGAAATGTTATACGCCGTAAGCATACTTATATTTTTTCCATTTTACATGCTAAGTTTATATTACATTGTGATAGTTTTGATAACTTTTTTCATCATTTTCTAGACTAACCTATTAATTCAGTGCTAATTGTTAGTGGATGATTTCTGGACTCAACTATTCAATTTTTTTTTTTGCATCACGAAGCTTCCAAGGAGCACCGGAGCCAACCGAGGTCATTCTATGGGCCCCACGAGGTTAGTCATGGTCATGTGGGAAGGGTCTCTGGGCCACACAGGGGTTACCTCCTTCACCTCTTTCTTCCTAGGCTTTATATTGTTCTAGAACCCACCAAAATAATTATTAAGGATTTCTTTTCCGCCACCACAACTCTTTGTTTTGCCGCAATCCAATCTGGAGGCCTTAATAACAACTCTATCAAAAGTGTAATTCATCAAGGTGGCCATCTACATCAACCTTGTTGTCTCTACGTGATCACCCATGACTAATTTTCATTCGACCATGGGTCCATAGCAGTACCTCGATGTCAATCTCTTCCTTGTTTATCAATTCAATGCTCACATGATCTTCCCTACATGACTGTCGTCCATTTGATGTAATCTTTATTGGTGTGTTTTTGGCGGTGTGATGAATTTACACTTTATGATTAGATCTATATATAATTCTTTGTTGGATTCTTATGAGTTCTTTGTTGCATAATTTATAATCGTATATGATCTCCAATTTATTAGGCTTGCACTAGCCATGTTTAGATGAATGATCTCAAGAAGTTTTGCATACACAACTAACTTCTCGAGGGAAAAAATTACTACAAACCTTTGCACTTGGGGGACAAGCACCTTCCTAGATTAGAGGAAGCAAATATTTTTCTAGCACCTTTAGGGTACTAGCACAGGTCATACACTCCTATACTCTACTTCCTTTTTATCCATCCTTCTTAGCTACTTTGTTATTAGTTGTTATCTTGCTTTCTGCTTTCCGAAAAACAGAAAAAGCACAAAAAAATTCATTATAGGAAGTAGTTACTATTGTTTTAGGCTTGAAATCATGTCTATTTCTACTCAAAATACCAAACTATGTGACTTTAAAAGTAGTAATAATGATGATTTAATTAGCACACCAATTGCTTCATGAGCAACTAGTGCCAAATGGTATGAAATCAAGCCCGCTTTATTGAACTAGCTCGGTAATGAAAGAACAATTCTCTTGTTCTTATAATGAAGATGTTGCTTCTCACTTAGTAATTTTTTGGAACTATGTGATATGCAAAAATATAAAGAAGTGGAGTCTATACTATCAAGTTGAAACCTTTTCCGTTCTCACTAAGAGCTAGCGCTGGAGAGTGGTTGGTACCTCTGTCCAAGAATAGCAGTAATTCGTGGATTAAATGGCTAATAGTATCGCCCTGCTAAAATTATTCAACTAAGGAATCTTATCTCAAATGTTAAACAACTTGAGCATGAGAATGTAGCCCAAGCTTGGGAAATATTAAAAATAATGACTAATAATTACCCTGCACATGGTTTAAGCGAGTGGATAATTTTGTAAAATTTCTATGATGGCCTTAACTATATGTCCAGAAATTTGCTAGACTCTGAAGAAGGTGGCACCTTTATAGCTAACACCTTAGGGAATGCTGCTAAGATTCTTGATGAGATGACATCAAACTAGTCCCAATGACATATTGAAAGAGCTCCAACTAGTAAGAATGTAAATTATGCTGACGAGATCTCTTGTTTGAATGAAAAGGTTGGTATGATTGTGTATATGCTTGCTTCTAAACATGTTCCTAATGATCCTAAAGATGTTTCTATTGCTGCACTTGTTGAACAAAATAATGATTAAGTTAACGTGAACTTCATTAATAGAAGAAAATTAAATAACAATGCATATAGGAACAAATTTGTACTCCCTCCATTTCCATAACAATTTCATTATTGTACATGAACAAACCACATCCATAAGATCGTCATAATTATACTAAATATTTCATAACCATTAGGTCTCCTTAATGGTCAATTTACACAACTGTGTCTAAATAGATCGTACCCGTTAGATCTAACTAATCACACCTAAATAGATGACATCCATTATATTTGCATATTTCATAATTGCATCAAACGGGTACGATTTAAACATGTTAGTTTTCACTACATACATCGATGCTAATCTAATGTAACAGATATGTACATACAGTGGGTATAGGAAGCACATAGTCAACGAGAATATTCTTCTTATCATGTACTCCCTCTGTCCACTTCTTGTGCCTAATACATTTTTTAAGATTGCCTTTGACCTTTGATGTAATTAATAATATATGAGATGTGTGATATAATAATTATATGAGTACAAACTTCTTGCACATAGGAATTTGACGGTATGCTTTGTGTAACATGCATGTAATATATGACTGCTCTAACCCGTGGTCAAAGGTAACCTCGAAAATTGTTTCATCCCTTTCCTCCTAGGTAACTAAAACTGAATATTACCTTCATTCATGTTGATAGCAACACCAACCGTTTTTAAGAACGGTCTTTTTAGGTTAATAGAACATGTTGAAACGCATTCTACATCCATTATAATGAAACTTAAGGAACATTCATTTATGAGTTTTAATACGAGCACATCATATAAAGCTTTAGGCATGATGGAAACACTTGGTCCTAAATCATACAAAGCATTGCACTCAATGTTATTAATGGTGATCTTCGTAGTAGGTTTCCAACCATCTTCTAATTTCCAAGGCACAGGAACTTCGTGCTCAAGTTTTTCTTCCCTGCATTTTAACATAGCTTCAGCAATATGTTGAGTAAAAGTTTTATTTTGTTCTTGAACATTAGGTGAATGAACTATAGCATGTAATACTTTAATAACTTCATTAATATAACAATCATTATAATCAAAAGTTTCTCCATCCAAACAGTGGCAAAAATACTATCTAAAATCTTGACCTGTCCAAGCCCACTTTTGACGATTTTACCACGAGATTGAACACTCTTCGAAGATGTGAGATTATTACCTCTCCAAGCCCAATTTATTTACGTCTGAAATAATGTTTAAATTGACGTAGTCCATCCTCCAAAGGGGTTTCAACACAACTGTCTCAGCAAATAACAAAGCCAGTAGATTTTTTTTTGCCAATCAAAGCCAGTAGATATATGGGCGTTTTAATTGACAAACTAGGCCGGGCTTTGATGGGCCAACCTAACATGATCAGTGGGCTGCACACTCGTGTTGATCAATCACGGTGCTCCGCCCTCCAATTTCCTAAAATGAAAAAAAATAACTCGGCTCTCCACTTCAGTCTCCAACCTCCGTTCTCCAGCACAACGGCGGGCGGACAGAAAGAAGGGGAGGCACAGCCGGCGACCCCGGACCTCCCCTTACTCTGCACCAAGCAGAGATTCGAGGTCAGGAAACCCCATTCCCTTCCTTTCTTTCGCCATCTCCTAGTAATAATTCTCGCTTTTGTGTTACTTCCTTTTTTTGCGGATACCCCTAGCCTGATATTTCCCTCCTAAACCCAAACTTCCCCGTACTCCAACAGTGGAGAGAGGAGAGAGGGTGCTGCGATAGGTGATGGATCCAGCTGAGATTCCCCACCAGTAACCTCCAGTTTCTCTCTTCATAGCTCTGTGTATGTGTATGCTGGATGAAATTAACCTATAAAAAATACCATTTCAGAAGTGTAGTCTGTGTAAAAAAAAAAAAAAAGAACAGATCAGATCAGAACTGTATCTGTATATGTATTATTATCAAACATGCAAAGACAGAAAATTTCTCTATACAATGTAAAGCGCTATAATAATGAGAAGATTCGCGAGCATCAGCGGGGATGCTATAATAATGTTTATCTTCATTTTGGAATCTGAACCTAATATTTGACGTTTTGGATTATGACACCACATGGGCTGATTGTTCAGGCTTTGAAAGAATATTTGCCAGTTCTTCTAGCTACCCAACTGAATCCTTTTAGAGTGGCTCCACGGTTACTGTCTTCAATTCTAGCAGCCACCACCGGAACTGTGTGTGGTATATACTCCAATGTTAAATGTTTGACCAGGTTCCTTAAGAACTAAGACACACCACGTTTTGATGATAAGCATCTGTCTCCTTTGGTCTCATTATTGGTATGCTGGACTATATAACCTGTAGGTTGTGCAGGTCTGCTCAATGGGTGGGCTCCAGGAGGATGTTCAAGCTGGTGTGATGCAAATGCAACAAGCGGTTTGCAAGCCGGAGGATGCCTCGAGGTAACGTTCAGCTTAATTTGTTTGCTTGTCTCTGTTCTGTAATTAGTTTTGGTGGTGTAAAACATATGAGGTTTCCCTATAATTGTTGCTACCTCTTCCCGTGCTTCTTCTGCATATGTGATTATCCAAGTATCCGTTTTCGTTTTCCTTTTATTTGGCTGTGCAATTGAGTATTATCTTGATGTTTTGAAGAGATATACGGCACACCCTTCTGTTCATACCGTAATTTTGTGAGAATATCAAGAGACGTGTAATTTTCTCTTTTTATTTTCTATCCGGTGCATTATTGCCCATTACTGTTTGGAATCTTGGCGTTATATGCATTTGTGTCCAATCAGAATGTCGTCCTTACAGCCTTCCCTTTACTCGACACACTCAACTGCAGCCACAGTAAATTACCGTCCTTTGAACTGCAGCCGTACCCTAAATTATTGTCCTTTCAGCCTTCCCATTGGCTGCCCAATAATCAGTCATTGAGAAACATTAAGTGTCAGCATATTGCCAGCACTTCCCCATCTATCTACTACCTTTCGCATCTATCTGGTTCCTGCAGATTCAAGATCTGGACTTTAGCCCTGCTCCAAGCAAAGCCATGGCCTCCGAACAGATGGTGCATATGAGTCAAGGACAAGGGGAAACTAGCTATGCTCGCAACTCCAGTTTTCAGGTTCAACACTCTTGATTAATTTGCTAATGTTTGTTCCGACAACCTTTTCCTATATTACTGAAATTTAAAAGACTAGAGGTGTTGATTTTTAGCAACTATTAAGCCAAAAGATTAGTCCAGATTTTCTGAAGGGCTACAACTCCATTGCAGAAGGCTGAGCAGAACAGGATGAAGTCCCTGATAGAAGCGGTCATCGCGGACTTATGCGGCAGCAGCAGTACCTTGTTGCATGGAAAGGTAGTAATCGCGGACTTGGGATGCTCCTCTGGCCCAAATGCGCTAGCACTGGTATCAACTGCCATCAATGCCATCCACAGCCAATGCCTTCACTTACAGCAGCCACCACCGGAAGTATGCGTGCTACTCAACGACCTGCCTGACAATGACTTCAACACGGTAGTGAAAAGCTTGGTCACGCTCCGTCAAATCAAGAATCCTGTTGTCCTGACCGGTGTCATACCGGGGTCGTTTTACGAGCGGCTCTTTACTAGTGACTCCTTGCATCTTGTATGTGCGTCCAACAGCTTGCAATGGCTCTCAAAGGTGAGATCTCAATGAATTGATCCAACTGGATTACTTGTGGGTTTTCTAAGTACTTACCTTTACAGGCTCCTGAAGATCTAACGAGAAACCGCATCCCAGCGTTCGACACTGATGAACATGTTAGGCGTGAAAGGCTCCCAATGGTCCGTGAGGCTTATGCACATCAGTTCAGGAAAGACTTCACACTTTTCCTGCAGCTGAGAGCCAAAGAATTGGTCCCGGGAGGCCGAATGGTTATTTCCCTAGTAGGGACGCGTTCTGATGTAATTGCCTCCAAATTCTTTCTTTTCCCAGGAATTGTAGCTCAGATTCTAAGTATCATGGTCGCTGAGG
Source organism: Thinopyrum elongatum (assembly GCA_011799875.1). Lineage (NCBI taxonomy): Eukaryota > Viridiplantae > Streptophyta > Magnoliopsida > Poales > Poaceae > Thinopyrum > Thinopyrum elongatum. Next base: position 590,845,569 of record CM022299.1, on the reverse strand, counting down.
TACATTTTTTTTTAGCATAACATTTTATCTGCTTCAGTCAAGCGTGCGGCTATTTCACCTACCGATCATATGGTACTAGATCGGTAACGCGCCTTGGCGCGAGGGTGCCGGTCCCCGCGTTGTGGTTATGCAGGTAATGTTCAAGTTAGTAGTAATCCAAGTTTAACATACTTACTCAAACAGGATATAACAAAATAAAAGTAAGAAGAAACATTCACATTTGATAGAAGCAAGACATTATGGAGTTCAACATCACCATGAGATTATTACAAGGCAGCATCGAGTTTAGTGCTACTTATGTACACATCATTATTGAAGATCAAGAAATCTTATCATTTCATTAGAAATGATAGATATTTTTTTATCCATATGGTACATGCAGTTAGAGCTATAAATAAGAACACAGGTCCATGCTTAGTATCTTTCACACTTAAGGTAATCTTCATAATGTCAATACCAAATTTCAATTTGGTGGCAATAACAGTTGGAAAAAAATTCATAGAACATTATCTCCTAAGAGCATAGAGCCTAACTACATCCTGAACCAAATGCCAATTTCCTGAATCAACATATCACTAAAAATTCATGTCCGCTAACATCATAGCATGACCACACCAAGCCATAGTGGTAGTGGAGACATTGATTTTACATGGTATAGTAGTAAACTATATTAGATAGATAGATAGATAGATAGATGGATAGATAGTTCCATCCAGACGCCTTGTCACCCAAATTTCTTGCAAGACTTGCAGCAACCGACTTGTTTTAGCGTAAACACCTGGTGATGCAAACAGTGATATAAAAGAAATGACAGTACCATACAATCGTTATGCACCCAGAATAATAATGGTTCAGTAAAAACATCAAGATACGTCACATCTCTTCGCACATATCACAATGGTTGTACATGTCATACCAATCTATGGCATACGGTGCATGTTTAAAAGGTATAATAACAAAACACAACAGAAGTGCAGACAATAGCAATTCAGTATACTGGAATAAGTAGTGGCTTAGCCCTAGAGAATATAAAAGGCAGTAGACATATATAATAAAGGGGCATTAATATGCATTTATAGTAGTTTGTGGCACATGATAACGGGCAGTAGATCGCACACATAGCTTGCTTGCACATTTCACACCAACTGAGCACAAATCAAGGCATGATATGCACAAAAATAACAGAGAAGCCAGTGAGGGAGAAGGGATGGCTCACCAATGCACACCCCCCCCCCCCCCCCCCAGATCCAAGCTCCAACAATTCGAGGCCCTTTTAGATTTTCATGGAAAACCATATAGACACATATAAATAAAAAAACTACAAAAAGAAGATGCTATATATTGTAGTACTAATTCCAATCGAGGCATAATTATATTATTGGAGGATGTTGAACTCAACGGATTATATTCTTATTGATTCCTTCTGATCGTTTATTTGCTGAAAGCCCACCAGTCATGAAATCAACTGCGGGTGATTGTTAATTACAATACTCTAGGAGAACTGATCAGCGTGTGTGAGCACAAAAAAAACTTAGCAACCTTCGTGATGACAACTGTGAATAAACATAAAAGGTATATTTTGCCTTTATTAATTATTAATTTTGACTTCATATTCACAAAGAGTAATACCTAGCTCCACGGATAAAAGGCAGAGTGCTAGCTGATGTGAATAAACTCAGCAACCTGGTTGTACTTAAGCTACAATTTATGTTTATTTTTAGTTGTGAAGCTCCAGTTTATACAATAAAACATGTGTGGCAGAAAACGAAAGCCGGGGCATCATTTCATTCATATTTGCTTCGTAATACTCCTATTTGGAAGAGCAATCGGCCCAAGTATAAGCAGAAAAAACACAGGATGTGCCACAACAGATTTTCAAGTCTAGGCTTTCAAAGTAAGGGTTGATGAAAAAACTACTGGAACAATGTATAGTGTAAGTAGTCCGGCTACCAATGATTATATATTTGGTCCGTATCGTTTTACCTCGTGAAAATTAAGAATTTGTAGGTAGCTTTCGTTGAGGAAGCAGACTTGCACTCACCAGTTGTGTTATAAAATGTTACTGCTATGAATTACTCTGAATATATATTGATTACAGCCCTCCCTCCCTCCCTCTCTCTCTCTCTCTCTCTCTCTCTCTCTCTCTTGTGTGTGTGTGTGTGAAATAAAGTATTTGTGGCGATTAAGAAACAAACGCCAATTTGCGTTCATAATTAAGAAATATCCTCTAAACTGGTATGTTCCTTCAGGCATACTGTTTGCTGATTCTTCAAGAAGTGTTGATCTATGCTATGAAGTCAACATATTTTAGTTATGTAAAAGCTTAAATAGTAGCATATTTTGATAGGGAATTACAATAATGGTGTGCCTATCTTTAATGATAGGAGAGGAGGGTAACAGAATGGCTGGGAACTTGTAAGAAAAGCCATCAGAGACAAATCTTATGATCCTCATAAAGCATTACTAATAAGGAAAATCCATCAGAAAAAATAGTACCAAGCTCCTCTTAAATTTGAAGAGATATTCTAGCAAAGCAAAGAGATACATTATAGCTATATTTAGTGTTCTGAAGCATTGGGAAGAGATCCAGTAATATTCATCCCACTACAAAGTTGCTCACTTATACCATAGAACTATCAGATATAGCAGGTACAATGTGACAAATGAATAGTAATGTTAGCCCAAGCTCAAATTATTTACATAACATAGGAACCAGTTCATCCACAAATTTTGGATAGGTATGAAACAAATACAACTTCACATTAAACACAAATTTTGGATAGGAATAACACAAATACAACTTCACATTAAAAATTATGAGGTGTACCTCAGGTGAGTAGATCCTATGATCGACTTCTTCCGTCCCTTTGGAAAAATCACCAATCTTTTGCAGAAGAAGTGGAGGCGTTTCAAAATAACAACTTCTGACTACCTCCTCCATCGATAAAAGAGAAGAAGAAATTATATCATAAAATTATAAAGCGAGTCAACTGCAACAAAATAGAAAATTACAAACCATTAGCAATAGTTTGGAACCCTGGATTACATGATTGTGTAAATTCAACACATGACACCAGCAAGATAATTGATTTATTTAGATAGTGGCACCAACAGACATAGCCCTACAGATCAACAATTATTATAATTAAGGATATGAACAAACATGGCACTCAGGAACCAGCAAGGTATCATGTTGTGTTTCCCACAAAGACCATGAAGCATAAGCAACTAATCATAGAAGTAGACACAAACTTGGTAACCTAGACACAACATAGGATGAAGGGAGAGCACAAATCGGCTCAACTTTGGTGGCATCAGATCCAAAGAGAGTACACAACATCCTTTGTTCTTCCCATATCTATCTCCCATTCTACATCCTACTCAATAACAAAAAAAGGTGTCACATAAGCCAATCAGCATATTAGTAGAAGATGACCTGGAAGAAAGGTGAAAATTAGACACATCATATTACACACTCTATATTGATAATAACATCTCATCACAACTACATTTCGTTAAGCCCCAAATACTGATACATATTACTTATTATGTAGGGTCAGTGGGTTACCTCTTGTTTTGGTCCTCTCACACGTTCACTGCACACAACTATAATCCCTGGCATTCTAGCACGGTGGCGTTTTCGACAGCATCTACCTGAATAGTCGAGCCAACCAGTCTGTCAAACACAACATCATCAACAAAATTTAGAGGCAATGACATTTGCTACTCGGTGTATACATACATACATTTGTCATCACTGATGAAAATCGGGTCGTTGATCCTCTCCCCTTTAATAATGTGTCAGCTGTAAATGTACATACATTTGGTCATCCTTCGGTGAAACAAAACTAAGCAAATGCAGAGCAGTAAATGTCAGCTGTAAAAAGGAGCCAAAGCTTCAACAATTTTGTGAAACATATTTTGGAGTAAGTAAAATCAAATATAAGCATCAACAACATTGATCTATTTCTCAAAGTTGTCCCGGTTTTGAAGGTGGTGATGAACTGTTTGAAGTTACTGACTCGAGAACATGTGTGAGGCTTCCGACAACATCTGGAAACGAGCTGCCATAATCTACACACATCCAGCAGCACCATGAATTCAGTTGCAGAAAGATACCACAGGGAAGACACAACCGTCCAAGAAATGAAATATCCAGCACCACCACTGATTTATCCAACAAAAGCATAGGATAATACAATCTAAGTAATAATGACAGAAAGCTTTAATCCATTGGCATCATATGGTATTAGCAAAATAAGCAAGATCAGACCTTAAACAACAGAAGATATTAAAGCATTCAGGGTACTAATCAAGCCTTGTGACTGGCAACTGGTAAAACAAAAGCATACATTAAAGGCAGATATGAAAGACGTGCTAATCTCACACAAGAGCACTCACGACAAATCACTAAGTAAAATGCGACGTGTTGATCCAACCAAAGACATATGTGCAACTGAATCATGGTATTTACAACCCGCTGGCACTCATGCCTAGTGTTATTGATCCATACATGGCGTAGGTGCACCGCCACTGACCACTGCAACACCATGCAGACAACCCGCCTAGCGGCATGGCACCCACGAGCACCGTCGCATGTGCCACTGTCAAACACTATCGTACTCATATCCATATCACAGAGTCGTGCCACCTCTGTTTCCATCATTGCCAGGCAGGACGCCGACCACAAAAATCTAAGTTAACTCTGAATAGTAGCTACAGCCTCAAGTTTGGCACAATTGAAGAAGAAACAGGGAGGAGGAGCGAGCTGTGGTGAGCTATATTAAGATTCATTTACATGCAATGCTATTGGAGGAATAACTAACTAACTGATCATGATTTTGATCTATCGTGACAATTCAATGGCCACCCCTTTCTTATTTTGTTCTCTCGTTCATCTTCAGTTAGTACAGGTCACTGATTACTATAGGTGCATCACCCAAAAAAAAGTCATAATCTTGTATATGGCCACAAGGAATTAGAAATTAGCAGAAAAAAGTACCATGGAACTACTGGAACTACATAGAGAGAGAGAGAGAGACAGACCGCCATCGACACCCAGCAAAGATACTTAAATCCGGGCTCCTTGTCGCCGGCGGCCACGTTCCTGGCCTTCTTGGTCGGCTGGGCCACGCGCTTCTTGGTCGCCGCTGCGGCGTGTAATTAAGCACAAGGAAACCTAAAACCATGATAGCATAGCAAGGTGAGAAATCTCAAAACGAAACAACACAATCAGCCTAAGGTGCACACACTTAAGTTAGCCCAGTTGCAGAATTCATCAAAATGCAGCTGTCTGCAATCACGGATTCTTCTCCTATGACATAATATGGAATCACGGCATCATGTCATTGCTATAATTCACCAATCACCATACATAGCAGGACCAACCAGACAAGATTAACATAGCACCAGGGATACCAAACAGCAGAACAAGTAAAACAAGTGCAATCGGGGAGATTATCCATACTAACCATAAAGATTTTTAATACAAATACCATCGAACGCAAATGCGATACCCATGATGGCACATTGCATCACGATTTAATCAAATAATCTAATCTAACTATGAACTGTGATGTGCCCAAAACCTGAAGCATTTATTGATTTATGCATCACAAATCCCACTGAATAAGTTTGCTTGACCGCAAATTAGAAACACATTTGATGTGAAAATTGAGAAAGAAAGCACTACCTTTTGATACACCCGAGCATCTCCGGGCAGACCTCGGCCTCATTATCGCCGGTTTGAATCCTCTTTCGGAGCACCTCGTTCCCCCAGCAGAGCCTGTCCACGGTCATCACCCCGCACCACATGATCCCCTTGGCCACGTTCTCGGCGCCGGACGCGTTGGCCCTGGGCACATCGCTGCCGTACTCCTCGACGTTTGGCGCGACGGCAGTCCAGTACGTGGCGGCTTCGACCTCGCCGAGCACCCCGTCGGCCAGCCCCTCGTAGCCAGCCATGGAGTGGACGGAAAACCTGGTGTAGGCGCAATGTTAGAACAACGATTCGTCAAACATAACAACATAGAGCATATCACGATCATATCCAATCTAACCCAATCGCATCTCAAAGTTATAGGATAATCATTGATTTTTTTATGGTCTGTGAGATATAATTCATACTCATCTAGGAAGGTCGTGAACAACCAAGCAACATATCCTGAAGTCAACAGTCGCATATATTCCTCCCATAGGATTTCCTTGTGCTGAGCTAATCTAACAAGCATATGACTGCTCGCAGAACCAAAACACTCAGCCACACATTCAACAATCTCTGTCCCTGGTAACAAAAGTGGAACCGTAGAAACAAAACGACATCAATTGACTGATCCCGTTCCAAGTCCCAAACTGGTCGAAGGCCGCACTGGCTCTGCTCTCATTCAGAAAGCGCCACCCTGATCACGACCTTGTCGTCCTAAACTCGAGCCAATCCAACAACAGCTAGTGAGGCGTGCGAGGCACAGTATACAGTAGGAGGAACAGGGATCGCATCACAGGACCAGGTTCAGAATCGGGGGAAACCGAGCGCGAGAAGGACGGCTCAGATCGCTCACCTCGTCAGAGATCGGGGACGGCGAAGCGGATGGATCGCAGCGGCAAGCGAGCTGCTGCAGCGGCGGGGCAGACAAGGTGGCGAGCGCCATGGCCTCTGTCACTCGAAACGCAAGTGGCCCTGTTTGGGCGCGACGGCGGTCCAGTACGCGGCGGCCTCGATCTCGCCGAGCACCCCGTCGGCCAGCCCCTCGCTGCCAGCCACGGAGTGGACGGAGAACCTGGTGTAGGCGCCGAGCAGGACGTCGAGGCGCAGGTCGGGGACGGAGAGCGTGAGGCCGTAGTGGAGCAGCTTGGGGGCCGGGTCGTCGGGCGACGTAGGAGAAGGAGTACCGGCGGGCAACGCGAAGGAGACGGCGGCGGCGTTAGGGTTTGGGTGGAGGCGGCGTAGAGGAGGAGGAGGAGGGCGCGAGTGCGGGGTGGGGAGCGGCGGCTAGGTCTCCCCACAGGAGCGGCCCCCTTATATAAGCATGTACGCGAAAGGACGGAAATGCCCTCGTGGGGGCACCGAATTCACAGGCGGTGGCACGAACGTTTCCACACTATTCATTGCAACAGTTTTACCTCTCGATCCTACGACCCAGATCATCCGGCAGGCAGATCAGACGGTCCAAATCGCATCAAGCCACCCGATCCGACGGCCAGGGATCCAAACGGCTGAGGAGCCGGGAGGATCCCCGTCATTCTTATTTCTCGATGACTGACAGGGTGTGATCGATAAAGCAAAGTTTGATTCCTTCTATGTGCCGGTGCATGGACCTTCCGGCGAAGAGGTGAGGGAAATCATTGAAGAAGAGGGCTCCTTTTCCATTAGGGAGATGCGGGTGCACGACCCTACGACCGAAATGAACACTGCTCTGAGCACCCCAAGGAAGTTCGTGAATAATCTGAGAGCCTTATTCGAGCCGATAATAGTCCAGCATTTTGGGGAGATTATGGATGAATTTGTGAGGACTGCGGAGCTGCACTGGAGGCTGGATCTGGATGGGAGCTTGCAAGAGGAGCGGGCCAGAACCTCTCGAGCTATGCTGGTTGTATCCCTCGCAAAGGCGTCATGATGAGGTAAACGTGCCTGAAGATTACATGCACCAAATTTCATGGGATTGTACTACTGCTTACTTTGAGGCAACAATGTGTGCCCACTTAATTGTGTGAACTACGTCTATAGCAGCGTCTATAGCAGTGGTGTTCGGAGAAGGTATATTCATGGATGCGCCAAATGAACTTCCATCCACTCCCTCCGTCCCATAATGTAAGCCATTTTTTGCACTACACAAGTGTCAAAAACCGTCTTACATTGTGGGACAGATCAGGGAGTAGCATATAAATAAGCAAAATGCCGTTGCCTGTGTAATCGTGGTGTGATGTATGGTGTGCACAAATTCAGCCAGACATTTGTGTCATGTATCTGTTTTAGTATGATCTGCAATGAGAGTGAAGCAGCCAGAAATTCCAACCTGCAGCTAGACCCACTGAGCCCGGTTATGAGGACCGGATGGAGGATCAAAGTAGACCCAAACGTAAGTGGAAGCGGAAGATTTATCCCACTTCAGCGGTTCGTAGGAGTGCTAGGATTCGGACTACCAAAAAATTTCATGATGAAATATGAAAGGAATCTTTTGGAATAGCAGAGGTCTGAAAGACTTGGCTAAAAGAAGGTTTCTTGCTGAGGCGTCTCTAGAGCATAGATTAGATTTTATTGCTCTCTCGGAAACTGGTAGAGATAATTTTGCGCCCTAGTTTCTCAACACTTTATCGGGCGGTGTTGATTTTGATTGGCATTGCCTTCCCCCGCGAGGAAGATCGGGTGGGATCTTGCTTGGAGTGAGATGTGATTCGCTGGAAGTCCGAAGTGTAGTGATGGGTGACTTCGCGGTTAAGTTTCGAGTCAGGTCCAAGGCTGATGGGTTTAACTGGGCTTTGGTGGCGGTGTATGGGGCCACGCAGCCCGAGCTTAAACCGGAGTTTTTGGCGGACCTTGTTCGAATCTGCGGATCCGAGCAGCTCCCAATTTTAGTTGGGGGTGATTTCAATATCATTAGGAGGAGAGAGGAAAAGAATAATGATAATTTTGACGGCAGATGGTCGTTTATGTTCAATACCATTATTGAAAGCTTGGATCTGAGAGAGATAGAGCTTTCCGGTAGAAAGTTTACTTGGGCTAATGCTTTGCCAAACCCGACGTATGAGAAGCTTGATCGAGTCCTCGCGAGCGTCGAGTGGGAACAGAAGTTCCCTCTCGTAACAGTTCAGGCTCTCTCGCGCTGAATCTCGGATCACACACCTTTATTCATGGACTCAGGTGAGCCAAACCATGTGGGAAACAAAAACATCTTTTCTTTCGAGCTGGCATGGTTTGAACGAGAAGGATTCTTGGATCTGATTGCCAGGGAATGGGCTAAGGATGCAGGAGGTAGGACTTCTGTTGAGCGCTGGCAGAATAAGATTAGGCATTTGAGAAGTTTCCTACGGGGATGGGCTAAGCACCTTAGTGGGATTTATAAGGTTGAAAAGGAAAGGCTCCTTTCTCTTATTCAGTCCCTAGATTTAAAAGCCGAATCCACGATTTTGCAAGCCGCAGAGCTTCAGGTTAAACTAGATGCGGAGATGAGGTTGAAAGAACTTCTCCGAGAAGAAGAATTGAAGTGGGCATTGCGGGCTAAGGTCCGCAAAGTTGTCCAGGGGGACGCGAACACTCAATTCTTTCACTTGATTGCTAATGGCAAGCACAGAAAGAAGAGAATCTTTCAGCTTGAACAAGATGAAGGAACTATTTTAGGACAGGACAACCTAAAACTTTACATAACCGAGTATTATAAGCAGTTATTTGGACCTCCGGAGGAGAGTTGTGTGTCCCTCGATGAGTCCAGGATTGAGGATGTGCCTCAACTAACTGCTAATGATAATGATATTTTGGTTGCCCCGTTCTCGGAGAAGGAGGTGTTTGATGCTATAGCGCAGATGAAAAACAATAAGGCTCCCGGGCCAGATGGTTTCCCGGCGGAGTTTTACAAAAAGTGTTGGCATATTATTAAGGGGGATTTGCTACCAATGTTCAATGATCTATTCTCTGGACAGCTTCAGTTATTTCAATTAAGTTTTGGAACAATAACACTGCTTCCTAAGAAAACGGATGCGGTGATAATTGAGCAGTTCAGGCCGATCTGCCTTCTCAATGTTAGTTTCAAAATCTTCACCAAGGTTGGGACTAATCGCCTCACACAGATTGCGCATTCTGTGGTGCAGCATTCCCAAACTGCTTTCATGCCGGACAGAAACATCCTAGAAGGGGTGGTGGTCCTTCATGAAACGCTCCATGAAATCCACTCGAAAAAATTAGATGGAGTTGTTTTTAAGGTGGATTTCGAGAAAGCGTACGATAAGGTCAAATGGCCATTTCTCCAACAGGCATTGCGTATGAAAGGTTTTGATGAAGCCTGGCGCCGCCAGGTTGAATCGTTTACGCAAAAAGGGAGTGTTGGAATTAAAGTGAATGACGAAATAGGTCATTATTTCCAGACACATAAAGGCCTGAGACAAGGGGATCCGATGTCCCCTATCCTGTTCAACATTGTAGTTGATATGTTGGCAATTATGATAGGAAGGGCTAAGGAAGCTGGTCAAGTGGGTGGCCTGGTTCCTCATCTCGTTGATGGAGGTGTGTCCATCCTTCAGTACGCCGATGATACAATCATCTTTATGGAGCATGACTTGGCCAAAGCGAGAAATATGAAGCTGGTATTATGCCTATTTGAACAATTGACCGGGTTAAAGATTAACTTTCACAAAAGCGAGTTCTTCTGCTTTGGTAGAGCCAATGACGAACAAGAGGCATATAGGCAATTGTTTGGGTGCGATTTGGGGGCTTTACCTTTCACATACTTAGGAATACCAATCCACCATCGTAGGCTGACAAACAGAGAATGGAAGTGCATCGAGGACCGATTTGAAAAGAAACTGAGTTGCTGGAAGGGCAAGCTCATGTCATACGGAGGCCGATTAATTCTGATAAATTCGGTTCTCATGAGTATGCCTATGTTTCTTTTGTCGTTCTTCGAAGTCCCAGTTGGAGTCAGGAAAAGACTGGACTTTTATCGATCACGATTCTTTTGGCAGGGTGATGAACTAAAACGAAAATACCGTCTAGCCAAATGGGATATCATATGTAGACCGAAAGACCAAGGGGGTCTTGGTATCGAGAATCTTAAAGTTAAGAACAGATGTCTTCTCAGTAAGTGGCTGTGGAAGTTATCAAGTGAGACTGATGCCACTTGGGCGCAAATTCTCCGTAGCAAGTATCTTCAAACCAAAACTTTGTCTCAGGTGACAGTAAGGCCGACTGACTCACCTTTTTGGAAAGGGCTTATGAAAGTCAAATTATCCCTGTTTAATAGGACAAAGTTTATTATTGGTAACGGTGCTAGTACGCGATTCTGGGAGGATACTTGGCTCGGAGAGACACCCCTAGCCATTCAATACCCGTCTTTGTATCGTATTGTTCAACGACGTGAGGTGTTCGTTGCAACGGTATTTCAATCTATCCCCCTTAATATTCAGTTCAGAAGGGCGCTAGTGGGTAATCGTTGGGAAGAATGGCTCCGTCTAGTAAGTAGACTGATGGAGGTTCAGCTTTCTCAACAACCCGACGAATTACGCTGGAAGCTTACTAGGTCTGGAGTATTTTCAGTTAAATCAATGTATGTTGATGTTATCAATTCAAGCTTGATTCCTAGTTCCAAACATGTTTGGGCTGTCAAAGTTCCTTTGAAAATCAAAGTGTTTATGTGGTTTGTCCATAAACAAGTTATTCTAACCAAGGACAACTTGACAAAGTGTAATTGGACAGGACCTACTAGGTGTAGTTTCTGTGATCGGGATGAGACGATCAAACACCTTTTTCTTGATTGCCCGCTAGCCAAAGTTTTATGGCGGACGGTCCATATTGCTTTTAATATCACTCCACCGAATTCTGTCAACATGTTATTTGGAACGTGGCTTAACGGGATAGAGCCCGCTTTAGCGAGACATATTCGAGTTGGAGTCTGCACCTTGTTGTGGGCTCTCTGGAATTGCAGAAATGATTTGGTTTTTAACAGGACAACACACATTCATTTTTTGCAGGTTATTTTCCGAGCCACGGCGTTGATTCGTTCGTGGTCGCTACTCACTCCGACGGAGGCCAGGGAGCGTTTGGTTGCTGGATCTATCCGCTGGGAGATGGTAGCTCGGGATATCTACAACCGGTTTGGATGGCGGTCATGTAATAGGATAGGCAATTAGTTTACCTATCTCTCTTTTTGCCAGCCGGTTGTGGCGTCCTTTATTTGGCTAGTCTGTCTTCTAGCCTTTTTGGCTCTGTGTGAGCTCTTTTTTATTTTTAGTTGGAGACTTTAAGACCTTGTTGGAACATATTTATTTGTTTAATAAGAGGGCCGTATGCATCGTTCTGATGCAGAGGCCGGCGAGCCCCCTTTTCGAAAAAAAAAAATTCCAACCTTCGTTGCTTTTTTGTCCCTGTTCTGTGATGAGCTTGATGATGCAAACATATGAGGTGTACGCCTGATATTGTGCCTTAGCTTTGTTTGGCTTTGTAATACCATTGGTATCACCGGGAGGTGAGCCTCGCGTAGTTTTTTGCTTCATGTTTTCAAGTGAAGATGTCAACTGGTGGTGGTGGTCCATCACCTCCTCCTTCCTTGTGATGCTTAATTTGATTCCAAAGTCATGATAAGATACTGGAAATGTGCTGCTAACATATAGCACCATACGAGTGATGGGTCACACAGGTTAAGCTTGGCATCGCTGGTGTTGTTTTGCCCATAGCAACTTTTTAGCTAGATCTAGCTTGTTAATATGTTCTCTCTTTGACACCAAGCCATGGGTTGCACAATTTTTGAGAAGTGCCCTCCCCAAAAAATCCTACACTTACAGGCAGCATCTAGGGAAAGCAGCTTACGGGAACAATTCTACGTTTATCTCTTCCCCCTGATTTGAGTAACCAAAACGCATTCCCGGTTAAAGATTCCCTCCTCAAGATGTGCCCGCGCCTCCTCAGCCCTATTCGCGGCTCTGTGCACCGCCGCGGCCAGCACTCCGAACGCTACTGCAACCCCCACCCCCTACCCCCCATGGTGCCGCACCCCGCCGACCTCCAGTCAAATTTCAGCAAAATTCCAGTCAAATTCCGGCAAGATTTTAGAGAGAATCAAACAAACTTTTTTCTTCTTTCTGTCATCCCCGGCCACAGCGACGCTTCTCCTCGCCGTACCTTGCCTGATGGCGCTCCTGCCCGTTGTCCCCGGCCACGAGGAAAGCTGCACCATGCAAGAAAAGTGGTTGCCGACCTCCATCCCCGATCAAGATGAATCCTTGTGTTTCGGATTACGCCATCGCGCCACTAGGAGAAGGATGAGGGAAAGAACCCATTTAGATGAATTTCGCCTACTTTCTTACGGCGAGCCTCTATAAAATTACTTTTGCGGAGATCCCCACCATAAGGAACGTCCATCCCCACCCTTTCCACCAACCGGCGGTCTCCGGTGCAACACTCTCGTCGGGGATGCTTGTAGCCGCCACAGAAGGACTCTCGTTGGGCAGTTAGAGCTCCTCCGCGTGTCCTACGCAAGCCGTGGTGGCCAACGACAACGTCCATACGGACGTCGCTGGCTGCCTCATGCCGAAAATCGACGTCTCTGCCAGCACCACCAACCGCCGGATCCTCTTCGTCTTCAACTACACCGTCCAGCCTAAGGCCGGGTTCGTCAACGTCACGTCACTACTAGGGAAATGCTAATAGGTAGGACATCAGTAGGAGCGCTGGAAAATAACCAGCGCTGCTGCTAATTAGCAGTAGCGTTGTTCTCGGTCAGCGCTACAAGTGATGACTTAGCAGTAGCGCTGGAAATACAAAGAGCGCTACTCAGTGGCGGAGGCACGGGGGGCCAGCCAGGCCCGGGCCCTCCCCAACATCCTATTTTCCTTGGTAATATGCATATGAACAGTGACATCGTTTTACTGTTATCTGCAGCCGGCCCTCCCCAACATCCGATTATATGCATTCCTGCCTCCGCCACTGGCGCTACTGATAAATGGGACCCAACAAGCCCACCGACGCTAGCTGTAGTAGCAGCGCGGCCCAAAATACAGCGCTACTGCTAAGATTTTAGCAGTAGCGCTTGCTACGACAACACCGCTACTACTATTGGGCCCCACTTAGTAGTAGCGCTATTCCCGACAAGCGTTACTACTAAGCACCATAGCAGTAGCGCCGTCAAGAATACATCGCTACTGCTAGGCGTGGCTGCCACCTTTTCACCCACCCCTCCCCCCTCCCCCTTCCTCCCCCTTTGCCCTCTCCCCTCCTTTCCCCTCTCCCCTCTCTAAGTTACTTCTCCACCATTATTGCTCTTCTTCTCTCTTCCTTCTACCTCTCTTCTCTCCCCATTAATGCCCCCTCCATCATAATTTTCCTCCACAAATGGCCTCTCTTCTCTATCTTCCTCATTTATTTGGCTCTCCCTCCTTCCATACATATAGATCTAGCTAGCTAATCTCTCTCCATCTCCATTAGTTAGCTAGGGTCATCTCTCCTCCCAACAACTAGATCTAGCTAGCTATTTAGCCATCCACTTTCGATCCCTATATATAGGTAGCGAAGGCCTCACATCTAACCGTGCTCGATCTCTCTCGGGAGATAGGTGAGTAAAAAGTTGTGCATTTCAAGAATGGGAATATGTGTGTTTGCTATATGAAGGGATTTGTGCGAGTGACATGTCCCCCTGAGTTGCTTATGTTTTGCCGAAATGTCGATTTATTTCCGTTTCGGCGAATTTTGAGCAAACTCGATATGTCCTATTTTTAGGCAAGGTCATGCCAAATTTTTATATGACTTTGATGCATGCATGCATTTTTTTTATAACCCTTTTTCTTGTTATACTGTGCAGTCGGTCATGAAGGTGAGTGGAAGGAAGGTAGAGCGATACTTGCAATCCACAGTGATGGACATGTATGCAAATAATCGGACTGGGATTAGATGTCCGTGTACAAGATGCAAAGAAGGAGTCATTTTTGGACCCTATTGCTCGTGGCAGTTTGAAGGTTCACCTGCAGATGAATGGTTTCATGGATGACTATACTCGGTGGATAAGTGAAGATCATGATGAGGACGTCCACATGGCAGGGAATAATGACATGGGGCTAGACGAATAGATGATCAATCGACACGAAGACGATGGCGCCGGACATGGCGGCGGGGAAGAGTCCGGACATGGCGGCGGCGGAGAAGATTCCAAACACGGCGAAGAAGAGTCCGGACATGGTGGAGAAGAGGCGGCGGACATGCCGCAGTCTTCGACGCTACTAAGTTCAGTCGTGCAGGACCCTCATATTCGAGACCTCCTTCGCAAGAGTACGACTAGCGACAGACCTGCTTCTAGAGAGGAGGCCAAGCTGGCGCAACTTGAAGTAAACTCAAAGACTCCATTGTATGATGGTTGCGATCCCGAGGTGACCCGCTTGAGTTTCACGCTCGAAGTTCTAAAGACGAAGGCCAAAAACAAATGGATAGACAAAAGCCTCGATGAGCATTTGAAGTATCTACATAATAAAGTTCTTCCCGCGGGGACCCTGTGTCCTACTAGTGTCGAGGAGGCCAACAAAATCGTTTGCCCTCTTGATCTGGCGCACATTAGATACCACGCATGCATCAACGATTGCATCATTTATCGGGGGGAGCACGTGGAAAAAACCAGCTGTCCAGTGTGCAATGCTTCTCGATGCAAGAAGGCAGGAAAGAAAGCTCCTCAGAAAGTTGTATGGTACTTTCCGATCACTCCCCGTCTACAGCGGTATTTCGTAGATCCTAAGGAAGCAAAGCTCATGCGCTGGCACGCGGAGAGGAAGAAGCCCGACGATGGAGATGATCCGAAGCTGAGACACCTCACAGATGCTAGCCAGTGGAGAGCATTCAATGCCGAATATCGATTTTTCGCAGAAGATGCAAGGAACATCGTGCTTGGTGCGAGTACCGATGGCATTAATCCGTTTGGAAACCAGAACACGAACCACAGCACATGGCCCGTCTTTGTATGGATGTACAACCTCCCCCATGGAAGTGCATGAAGACAAAGTACATACACATGAGCATGCTGATTCAAGGGTCGAAACAACCGGGAAATAATATTAACCTGTATATGGGGCTTTTGAAAGAGGAGCTAGACACGTTATGGAAAACACCGGCATGGACATGGGACGCCAGCACAGGAGATTATTTCTATATGAGAGCCGCGCTGATGACGACGGTGCACGACTATCTCGGTTACGGGTACACCTCAGGTCAAGTGTGCCACGAATACTGCGTATGCACGAGGTGCATGGATGATACAATGTCTCAGCAGCTTACGTCAACGAAAGATGGCGGGTCTGGGAAAATCGTGTACATGGGGCATCGTAGATGGCTCGAGAAGGATGACCCATGGAGAAAACATGGAGATCTATTCAATGGTTTGGCTGAGCATCGAGGAACTCCACGTAAGAGGAGCAGCGCCGAAATCAACGAGTTGTTGAAAAACTGGGAACAGTGCCCCGCGGAGGGAAAGATGAAAAAGGCGCTGGAGCCGCTGCTGAAGGTATGGAAAACGAGGTCTGTTTTCTGGGACTTGGAGTACTGGCCAAATCACGACACGCCTCATTGCCTTGATCAAATGCATATCACGAAGAATGTCCTCGAGAGCTTACTTGGCACACTGATGAACATGCCAGAGAAGACCAAGGATGGGCCGAAGGCAAGGAAAGACTTGGAAGATTTGGAGATCAGGAGAGATCTCCACATGCCGCCCCATAAAAATTCGACGGAGGAGACGGAGACGGAGGCGGGGGAAAGGGGATTAAAAGTCAACAAGAAGGACGAGAATTATTGCTCCCCTTCTTGCTTCACCTTAAGTGCGAAGGAGATCGATCAATTCATCAAGTGTGTTACGGGAATCAAAGTCAGTTTCGGTTAGTGTGGTAAGATAAGCAGATTTCTAGACACCAAGAAGAAAAGGTTCAGCGGGATGAAGTCTCATGACTGTCACGTGATGATGACGCAGATACTCCCGGTTGCCATTAGAGGGATAATGGACAAGCACATCTGTGACACGCTTACTGGTCTCTGCAACTTCTTCAATGTTATCTCTCGAAAGTCCATCAGTGTGACGCAGCTTCGAAGGCTACAGGAAGAGATCATTGTCATTCTATGTGAGATTGAGATGTACTTCCTTCCCGCGTTCTTTGACGTCACGGTGCATCTGTGTGTCCACATCGTGGACGACATCATCGACCTCGGGCCGACATTCCTTCACAGCATGATGCCGTTCGAGAGGATGAATGGGGTCATCAAAGGATTCGTTCGTAACATGTCATGTCCTGATGGGAGCATCGTCCAGGGGTATCTGACCCAAGAGTGCATCTCCTGTTGCGAGAATTATATAGGCGGAGGAGACCTTGTTGTTGGTTTGCCCGTCAAGAAGCACCATGGGAGGCTCGGAGGAGAAGGTCACAACAACAGCTGAAGGGAATTGCACGTGGACTACTCGGATCGACGGAACGACTTTGACAGGGCTAACTTAGTAGTGCTACAACACCTAGATGTGGTAGATGATTATGTGACACTGCACAAAGAAACCATCGCAAAGAAGTACCGTGATCAGGGTATGCGCAAGACGGACGACGAAGTTACTGTAGAGCACAACGCCACTTTCTTGCGTTGGTTCAAAGAGCAAGTTCTTGCTAATCCCCCAGAAGAGGGCAGTTCGTGCGGATTGCTCATACACGCCTTAGCACATGGCCCCGCCCCCAACCTCACGACCTAACAGGCATACGATATCAATGGGTACATGTTCTACACGGAGGCCAAAGACATGGACAGTGATTACCAGAACTCAGGGGTGACGATTGAATGTGTGACCGACACCAAAGGCACAACTGAAAGATTCTACGGAAGGGTCGAAGAGATCTGGGAGCTTGACTACGCTGGAATGCACGATGCGATGATGTTCCTTGTCAGATGGGCTAAGGCCGTCGTAAGAGAAAACAAGTATTTCACTACCATGTATATACCCGACGCAAAGAGCGCTACCGTGAATGTTAACGTCATTGCTAAAACTGAGCCATGGGTACACGCTAAGCATGTGACACAATGCTTCTTCATAACCGACCCGACCAATCCCAGTCGTGTTGTCGTTAGGAGAGGCAAAAGGAGCATCGTCGGAATGGATGGAGTCGCCAACGAGGAAGACTACCACCAATACGGCAACCCGATGAGGGAAGATGACGATGACGATAAAGCATACGTGAAAAGAAGAATCAAGACTACATTACCTAAGAAAGATCATACTCCATGGTGCCAGAAAAGTCACAATGAGGGGCTCAATTATTCGACAACGAACAAGAAAGGGAAGAAGCTCAATGTGAAACGTCGTCGAGACAGCTGAGAAACCATCATTTATGGCCCTGTTTGTTTGGGCTTTTGTTTCCCCTTTTGCAGCTTTTCCACTTTGGCCAAAAAGCCATAAAAGCTCCTAAATAGGTGCTTTTGGAGATTTTATAGCTTTTGGAGCCAAATATTGTTATCTTGATTCATCAAAAGCCATAAAACCTTCAAAAGACCTATTTAGGACCTTTTATGGCTTTTTGGTCAAATTGGAAAAGCTGCAAAAGTAGAAGCAAAAGCTCAAACAAACAGGGCCTATATATATGCATCTATTTTGTGTATGCACTTAATTAAGTAACCGTTATCGGTCAAATGATGTATACATCGTATCCCCTTCAATTACCACCACATGCATGGTTCTGGTGATATTCGCGCAGTGTGGGAGGGAGACGTTCTCGTCGACTGCGTGCGAGGCCGTCGGGAGAAAAATAAAAAATAAAAGGGAGAAAGCAATACAAAAGAAAAAGAAAAGTAAACAGAAAAGAAAAGGAAAATAATAAAAAGAAAAGAAAACTAAAAACTAGAAAAGGAAAATAATAAAAAGAAAAGAAAAATAGCAGTAGCGCTAGATTAGGACCCAGCGCTATAGCTAACTTAGCTATAGCGTTGGTTCCTAATCGAGCGCTACGGCTATGTGTATTTTAGAATTAAAAAAACTAAAAATTGGAAAAGTTAGCAGTAGCGCTGGATTAGGACCCTAGCTATACCGCTGGGTCCTAATCCAGCGCTACTGCTATTTTTAGTTAACCCCGGCCGCACGGGCTCAAAATTTTGCCAAGTCCTTTTCCCCCCCTCTCCCACCTCTCCCCCCACTCCTCTATCGCCGCCGTCGTCCTGCCCGCCCTCGACCTCGAAACCGTCCGACGCCCCTGCCCACCCTCGACCTCGACACCGGTCGTCGCCCGAGCCCACCCTCGACCTCACCGGCGCCGCCCGAGGCCGCCCTCGACCTCACCGCCACCACCGCCCTCTCCCCTGCCCGCCCTCGACCTCGCCGCCGCCGACCGTCAGCCTCTCCCCTGCCCTCCTCTCTCTCTCTCTCTCTCTCTCCCTCTCTCTCTCTCTCTCTCTCTCTCTCTCTCTCTCTCTCTCTCTGCTCTCTGTTGTGCTGAACCCTAGCATGTCTATAGTCATATATATGTTGCTGTTGTGATGATGTTCATATGAACCCTAGGTGTTCATGAAGGAAATATGCCCTAGAGGCAATAATAAAGTTGTTATTTATATTTCCTTATATCATGATAAATGTTTATTATTCATGCTAGAATTGTATTAACCGGAAACTTGATACATGTGTGAATACATAGACAAAACAAAGTGTCCCTAGTATGCCTCTACTTGACTAGCTCGTTAATCAAAGATGGTCAAGTTTCCTATCCATAGGCATGTGTTGTCATTTGATGAACGGGATCACATCATTAGGAGAATGATGTGATGGACTAGACCCATCCGTTAGCTTAGCATAATGATCGTTAAGTTTATTGCTATAGCTTTCTTCATGACTTATACATATTCCTCTGCCTATGAGATTATGTAACTCCCGAATACCGGAGGAACACCTTGTGTGCTATCAAACGTCACAACGTAACTGGGTGATTATAAAGATGCTCTACAGGTGTCTCCGAAGGTGTTTGTTGGGTTGGCATAGATCGAGATTAGGATTTGTCACTCCGAGTATCGGAGAGGTATCTCTGGGCCCTCTCAGTAATGCACATCATATGAAGCCTTGCAAGCAATGTGACTAATGAGTTAGTTGCGGGATGATGCATTACGGAACGAGTAAAGAGACTTGCCGGTAACGAGATTGAACTAGGTATGATGATACCGACGATCGAATCTCGGGCAAGTAACATACCGATGACAAAGGGAATAACGTATGTTGTTATGCGGTTTGACCGATAAAGATCTTCGTAGAATATGTAGGAGCCAATATGAGCATCCAGGTTCCGCTATTGGTTATTGACCGGAGATGTGTCTCGGTCATGTCTACAAAGTCCTCGAACCCGTAGGGTCCGCGCGCGTAACGTTCGTTGACGATTTGTATTATGAGTTATGTGTTTTGATGACCGAAGATTGTTCGGAGTCCCGGATGAGATCACGGACATGACGAGGAGTCTCAAAATGGTCGAGAGGTAAATATTGATATATTGGAAGGTTATATTCGGGAAACCGGAATGGTTCCGAAGTGATTCGGGTATTTTTCGGAGTACCGGGAGGTTACCGGAACCCCCCCGGGGAAGTATTGGGCCTTCATGGGCTTTAGTGGAAAGGAGAGAAGGGTCGTAAGGGGTGGCCGCGCCCCCCCCCCCCATGGCATGTCCGAATTGGACTAGGGAGGGGGCGGCGCCCCCCTCTTTCCTTCTCCCTCTCCTCCTCCTTCCCTCTCTCCCCCTCTTGGAAAAGGAAGTGGAGTCCAACTAGGATTGGGAATCCTAGTTGGACTCCCCCTATGGCACGCCCCTCCTGGCCGCCGGCCTCCTCCTCTCCCTCCTTTATATACGTGGCCAGGGGGCACCCCAAAGCACACCAAGACAATCTCTTAGCCGTGTGCGGTGCCCCCCCCCCCCCCCCATAGTTAAACACCTCGGTCATATCGTCGTAGTGATTAGTCGAAGCCCTGCGCTGGTAACTTCATCATCACCATCGCCACGCCATCGTGCTGATGGAACTCTCCCTCATCCTCAATTGGATCAAGAGCTCGAGGGACGTCATCGAGCTGAACGTGTGCAGAACTCGGAGGTGCCGTACGTTTGGTGCTTGATCTGTTGAATCGCGAAGAAGTTCGACTACATCAACCGCGTTAAGCTAACGCTTCCGCTTTCGGTCTACGAGGGTACGTGGACACACTCTCCCCTCTCGTTGCTATGCATCTCCTAGATAGATCTTGCGTGAGTGTAGAAATTTTTTGAAATTGCATGCTACGTTCCCCAACAGTTCATATGAATCCTAGATTTGTTTAGGACAGTAGGAATTTTTTTAGCATTTAGAAAAAAAATTAGCAATTTTTTTAGGAAAAAAATTCAGCTAATCACGCGGGATGATGTCCGAGCACTGCTACTCGCTCAGCGTCTGGACCTGAAGCCTTTCACAAAGCTCGGGTGCTTCGTCCCTGACTATGAAGATTGGACCGCCGACATGGACGACTGATTGACGATGACAATGTGTACTTTTAATTAGTCACTACTGTCTTTCTATGACAACACTTTGAATTTATGCACGGCGAAACTCTGTGATGTAATTAAACCGTCCTCCTGAACTAGCATAAATCGCTCTAGTTAATTAGTTTGGGTATGAGGTACTTCGTTATTTATGTTTACTATAGGTTGCTTGTATTTTGCTAACTATGCCTCTTTGTGTTTCTCAAGTACATTATGTTGCATATTATCGTTGAATTCATCAACTGACGATGCAAGACAATAGATCAGAGATGGCGAAGGACTGCTACGCCGTATTCATTGGGAGGGTTCCAGGAGTGTACGACCACTGGCCACACGCTCAGGCCCAGGTGGACAGGTACCCGGGCACTAGCCACAGAGGGTTCGACAGCAGAGCCGAAGCGGAAAATAGTTACTTGAGGTGGACACTCCGGCAAGAGAGGGAGCGAAACCGGTGCCTGGAGAAATACTACATAGTCGCGTTCTTGCTCATACTGATCGCTCTTCTCTTCTACATCATGGTTTAGATAGAGATGATGAAACTTGTGTGTCTGCCATGACCATGCAGTTGCATTTATTCGAGACATGACGTGACTTGTGTATCGCTATTTTTCGAGATGTGATGATATTTGTGTTGGATGATGATGATGATAATGGTATGACGAGACCACTGTATGTGTATGATATGATGAGAATAATGTATGTTTATTATGATATAATGAAACTACTGTATAGAGCATGCACAAATACAACACAAATACGTAGATGGGAAATAAATCTGTGAAAACGCGAATATTAGCAGTAGCGCTGGTAGGCGTCTAGCGGCAGCGCTGGTTTAGCAGCAGCGTTTGTTTTGGTGCAGCGCTACAGATAGTTAGTACTAGCGCTGGTTGACGCAGCGCTACTGGTAACCGTACTTACCAGTAGTGCTGGTTGAAGCAGCGCTACTGCTACAACTTAGCTGTAGCGTCTTAGCAGTAGCGCTGCCACCAACGCTATTGCTATGAGTATTTCTAGCACTACTAGTAGGCTTTCTCCTGGTAGTGCGTGCCCGGGGATGACGGTCGTGTGCGGCTTGATGCATAGTACAACACTACTAACACGGGGGCTGTGGTCGGGCATGTGACTATGCGACCGTGCTGGCGACTGGGGCATGACCAATGGGGGTGGGTACCCATGGCACTAAGGGAAGGGTACGTGCTGGATTGGAGGGCGTCGGTCACGGACTACATCGCGTGGAGCGCTAGCGGCGGTCCGTGCAGGTATGACTCTGATGCAAGGGGTTTACGTCCGCGTGCACTATCAGACATGCACGAGGAGCTTATAGCCATCGTGGAAGGACCGGACCACTACTCGAAATATATCTTCATGAATGGCCTTTCTCCTTGCTCCCCATATTTGCCCATAAGGTCACCACTACTAGAATGATCATCGCTTGGTATTATCTCATGTATAGCAAACAACCAGCCCGTTGCACTCTCCTCGGCGTGGGCACACATTAGCTCGATGATATGTTCTGGAGCGTGTGCTCAAACGCTCCTTGCCATCGGGCATGAGAGTAGAGCGTGTCTCCCAGTGTCCCGCGCACCGCACAATGTACAAGTCTCCGTCGTCGCCATGTTCCGGTGGTTTAGTAGAACCCCACAGTATACATGGCCATAAGTCGGGCAGAGCGGGGCTTTGGGCCAGGCCTAATAAACACTGTAGAAGAAAACCTAGGCCCAGGCCCGGCCGTCGGGCCTAGATTTCAGGCCCAGGCCGGGCCCAACAGTACAAAAGCTTGTCGGGCCTCGGGCGGGGCTCTTCCCTAAATTCAAATGTCAAGCCCAGGGCCGGCCCACCCTGGTATTTGGGCTCAAAAATCTAGGCCCAGGCCTAGCCCGCGGGCAAGACCTGGCTGGGTCGGGTCGGGCGGGTTTCCCATGGCCAAGTATACCCACAGGGTATGGATTGCCTTGCAAGCCTCCATACAAAAACACCCATCTTAGAGGACACCTAGAAGTGCCATATATAACTCCACTGATTGCTCTCTAAATGGACGTCCGAAGTGCCTGCTTCTTAATCGATCCACCTCTATCTCTGCTAAATTTGGAAAGCATGATCATCCGGTAGGCAGACCGAACAGTGAAAATGCCCCGGCTCTAACATGCCAAGCCCAAAAATCTGACACTATCCTCGTACACAGCGGTATCTTGAGAATTTTAGCCGCATTGAACTTTGTGAAAACTGTTCTGACCATGTTCTCATTCCAGGAAGTTGTCATTGTGTCAACCGGCAGATTAGGAACCAGGGATGTGATAGGGTGTTTGAAGTTCTCCCATGGTATCCAGTTATGTCCATATACCCATGCTCTCTCCATCTCCAATTATGCGAATAATTCCTTACGCCAAAATATCACGCCCATCTAGCATCTCACGCCAAATCTGAGAGGGATGAGATCCAAGCTCGGCCTCTAGCAAATCATAGCCAGGAAAAATACAGCTTTAAGCATCCGGATGCTCAAGGATGTGTCATCGGTCATTATCCACCACCCTTGTCTCGCAAGGAGTGGCAAGTTGAAGATCTCCAAGTCACGGAAGCCTAAAGCTCCCAGGTGCTTTGCTCTCGTCATTATGTCCCATACCACCCAACTTGGCTTTCTTCTCCCTTGCTTAGAGCCCCACCAGAAATGCCTTATGACTGAAGTAATATCCTCACAAAGACCTCACGGTAGCCTGAAATGGGACATGGAAAATACCGGGATAGCTTGTGCCACAGATTTAATTAATACCTCCTTCCCGCTGCCGACAAGAGCTTCTCCATCCATCCTTTGATATTCTCCCAACCTCGGTCTCCCATATATTTAGAAGTCTCATTCATGGAATGGCCAACATCTGTGGGCATCCCTAGATGAGATTAGATCATGCAGAAGTCTCACCCCCTAAATTTCGGTTAGAAATGATGTAAGGAAGCAACTATCGCCATTCAGCCAATAGCCAGCCCAAGCCCTCTGACTACCGGCCTAGAAGCATGGCCCAGCAAGATTAGAATGAATGAACATTTGCGGCCCAGGTTGTGAACTGGACTCGCATCCTCTTTTCTTTTATCTAATGGTCGGTCGCCAGCGAGACACGGCGGCAGGTGAGATCCGTCGCCTACCAACCTCGCCGCCGTGGGCCGCGGCTGGAGAGAGGCGAGGGGATGCTCGATTTGCATGCGAGCGCCGCCGCGGCATTGTCGGGGGTGGGGCGAATGGACACATTTTAGATCCCACCTAGGATCAGAGATACAAAACAGAGAAAGAACACTTAATTTGTACTGAATTTAACTCCCAATCACGGAGACCCAGCTATGAGCTTGGGATTTCTACGGTAGCACTAGATAAGCTATGGTTTGGTAGTTTGGGGATATAATGATTGATGCCCTCTAGCATGCACGCAGGCGCTTATATGGCTGCACACACACACACATGGTGAAAAGAGAAAGACAGTGGTGAAAGGAGAAGGACATAGAGCAATACAGCGGCAAAGTGCCTGGCACTGTAAAAACAGAGAACTGGTACATCGTGGCCCTTCGTCTCGAACGCATATGTCCACCGGTGGATTTCCTCTGCTTCTAATTGCACTGGTATGCTGCCTAACTGAAACAAGTGCAGCTATCTTCAGATAGCTGACAATGCCCCCTTCTGAAACCATACTTGTCCTCAAGTATATTTCTCTGGGAACCGGCTTTTGAGCGTGCTAGCGAAGAATTCCGGAAAAACTTGTTTAATGAAATTGGCGTCCTCCCAGGTTGCCTCTTCCGGTTCCATGTTCTCCCAGTCGATGAGCCACTAAGTGACCAGTACTCCATTCCTGGGTAGTGAGCGAGTCTCGAGTACAGCTAGTGGTCCTGTTTTGATTCTGCCATTGTTGTCCACTAGAGATAGATCTTGCTTGGAACGGCATGTGTGCCCAAGTGTTTCTTTAGCTGGCTGACATGGAACACCGGGTGAATTCCAATGTGAGCTTGTAGTTGGAATTTGTAAGCGACATGGCCAATCTTCTCCAGTATTCTGTAAGGCCCATAAAATTTGGTTTTCAATTTCATCGCTTGCCGAAGGCCTAATGCAGCCATCCTGTAAGGTTGCATTCATAAGTAAACCATGTCCCTCACCTCAAAATTCCTCTCCAAGTGTTTTTCGTCTGCATACTTTTCATTCTTGTATGTGCTTGAGCTAGGTGGTCCTTGAGAGAGGAGTGCATGTTCATCTTTTCTGTCAGGAAGTCTTTAGCATCTGCATCTTCAGGGCCGGGCACAGCTATCTCACTGATCATGGGAGGTGGGTAATTATAGAGAGCTTGGAAGGGGGTGAACTTGGTTGCTGTGTGGTATGTGGTGTTGTACAACCATTCAGCTAGTGGTAACTAGGAGCACCACTTCTTCGGTTCTTCGAATATCATGCATCTCAAGTAGGATTCCAAGCATTGGTTGACTCGTTCCGTTTTCCCATCACTTTGAGCATGATATGCAGTGCTGAGTCTGAGTTTAATTTTCATGGCCTTGAAGATCCCTTGCCAGATGTTGCTCGTAAAGATTCGATCTCTGTCGGTGACAATGCTAATTGGGGGCCCATGTAACTTGAAGACATTGTCCATGAAGGCTTGGGCAACAGTGTGGACATTATATGGGTGGGGAATTGGAATAAAATGAGCGTACTTTGTGAATCTGTCGACTACCACCAGAATTACTTCCTTTCCATTGGATTTGGGCAGTCCCTTAATGAAGTCCATTGTGAGGTGAGTCCAGGCCATTTCTGGGAGAGGAAGGGGGTCCGGTAAGCCAGGATAGTGGCAATGTTCAGCCTTGGCTCTCTGGCAAACAGGGCACTCAGAAATGAACTTGCGCACATCTTTCTTAAGCCCTGGCCGATAAAACAATCTTTTAATTCTTTGGTAGTTGGCCACCATACCAGAGTGCCCCCCAATAGCAGAAGAGTGCAAGGACTCTATGAGCTGTTGTTTGAGAGCTGCATCATTTCCAATGTCAATTCTGCCCTTGTAACTTAGGACTCCAACAGCTAAGGTGTAGTGCTTTTCCTAGTCGGGAGAAATGAGGAGTTTTTGTAATAGTTCTTGGCAATGTGAGTCCTGCTGGTAACTTTGTTCCATGGATTTGATCCATGTGGGAGTTACTATACTGGTGGCCATCAATGTGCTATCCTTTCTGCTCAGGGCATCTGCCACTTTGTTGTCGGTCCCCTTCTTGTATCTATTTCGCAATTGAACTCGATAAGTTTTAGTGGTAATTTCTGTTGAACCCCTTCAGAAACCTTTTGATCAGTCATGAACTTTAGACTTTTTTGGTCAATTTTGATATGTAGTTCATTGCCAACGAAGTAATGCCTCCACTTTTTAAGTGCCTCCAGAATTGCCAAGGCCTCCTTTTTCATATGTTGACATGGCCGCAGATCTAGGCCTAAGGGTTTTGCTGAAATATGCCAGGGGTTGGCCCTGTTGCATCAGTACAACACCAAGGCCTGTGCCACTAGCATCAGTCTCCATTTGGAAGGGGACGAAGAAATTGGGAAATGCTAGCACTGGGGCAGTAGATAGGCTATGTTTGAGCTGGTTCAAAGCACTTGTTTGCTGTTCAGTCCAATGAAAGGCCCCCTTTTTTAGCATATCATGGAGAGGTCTGCAGATCAAGCCATAGTTCTGTACAAATCTTCTATAGTACCCTGTCAAACCCAAGAAACTTCTTAGTTGTGTTGTGTTCTTGGGAATGGGCCAGTTGCCCACTGCCTCAATTTTGTGGGGGTCTGTTTGTACTCCTTTACCAGTGATTATGTGGCCAAGGTACTCCACTTGTGGTGCAGCAAAAATGCATTTGCTCATTTTGGCAAATAGTTGCTCTCTCCGCAAGGTGTGCAGTACATCCTGGAGATGTTCCAAGTGTTCAGCTAGTGTCTTGCTATAGATCAAGATATCATCGAAGAACACCAAGATATATTTTCTGAGATGTCTTGCAAATACTCTATTCATTAGGGTTTGGAAGGTTGCTGGTGCATTAGTTAGGCCGAATGGCATGACGAGGAATTCAAAGTGTCCAAAGTATGTCATGAAAGTTGTCTTCTGAGCATCCTCTTTCTTCATTCTCACTTGGTGGTAACCTTCTCTCAAATCAAGTTTTGTGAAGTATTTTGCTCCTTGAAGTTCATCAAACAGATCTTCAATAATAGGGATGGGGAACTTGTTCTTGACTGTCTGTGTGTTAAGCTTCCGATAGTCAATGCATAGTTGCCATGTTCCATCTTTCTTTTTCACTAAAATGGCAGGGGCAGCGTAGGGACTCTCACTAGGTCGGATAATGGAAGCATCCAATAGTTCTTTGATTTGCTTTTCCATCACATCTTTCTGCATATGAGGAACTCTGTAGGGTCTGGCCATTGGTGGCTCAGAGCCCTCTTTGAGGGGTATTGCATGGTCACATTCCCTCACAGGGGGCATGCCCTTGGGCTCAGCAAAAACATCTTTATATTCTACCAAGAGGTCTTCTATTTCAGCACATGGTTGTTCTACCTGTTGCTTATTGGGAGATAGTGGAATTAGGCAGTAACCTGTAACTCCAGTGTTGGACAGTTTCAGCATTCTGTGTACTGAAATGAGTGGCACCATGCCCTTCCTGTTGTTATCCTTTCAGGGTCACTTTGGTTTTTCCATCCACTATTACTTACATTTTTCGTGTGATGAAATCCATTGTTATCGGGCTATGCTTTTCCAACTAGTCACTGCCTAGGATAATGTCAAAACCCTTGAGAGGAAGGACTTTAAATGAATTTTTGAATTTGTGTCCTTGGATTGTATATGGAGTGTCCAGTGTGTGTGATCCCGACTGAAGAGTGCCTCCTCCTGCCACCAGAACTGTTTCCATTGGATTGCTCATAGTTGTGCAGGAAGTTTTGACAATGAACTTCATGTCAATAAATGTATAGGAGCTCCCAGAGTCAACCAGTGCTATGCCACACTTCCCTCCTATGCTGATTTGCAGTGTGAATGTTTTCGCAAGGGGTTTCTTGCCTAATGCTTGCAACGAGATTTGCATATAGTGCTCCTCTTCAGGAGGTGGGGGAGCAGGTGCTACAGTATCTTCAGGTTCTGCCTGCTCTTGGGGCGGATCTTCAGAAGGTTGTTCCTTGTCAGTGGTCTCTTATGTGGCCGTCAAGTTCAATGTCTTGTACTGAGCACATTTGTGGCCAAAAACCATTTCCCTCCACAATATCTTCAGGTACCAGGCTCCCTGTAGGGTCTGTCTGTTTTGACAATGTTTTTTGTGTCCCATTCCTTCCTCGTAGTGGTGTTATCAGTCCACTTTGGTTTGGTAGGTGCTTAGTGTGTGGAGTATGTTCTGGAGTAGTTGCTAGGTGTGTAGTTCTTCCTCTGTGCTTATTGAGCTTGTGTTCCCAGCTCCATATCTCTGGTTGTTTCCACAACAGCGTGTAGGGAGGTTGGTTTGAAAGGTTTCAGGAAGTGCTTGATCTCAGGTTGGAGACCATTAATAAAACACTTGACATAGTAACTATTAGACACTCCAGGGTTTTGACCATCTTTTATTTAAATTTGTCAATGTATTCAGTCACTAAACGGTGGCCTTGCTTGATGGAGTTAAAATTCTCGAGGACCTCATATGAGCTGTCATTAGAGAACCATTTAAGCAAGGCAGAACAGAAGTTGTCCCAGTTCAGGTTTTCCTCAAGCACAACTGAATTCCTCAGCCAGGTGTCTCCCTATTAAATACATCTGGGCATAGTCACATTTGGCTTCTTCAAGCACATGGACCATGGAGAAAAGTTTCTTAGTTGTTCTTATCCATGCCATTGGGTTGGTCCCATCAAACTTGGGAAATTCCAATTTGGGTGCCCATGCAATAGACTTGTATAATTGTGCATCTTTGTCTTGGCCTCTGTCATGCTCATAATCTGAAGTTTGCCTCATACTACCATATCCCTGAGTTTGGACATGTTGTGCAGTAGGTGTTGCAGTGGGAAGGGCAGGCCTTTGCTGGACTCCTGGTTGATATTGTATAGCCTAATACTCTGGGGGGTGAAGATGGTAGTACTCTTGTTCTGTCTGTTTCGGG
This sequence comes from Thinopyrum elongatum, assembly GCA_011799875.1. Lineage (NCBI taxonomy): Eukaryota > Viridiplantae > Streptophyta > Magnoliopsida > Poales > Poaceae > Thinopyrum > Thinopyrum elongatum. Next base: position 590,816,292 of record CM022299.1, on the reverse strand, counting down.
TGGTAAGGATAGCTGTATTGTCGGGGTTGGGGTGGTGGTCTGGGTTGATAGTAATTGGGTTGCTGTTGTTACTAGCTCCAGAATGTATGTGGGTCTTGATAACCTTGGTATTGGGAAGGGCCTCCCATGTCTGTATATGTGTATTGGTCAATCTGGACCTGCTGAGTGTAAGTATGCATCGAGTCCTCTTGGTAATTGATACGTCTCCAACGTATCTATAATTTTTGATTGTTCCATGCTCTTATAATATCTATCTTGGATGTTTTATATGCATTTATATGTTATTTTATATGATTTTTGGGACTAACTTATTAACCTAGAGCCCAGTGCCAGTTTATGTTTTTTCCTTGTTTTTGAGTTTCGCAGAAAAGGAATACCAAACGGAGTCCAAATGAGCTGAAAATTTATGGTGATTTTTTATGGACGAAAATAAGCCCCCGAAGCAAAAGAGTTGGGCCAGAAGAGCCACGAAGCCTCCACAAGGGTGGAGGGCGCCCCCCCCCCCCCAAGGCGCGCCCTCCGGTCTTGTGGGCTCCTCGTGGACCCCTGACTTGTTCTCGACGCCAAAAATTCCTATAAATATAGAAACCCCCAGAAATAAACCTAGATCGGGAGTTCCGCCGCCGCAAGCCTCTGTAGCCACGAAAAACTAATCGAGACCCCGTTCCGGCACCCTGCCGGAGGGGGAAATCATCACCGATGGCCATCTTCATCATCCCGGTGCTCTCCATGACGAGGAGGGAGTAGTTCACCCTCGAGGCTGAGGGTATGTACCAGTAGCTATGTGTTTGGTCTCTCTCTCTCTCTCTCGTGTTCTTGATTTGGCATGATCTTGATGTACCGCGAGCTTTGTTACTATAGTTGAATCATATGGTGTTTCTCCCCCTCTACCTTCTTGTGATGAATTGAGTTTTACCTTTGAGGTTTCACTATTATCGGATTGAATACTATTATGGATTTGAGAACACTTGATGTATGTCTTGCGTGGGATACCTGTGGTGACAATGGGGTGTTTTATTGATTCACTTGATGTATGTTTTGGCACTCAACTCGCGGATTCCCGAGGTGACATTGGGGTAATCTATGCATAGGGGTTGATGCACGTTTTCGTCCTTGTTTCTCCGGTAGGAATCTTGGGGCACTCTTTGCGGTTCTTTGTGTTGGATTGAATATTATGAATCTGAAGTTGTTTGATGCATATCGTATAATTGATCCACGGATACTTGTGGTGACATTGGAATATCTAGGTGACATTAGGGTTGATTGATGTGTGTCATATGGTGTTATTTCACTACGAACTCTAGGGCTGTTTGTTACACTTATAGGAATAGCTCAATGGATTGATCGGAAAGAATAACTTTGAGGTGGTTTCGTACCCTACAAGCGATTTCATCTTATGTTCTCCGCGATAGGAACTTTGGAGTGACTTTTGTCGAACGTTGAGGGATTGCCATATGATCTAATTATGTTATCATTGTTGAGAGAACTTGCACTAGTGAAAGTATGAACCCTAGGCCTTGTTTCCAAGCATTGCAATACCGTTTTCGTTCACTTTTGTTACTAGTTACCTTGCTGTTTTTATATTTTCATATTACAAAAACCTATATCTACCATCCATATTACACTTGTATCACCATCTCTTCGCCGAACTAGTGCACCTATACAATTTACCATTGTATTGGGTGTGTTGGGGACACAAGAGACTCTTTGTTATTTGGTTGCAGAGTTGTTTGAGAGAGACCATCTTCATCCTATGCCTCCCACGGATTGATAAACCTTAGGTCATCCACTTGAGGGAAATTTGCTACTGTCCTACAAAACTCTGCACTTGGAGGCCCAACAACGTCTACCAGGATAAAGTTGCGTAGTAGACATCAAGCTCTTTTCGGGCGCCGTTGCCGGGGAGGTTAGTGCTTGAAGGTATATCTTTAGATCTTGCAATCGAATATTTTAGTTTCTTGTTTATCACTAGTTTAGTCTATGAAAGAAAACTATAAAAAAATGGAATTGAGGTTGCCTCATATGCTTCATCTTTTTAATATCTTTCGTGAAAATGATGGAAAGAAAAATTGTGCTCAAGTGTTAGAAGAAGAAGTATATAAAATGTTTGGCATAAAATATTTGTACGATGAGCATGATTGCAATGTTGTTAGTATGAATTCTTTGAATATCCATGATGCTAATGATATGCAAAGCCACAAGCTTGGGGATGCTATGTTTGATGAAGATGATATTTTTTTTGTCCCCCAAGTTTTGATGAGCAAATTTATTATGATGAAAGCATGCCTCATATTTATGATGATTATGTTGATGAAAGTGGGTTTGGAAGAGTGTCAACTCTAGGTAATGATCCCACTATTTTGGAGGGTGTTGAATCTTATTGTAAGAATTATGAAAGTGGATTTGGAGAGGTCATGACTTTATTTAGTGATGAATCCACTATTTTGGAAGAGGTTCCAATTGACTATGAGAACAAAGTTGCTATATATGATGATTATTGTGATGACATGTATGCTATAAAGAATAATGATAACCATGAAACATGTCATCGTGATATTAATTTTCAATTGGATTATGCCTCACATGATAGTTATTTTGTTGAGTTTGCTCCCACTACTATTCATGAGAATAAATTTGCTTATGTGGAGAGTAATAAAATTTCTATGCTTGTGGATCATGAAAAGAATGATTTATGTGATAGTTATATTGTTGAATTCATTCATGATGCTACTGAAAATTATTATGAGGGAGGAATATATGCTTGTAGGAATTGCAATAATATCAAGCTTCCTCTCTATGTGTTGAAAATCTTGAAGTTTTGCTTGTTTTACCTTCCTATGCTAGTAGATTCTTGTTCCCATAAATTGTTTGCTCACAAAATCCCTATGCATAGGAAGTGGGTTAGACCTAAATGTGCTAGTCATATGCTTCATGATGCTCCCATTGTGTTTCAATCCTTATCTTTTATGTGAGCGTCATTGAAATCATCATGCCTAGCTTAAAAGGCATTAAAGAAAAGCGCTTCTTGGGAGACAACCCAATATTTACCCCTACTGTTTTTGTGTGTTCACATGATTAAGCTACTGTAGTAATCATGTTTTATAGCTTTTGTTTCAATAAAGTGCCAAGTAAAGCCTTTGGGATAGTGTGCATGATAGTTGATTTGATTCAGTGCAAAAACAGAAACTTTTGCATCCAGTATAGATATTCCTATGTTTTACTGGAACATGTACAACCTATGAATTTTTTACAGAGGATTGATAAACAAATTGTCTACTTTGTCCTAATTGTTTAGAATATTTGGAGTTACAGAAGTATGAGCTTAATTCAGATCTTTACAGACTGTTCTGTCTTTGACAGATTCTGTTTTCGATGCATAGTTTGCTTGTTTTCTAGTTTCTATGGCTTATATTGCTTAATATAAATTGTAGAAATGATAGGGTACAGTAGGCATCATGTGGAAACAATTTTCAATCTTGTCTTGACAGTACCAAAGTGAATGATTTGTTTTACAATACTAACCCATCTCACGAAGTTCCGTTAAGTTTTGTGTGATTGAAGTTTTCAAGTTTTGGGTGAGATATCGATATGAGGAGAATAAGGAGTGACAAGACACTAAGCTTGGGGATGCCCAAGGCACCCCAAGGTAATATTCAAGGAAGATCCAAGCAACTAAGCTTGGGGATGCCCCGGATGGCATCCCCTCTTTCGTCTTCAACATTATCGGTAACCTCCCTTGGAGCTATATTTTTATTCGTCACATGATATGAGTTTTGCTTGGAGCGTCATTTTATTAGTATTTTATTTCTGTTATTTACAGTAATGTTTTTCACCTTTTAGTTTAATAAAAAAGGTCAAGTATAGCCTTTACCATGCTTATTTTGCAAGTCTATATGTTGCTGTTTTGAAAACAGAAAGTTTTCTATTGTTGTCTAAATTCTTATGGAAATTCAGAACATGACAAAATCTTGAAATTCTTACATGTTGAGCAATAACAAATTTTATACCGTGTGGTGATTTTTCAGAATTTTTGTAGTTAGGGAAGTATGAGTACAATTGCACTCTTTACAGACTGTCCTGTTTTGACAGATTGCTGTTATGTTTGCATATGTTTGCTTGTTTAATGATTCTATTTGAGGATAGGAGTATTAAATATGCAGAGGCATTTAGTATGCAATGTTAAATAATAATTTTAGTGATTTGCTACAGTAGAGAATGATAAGGTTTTGCATTTGATTTATACTAACTTTTCTCACGAGTTCTTGTTGAGTTTTGTGTGGATGAAGTGTTTAATAATTAGGGAAATCGTGATATGAGAGGAATTAATGTGTGACGCCCCCGACTCAATCGTGCACTAATCATACACGCAAATGCGCACGATCAAGCCCAGAGACTCATGGGAAGATATCACAACACAACTCTAGACACAAATCAAAATAATACAAGCTTTATATTACAAGCCAGGGGCCTCGAGGGCTCGAATACAAAAGCTTGATGTCAAACAAGCAACAGCGGAAGCATCAGATATCTGGATACAGATATAAAGTAAAACAGATAAACCTAAGAAGGCGGGTTAAAACATCGACAACGATCGAAAAGGCGCAGGCCTCCTGCCTGGGAGCCTTCGATCCTACACCTGGTCGGCTGGCTCGATCCAGTAGTAAGTACCATCTGGACCCATCTGGTAGTAAGCTCCTGCAGTGGCATCTAGCTCCTGGGCTCCATCGTCTGTTGTATCATCAAGTAGGGGAATATAGGGAAAAAGAGGAAGCAAAGCAACTGTGAGTACTCATCCGAAGTACTCAGCAAGCAAGGATCTACACTACATATACAACATTATCAAAGGGGAAAGGCTGTATATGTGGACTGGGCTGCAGAAATGCCAGAATAGAGAGAAGGCCTAGTCCTATCGAAGACTAGCATCTTCAAACATCTTCATGAAGCCACCATCTTGCAGCAATAGAAGAGAGTAGAATAGCATTTTATTAAGCAAACATGTTGAAGTGAAACCTAGAGATCCTTCCTCGACTCCCTGCGAGAAACAGATCTCGAAGCTTCAGTTAAGTAACAAGTATCCAGTTCAAGTAGTATATCAGGATACACAAAATGAGCGTCCTTTACCGTAGGACCGGCTATCGATAGATTATTCTTCCCTGCAGGGGTGCACTACTGTTACCCAATACGCTCGATCACCTCTGGCCGGACACACTTGCTGGGTAATGCCCGGCCTCGGGAGATCGACACGAAGCAATGCCCTTCCTAGGCTCAGCAGAGAGGTCAGCACGCCGGACTAACCTATGCACCCAGAGGTCTTGGGCCATCGCCCTGGGCACCCTGCGCGTTGCGAGACTGGCCGGGGTGCAGGCGCGACACTGAACTCGTCAGTGAAGTATCCAGCCCATTCCCGACAATCAGCCCACACGGTGAACTGTGACGTCTGATGAGCTTTCGGGAGAAACGTACAACGCAGAGGGCCCCATAAACCATTATACCGCGTGGTGGTAGTGCGTATAGGGCACGTCGACCCACTCAGATCAAATACCCAAATCCGATAGGCTGATTTAGTAACACGCGGAGACGATCAGAGTTTCTGAAGCTCCGCCACAATATCACACTCGAGTGCCCTTCCGGCACACCCGACATCATAGATCCCCTGCGGGTACCCATCAGGGTCGACCCGCCTGTAACAAAGGTCAAAGTAACCGTGTGGTCATAACATCAAGGGGGAAACCCCGAGGAACCACCCTCGGTGGATTCCACTCGATGAAATCATCAGGGTGAACGTATGAGGCATCACCCTCGGGGTTCACACTGAGGGGTTGCACGACAGAGTCGTATCGGAAGTGGAGAAGGAGGAATCACCCTCGATCACCACGACCGAATAGCTACACTGCAGAGTATTCATCAGGAGTGTGTTATGAGGTATCACCCATGGCACTCGATAGTAACTACGCAGAGTCTTACAACTAAGGGGGTGAAGTGATGTGTTGGTCTCTGGTCGTCGATCACGTTGATCGAGTAGTCGATGATGAAGCAGGGGCAACAAGGGTAAGGTGGCGGGGTCACTGATGGTTCAATACCAACCTATACTAAGCAGTTTAATATAGGCAGGTAAGGTAACAATAAACAGGTTACAAAAGCAGGCTATGCATCAGAATAGGAGCAAACATTAGCAGTAGCAAAATCTAATGCAAGCAGGAGAAATGGAATGGGCGATATCTGGATGCTCAAGGGGGGGCTTTCCTGGTTGCTTTGGCAAGAAGGAGGGGTCGTCAACGGGCTGCTCGTCTGGAGCGTAGTCGTACTCAGCTGCAACGGCGTCGGTCTCCGCGTCTATCCAGAGAGAAGGAGGGGGAAGAAACAATAAATTCACGGCAAAGATGCAAACAATATGCACGACATGGCTAAATGATATGCAGAGGTGTATACTGCCTAACTAAATGATTTAGTTAATTTAGGAATTTATTTGGATTTATTTTATTAAGGTTGAGCACTATTCATTTATTGAAATCAGGCAAAAAGTTCCATGTTCAGGTAGCTAGGGGCATCTGACAGCAATACGAAGGGCGTATTCGGATTCGTATCATCATTCTGAGCAAGTTTCATGTACAAAGTATTTTCATCGGAGTTACGGATTATTTTATATGATTTTCTAAAGTCTTAATAAATTTTTTAGAATTTTAATTATTTATTTAAATTTGAATTATCCAGAATAGTGATGATGACGTCAGCATGATGTCAGGGTGATGTCAGCAGTCAACCAGTCAGTTGAGCTAGTCAAACTGACGGGTGGGTCCCGGTTGTCATTGTCTGTTAGACCTAATTAACAGTTAATTAGTTTAATTATTTGATTAGGTTAATTAATCTTAATTAGATAATTTAAACAGTATTAATTAAGTTAATTAATTAATTTTATTATATATTTTTTCCTTTTTTTTCCTTTTTTTAAACGTTTTGAGGGGTGGACCCCGCGTGTCAGGGTCAGGGAGCATTGGGCATTGGGCCCATTCGTCAGTGGCCCATAGGGGCTGCAGCGGGCACGGGTGCACGGCGGCGCGTCCAGAAAGGCCACGGGCGGAGGCGAGCGCCCACGGGGGTGAGCGGGGCCACGGCGGGGCGCGTGCGCGAGCTGCTGGCGGCGCAGGAGAAGGCGCGGGCTGGTGGCGAGCGCGCGAGCGCTGGACGCGACCAGGCGCATGCGGGCGCGGGGCGGGGCGGGGCGTGGCGGACAGAGGCGGCGTGGGGTCGAGAGGGGGAAGGCTGAGCGTGAGCGCGGGCTGGGGGCAGAAGTGGCGCGAGCGGAAGGCGACGGCGGACGGCGAGCGTTGGGAGACGAGGCAGAGGGGCCAGCGGGAGGGGCCGGTGCGGCATAGGTGAGCACGGCGAGGCGCGGCCGCACACGGGCGTGCACGCGCGGAGCAAGGGAGGGAGAGGAGGACGTTGGGGTTCTCACGTGCGTCGTGAGAAGAGGGTTCGGCGAGGCTCGGGGGCGACCTGCGGGGAGGAGGACGAGGAGGCGAGGCGGCGACGGTTGACAGCAAGGCGGGGCGCAGCGGTGTCGGCCTCCAGCCCGATCCGATCTAGATCGGGGCAGAGGGAGAGAGGGATCAGGGGTAGTGGGGGTGGGCTAGGGTTTCGGTAGTGGGGTGGGGGAATAAGTAGGCCGGTGGGGTGGGCCGGCCTGGGACGGTGGGCTGGCCGGCTGGGCCGTTTGGCCCAGTTGGCCAGGGGGGTTTTCTGTTTTTCTTTTTACTTTGTTTTTTTTCTTCACTTTTTATTTATTCTTTTCTGTTTTATTTTAGTTTTAGTAAAATATATACTTAGCATCTAATTTAGTATTTCAATTTACCCACTGTCACAAAAAGTCTAGTCCTCAAATAATTTAGTTTGATATTTTATTAATTAATAAAGGCATTTAAATAATTAGGTTTGCTACTATGTAAATCATTTCAGTGCATTTAAGCATTTCATAAAAGTTTGGTTTCACCACCATAATCACTTATGCATTATTTGGCACAACCCGAACATTTTAGTTTCCAATTTGGAACAACTTTTATTTTCACTTTGAATTAATTTGAAGTTTGAATTAGGAGTTTGAAATGCAATATGATGCAAACGATGATTAGACACTGTTAAACTTGCTGAAATGGCATTAACTAAGGGTGATCACTTTGTTAATTACACGGGGTGTTACAATTCTCCTCCACTAACAAGAATTCTCATCCCGAGAATTAAGAGGAAGACTGAAAGAAAGCGGGGTATTCTTCACGAAGACGATCCTCGCGTTCCCAACTGGCTTCATCTTCAGAATGATTCGACCACTGAACTTTGGGGAATTTGATTGACTTTTGACGAGTCCGGCGTTCAGCTTGATCAAGAATGCGGATGGGATATTCTGGATAAGATAGATCTTCCCGCAATTCAAGCACTTCATGATCCACAGCTCGAATAGGATCCTTGAAGCAGCGACGAAGTTGGGATACATGAAAGACATCATGCACTTGAGAAAGATTTGGCGGCAATTGCAACTGATATGCCACTTCTCCTCAGCGGGCAAGAATACGGAACGGGCCAATGTAGCGAGGAGCTAACTTGCCCTTGATTCCGAACCGATGAGTGCCTTTCAATGGAGTGACGTGAAGGTAAGCTTGCTCGCCAGGCTGATAGACCATTACCTTGTTCTTTCGGTCATAGTTGCTCTTCTGACGAGACTGAGCAGTTTTCAGATGTTCACGGACAATGCAGACTTTTTCTTCAGCTTGTTGGATAATGTCCGGTCCGACGAGTGAGAGTTCCCCAGTTTCTGACCAATTCAGGGGGGGTTCGACACTTACGTTCGTATAGAACTTCAAACGGTGCCATCTTCAGACTAGCTTGATAGCTGTTGTTGTAAGAGAATTCGGCATACGGGAGAGATTCCTCCCATTTCTTACCGAAGGAGATGACACAAGATCGAAGCATATCTTCGAGCACTTGATTAACTCGTTCGACTTGACCCTGAGACTGAGGGTGGAAAGCAGTGCTGAAGGACAGATGAGTTCCCATAGCTTCTTGGAAACTTTTCCAGAATCTTGAGGTAAAGAGACTGCCACGATCAGAGCTGATCTCCAACGGAACACCGTGGAGTGACACAATTCGGGAAACATGCAGGTCTGCTAACTGACTAGCAGTGATTGTCTTCTTAACTGGTAGGAAGTGAGCAACCTTGGAAAGCCGGTCAATGACGACAAGAATAGCATCATTACCTTTCTGCGATTTGGGAAATCCAGAGACGAAGTCCATTTCAACATGGTCCCATTTCCATTTAGGAATAGAGATAGGTTGCAGAGTTCCAGCAGGCCTTTGATGTTCTGCTTTGATACGACGGCAAACGTCACATTCAGCAACATAGCATGCAATGTCTTGCTTCATGTTCGACCACCGGAATCTCTGACGAATATCTTGGTACATCTTGGTGCTACCGGGATGAATTGACAGAGGAGTGTCATGAGCTTCTTTCATAACCTCCTTAGTCATATCCAGGTTTTTCTCCTTACACGGCACCACTAGGCGGCCTTTTAAGTATAAAGTGCCATCATCAGCAACAGTGAAGAATGAGGTCTTTCCTTCTGCTAGATAGCGTTTAATCCTCTCGACTTCATTGTCAGCCTTCTGAAGCCATTTGATGGTGTCCACGAGATCTGGTTTAGCAACCAGGGTATTGAGAGAACCCTGCGAAACAACGTGGAGGTTCATTTTGCGGCACTCGGGAGGAGGGGGAGCGAGTGCACCGGGAGGAACAACATGGATATTCAGCTTTCTGAATTCTTCAACAAGCGAGGGCTGAACTTTGTGAACCTGGAGGTGGTTGCAATATGACTTGCAGCTCAAGGCATCAGCCATTACATTAGCCTTGCCTGGTGTATAAGAAATACCCAAGTCAAAGTCTTCTACGGTCTCCATCCATCTCTGCTGACGGAGGTTCAGGTCTGGCTTGGTAAACAGGTACTTCAGACTTTGGTGGTCGGTGAAGATCTCGCAGCGATTACCGAGAAGGTATTGTCGCCACAGTTTTAGTGCATGTATAACAGCAGCAAGCTCGAGGTCGTGAACTGGGTAGTTCTCTTCGTGAGGGCGCAACTGACGAGAGGCATAAGCAATCACTTTGCGCTCTTGCATTAGGACACAGCCTAATCCTTGACGAGATGCATCACAGTATATCACGAAGTCCTTGCGAGTATCCGAGGGTGCTAGCACTGGGGCAGAAGTCAACTTCTCTTTTAGCGTCTGAAAGCTTTCTTGAAATTTTTCTGTCCACTCAAACTTAACACCTTTGTGGAGCAGGTTAGCCAGTGGCTTTGCAATTTTGGAAAAGTTCTCAACGAATCGACAGCAATAACTAGCGAGTCCGAGAAAACTCCCGACTTGCTTAACATTCTTCGGGGGGTCTAGTCAAGAATAGCTTGAACTCGCCCGGGATTAACAGCAATGCGTGGGCAGGTAGCCAAAGAGATTGACGATGATAACACAGATCGGTGAGAGGCAAGGATGGCATTGCTCACCATGAATTCAATTAACAACTCGGAAGAGCTCAAAATGTTGACGCTGAACACGACACATTTGGCTAACACACAAAGTCAAGTGCAAAGAATATTTCGGAATCAATGTTGTACGGGAGAGTCAGGTTCCGATCCTGTGGAACTGTGAAGAGGGTCGATCGAGAGTAGGGAGAATGGTGTCATCTTGCCGGTCACGGCAACAATTAAGCAGCTTAATAGATACTTAACAGTAGCCAACTAAGACATACAGATCCATACATCAGTTCAGTTACAGACCAGCGTTATAACAGCATGAAGGTAAGCTAGACAACTTAGGCGGCACGCAGTGGAGGGATACAACAACGCGACATAGCGAAGGCTACATCAACGTCGGGAAGAACCACCAAAACGGGGTAACTGCAAGTGCGGATGATGAATGGCCATCACAGGAAATTCCTGCGCTCCATGTGCACTCTGATGCAGAATCTGGTCTCGAACTGGAAGAAGAGGTCCACGTGCAGGTGTGTGACCTCCCACAGCAGGCCAATCAATGCCAGCAGGCATCTGAGTCCTGCGCGGATAAAGGATGTACTCCGGATGTATCTCTGCACGAACAGCTGGTAGCAACTGCGTCATAGCATCGTAGAGGCGTGCTCGAGTGGCAACAACTCGACGGTGAGAGCCCGAATAGTGCGATCCAGAGCCTGAGTGCACTGAATCAGAACCTGCGGGTTGTAACGACAATGCTCGTACGGAGCACAGATAGCTGTGTAGTATCCGGTAGCATCTCCAACAGGGGCATACGGAATGTATCGGAACTCAGAGGCATCCAAGTTAGTGCTGAGCTCTCCTCGGAGACGTGCGACAGCAGAGTAGGCGGCATCATGGACTGCCATCTCAATCGTCACGCCGATACCGTGGAAAAGGTGCAGCTCAGTGTCTGAGTCATTCTGTCGATCATAGATACGAACATCAGCATGGTACTGCTCCTGGTTGAACTCGCGATAATCCTCGTAAACCATGTACTCAGGGTACCAGCGATAGCCCAGTCTGGTTAGGAGGGCGATCAGGACAGCTGGAAAACCAGGGGCATCATGAGCCCAAGTGCGGAGCACAAGCTGCGTCGTAGGACGTGGTGGAAACAAATGATCCATCTGAAACAGAGGAAATTCAGGATTGTCAAATGACAATGAGAAGTACAGTGCAACTCGGAGAGAAAGGTTAAACAAAATAATGTAAAGGAAAATGATTATCAGACTAATCAGATCAATGACAGGGAAATCGCACATATATCCAGCTCCCCGGGTAGACGGGATTTATGAGATCCTAAGTGTCGGCGTTAGCAAATTCATTTAACCCGAAAAGAAGAGAAATCAGAGTCCCAGAGTATAGATAAGGAATAAAAGATCCTAATACCACCCAGTTGGCGACGTGGGCCCGTAAGCCACATAGCCAAGTTAGTAAATTAGTTTTTCGATGCCAAGACTCAACTTCGGCCAAGGAGTTTGGAATGGGGATTCCTACAGGCAGTCGGCTCTGATACCAACTTGTGACGCCCCCGACTCAATTGTGCACTAATCATACACGCAAATGCGCACGATCAAGCCCAGGGACTCACGGGAAGATATCACAACACAACTCTAGACACAAATCAAAATAATACAAGCTTTATATTACAAGCCAGGGGCCTCGAGGGCTCGAATACAAAAGCTTGATGTCAAACAAGCATCAGCGGAAGCATCAGATATCTGGATACAGATATAAAGTAAAACAGATAAACCTAAGAAGGCGGGATAAAACATCGACAACAATCGAAAAGGCGTAGGCCTCCTGCCTGGGAGCCTCCGATCCTACTCCTGGTTGGCTGGCTCGATCCAGTAGTAAGTACCATCTGGACCCATCTGGTAGTAAGCTCCTGCAGTGGCATCTAGCTCCTGGGCTCCATCGTCTGTTGTATCATCAAGTAGGGGAATATAGGGAAAAAGAGGAAACAAAGCAACCATGAGTACTCATCCGAAGTACTCAGCAAGCAAGGATCTACACTACATATTCAACATTATCAAAGGGGAAAGGCTGTATATGTGGACTGGGCTGCAGAAATGCCAGAATAGAGAGAAGGCCTAGTCCTATCGAAGACTAGCATCTTCAAACATCTTCACGAAGCCACCATCTTGCAGCAATAGAAGAGAGTAGAATAGCATTTTATTAAGCAAACATGTTGAAGTGAAGCCTAGAGATCCTTCCTCGACTCCCTGCGAGAAACAGATCCCGAAGCTTTAGTTAAGTAACAAGTATCCAGTTCAAGTAGTAGATCAGGATACACAAACTGAGCGTCCTTTACTGTAGGACCGGCTATCGAGAGATTATTCTTCCCTGCAGGGGTGCACTACTGTTACCCAACACGCTCGATCACCTCTGGCCGGACACACTTGCTGGGTAATGCCCGGCCTCGGGAGATCGACACGAAGCAACGCCCTTCCTAGGCTCAGCAGAGAGGTCAGCACGCCGGACTAACCTATGCACCCAGAGGTCTTGGGCCATCGCCCTGGGCACCCTGCGCGTTGCGAGACTGGCCGGGGTGCAGGCGCGACACTGAACTCGTCAGTGAAGTATCCAGCCCATTCCCGACAATCAGCCCGCATGGTGAACTGTGACGTCTGATGAGCTTTCGGGAGAAACGTACAACGCAGAGGGCCCCATAAACCATTATCCCGCGTGGTGGTAGTGCGTATAGGGCATGTCGACCCACTCATATCAAATACCCAAATCCGATAGGCTGATTTAGTAACACGCAGAGACGATCAGAGTTTCTGAAGCTCCGCCACAATATCACACTCGAGTGCCCTTCCGGCTCACCCGACATCATAGATCCCCTGCGGGTACCCTTCAGGGTCGACCCGCCTGTAACAAAGGTCAAAGTAACCGTGTGGTCATAACATCAAGGGAGAAACCCCGAGGAATCACCCTCGATGGATTCCACTCGATGAAATCATCAGGGTGAACGTATGAGGCATCACCCTCAGGATTCATATTGAGGGGTTGCACGACAGAGTCATATCAGAAGTGGAGAAGGAGGAATCACCCTCGATGGCCATGACCGAACAGCTACACTGCAGAGTATTCATCAGGAGTGCGTTACGAGGTATCACCCACGGCACTCGATAGTAACTATGCAGAGTCGTACAACTAAGGGGGCGAAGTGATGTGTCGGTCTCTGGTCGTCGATCACGTTGATCGAGTAGTCGATGATGAAGCAGGGGCAACAAGGGTAAGGTGGCGGGGTCACTGATGGTTCAATACCAACCTATACTAAGCAGTTTAACATAGGTAGGTAAGGTAACAATAAACATGTTACAAAAGCAGGCTATGCATCAGAATAGGAGCAAACATTAACAGTAGCAAAATCTAATGCAAGCAGGAGAAATGGAATGGGTGATATCTGGATGATCAAGGGGGGGCTTGCCTGGTTGCTCTGGCAAGAAGGAGGGGTCGTCAACGGGCTGCTCGTCTGGAGTGTAGTCGTACTCAGCTGCAACGGCGTCGGTCTCGGCGTCTATCGAGAGAGAAGGAGGGGGGAAGAAACAATAAATTCACGGCAAAGATGCAAACAATATGCACGACATGCCTAAATGATATGCAGAGGTGTTCTACTGCCTAACTAAATGATTTAGTTAATTTAGGAATTTATTTGGATTTATTTTATTAAGGTTGAGCACTATTCATTTATTGAAATCAGGCAAAAAGTTCCAGGTTCTGGTAGCTAGGGGCATCTAACAGCAATACGAAGGGCGTATTCGGATTCGTATCGTCGTTCTGAGCAAATTTCATGTACAAAGTATTTTCATCGGAGTTACGGATTATTTTATATGTTTTTCTAAAGTTTTAATCAATTGTTTGGAATTTTAATTATTTATTTAAATTCGAATTATCCAGAATAGTGATGATGATGTCAGCATGATGTCAGGGTGATGTCAGCAGTCAACCAGTCAGTTGACCTAGTCAAACTGACGGGTGGCTCCCGGTTGTCATTGTCTATTAGACCTAATTAATAGTTAATTAGTTTAATTATTTGATTAGGTTAATTAATCTTAATTAGCTAATTTAAACAATATTAATTAAGTTAATTAATTTATTTATTTATTTATTATATATATTTTTTTCTTTTTTTAAACGTTTTGAGGGGTGGACCCCGCATGTCAGGGTCAGGGGGCATCGGGCCCATTCGTCAATGGCCCATAGGGGCCGCAGCGGGCACGGGCGCGCGGCGGCGCCGCCAGAAAGGCCACGGGCGGCAGGAGCGCCCACGGGGGTGAGCGGGGCCGCGGCGGGGGCGCGTGCGCGAGCTGCGGGCGGCGCAGGAGAAGGCACGGGCTGGTGGCGAGCGCGCGAGCGCTGGACGCGACCGGGCGCATGCGGGCGCGGCGGATAGAGGCGGCGCGGGGTCGAGCGGGGGAAGGCGGAGCGTGAGCGCGTGCTGGCGGCAGCAGTGGCGCGAGCGGAAGGCGGCGGCGGATAGCGAGCGTTGGGAGACGAGGCAGAGCGGCCAGCGGGAGGGGCCGGTGCGACGCAGGTGAGCATGGCGAGGCGCGGCCGCACGCGGGCGTGCACGCGCGGAGCAGGGGAGGGAGAGGAGGAGGTTGGTGTTCTCACGTGCGTCGTGAGAAGAGGGTTCGGCGAGGCTCGGGGACGACCCGCGGGGAGGAGGACGAGGAGGCGAGGCGGCGACGATTGACGGCAAGGCGGGGCGCAGCGGCGTCGGCCTCCAGCCCGATTCGATCTAGATTGGGGTAGAGGGAGAGAGGGATCGGGGGTAGTGGGGGTGGGCTAGGGTTTCGGTAGCGGGGTGGGGGAATAAGTAGGCCGGTGGGGTGGGCCGGCCTGGGACGGTGGGCTGGCCGGCTGGGCCGTTTGGCCCAGTTGGCCGGGGGGTTTTCCGTTTTTCTTTTTACTTTGTTTTATTTCCATTCTTTTTATTTATTCTTTCCTATTTTATTTTAGTTACATTTTATTTTAGTTTTAGTAAAATATATACTTAGCATCTAATTTAGTATTTCAATTTAGTTCACTGTCACAAAAAGTCTAGTCCTCAAATAATTTAGTTTGATATTTTATTAATTAATAAAGGCATTTAAATAATTAGGTTTGCTACTATGTAAATCATTTTAGTGCATTTAAGCATTTCATAAAAGTTTGGTTTCACCACCGTAATCACTTATGCATTATCTGGCACGACCCGAACATTTTAGTTTTCAATTTGGAACAACTTTTTTTTTTCACTTTGAATTAATTTGAAGTTTGAATTAGGAGTTTGAAATGCAATATGATGCAAACGATGATTAGACACTGTTAAACTTGCTGACATGGCATTAACTAAGTGTGATCACTGTTGTTAATTACATGGGGTGTTACATAAGGAGACACAAAAGCTCAAACTTGGGGATGCCCAAGGCATCCCTAGTCAATATTTCAAGAAGTCTCAAGCATCTAAACTTGGTGATGCCCCGGTTGGCATCCCACCTTTTTTCTTCAACAATAATCGGTCAGTTTTGGTTAAATCTAAGTTTTTGTTTCTTCACATGATATGTGCTATCCTTGAAATGTCATTTTATTTTGTTTTGCTTACTGTTTGAATAATATCCCAAAATCTGAAATTCTTAAATGTTAGAGAGTCTTCACATAGTTACATAATTATTCGACTACTCATTGATCTTCACTTATATCTTTTGGAGTAATTTATCATTTGCTCTAGTGCTTCACTTATATCTCTTTAGAGCACGGCGGTAGTTTTATTTTGAAGAAATTGTTGAACTCTAATGCTTCACTTATATCATTTTGAGAGTCTCTAAACAGCATGGTAATTTGCTTAGATTATGAATTTAGTACTAATATGATGGGCATCCAAGAGGGATATAATAAAAACTTTCATATAAAATGCATTGAATACTACGAGAAGTTTGATTCCTTATGATTGTTTTGAGATATGAGGATGGTGATATTAGAGTCATACTAGTGAGTAATTGTGGATTATAGAAATACTTGTGTTAATGTTTGAGGGTTGCCACCCCCGCGGCGTCGGCCTTGTCATCTCCCTTCGACTTCACCATCTGGATCGAGATGCAACTTCCGGAATTTCACCACAAGGACAAGCCTTGGAACCCTCGTTGGACCTCGAGCCATGCCACCACGGGAGCTCCGCGCCGCCGCTCGTGCACCAACAGGCCTGGGTCATGATTTTACCACCGGGAGTAGGGATCCCACCGGCAACCGCACCTCGACTACCTGCCTGCACGCGAACTGTCTACCGCCGCCAGCGCCGCCGAAATCCTCTCCGCCACCTTGCCGCCAAGGATCTACTGCTACTGATAACAATTGTTAGATCCCGGCTACGATCAGAGATTCAGAACAGAGAAAGAACACTAATTGGTACTGAATTTATCTCCCAATCATGGAGACCTAGCTATGAGTTTGGGATTTCTACGGTAGCACTAGATAAGCCAGGGTTTGGTAGTTTGGGGATACAATGATTGATGCCCTCTAGCACGCACGCAGGCGCTTATATGGCTGTCCACACACACGTGATGAAAAGAGAAAGGACACATCACAGAGCAAAGCACCAAGATGTGGGCTTTCTCGGACTTCCTGGAGTGGCGACATGCCGTTCTAGAACTCTCTCTCTCTCTCTCCACCCTTCCATCCCATTTCCTTCCCTCTCTAATCCCAAAATTTCCCTATCTAAATCTTCTCCTCTCCAGCCCTAAATCTTTCCCAGTCTGAACCCTTTCCTATCCAATCCCAAATCTTCCTCAGCTTGAGTCGGGAACGCCTTTTCCCCTGCTACAGTAAGGAGAGGCAAATTTCCAATCGATTCCAGCAAGGTCTGCGGGCGGCGGTGTAGGGGGTGGTTTTCTGGCGGTGGCTGCCCCGCGGAGGTGCTGGTAAGTGGTGGCGGCGGAGGTGGCTATGGACAGCCCTGGCGACGGACTGGTGGCGACTCCGGTGGTCTGCGAGCTCGGAGGCGAGTGGAGCAGTCTACGTGGGAGGACCCTGGAGCTTCTGCGGCGCCCAGGGAATCCCAGGAGGTGCTTGGATTTGATGCGGCGTAGGGTGGATGAAATCTTGGGCCGAAATTCTAAGGGGATTAGTATCGATTTGGTCCTCAAGGACAAGAAATCGGTGCCAACTGTTCCAAATCCGGGAATTTTGGAAGAAAATTTGGGAAGGGAGGAGGACAGAGTGATGAATGAGGATCAGCATTCTCCTGGTTGTTCAGAAAGAGGTAATGGCGACTTTGGCTTCATTTCGCATGTTTTGGAAACAGATTCGAAGGACAAGGAAATGACTGCCAGCTACCCGGGTGAGGTCGTGCGGGGTCTAGGCAAGGCCTTGATGCAGGTGACTGGCAACTGCATGCCCGTAGAGCGCTGTGTCGCCACGCAGACGGGAGACGGCGCGGTGGTGTGCACCATTGATGTGTCGCCTTTCCTTCGTCATGCAGACAAGGTGACGGTGGATGCCTTCCCCAAGGATAAGCTGGCGCTCTTTGTTGACATGGAGGCGTCTCGCCGCGCTGTGGATGGCCGGCTCGTGGTGGGTCGCATTTTTTCGCCATCCACTGCCGACTCACACACCATCATCGATGATCTAAGGAGACCGTGGCCACTCCTCTCACTTTCTCCGCTCCACGTCCAGCCCCCTGCTTTTAATACCCACGATGAATCAGCTTCAGTTGGTGCTCTGGATTCTGCCAGTGGAGATACTACTGCTGTCAGCAGCACGGGCACGGTCAATTTTCGTCGAGGGATTTTCTGTCCTGGAATTGAAAGCAGCATTTACATGGGTTTGGATGACCATCGCTGTAATCATGCCATCCGAGCTACAGCCGATGTTCAAGAACAGGGTGAGTCGTGCTTCACTCGTAGCGGTGGTAATCTGAATCAGTTAGAAGAAGCTATCATTATAAATCGGGCAGCGGCTCATGGCCCTAACGCGCCTCGGGCGCCATGAAAGCAATAGCTTGGAATTGCCGAGGTATGGGTCGGGGCCTCGGTAATGACCGCATGATGTTCCTGGCAAACCTCATCCGATCCACCAAAGCTCAGGTAGTTTTTATTTCAGAAATTAAGTCTTCCAAAGTTACTTCCTTTGATCTTTTGAATCGTTTTGACATCTCGGATAGCATTGTGGTTCCTTCGAGAGGATCGTCGGGAGGGTTATGGCTGATGTGGAATGATGAGCTGCAAATTTCTGTTCATAGTGCTTCTTTTCATGCTATCTTAGCTAATGTTGTTCATAGGGCCTCGGGTATTGAGTTTGGTTTAGTTTGCATCTATGGTGACCCTTATCACCGTCAAACTAAGGCTATCTGGGATCAAGTTTCCAATTTTGTGTATGATAACTTAGGTAAGCCTATGATCTGTATGGGTGATCTGAATGATATCCTATATAATGTTGACAGGTGCAATGGTAATGTAAATTTTTATCGTTTGTCCGCTTTTCGTGCTTTGATTAAAAACTGCGGTTTCTTTGACGTTGGGTATAGTGGGCCGGCTTATACTTGGCGCAATAGGCAGCACACGGCTAACCCTATTTATCAACGTTTGGATCGCTGCTTAGTTAATCCTGATTGGTGTGCTATTTATCCTAATACAAAAGTGCTTAATTTACCTATCATCCTTAGTGATCATGCTCCTATTTTGATCTCGACTGATGGTCAATTTTGCAAACCTAAGCAAACTTTCAAATTTGAGAACTGGTGGCTGCTTGAGAAAGACTTCAATGCTTATGCTAAGTCTGCCTGGAATAGTACCAGGTCGACTTCTTTTTCTGCCAAAACCTCTTCTCTTGCAGGATCTTTAAAGAGATGGTGCAAAAAGAAAAAGCCTATTCAACAGGAGCTACAAGAGTTGGAAAGCAAAATCAACCAGATCCAAATGCAGCCTCTTCATCAGCAAAACCATGCTCTGGAAAACGATTTGATTCTCAGGTATGAACAAAACCTTTCTAAGCTTAATCAATTCTACAAACAAAGAAGTAAAACAAGCTGGGCTAAAGATGGGGATAGAAACACGAGGTTCTTTCAACAAGCTGTTCTTAAGAGAAGAAAGAGAAATACTATCTATTCCATTAAGGATGAAAAGGATGTTATTCATTTCAAACCTGGTCTTATTGCCAACACCTTTGTGAACTACTTCAGATTCATTTTCAGTTCTACTAGTATGAATGTTGGCAGGCCTTTCCTTGGTACGCAACTTTTGACTAATTCTGAGGACCCCACTTACTCTATTCCAGACAAGCTTGAAATTTTGCAGATTCTTAAGGAAATGAAGTTGAATGCGTCGCCTGGTCCTGATGGCTTCAATGTGGAGTTTTATCTTGCTACTTGGGACTGGATTGGAGATGAAGTCACTGATTTGGTTGTCAACTTCTACAAAACAGGTATCTTGCCTCCCCACATCAGTGATACTAATATTGCTCTCATTCCTAAGAAGTTGGTCCCTCAAGTTCCCACCGATTATAGACCTATTAGCCTGTGTAATGTCATTTACAAGATCATAGCTAAATCTTTAGCTAATAGGCTAAAGCCTCATTTGCCTGATTATATTGACCCTGCTCAACAAGCTTTTATTGAGGGGCGCAGAATTAGTGATAATATTATTATTGCTCAAGAGATCGCTCATACTTTTGCGCTTAGATCTTGGAAACACCATGCTTTCATGCTTAAAATTGATCTTGCTAAAGCTTTTGATCGTCTAGAATAGAATTTCATTGTCTCTTCTCTTATACGTAAAGGGTTCCATGGTCATTTCATTAATTTGATCTACACTTGTGTTTCTACGCCTACTTTCTCTGTCATCATCAATGGCCAGCCTTCACATAAATTTAAAAGTCATAGAGGGATTCGCCAGGGCTGCCCTTTATCTCCATACCTCTTTGTTCTTGCAATTAATGAGTTGTCTCTTGCTCTCAATGATGCCATGTTTGCTAACCATCTTCAGGGTGTTCAGCTTGGTCCAAATTGCCCTCCTGTCCACTCTCTTCTCTTTGCAGATGATCTGCTGGTTTGTGGACAAGCCACGATACAGGAAGCTAACTCTATGGCCCAAATTATTCAACATTTTTGTGCTATTTCAGGTCAAACTCCGAACTGGTCCAAATCTGCAATTCTTTTTAGTGCCCATGTTAATCAAGCTGTTATTGCTCATATTAAAAGTATTTTCCCAGTTTCTGATATGGATAGCAACTTCACTCATTTGGGCCACCCTCTCATTCTTCCATCTAAAAATAGAGTTGCTGCTTATAACTTTGTTCTTGATAAATTTACAGCTAAGCTTCCTGCTTATAAGGCTAATATGCTTTCGCATGCAGCTAGATTGGAGCTCATCAGATCTGTTTTTTCTGCCATCCCTGTCTACTATATGTCAAACATTTTGTTTACTAAAAAATTTATTGCTAAACTCACTGCTACCATTAGGAACTTTTGGTGGACAGGCATCAGGGAGAACAATTCGACTAGAAGTCTTTGCCTAAGAGCATGGAAGGATATTTGCACGTCCAAGCAAGAAGAAGGGTTGGGTATAAGAAATCTCCAAGCCATTAATGAAGGTCTTATTCTTGCTGCGGCTTGGAGACTTGCAGCCTCTCCAAACTCCCATTTATATCTTGTGCTCAAATCCAAGTATTTTTCGGATTCATCTATTTGGACTGCTACTCCCACTACTCCAAAATCTGCTTTCTGGTCATCCATTCTCAAGATGATTCCTAAACTAAAAGCCCATTCCTTCTATCAAATTACTCAAGGGAATATCTCTCTTTGGAGTACTCCTTGGTGCTCTTCCCGGGCCTCTATTCATAATCAACTCATTATCCAGTCTCCTGGCTTCATCTATCCCGCTCAGGTTAAAGACCTCTGTCTCCCAGGGCAAAAGGTTTGGAACAACACTCTGATTCACACACTCTTTCAAGAACCGTTGGCCTCTATCATTACTCAAATCACAATTATTCAAGATGACTGCCCTGATATTCTTTGTTGGGATCTTACTCCGAATGGGAAATGCACTTCCAAGTCTACTTACAAATTATGCTTACAGGACATTCATAGTCATTTGAGGAATACTCCTACTCAGATCTCTTTGCAGGTTAAAGATCTTCTTAAGCAGGTTTGGAAGCAGAAACTAATGGCACCCCAAGTCCAAACTTTTGCTTGGAGACTTCTTCGAAAAGCACTTCCAACAGGTTTGAGAGCTGGTCGTTTTTCAGTTCACATCTCCAAATTCTGTTGTAGATGTGGTAAAGATGAAAATGAAATGCATCTTTTCTTTCTTTGTGATTTTGCTAGAGCAGCATGGTTTGCCCATCCTTGGTACATTAAAGTTGATCTTCTGGTTCAAAATCATCCCACTATGCAAAGTGTTATTCTTAACTTGCTTAATATGAATCACCCCCATGCATCTATACCCAACATTTTAAACTTTATGTGGTGCATTTGGAAATCTAGGAATGATTGTCTTTTTGCTAGGCGAAGCTCTCTTCCTCATCATATTCACATTGCTGCTAGGGCTTTGACTGACCAGACTACTATTGTACTACATACTTCCAATCAAGAACAGGTTGATGATCAAGCTCATAGGCAGGAGACAAGCAGTCAAATGCCTACTCAAGGACATACACTCAGGACTGATCTTCTTATTGCAGGACCAAAAGTTTACTCTGATGCGGCTTTTAGATGTAAAAAAATTCCAGGACTTCTTAATGGAGCAGCTGCTACAGGTGTTGGAGTTTTTCTCAATTTTTTTCAGGGTCAAACACAAGTTAATGTGCAGATTCAAGCCTCTGCTCCAATCACCAACACGCCTCTACAAGCGGAAGCTCTTGCTCTTCTTCTTACTGCCCAGGTCTCCAACCGGCTTCGGATTTCTCAACCTACGTTTCTCACAGATTGCCTCTCCTTGGCAAAAGCGGCGGCGGATCGGAAAATTTTGGCTGCTTCTATTCCTTGGACCATTAGGAATACTCTGGCTGATTTCTTCTCTCTTACTCGCGATCTCCAAGCGCAGGTGTACCACATATCAAGAGAGATCAATGGCATAGCTCATAATGTTGCTCATCAGGTTCTTAGGAGTGCTTCTGAACCTGACATTTGTTGCTTCGCTTCAGCTCACAGGAACTTGTCATGCCCTGTAGTTTCTCTTCTCTCTAATTTTAGTTTCCAGGGCTATGTACTTCATGTTGTAAGATGCTACTGAGCTGAATGAAATTTTGGTGCTTTCTGCGCCTTTCTCTGTTCAAACAAAAATGATGAAAAGAGAAAGACAGTGGTGAAAGGAGGACAGAGAGCAGTACAGCGGCAAATTGCCTGGCACTGTAAAGAACAGAGCACTGGTCCATCGTGGCCCTTCGTCTCGAACGCATCTGTCCACCGTTGGATTTCCTCTGCTTCGAACTGCACTGGTATGCCGTCTTACTGAAACAAGTGCAGCTATCTGAAGATAGCTGACAGCACGGACGCGTACCACTTCACCACGCCGCCGCCGTCATCCCGGTATTCCTCGACTCCCGCTTTGACGCCGACGAGGTCGACGCGCTCAAGCGCCTCCTCGCCCTCGTAGCGCAGGGCATCGACGTCCGGCGCCTCTTCCAGCAGGTTCCGTTCAATTCATCTCCAAACTCCCCTCCTCTCAGCCCACATGCCGCGGTCATGACGGGATTTCGATTGATGTGCGTGCGTGCGGCGCATGTGAAGAACTTGGCGGCGCAGTCGCTGGAGGTGAAGCAAAGCAAAAGGGGAACTGGAAGTTGGACTCGGCTCGCCATCCCCTCCACCGCCCGCCATCTGTTCGACGAAATGCCGCCTACCCTCCTCAGGTTTTCGGTGACACGCCAAAAGGTCGTCCTGCATAAGTTTTAGTGCACATCAACATGGCTTCACGGGTCCGAATTGAACGGACGTGTCGTCGATTGATGGATGGCGGCGTCGAACCGAACACACCTGCCTGTATTCCCGGGAGACTATTGTGGGAGCGGCGACTGGTTGGGCGCTCCATGCAGGGCTCTCTACCAAATTCCCGAGAGGTGTGTCCACTGAAATAAGTGCTCGACCAAATGAATGACCAGATAACTGATGTGTTCCTGTTTACTTTCTGTATTTAAGATACACCATATTTGTCTCCTTCGATCTAATGTTTCGCATTACACCCTATTAGTACCTCCTAATTGGTTGTGCAGGTCTGTTCATGGGAGGGATCCAGGAGGATGTTCAAGCAGGTGTGGTGCAAATGCAACAAGTGGTTTGCAAGCTGGACAAAGCCTTGAGGCAACAATGGTTAAAAACATGCCTTGAGGCAACAAACAGGGGCCCGTTTAATCTACATTGTGTTCTTCAAGTCTAGGCGCGTCAATGGTCATTTCGGAGAAATGGGAGATGAATTCGTGAGGACTGCGGAGCAGCGGTAGAGAGTATAGACTGGAGCGAAACCTTGCCGGAAGAGCATGCCAGATTAGCTATGCTGGCTGTTTCGGTTACCAAGGCATGATGTACTGATGATCACCTGACTGGCCTGTGTGTGACGGCTTTCCTGAAGGTACACCACACTTGATGAGATTGAAGCATTGCTTTCTCTAGGGCAACAATATGTCGATAGTGATGTCCACAATTTCCTAAAGTTTGTTATTCAAGATGGTGAGTTGATGGCTGATGGTTGCAGGCTATCCTTGACCTTGTGGAAGGCAGCAGCGTATTCATACTTCATTAGTCAAACTACAAAACGTGGGTGGGTTTTCTTGTGTGGGGTATGTGATTGCATCGCTTCTATCTATATGAATTTTATATATTGTATTATTTTTTTGTTTCAAGAGACTGCTGTTTATACTGTAAATGTGAGAGCTATTTGTCGAAGTATATGTTCATGCCACAACTTTATTCTAAATGTTCATGGATCTTGTATTATTAGTTCATTATTGTTCAGTCAAAGTCAGCTTTGAATTATTGCTCGAATTCGTTTCTCATGGTCTCAAGGGATTATGCACCTGACTTTAATTAAGGCCCGCTCTGTCCCTTTATTATTTATTATGCTTGGAACCTGTTCCGCCAGCTTCGCCGCCCTTCCCTCTCGCACACGGTATAGTTGGATGATGTTGTAACTCCTGCCAGAATGGTCATCACCAGTTGAGCATAGAAAATGGCAAGTCTGCTGGTATAAAACAAACTCTAGTAGTCACACGTTTTTAATGTATTGTATCCTGATCTGAATTTGACTCAATTTTTTATCCAACTTTTCTATTAGCTGGCCCTAGGATTGATAAGCACGTTGACCCTATTATTCGACCCAATAAGCAGCCAGAACAGCCATCCCCAGTTAGCATAAGAAGAGCTGAACTTCCAGTACATCTTCACCATCTCCTTCCTATTCTTGCTTTCTCAGGTTCAAGGTCTCTGGAGGTTAGCCCTGCTACAACCAAAGCCATGGATTCCAAACAGATGTTGCATATGAATCAAGGAGAAATGGAAACTAACTATGCTCGTAACTCCAGTTTTCAGGTAAATTCTGCTCTCTTAATTAGTTTAGGAGTGTTGTTTCTACAGCTCCTTCTCCTGAAACTTGGCTTCTGAAGACTGACACGTCAAGAATTTGTTCATGCTATATCTTGTATTACTGACAACTAAATTAACAGCATAAGGAAACATAAGAACAATATTGGGAAAAAGTAAACTAAATTTCTGAAAAAGTACAAGTCCACTGCAGAGTGCTGAGCAGAACAGGATGAAGCCCCTGATAGAAGCGGCGATTGTTGATGCATGCAGCAACACAAGCAACTTATCGTGCAGAAAAAATGGTGATCGTGGACTTGGGCTGCTCCTCTGGCCCAAACGCGGGAGCACTGGTGTCGATCGCCCTTTAGGTCACCCGCAGCTACTTTCTTCAGTTGCGGCAACTGCCTCCAGAACTCAGTCTACTCCTTAATGATCTTCCATACAATGACTTCAACGCGGTGGTGAAAAACCTGGTTGCGCTCCGGTAAATCAACGAGCCTGTTGTTGTAACTGGTGTTGTACCAGGGTCATTCTACGAAAGGCCATTCCCTAGTGGCTCCGTGCATCTTTTCTGTTCATCCAACAGCCTTCATTGGCTCTCAAAGGTATGAATGTTACACCACTCCAGTAGCGTTTGTCCCTTCACTATCTGATCGTTTGGAGGTACAGGCTCCTGAAGATTTGAGGATAAACGAAATCCCGCCATATGACATCGATGAGAATGTCAGGCGTGAAAGACTCCCAGTGGTCGCTGCAGCTTATGCACGACAATTCAGGAATGATTTCACACTCTTCCTTCAGCTGAGAGCCAAAGAATTGGTCCCAGATGGCCGGGTGGTTGTTTCCGGTGTGGCGAGGCGTTCTGATGAGCTCATCAGCGAGATCTCTCACATCTGGGGAACTGCAGCTCAGATTTAGGCATCATGGCCTCAGAGGTAAATGCATGACTTTACTTTATAACCATTTTTTCATTTGCTAACGAGCATGTGAATGTTTGAAATCCCGGGTTTCTCTTTTGGATAACTTGACAGGGTATGATTGACAAAGCCAAGTTTGATTCTTTGTACATACCGGTATATGGACCTTCCCTTAAAGAGCTGAGAGAGATCATCCAAGAAGAGGGCTCATTCTCAATCACACAGATGCAGATGCACGACGCTGCAAGCGGCATGTATAACATGCTCCTCACCCCAAACAGGATAGCGAATTCTATGAGAGCTGTATTCGAGCCGATAATAGTCCAGCATTTTGAATCATCCAGAGAGGTCATGGATGAATTTGTGAGGACCGATCAGAAGCACTTGAGCCTGCAAGGCAGCTCCCAAGTCAATCAGACTGAAAAAACTGATAGTTATGCTGGTTGTATCACTTACCAAGGCTTCACATGTCAACTGTGAAGCCTTCTTGGCCTCCTTAGCTGCTCAGGCTTTTAGCACATGGCGACTAGCAATGTAATCGAAAATATATTATATTGTTGCCTTACAGCATTTGTGAGTGTGATTTTATTATCATTTTCTGCGGGACTGATTTTGAATTGGTTTTGCAGATCGAGCCAGCTCCGCTCCACATGGTCTGAAGATATCAATGTGATATTGATGTAGATTCTCCCAGTGAACGTATAAAAATAGCAATTCCGTGGATCGAAAACAACCTCTGGCAGTGAATGGTTTTTCAATGTATTGTGACCTGATCTGCATCTACCAAACATGTCATCCAGCACTTTAATATTACCATTTGTTGGGCCCAAGTAGATAGAAGAACATTTCATCTCTAGCATCTAGGTAAGCATTCAAACTTGCTGGTCCTAATAAGGTTTAAAATAAGGAACCATTCTGGCCCACCCTAATATAGCTGCCCATAAGCAGCCAGAAGCCCACGAAAGACTTCTGCATTGATCATAGAGAAAAAAATGTGTATTGTACTTCCAGTGCATTGTCAGCATTGCCATCCTGATCTGGTTCCTGCATATTCAAGATCTGGAGTTTAGCTCTTCTCCAAGCAAAGCCATGACCTCCAAACAGGTGGTGTATATTAATCAAGGTCAAGGGGAAACAAGCTATGCTCGCAACTCCGGTATTCAGGTACGTTTTTCCCACTCTTTGTAATTCGCGTTTGCACAGAATGTTCTTTGATACCTTTGCTTCTCAAGACAGTTCTGTCAAGAATACGTCCATACAGCTTATATTACTGAGTAAACTATATGATCTGAAAACATTTTAAAGTAAAGAGAACATTATAGAGACTGGATTTTCTGCTACTCAATCAATTGCAGAATGCTGAGCAAAAGAGGTTGAAGCCGATGATAGAAGCAGCCATTGCTGATTTGTGCGGCAGCACAAGCACCAGCGCCTTATTGCCAACAAAGATGGTGGTTGCCGACCTGGGGTGCTCCTCTGGTCCAAATGCGGTGGCATTGGTGTCGATCGCCATCGACGCCATCCACAGTCACTGCCTCCAGTTCTTACAGCCACCAGCAGAAGTGTGCGTGCTCCTCAACGATCTGCCTGATAATGACTTCAACACGGTGGTGAAGAGCCTGGTCGCACTCAATCAAAGCAAAAATGAGCCCACTGTCCTCACTGGTGTCGTACCAGGGTCGTTTTACGAGAGGCTCTTCACTAGTGGTTCCTTGCATCTTGTCTGCTCGTCCAACAGCCTGCATTGGCTCTCAAAGGTGTGAGTTTAAAACTGCTCGTTGGATTGATCCGCTGCTTTTCTTGGTTGGTTCTGTAAGCAAAACCTTGTTGATCTCTACAGGCTCCTGAGGATCTAACCAGGAACCAGATCCCGGCGTATGACATTGATGAGCACACTAGGCTTGAAAGGCACCCTATGGTCATTGAGGCTTATGCACAACAGTTCAGGAAGGACTTCACAAGTTTCCTGGAGCTCAGAGCCAAAGAACTGATCCCAGGAGGCCGGATGGTCATTTCCCTTGTAGGGAGGGACTCCAGTGTAATCGCCCCCAAATTCTCTCACATGTGGGAATTCATAGCTCAGATTCTAAGCGTAATAGTCTCAGAGGTACGTTTTCATTGGTTTTTTTTTTCTAGTATAGTGCTCCCTCCGTAAAGAAATATAAGAACGTTTAGATCACTACTTTAGTGATCTAAACGCTCTTATATTTCTTATCTAAACGCTCTTATATTTCTTTACGGAGGGAGTATTATTTATAATTTGTTAACACACGCTCGAGTATTTGAAACTCTTTTCGTATGCTTTTGACAGGGTGTGATCGACAAAGCGAAGTTTGATTCTTTCTACGTGCCGTTCTATGAACCTTCCGACAAAGAGCTGAGGGAGATCATTCAAGATGAGGACTCCTTCTCAATCAGTGAGATGCGGTTGCACGGCCCTCAAAGCGGGCTCGACAGCGCACTCATGGTACCAAGCAGGTTTGTGAATATGACGAGAGCCATATTTGAGCCAATTATAGTCCTGCATTTTGGAGAGGTCATGGATGAATTCGTGAGGACCTTGGAGCGGCGCTGGAGTGTGGAGGGCATCATGCAAGACGACTTTGCCAGAAGCCCACGACCGAGGGTGGCCTTATCCCTCAAGAAGGCATGACTTGCAGGTAACCGGTGTGTGTCCCTGCTTGCTTGATTCCTTCAGAATAAACCACATTTGACGAGAACCGCTAGTTGACTTGCCTGCGGCGTCCTAATGGTTGGTACAGTGTGACGCAAGCGCAAGTGCAACCAGTGGTGTGCAAGTTGGAAGAGGCCTCGAGCCGAGGTAACTTTCAGATTGTCTTTGATGTGCCAGTGTCTCCTAGGGTTCTTCAAGTCCGAGCGCATCAATGGGCGTTATGCTTCTAGCTTTGCTTCTTATCTGTTGTCTCTAGCTTGACGACTGGAGGCATGGACGTTTTTC
Source organism: Thinopyrum elongatum (assembly GCA_011799875.1). NCBI lineage: Eukaryota > Viridiplantae > Streptophyta > Magnoliopsida > Poales > Poaceae > Thinopyrum > Thinopyrum elongatum. The sequence continues at coordinate 590,787,372 of CM022299.1, read as the reverse complement.
TACTGCTGTTGCCACCATTTTGGTTCTGCGTGCCTGATAGCGCGGCTCACTATGTGCTTCGTTTTTTCCATCTGAAGATGAAGTGGGGTGTTCCCTTGTCCTAATTTTTCATCCTTTTTTGTTATTCTCGATAGCGTGCGACAGACAAAGAGATCTGTTCTCTTTGTTATTGCCGTGGCAGACAACATACCACCGATTGGCAGGCTACCTGGTTTGACATGAAAATTGGCTTGCCAAATGTTCGTGCAAGTGCAAAAATGAGCTACCAAACATTAGCGTGTGAACACATTAGTTAACCATTTTTTGTCCGCCAACCAAACAATTGCCCTAGATCTGGAATATCTCTTGGTAGTCTTTTCGAGTGCCATTAAAGCCAATTTGGTGGACATGCTACATCTAACATCTTCAGATTTAAGACTACATTTGGTATCCGGCTGTGAATTATGTTAATACTCTTTCTAATTCATCGTTTGGCCTTAAAGACTTGAGGCTGTATTTGGCATCATCCTGTGGGTTATGATATTCCTTTTTTTTTCTCTCTAATTTATCATTTGGCCAACAAATATATTCTAGTTCCATAGCTATTTCCCTATAATAGATATAAAAATGTTTTAGCAGATCATTGCCCAGCAACCACAACACGAATCTAGGACTGTTTCACCAGGAGCCCAGGCCCGTCGATGGAGGTGGCCAAGGTGGGCGACCGCCCAGGGCCCCCAAAAAATTGGGGCCCCCAAATTACTGGGTATTACTAGTAAATGTATACAAATATAATCACACTTTGCCATTTAATCCAGCGGCAAGGCCTAAGCAACGTACGCAGCAACAAAAAGCCAGCCCGCGAGGCCTTCGTAAGTGTTCCCATCGATCGCTAACACGAGGCCGTTTCGCTTGCTTCCGCCAAACGAGAAGACGTCGTCTCCTGCCTTCCGCCAATCGCCCGCCTGCTGCTTCCGCGGTTCCGCCAATCGTCCGAGGTGCCGTCCGTTGCTCCCTCCGCCAATTGCTCGCCTGGAACGTCGTCCGCTTACCGCTGCTGCCTTCTGCATTTCCGCCATTGGCAATTGCCCAGGCTTCCATCTACTAGCTATACAACCTTTGAACTTTATCCCTGTACATGGTAGATTTGTAGTTTTGTAGTTTTGATCTCCCAGACCTAGGCTAGGAGGAGGTCTTAGTTAGGAGTAGATATTGAATTTATTTGTCAACGGTGCTAGGCTAGGAGAAAGATAAAACAGACTGGAATTGTGTAATAAACTGAGAGTATGCCTGAATTATATTAGTTCTGATGTTATATGACTGTTTTTGAAATTTTGGGCCCAATTTTCATTTTTGTCCCGGGGCCCCGAATTTCCGGAGACGGCCCTGCAGGAGCCCCTCCTTCCTGTCAAAAGAGAACCATTGCTTTGCTCTCTTGCAACCTTGGCCAACGAATCTGGTATAAAAAGTGCTAGGGGCCTTGTGGAAATAAACGAACATGAAAAATACAAGAGCTCACAGCTGTTTACACACTTCTCTATCACTACTTACAAATTTCTGTTTGTACAAATTTTCAATGCAAATAATACATGACGTTCAATTCTCATTCAGATAACACGCTCAAAAATAACTCTTGAGACATGTTTATCAACTATATGTGGCGGGCACTTAGTAGCATAGTAGCAAGTTTTCACAACATTCAAGAAGGTCTGCCTTGTCTTGCTGTTACTTGTTGTATCATCACACCTCTGGAGATGATACTGGGCAAGTTCTTGCATATCAAACTCAACTTTCTCATCAATGCAGTATATTATTGCCTGGTTCTTCTCAATATCCTATAAATTACATCATTAGTCGAATGGTTATAAACATTGAAGCATAACAACAAAAATATATTTTCTTATATTATTTACAATTAGCTTGTTATCAGAGTTTTCATGGCGTGGTGGCGAGCTGGGTGACCCAACGGCTCTAGGATGACTATGGCACCTGCCATGACAATAATTAGGTGATTGACACATATTACCCAATGTAGTGCTGTGAATTGTAGAGAAATAGACAAGGCATGAGTCTGCACACTCAGCCCGCTACTCCTTCGTAGAACAAAAGCCGAGTTCAACCAGTATAAATAGTTTTTTTAATTCAGTATAAATAGTTAAATCAGTTGATTTTGCGTAAGTTTTACATTATAAACAAACAAAAATCATATCGCAGTACTTCACTTCAAATGCAATCAATCAATTCAAGTCCAAACAATGTACATTACATATTTCACATTACATGAATATTCAAAACCAATCTGAAAATAGGAGCAGGATATCTTTTGATTCAACAAAGTACCAGGAGCAACTAAGCTTGTGTCTGAAGCAATACAAAAATAAATTTAAGTGTTGTACTTGTAATTTTCTATGTTTCTCAAGTTCTATCTTGGAAATTTTATCGTTAAAAAATACCACGTCCCATAAGTCTGAGAGTAGCTTGCACGGCCAGCACCCATGGAAGCTGTGTTCATTCCAGATAATAAGTACCCAAAAGCTAAAAGGTAAAACTAACTTAAAGATTTTAAATCAAATTCATTTCAAAGGTAGACAACGCAATCAACTCTAGTATCATAGACAAGGTGGCGGGAAGTTACTGGGTAGCAGGGGTTTACCTGAGAAAGGAACTGCTTCTGGTGAAGACTGTCCCAAATAGAGGATGCAAGTTGAATGAACTGAGCACCCTGCGTGTTATTCATCATGGATGGTACTTCACTAGTTCGTCCAGCACAGATCTCAATGATTTTAACAAGAAGCAAACATGTTTGTTTGTTGTTAACTATGCATGACCCTTGTTGCACAACACTGGATTTAGTACATCCGTCATCCTTAATATTTATCAGTTCCATCATCCATTCGTTCCACTGAAAGTGTAAAGAACAGTATTAGAATGTCTATCTGATATAACATAGTAATAAAATCATTCGACTATAAGTTCGAAGAGTTATATTAGAATGTCTATCTGATAAAAATATTGTAACAATTTGTTCATAATGGAGTTTTTTTTTACTTACAGCACACCGTAAGAGATTGTGGATGTAGTTTGATCCTTCACGAGATGGTAGTGCCTCTTGTGCTAATGAACCAATGAGTTGCTGGAGTGCCATCACAAGAATATCATCTTGCGTATTCCTTTTGATCCTAAATGCACAATTTATGTTAGTCCAACTTCCACTTTCGAATTTGATGTTGCATAAAAAGTGGCATAACAAGCATATGTACATCTGTCATGAAACGTAATGCTCAACTCAGAGAAAGGTGTACCATAAATGTTTTATTTAATTCGAAATCAAGCAAATATTACAGAACTATTTCAGAAAATCTACTGCAATTCGGAAGTGAAAAATGTCGCACTTTGAGCTTCTACCTTCCTATACTCCTTGATAGGCACCTGGTTTTGTAATATTAGCATGCCAAATGATCTCCATGTAACTTAAACACCAAATGCTTTTTGTTGTATATCTTTGTTTTTTCAATTTATTACTGCAAAGGCTATTTCAAGATTGCTTTCCTTTTTACTACTCTATTGCACTATAGCTATGGTACCCCAGAAAGCAACCACTGAGTTGTTTTGTCCCCTAACACATCTGATACATGTTCTATTGTTTACTTGATACGCAAGAGCGGATGGATCAAAATCAAAGTTGATCATTCCTTTCAGATTTGCACTATATATAGTGAGCTGTATAAATGTTGATCTAGAACAATTTAGCAAACATAAAATTAATTTGTCTGGTATTAGATCTGATGAGGAAATAAGTTATGGCATATGCCCAAACTTGTGTTTTAGCGCTATGATGCATGTTTAGTATGAAAAATGTTATAATTAAGCATCCTTATTTTGTAGGTTTACAAATCAAAATGATACATGCTTCCATAATCGACAAAGTATAGAAGTGGTGTTAATTTTATGATAATATAATAGTAGCACAACTTTTTAATAGAATATAAATACATTGTTCCCCATTCCAGGTAAAACTAAGCCTACAAAAGTATCAAATTTAACTATCTGCAAATGTTGGCTTTCATGTTGGCATTTGCATTGTCCATTGGTGAAAATCACCTATATCAAGTTACTCATATTTGTTTGCTAAATTTCTTATCCAGAGAACAAACTTTGTTCCATGCAAAACATTATCATGTCACAAGCTGATTCAGTATTGGATCAGAACGCCTGGCCCAGTCATGGTTGGTTAGTGTATGTACTCACCTTGATAGGTCATCCTTTTCTTCACAGAGACCACTGTGCAAAAAATTTGCCATCCTCATGTTGCCCGAGTTGCTACAAAGGTGTGCAGAAATAGCTTTGGCAAGTACTGATACTTTGGTCCACGCAAGTCGCTCATTGGCACGGCTTGGTTCAAAAATGCAAGCCACAGCTACAAAATAAGAACTCAAAAGATCTTTTGGTGCCACCTGAAAAGCCTTTAGGCCACTCCCGGTAAACCATCTACATAATATAATGCCAAAAATATTTATCATGTGCAAGCCAAGTTCATGTACGAAGATGAGATAAAAGAACATGAAAAGAATGTGGGACAACTGTATACTTTTGCAGACCATGCCACTCAAGCTGATGTAGAACTTGGCAATTGTTGAAATCATGTCTTGCCAACTCAAGATAGGTATTATTGTTCACAAGAGGCATCCTTCCAAAAGCCATCCATCACACAAGGGTAAATTTAGATTATTCCTCATGAAGAAATATGCACGTACCAATGTTTAAATTTGAAATACTGTAGTAGAATTTTACCTGTACAGCGTCTTTCCAATCCATACATCATCATCACCACCATACTGATCCAGGTAGGTTCTTGCTTCTAAACGTGGCAAGCTTGCATACCAAGGGAAGTCCATTGTGTATTGTACCTGTTAATCAACAGTAAGGTTTTTGTTCAGGTCTAGAGAAGTTTTTTTTCTCAGAAACAAAATAATATATATGCTTGGTACTTTCTTAAAACAACATAATGGTAGAAGAACGAGAGATAAATAGAGAAACTGACACAAGAATTAAAGGTGTGCTCAAATTTGACAAGAATATACTAACTAGCATAACTATATTATATGTGGGAACAACCTATTTTGACTTGCATATATGTGTGATATGCTAACAATTTCAGTCCTTTTTTTAACTTCCTAATACACCCTCTCTCTCCCTAAAAAACTTATTATTATTTTCTATTGGTCACACAATATGAATTCTACAAAGGTTATGAAGCAGAAACCCAACAAACAAGAAAAACAAAATTCTACTAGCAATTGTATTCGCTTTCAATTCATCTATGGTGAATGAGTGCTAGCACTGATTTGATTACCTCGCCTAGTAGGTCCTTAGAAATGATCCACTTATCACTAATCATGCTCTCAGCTTCTCTTTCTCTAAGATACTCATATGAGAAAGCGCCGGCACGCTGCAAGACCTCCTCTCCAGGGAAACATATTTGAGCGGCCCTATTCAGATTATACATCCCAGTGACTGCTTGAGTTGATTGTCCCACGATACAAAAGAACTCCCCATCCTTCTCGAAGTTCTTGAACACACCTGCACAATACCAGTTTGTAATACAACAAATTAGAGAAATCTACAGACTAAGCACATGGCACTATCACTAGGGTGTGTAATCTTTTTTGCTAATCAAGGGGGAAATGGTGTTCTACTTGGGGAGACATTATATCCATGCAACCGTAGTAGTCGAAAAGCCATAGATGTTTCATCCAAATCTTTTACATCACAATTCCGAGTCCAACCAATCCCTTGTTCTGTCCAGTACCTACAGAATGAAAAGCGAGGTAAAGGAAGATTTCCTCATAAAGTGCCTACAGTTTAGCATGACCACACTGTATGGTCTAGGAAGAACAGAGAATTTGTGTTAACAAATAAAAATAGAAAACCTTTTTACATAGTCCATGCAATGTTCAATCTCTCGTTGAAAGTGTCTTGAGATCCCAAGACGCTCCAATCGATCAACGGCCCAGAGGTGCTCAAAAAGATCGACAGGGTAAACATTGGGAACTGAAATGATCAGGATAAACAACACAGGATCCTGAATTACAAAATGACATCTTAGTGAGTATGGTACATCATAAAAGAATATCAATATGATGTGGATCTCTCACCCCCTCCATTAAATTTTTGGACTATCTTGTTGATATATTCCAAGCATTTCTTGTCACCAGTTTGCATAAGAGCATAAGCGGTAGCTGAAGGAGAATTCAAGAAGGATCCATCACCAGATTGGAGCTTCAAAAGCTTTTCCCAATCTAGCCCAGGCATCCCTTCAAGACTATACAGAATTGATGTTGGAATTCTATGCATCACATCCTTCGGAATCCTATGTTATACCACCATAAGAAATTAAGATGGAGTAAAGTTTTCCTACAAAAAAACAAAGGCAGAAGTGTTGCAACAAATTCTATAAGATACATACCTCTTAAGCTTCACTTCTCTGTTAGCATATATACTCTCCAAAGCATGGTGGTCATATGGAAAGCCAATCCCCATACTCCTAGCTATCTCTATGAGAGAAGGGAATGCAATCTCAAAACCCAGGGGCATTTGCTCTGGATCTTCCTCAGCTAACATCCACATGTTCTCCTTAAGAAAAGAGAGTCCTAAAATGCAAATGGTCACAAACAAAGCAACATGAATTCAACAAAGATAAGAGGTTTATTTGGAACCAACAGTCTATATGTAAGTTTAAGTACCTCTCTTGCATTTCTCGGCTTCAAGAGACCATTTTGTTAGTGCAACAACACATGCAAGAGTGTTCATTATCCGGTCATAGGCAGTAAACAACGAGGCATCGCCCCAGGAGCTGTCAGGCAGCTGGTTATTAACGATCCACTGGACGGTGGTCGGGAACTGCGGTCCATAGCTGCCATCTTTCCTCGGCACTAGGGCAACCCAAGCAGTGTCATACGCTGAGATATTGATCTCCCCATCATTCATCGATCTTAGCATCCTTCTAACTTGGTAAATTAGTGGCAGCATGTCTGCCCCAGGAACCTAAAGGAAATTCGTACAAGTATATGTGGTCACTAACAAATTGATAGTTAGTCTATTATAAAAAACAACAGTGGAGAAGTATTCCTCATATAGATATTGTAATCATTGTAGAATTAGAAGTTTGCCTTGGGAATCACTTGGTAGTCATCAAGGGGAAGTGGTTCCTCCAACCATTTGGTGATCTGATTCTCCTTATTGATGAGGTTAGTTGGCAGCTCTACAGGTACAGTGACATCAAACTTCAGCTACTCACTAATAGCAAACAAAAATCCTACGGATAGCATCAATGAAACACGAACTTGCATTAAATAGAGTAATAATGTAAAAATCCACGTTAACAACCATGAAATGCCACTTTAGTTCTATATCAAATACCACATTATCTCGATCATAAGTGGTACCAGATTCACTTTTATTATGTGTACCAACTTTAGTATTTAAGTACTCCCTCTGTTCCTAAATATAAGACCTTTTAGTGATTCCACTATAAACTACATACGGAGCAAAATGAGTGAATCTACACTCTAAAGTATGTCTACATACATCCGTATGTAGTTCATAGTGAAATCTCTAAAAGGTCTTATATTTAGGAACGGAGGGAGTACCAATTAAATTTTTTTCGAAACTAATTTGACCAGGATAAAATCGAAAAAATAAAGTTTTCTCCACACTGGTGAGTAATCCCTTTATAATTGGATTCATTGTTGGAAATTCTATGACAGAGTATGTATCAAGATGACGGAACAAATGGTTGTAAGCACATATGGATTTTAACTATTCATAATAAAAATTAGATTTCATGGGACAATTGTATTCCATTTTCAATTCTCATTAAGAATTAAAAATTATTTACATTAGTATACACAAAAGTACAATACTTATGTTGTGTACATGTTATTAACATTTTTTCCATAAAAATGATGATTAGATTCATTGTAGGAATGGTTTATGTCGTTACAGTTGTTCCACATGTAAAAATTAAATGCAGTTAATTGTCAAAAGTGTATATGTTAGTGACCATGATGATGTCCAAAACGAGAATTTAAAAAGTAAAAATGATGCTACTCCCTACTTACCAAAAGTAAGTCGTTCAGATAAAAAATAAATAGATCATTTTGACTTTATCTGGTTAAGTTTGACCAACTTAAAAAAGTGTCAACAATACTAAATTGGTATAAATAGATCTAGTATGAAATATATATTCATATTACATTTGTTATGATATGGAGTAGTAGCTAATTCTTGATATCATAACAAAATTCTAGATATTTCTATGACCATTTGCGCTATGTATACCTTTCGACCTTGTATCGTCCTCGTATCAGTTAATATTTCGGATGTTTGTATTATTGTTTTCCTTTGGTTCAAATCAAGTAGTAATACCTTTAGAGGCTTCTGCGCTGGAAACATCGATGGCCTGAACCCTCCATTTTGAGATGTGCATGCCGGTGAACTCCGTCATGACAACGGCAGCATATTTTCCCTGCTGGAAACGACATGGACCTAATTTTTGAATCATACGAGAAATTGGCATTAGTACGACATTATTCCCATGCTCTTGGTTGGTCATTTTTTGTAAGTACACATCTGAAATGTTTTCTTATTAATCGCACGCACCATCATATGTCATCTCATAGGCATAAAACCATCCTCATCACCCGGATTCTAGTACTTTGCCCAATGCTAGGTTGTTTGTCAAGTGTATTTCATGGGTAATAGGCAAACATGACCTTTGCAAAGTTGATTCAACGAAGAAAAAACTAGGAAAAAGGACGACGCTCGTCAAATCGCACGTTTGCTCCTACCACATGGCACTCAGCATACACATGTTTTGCTGAGTACCTCCTATGTGTCACTCGGCAAACATATTTTTTTTCCTTTTTCTAATAATTTCTTATGTTTCTTTATTTGTCTTTGTTTTCTTTTTTGCATGATATGCTGTGTTCTTTTCTACATTGTTTGTTATCATTTTTTTCTTCCCTCTCTTTATTTCCTTTTATTGTCATCAACTACATTTGTAGGCGTTCATGCATATAAGTCAAATTTGAACTTCAAGTTTTTTCTACAATCAATATTCACCATTACATGACAAATATTAAAATTTTACAGTTTTTCGGATACATTTGATATATTCAAGTCTTAAAGTGATTTTATAGGCATTTAAAAGATATAATTAAAAAATGAAATCAAAAGAAACAAAAAAAAATAGAAGAGAACAAAAGAAAATACTAGTGAAAAATAAATAAAATGAAAGGAAACATGAACAGAAAAAATGGAAGAATGTGTTCTCCAGTTCTTTTAAAAAGGCACTTGGCTAAGGTTGAAAACAAGCGATCCGCGTGCTTCATCCTAATTGGTTGGGAGAGGTTGGCGCGGATCAATGCCATGGCGTCAATCCACACCCTCACCACTCCGAAATCGAACGGCCAGATGGCCTCTCTCCTCCCTCCCTCTATTTCTTATCCTTTTATATCCTCTCTTCGGTGGCTGACGGCTCTCTCTCCTCTCATTATCCTATCCGCGCTGCCCGCCGTCGGAGTGCTATTGCCTCAGCAAGTAGCAGGAACAACAAGCAGTGGTAGTAGCAACGCACACACGCGGAAGCATACGCAACACCTCAAGGGCGCACGCACGCGGCACTCATGCTCGAGCTCGACGTCGTGCTCCTCCTCGCCGGCGGGTGAGTGCCATGTAGCCGTACATATACAGATACCCATAAATCAACGCGTATACATACATATCCAAATGCCAGCAAACTGACACATATATACACATACCCGAATACACAGAAACAGACACGTATGCACACATACCCGAAAACCTGCAAACATACATACATAGATACATGAATACTCATAAGTCTTTTCAAAATTCAGCTAAATAGGTTTGCGGAGTGTAAGACTCAGGCAAAGCATCCCCTTTGCCAAGCGCAAAACTAGGCAAAGCTTCGGTGACACATGGCATCGATGCCGTTTGAGTCGTTCCGCCTATGCTATTTGTTTACCAACTACACTTTTTTCTTCGCACTCGGCAAATGATTTTTCACGTATGCGCTGAGTACCCGCGAAAAAAGACCAAACAAAATTAACTTTGTTTTCTAGAGTCCAACCGTGTTCGTTGAATGTTGCACTCTGCAAACACTTTGCCTGGTGGTTTTTATCCATTGTTTTAAAATCCAGTGGTGCATGCTATATATATATCATAAATAAATAAAACTCTCTTTATAAAGAAATATAAGACCGTTTAGATCACTAAACTCTCTCTATATTTCTTTACAGAGAGAGTACATAACAAAGTATTAATTGCGAAAATACATGAAAGAAGTAGAGAGCGAAATCACCTTCCAGATGAGCGCGCCCCCATCGTGAAGCGCAGGGGCTGGATGCCCTCGCCGGGGTCGTACGGAGTTGCATGGTGGCGCTTGCTTGCTTGCAATGCAATACCTACTACGGTAATAATAGACCTGGCTGGCCTATAAATAGCATTCTGAGGAGACAAGGAGGACGCAAAGTATGGGAGGATGCTGCTTCAGGCAAGCAAGCTTGCAAATGTTTATAGCAAACACGGCGACGTATTATTGTTTCTTATTTTGCAGAAACGAATGATTCTTACCGGGGGGAGCTCTCAGTAGTGGACAAAAACTTTGGACGCTAGCAGCGAAATGGACATCTCTGCGCACCCATAATACAGTAAGACAAGATAAGCCAGATTTTTTTTATTTTTTTTTTGCGGGGGGAAGATAACCTAGACTTAATTTAGCTAACATCACATCTTGACCACGGCTCCACAACCGTCCCTTAAGACACAAGCGTCTTTGTTTTTCTGCTTGTGACAATCATAGTGATAGTAGTACCTAACTTTTATTTTTATTTTGAAATATGTGTTTTCAAATGGTGCCACCAAACAGGTATGAATCATTTAGCTGTGTTTTTATCCATTTATTGAAGTAAGCCTTATTTACGTCTTGCCTGTTTTTTAATTTAGTATTCGGTCCATGTCGCCACTAGGATTGAAAAAAAAATCATGGTGTGCCAAGGAGAAACAAGCATGTTTGAGCAGAAGGGATTATGATTGAGAAGAAGGTGAATGCTATCATTTTGGATTTTAGCATTGCTATCGAACATGTGGGTATTTGATATAATGAGTTTTAATATCATGCCTCTATAGGGTTTGATGTACTAACAACATATAGTGGATGTTGCACATTTTTTTAGAAAGGGAGGTTCACTATGATACAGTATCATACTAGTGTATCATATTAATGTGTCATGCATAGCAATAAATGAGATCATTATGATACCAACACATTATACTACGCATGTGAAGGTAATATCATAGACCAGTATGCATGATACTAACGTATAATATTTTTATTGTGACCAGCCTAATTTTATATCACCTTATCAAAATTGTTTAGTTGGCATACATATACTAGATATGAATATAACGCTCCAACCGCGGAAAGTCTGAAGAGTCCGTCTATGCATTACTCGTGAACAGGAACGAAACCCACCGGGTTTTGCTTGCTCAAAGCTGTCCCCACGAGTAAATCGCAAGTCCGTCCCTATCCCCGTGCACGGGGACAGTTTTTTGCCCATCACCTAAACCCGTCAGGTTTTCTAAACCCGCGGGAAACCCATCCCCACAAGTAGTCAGTGAAAACAACATCTTTTGGAAGAAAAACATGAGCATATTACAACAATAGCAGCAGCAAAAGAGCATATTTAAGCAACTAACATAGTATATTTCAGCAGCAACAACATAAGATAAATAGTAGCAATAAAGAATAACATTTCAGCAGCAAACATAGTATATTTCAGCAGCAAATTAAAAGGAGCATATTTCAGCAGCAAAACTTAGAAAAATTTCAGCACAATACAATAGTATATTTCATCAACATTTCAGCACAATACAATAGTAGCTAAAAATTTCAGCACAAGCTCAAGCGACCGAGCATGGTGTGATGTGCGACTGTATCATGTGCGGCCGTGCGGAGCAGCTCAAGTGACCGAGGGAGGGGTGCTCGTGCACTCGAGGTGCTGGGGCGCTGGGCTGAGGCCGCTGGGCCGGTCGTGTTGATGTATTTAGATGGGCCTCGAGGCTGGATCAGTAGATGGACATATTCGGAGATGGGTATGTCGGGTTTCGAGTTTGGATACTATTCAAACGGGTTTGAGCCGGTGAAAAACATACCAACTTTTATAATGTACTCATCAGTAGCCGTCGTGGTTTCGGGGCCCGTTGCCATCTTAACTTTGTTTTTGTGTTTCTGACAATTATAGCACCACCCAACTCGTATTTTATAGATCGAGATGCAGAGTGTGGATTGAGTTGTCCAGTGGCCTGGACCAATCCGCCGCCATCTCGGCATTCCTCGACTCCCGCTTCGACGCGCTCGAGCGCCTCCTCGCCCTCCTAGCACAGGGCATCATCCTCTGGCACCTCTTCCAGCAGGTTCGGTTCAATTGCTCTAGAAATTCCCCTCCATCGCCCGCCATCTGGCACCTCCTTGCCCTCTCGCCACAGATTGTGACGGGATTTTGATTGATTTGCGTGCGTGCGTCGCATGTGAAGAACTTGGCGGCGCAGTCGCTGGAGGTGAAGCAAAGCAAAAGGGGAACTGGAAGTTGGACTTGGCTCGCCATCCCCTCCATCGTCCGCCATCTGTTCGGCGAAATGCCGTCTACCCTCCTCCTTAGGTTCTTTGGTGGCTCTGTACACAGAGGAGGCGCTTGTGCAGGAGGACTGGCGTCCTGCACAAGTTCTAATGCACATCAACATGGCTTCATAGGTCCGAGTTGAGCGGACATATTGATGTCCACAATTTTCTTCAGTTTGTTATTCAGGATGGTTGGTGAGTGATGGCTGATGGTTGCAGGTTACATATCCACTTATCCTTGACCTTTTGGAAGGCAGCAGCATATTCGCACTTCATTAGTCAAACTACAAAATGTGGGTGGGTTTTCTTGTGTGGGGTATGTGATTCCATCGCTTCTATCTCTATGAATGTCATATAGTGTGTTATTTTGTTGTTTATACTGTAAATGTGTGATCTATTTGTCGAAGTACATGTTCATGCCACAACTTTATTCTAAATGATCATGGATCTCGTATTATAAGTTCATTATTTTCAGTCAAAGTCAGCTTTCAATTATTGCTCAAGTTATCGGTGTTGGCTGTGCTGTGCTACTCGTCCCAGCAATTGCGTTGTTATCGATGTTGGTTGCTTTGTAATACAAAGCGGGGGTAAACCCTTTTTCGGTATTGCTAAGTTCGTTTTTCGTTGTCTCAAGGAATTATGCATCTGACTTTGATTAAGGCCCGCTCTGTTCTTAGCTTTTGTGCTTGATTGTGCTTATGAAGCAGGTTCTCCTTTAAGCTGTGATGTGCCAGTGCCTCCCTCCCTGAGTTCTTCAAGTCTGGGCGCATCAATTGGCATTGTGCTGCTAGCTTGCTTTCTATGTTCCGGCGATGGAGCCTGTGACCTATGCTGGCCACATCACTTTGGAAGGCATTACCAGCTAACTGCTGAGTTTCTACTTGTTTGGTCTTTAAAATGTAGTAGACCCCATTTTATGAGAACAATTAGTTTCATGTGATCTTTATGGTTGGGATATAGAATGGTGAACAATTAGTAACTCCCACTGGCCTGTAATGCGTGGTGTTTTAAGACTCGAGGGGGGCAGTTGAGAAAGAGATCGGAATGAGTATGAACTAGATTGTATCCCAAATCTCCAGTTCATCTATCTGTGTCCTGAACCCAAAACTCTCTTTCCAGCCCCCCTTCCTGGTGATTGGTTGTATCTAGGTCTGTAACAGAGACGCACAAAAAAGAGACTTACAAGAGAGTGGGGGGATGAGAAGAGCAGAAACATGACTGAAACTGAGCGCGCAGACTACGAGATTGTAACACTTATTCTTACTAGTCAATATGGCCCTTTTCTCTCTTGTGGAAGGATAATTAGTGTTGTTTGTTCATGTAACTCCCTAGTCACATTGCTAAGTCTTGGTGATCATTGTTACTACTGTAATACTCAAAATCCTAAAAATGTACTGGAAATTACATTAAAATATATGCACTGGAAGTTCAATTTAATATCTCATGCCGAGCTGGAAGAGCCATCAAATTTAACCATGTCAAATAACAATTCTGTGGTCTGAACAAATATCCTCTCTACTGGTGACAGGTTGTTATTCTTATCCGAATTCCACCCTGCCTTTTTTTACTTTTTAATGGTATGTAGTAGCATATATCAAACTTGACATGTGAGGAGTCCGTAAAGAGAGATCTGAAGGGCTGGAATATCACCAAAGAACTAGCCATGGACAGGGTGCGTGGAAAAAGAACTAGCCATGGACAGGGTGCGTGGAATCTAGCTATCCATGTGCCAGAACCATGAGTTGGTTGCGAGATCTTGTGGGTTTCAGCTCTAGCCTACCCAACTTGTCTGGGACTAAAGGCTTTGTTGTTATTGTTGTTATTGTTGTAGCAGCAGTAGCAGATTCCAGATCGAGAAGAACGCTTGAGCCGTTGACCTTATTATCACCCCCAATAAGCAGCCAGAACAGTCATCACCAGTTGAGCATAGAAAATGAAAAGTCTGCTGACTTAAAACAAACTCTAGTGTGACAGGTTGATAATATATTATATCCTGAGATCTGATTTTGACCGAATCTTTTATTTAACCTTTCTATTAGCTTGGCCCTAGGATTGATAAGCACGTTGACCCTACTATTTGTATTTGACCCAGTAAGCAGCCAGAACAGCCATCTCCAATTAGCATAAGAAGAGCTGAACTTCCGGTACATCTTCGCCATCTCCTTCCTAATTGTTGAATATATGTGTACGTGTATATTGTGTAATATATGTGTACGTGTATATTGTGCCTTGGGCCCACCTCCTAGTTTATCTGTATAGTTGAGGTTGTGGTCCCCCTCTGTACTTATATATACGTGCCTGGTGCACCAATCAATGCATTGTGTTGCACGGCCTAATCCTAGTCTTCTACATGATATCTATCACAAGTCGGTACTAACCCTAACTGCCGCCGCCGCCGCGCCTCCATCGCGCCGCCGCCACCGCCACCGCCGCTCCCTCCACCCGCCACCGCCACCCGCCGCCGCCGCCGGTTGCCGCCGCTCTCCCCACCCGACGCCGCCGCCACCCGCCGCCGGCGGCGGCTCCTCTTTAGCCGCCGCCGCCGCCGGTTGCTGCCGCTCTCCCCACCCGCCGTAGCCGCCACCCGCCGCTGCCGCCGGCTCCTCTTTAGCCGCCACCGCCGGTTGCCGCCGCTCTCCCCACCCGATGCCGCAGCCACCCGCCGCCGCCGCCGGCTCCTCTTTAGCCGCCGCCGCCGCCGGTCGCCATCGCTCCCTCCTCTCCCGCTTCCGCACCGCCTCTCCACCACCCGTCCCCAGCCTTCCGATGCCCTAACCGCCGCCGCCGCACCTAGCCGCCGCCGCCGCTGGTCCGTGCCGCCGCCGCCTCGCCGTTGTACTCCCTCCTGCAAGCCCGTTCTCTACAGCCACCGCCGCCGCATCCAGCCACCGCCGCTCCTCCCTGGCTGCCGCCGCGCCCCCTCCCCCAGCCGCCGCTGCTGCGATGTCTTCTGCCGTGTCGTCTCTCTTCGCCTACATGCCGCAGGTTTTTCCGGCGGGCCATCCGGCCTACTTCGCCGTGCCGCAGCAGCCGGCCGGTGCCATCTCCTTGGCTCTGCCCGCCACACCGATGGCCGGCGGTCATGCTCCGCCCGCCCCGGTTCAGCCCTACGGCGGCTTCGCCTCGCTGCCGGTCTCCCCGCCATGGGACCCTACTTCTTTGGCCGCACTGCACACGGCCCCATCACCGGCGGCGCTTGGTACATGGACTCGGGCGCCACCGCCCACATGACTTCTCATCCCGGTACTCTAACCTCCTTCACTCCGGTTCATACTCCTACTCGCATCACCGTTGATAACGGTTCCTCTTTACCTATCACACAGGGGCGGACCTACGTTGGTGGTTGTCGGGGTGCCCCCACTTGATTTTTTCGTTCGCTTATACTCCCTCCGTCCCATAATATAAGAGCATTTTTTACACCAACGCTCTTATATTATGGGACGGAGGGAGTACCTGATCGGGTGTACAGGCTGTGTGCCCCCACTTGTTAGCGTACGTTGCCCCCACTAGGCCTAGCTTCATTTGTATTTTTAAAGCCCATGTAGTCTAACTAGCAGCCCACAAAAAAAAAAGAATTGCTGGCCTGCTGCCCCCTGCCTGTGTACGTTTGCAACGCATTAGACCCTTTTTGCCGGGAGCTCCTATTGGATGCTCTTTGCGTCAAATTGGCGCCACCACGCACAGGGAGGCAGCCTGACTGGGCCGGCCCATCGAGCTGTTCTGTCGAAAGAAAAAGGAAGCAAAAAAGGGAGGCAAGCGCGATGCAAGGAGCCGAACTGGTGACCAGCAGATTGCGACTGCGCGCTTCTAGCCACTCCAGCTGACTAGCGTTGTATGCAGTAGGACAGCGCGCATTTGTAATAGCATGACTATACAACCGGACTGATGCACTATATCGAACCAGAATTAGTTACTATAGTCATCATCTAACAAAAAGGTGTACATTTATACTGAAAGTGTATATTTCGAAAAGATGCGTGAATTTCTGAACAAATTTTCCTAAACAAGAACATTTTTTTGCATATGCGAGAAAAATTGAAATAGCAGAAAGTTTTTTTTTAAACTTGAACCTTTTTTGAAGTTGTGAACAAATTATGAAATTCCAAACAAATTTTCATACCACGAACATTTTTTGAATTTGTGAACAAATATTTAAAATATGGAACATTTCATGAAATTCCGAACAAAAATTTGAAACCATGAACATTTTTTGAATTTGTGAACAAAAATTTGAAAAATGCAACATTCCATGGGACATCTAACAAAAGTTTGACAGCGCGAACATTTTCTGAAATTCTTGAACACTTTTTGAAACGCGAACATTTTTTGAATTTCAGACGAAATTTGCAATTGCGAACATTTTTTGCAATTCTAGAAGTTTTTTTTGAAATACGAACATTTTTTTAAATTTATGAACAAATTTTATGATACAGGAACATTTTTTGATATTCCTGTAATTTTTTTGAAATTCGAACATTTTTTTAATTTGTGAACATATTTTTAAAAGAGGAACGTTTTTAAAATAAAATAAAAAAGGAAAGAAAAGATAAAAACCTAAAAAGGAAAGAAAATAAACAAAAAAGGGAAAAAGAGAAGAGAAAGAAACAGAAACCAAAAAAAAAACAAATAGAAATACCAGAAAAAAAGTCGGTTCAGAAAACCCTCTAGAAGGTTTCCAAAACCAACCAAAACCGGTTTGGAACCTTAGATGATTATACCGCTATCAATGGGCCGGCCCACTCGGTCGGTCGCTCGCACTTTCCTGTGCGAAGCTTAGACAGTTGGACGCAATATGCGTCGCATAGGATTTTCCCTTTTTCCGATCTGTCTCGTATGGTTCAGACACCATACGAGACAGATCGAAAATACCTGATCTCGCCGCTCAGCCGCCGCAGACACTCTCCTCCGTGCTGCTGGCAATCGCCGATCTGCCGTTGTCTATCCTCAATCCCTCTGGCCATTGTACAACGACGCTGCAGCATAGCCCCATGGCCCCATCACCAAACTTCAATTCTACAATTCCCTCAGTCTAATTGACATCAAGGTAAGCAAGCAAGCAGTATAATCTAGGTTTTGTTTTTCAGAATTTATTTGTTCGTCTGCAATTTCGAAGTTAGAAACCATAGTACTCTCAACCTTTGATCAAGTCAGTCGGATTGAGAGACTCCAGTCCAATTCTGATATTCACCCTTCATCTTCATGATCTGTGATAACATGAAAATGCCTTTAAGGTTTCAGTTTTCGGCACATAACTTGCAGGGAAGCTAATGGAGAGATTTTCTAAAAAAATCTACAACTTCCAAAACGCCTGAACTGATTGATTTGGACATTCTATCTACACACACTGATGATTATATTTGCTTTGACAAATGGGCTATCAAAAACCTTCCATAGAAAGGATATGAACATTGTTAATGCCATGTCATATGTGGAATCTACCAAGAGAGAGCTAGAGAAGCCTAGACCTGAGCTTGATTAGAATGATCTTCTAAACAAGGTACTCTCTTTTTGTGAGAAGAATGTCATTTTAGTGTTGGACATGGAAAATGATTATGTGAATCCGAATAGGGTAAGGCAAAGGACCGATATTAATAATGAGCATCATTATCAGATCGATTGTTTCTTTTCTGTCGTAGACATGTTGGTAGGAGAGTTAAATGGCAGATCCAATGTTGGAAATTCCGAGTTACTTCGTTGTATGACTTTTTTGAGTCCAAGTGCTCAGTTTAGTCATTACAATGTTAAGAAGTTGAAACTAAAGCTAAATGTTTCCTGTGGTGCAAGACCGTCGTAGGAGGAAACTAAAGGCAATGCGCAATGGTTTTTTTTTCTTTTTATTAATTCTAACCTTTTTGTATGTTTTCATTCTCCCTCGACTTGATAACGCCTTTTTCTTCTTGCAGATCGCAGATTAGGCCCAGTTCTTTTGCCCAGAATCGCCCCCCTCCCCAGCTTCTTCCAGAACCTTAACTAGATAGGATTGTAAAAAAAATATGAAGTGACGATTCTGGGAGAAGCTGGGGAGGGCGGCGATTCAGGGAGAATCGCCCAAAAGAACTGGCCCTTAGATTGTTACAACAATTTTTCAGTGTTCTATTTTGCAACTTTGGAACAAGATATTGTCATATTGATTTAATTCATTTTGTCTCAAAGGTTAGTTTACTTTCATTTTTTTTAATAAAATTGGTTACCATGTGGAAAATTAAGTGATTATGCCCGTGTTTTAGTTTATATTGTGCTTTTGCATTGTTTGTTCATAAATATGGCCAAAAAAAATTGCCCCCTCTCAGTTTTGTTCCTGGGTCCGCCCTTGCTATCACTCATGTTGGTCGTACTTCGTTTCCTTCCACATCTACGCCTATCACTATGTCTACTGTTCTTGTTTCTCCTGATTTAGTTCCGAACCTTGTATCTGTTTGTCGTCTTGCTCGTGAGAATCCCATTACCGTTGAATTTGATGATGTCGGTTTTTCTGTGAAGGACGCCCGTACTCGGATGGTCCTTCACCGATGCGATAGTCCTGATGAGCTCTATCCGGTGCACTCTTCCGCCACTGCCTCCACCACCCCAGTCGCCCTCGCCGCAGGTGTCGACCTTTGGCATGCTCGTTTGGGACGCCCGAACCCCACCACTTTGCGTCAAATTCTTCAGAGTTTTTCATTCTCATGCAATAAGATCGACGACCATACTTGTGAGGCTTGTCGTCTTGGCAAGCACGTTCGTCTTCCCTTTAGCGCATCTACCCCTATTTCCACTTTTCCGTTTTAGTTATTGCATAGTGATGTTTGGACATCCCCGGTTGCAAGCAACACGGGCTACGTATACTATTTGGTGATCCTAGATGATTTCTTTCATTATGTGTGGACATTCCCTCTTCATCGCAAGTCCGACGCCCTTGCCACACTCACCGCCTTTTATTCCTATGTCACCACACAGTTCGGTTGTCCTATCCTTGCATTACAAACTGACAACGAAAAAGAGTTTGACAACGTCGCTGTTCGTAACCTTCTAGCCTCCCACGTCACTATCTTCCGCCTCACTTGTCCCTACATGTCCCAACAAAATGGCCGTGCCGAGAGTATCCTTCGCACTCTTAATGACTGCGTCCGCACGTTGCTCTTTCACTCTAACGTGCCTCCCCGGTTTTGGCCGGACGCTCTCGCCACCGCCACCCTCCTCATCAGCATCCGCCCGTGTCGCCCACGCTGGAACTATGCCCGTCATTACCTCCTCTTCGGTGCACCGCCCTCTTATGATGAGCTTCGCATCTTCAGCTGTCTCTGCTACCCTAGCATCGCCGCCACTGCGCCTCAAAAGCTTGCACCCCGCTCCGTCGCCTGCATCTTTCTCGGCTACCCACCTAACACCAAAGGCTACCGCTGCTACGATCCTGTCTCACATCGTGTGTTCACCTCCCGACACGTTTACTTTGATGAGAAGGTATTTCTGTTTCAGCAGTAGGTACCTCTCGTCGCCCCATCGCCGCCGGCCACCGGCGGCCCTTCGGCGACCTCGTCAGGTGGAAGGCCCCATGCGGCTCTCGGACCGCCTCTGGGCTTTGGCGGTCCTCGCGTCGTGGGACGAGCTGTGCCTCACGCCCCCATGCCACTGTCGCCATCCACGCCAGCTTCGTCGCCGGCGCCCTCTCCGGCTGCCTCCTCACCGGTTGCTGGCTCGCCGGCTGCTTCGCCAGCCGGCTGCTGCCTCGCCGGCCGGCTCGCCGGCTGTCCCGGAGTTGCCGTCTTGACGCTGTCACTCGGGCTCGAGCCGGCGTTCATCGCCCGAGGTTACGGTACTCCAGCGACGAGTATCTCCTCGCCGCCTTCACCACTGAGCCGTCCCCGATCCCTGCGTCCGCCAGAGCAGCCATTCGTGATCCTCACTGGCTTGCTGCGATGCAGGAAGAGTTTGACGCTCTTAAGCGGAACCGTACCTGGACACTGGTTCCTCGGCCTTCTCGCGCCAATGTCATTAGCAGAAAGTGGGTCTTTCGCCATAAGACCCGCTCAGATGGTACACTTGAGCGCTACAAGGCCCGCTGGGTGGTCCGTGGCTTTCGGCAGCGCGCTGGTGTCGACTTCACTGAGACGTTTGCACCGGTTGTCAAACCGGGCACGATCCGCACTGTTCTCCAGCTGGCGGTTTCTCGAGGCTGGCCGGTTCATCAGATGGATGTCGCCAACGCCTTCCTTCATTGCCATCTTGAGGAGCAGGTTTACTGTGAGGAGCCGACCGGCTTCGTCTTCGCATCTCTTCCTGGGCATGTGTGTTTGCTGTCTCGCTCTCTCTACGGGCTCAAGCAAGCACCTCGCGCCTGGTACCAGCGTATCGCCGGGTTTCTTCAGACACTGGGCTTCATCATTACTTGCTCGGATGCCTCGTTGTTTGTCTATCACGGTGGCGACATGACTGCATATTTGCTTCTCTAAAATGATTGTAAAATATCCAAGAATGATAATATAATAGCATGGAACAATAAAAAATTATAGATATGTTGGAGAGGTATCAGCATCCCCATGCTTAATTCCTGCTTGTCCTCGAGTAGGTAAATGATAAAAACAGAATTTTTGATGTGGAATGCTGCCTAACATGTTCATCACATATTCTTTTTCTTTTGTAGCATGGACATTTGTACTTTTAGATGGTTCAAAGCAATAGTCTATATTTGACATGGTAATTATACTCAAGCATATCAACAAGAAACCATGTCTTTCAAAATATCCACACTAAAGAAAGTTATCCCAAGCCCATCATGCTCAATCATTGATCCATTCATGAAATACACTCGAATATTAGCTACATCCAATGCTCAAGTATGATCATAGTGCCCCTTAGTTGGTGCTTTATAAGAGAGGATGGAGACTCAAATAAAAATAGAAATTGCATAAAGTAAATAAATAGGCCCTTCGCGGAGGGAAGTAGGGATTTGTAGAGGTGCCAGAGCTCAAAGCAAAAAAATTGACAGATAAAAACATTTTGAGAGGCATACTTTTCCTGTCAACGAAAACGATCGAGTAGTTCCCAATACTTTCTATGCTAGATATATCATAGGCAGTTCCCAAACAGAAAATAAAGTTTATTCCTTTTTCCACCATTCTTTCACACTCCATGGCTAGCCATATCCACGGGTACCGTCCATACCAACACTTGCCAAGGAATTTATTATTTGACTACATAAAATAAATTTCTTTTTCATTTCGGGACTGGGCATCCCTATTACCGTCGTACTCTCGTGCAATGACAAGTGAATAAACACTCATCTTGAGAATAACACATCTAGCATGGAAAAATAT
Organism: Thinopyrum elongatum; assembly: GCA_011799875.1. Classification (NCBI taxonomy): domain Eukaryota; kingdom Viridiplantae; phylum Streptophyta; class Magnoliopsida; order Poales; family Poaceae; genus Thinopyrum; species Thinopyrum elongatum. The sequence goes on along the minus strand of CM022299.1, from coordinate 590,765,397 downwards.
TGGCCACCCCCTGCCGCTTCGTGAGCGGTAGGGGCACACAAAAAGGAAATTCATTTTGAAAATTAGAGTTGGCACATACATATTTGCTTAGAACGGCACGGAAATACCGCATATAGGTAGGTATGGTGGACTCATATGGCAAAACTGGGTTTAAGGATTTTGGATGCACAAGTAGTATTTCTACTTAGTGCAAGTGGAGGCTAGCAAAAAGATTGCGAAGCAACCAACCAAGAAACGAAAATTCTCATAAACTAGCATTAAGCATAACTAGCACTGAATAATGCACCACAAGTAGGATGTAATTTCATTGCATAACTATTTACTTTCGTGCTTGCATAGAGAATCACAAACCTTAACACCAATATTCTTACTAAAGCATAATTACTCACCAAAATAACTCACATATTACTATCATCATATCTCAAAACTATTACAAGAAATCAAGTTTATTTTGTCCAATGATCTTCAAGAAAGTTTTTATTATATCCCTCTTGAATATCTATCACTTTGGGACTAGTTTCATATATTGCCATTGCTTTTGACAAGCTTAAAATATATTTAAGTGAAGAACATGAGCATAACTTTTTCATCTCTCAAAATAATATAAGTGAAGCATGAGAGAATTTCTTCAAAAAATTACTAACTCTCAAATAAATCTAAGTGAAGCATGAGCGTATTTCTCCAAAAGTATTAAAGCATACCGTGCTAAAAAAGATATAAGTGAAGCACTAGAGCAACTCCATAGCTCAAAAAATTTAAGTGAAGCACAGAGAGCAATTCTAAAAAATCATAGCATAATTTTGGATCTCTCAAATAGGTGTGTCCAGCAAGGATAATTGTGATAAATTAAAAAGAAAAACAAGCAAAGACTCATATAATAAAAGGCGCTCCAAGCAAAACTCATGATATGTGACGAATAAAAATATAGCTCCAAGTAAAATACCGATGGTTGTTAGAAGAAAGAGGGGATGCCTTCCGGGGCATCCCCAAGCTTAGTTGCTTGTTTCTCCTTGAATATTGCCTTGGGGTGCCATGGGCATCCCCAAGCTTAGGCTCTTTTCACTCCTTATTCCTTCATCCATCGTGATCTCACCCAAAACTTGAAAACTTCAATCACACAAAACTTAACAAAAACCTTCGTGAGATCCGTTAGTATAATAAAGCAAATCACTACTCTAAGTACTATTGAAAACCCATTCATATTTTATTATTACATTATACCTACTGTATTCCAACTTTACCATGTCTTATACCCCCCAATATAGTCCATAGATTCATCAAAATAAGCACACAATGCAACGAGAATAGAATCTGTCAAAAACAAAATAGTCTATAGTAATCTGGACTCTAACCATACTTCTGTAACTCCAAAAATTCTTACAAATTAGGACAACATAGGAAATTTGTAAATCGATCTTGTGTAAAAACTTTAGAATTTTTCATCGCTTCTTTGAATTTACAAAATTCTGCTACTGGACACAAAAGTTTCTGTTTTCCAACAAGATGAGATCAACTATCACCCAACATGACCCCAAAGGCTTTACTTGTAACAAACACTAATTAAAACATAAAAACACAATCATAACAGTAGCATAATTATGCAAACAATCAAGAACAGAAAGAAAAAGGCAAAAATAAAAGTTATTCATTGGATTGCCTCCCAAAAAGCACTATAGTTTTACGCCCTTAGCTAGGCATAATGCATAGATCCAAGTATTGTCATCTTTAGTTTTTGATCCATAGGATGCCCTCATGATTGATTCATATGGTGGCTTAATTGTTGTTCTAGCAAAGTGTTCCATTCCCTTCCTTAGTGGAAATTGAAATTTAATATTGCCTTCTTTCATATCAATCACGGCACCTATAGTGCATAAAAACGGTCTACCAAGTATAATTGGACAAGACGGATTGTAATCAATATCAAGAATAATAAAATCTATGGGCACATAATTCCTATTTTCAAGAATAAGAACATCATTAATTCTTCCCAAAGGCTTTTTAATAGTAGAATCTGCCAAGTGCAAATTAAGAGAACATTCTTCAATATTGGTAAGACCAAGCACATCACATAGAGATTTCGGAATTGTGGAAACACTAGCACCCAAATCACATAAACAAAACACTCATAATTTTTAATCTTGACTTTAATGGTAGGTTCCCATTCATCATGTAATTTTCTAGGAATTCAAATCTCTAATTCCAACTTTTCTTCTAAAGCTTTCATCATAACATCAACAATATGTTTAGTAAAAGCTTTATTTTGTTCATAAACATGGGGTGAATTTATCATGGATTGCAACAAAGAAATACACTCAATCAAAGAGCAATTATCATAATTAAAGTCTTTGTAATTCAAAAGAGTGGGCACATTGCTAGTTAAAGTTTTGACCACTCCAAACCCACTTTTATCAATTTTTTCATCAAGACTTTCACCCTCCAAATTATTGGGATGCCCTCTAGATAAAGTTAACTCTTCTCCAGTCCGTTTATCATCAATTTTAATCTTACTAAACAAGGAATCAATAGAAGAAACACCAATTACTTTAAGATCTTCATCATCTTTATGAAAGCAATCACTAGAAAATGCTCTTTCTAAAAATTCCCTTTTAGCTCTAAGCATAGCGGTTCTTTTCTTACTTTCATCCATAGAAACATACAAAACTTTAATTGATTCATCAACCTTGGGTGAAAAAGTTTTCATCTTGAGATTTTCTACATCATGAGAAATTCTATCAATGCTTCTAGACATATCATCAATCTTATTCAACTTTTCTTCTATCGTAGTATTGAAAACTTTTTGAGCATTGATAAATTCTTTAATACTATTCTCAATATCAAAGGGGTTCCTGTTATTATTGTAAGAAGAATTACCATAGGAATTACCATAATTATTAAAGGAATTTCCAGGAAAAGGCCTAGGATTAAAATTACCTCTATAAGCATTGTTATTAAAATTGTTTCGCGAGACAAAATTCACATCTACAGGATCACTATTTTCCTCAATCAAAGTAGACAAAGGCACATCATTAAGATCAATAGGAGCACTTTTTACTAGCAACCAATTTCATAAGAGCATCAACTTTTTCACTCAACGTACTAAGTATTCAACCGAATTAATTTTTTACAAGTAGGTGCTCTTTCGGTATGCCTTTGTGAATAATTTGCCATGAATTTATCTAGAAATTTAGTAGCTTCACACAAAGTAATTTCGAAAAAAGTACCACCCGTGGCGGAATCTAAAAGATTTCTAGAGACAAAATTCAATCCTGCATAAAAATTTTGTATGATCATCCAAATATTTAAAACATGATTATGCAATTTGTTAGAATCAATTTCATTCTTTCCCAAGATTGTGCAACATGTTCATGCTCAAGTTGCTTCTCATGATTTGAGTTCTAAGGGAAATAAATTCGCGGGCGGAAAATACTTTTGCGAGGCAAAGAAGAAAACCAAATTTTTGCATGATCCCGCAAAGACAAAGGAAATAATTTCAACTTCACAATATCATTGTCCACATCTTTTTTCTTTTGCATATCACACAATTCTACGAATTTGTTTAGATGGGATGCGGCATCCTCATTAGGAGTACCGGCAAATTGCTCTTTCATAACAAGATTCAACAAAGCGACATTAATATCACAAGACTCCGCACTAGTGGCGGGAGGAGCAATCGGAGTGCTAATAAAATCATTATTATTGGTATTGCAAAAATCACACAATTTGGTATTTTCTTGAGACATCGTGACTACGCAAACTAGATTGCAAAGAAAAAGAGATCTGATGAGAAAAAGTGAACGAAAAAGAAGGCAAATAAAAAGGCAATTTTTTTTGAAGTGGGTGAGATGAAAACGAGAGGCAAATGGCAAATAATGTAAATTGCAAGGAGATGAGATTTGTGATTAGGAACCTGATAGATCTTGACTTGATCCTCCCCGGCAACGACGCCAGAAATTCCTTTGACGTGGCTTGAGACTGTGTCGGTAATTCCCCAAAGAGGAAGGGATGATGCAGCACAGCTACGATAAGTACTTCCCTCAGTTATGAAACCAAGGTATCAATCCAGTAGGAGTCCAAGCCAAGATATGTAAGTGGTACCTGCACACAAAGAACAAAAACTTGCAACCCTAAGCGTAAGAGGGGTTGTCAATCCCTCCTCGGTACAAAAAAAGATAGATTGTTTTGTATGATGTTGGATAAATAGATCTGAATAAAACACAAAATAAAATAAATAAAGGAAAAGTGCAGGAAAGTATTTTTGAGTTTTTGGAATAATAGATCTGAAAACAAAAGCGAATAAAAATAGATCGGAAAGCAATATTATAAAAGATAGACCCGGGGGCCATAGATTTCACTAGTGGCTTCTCTCGAGAAAATAGCATACGGTGGGTAAACAAATTACTGTTTGGCAATTGATAGAAGATCAAATAATTATGACGATATCTAGGCAATGATCATTACATAGGCATCACGTCCAAGATTAGTAGACCGAAACGATTCTGCATCTACTACTATTACTCCAAACATCGACCGCTATCCAGCATGCATCTAGTGTATTAAGTTCATGGAGAAATGGAGTAATGCAATAAGAATGATGACATGATGTAGACAAGATCTAATCATGTAGGAATAGACCCCATCTTGTTATCCTTAATAGCAATGATACATGCGTGCCTCGCTGCCCCTTCTGGCACTGGCACTACTGGAATCTGGGTCTTTGCCATCTGCCAGCTCTTTGCCGTCTGCCAGCTGATGGCAAAGAGGTTATTTGCCGTCTGTCTTGTCAAAGCAGACGGCAAAGAACCAGCTGATGACAAAGAGGGTCTTTGCCATCTGCCAGATCTTTGCCGTCTACTGGCGGACGGCAAAGAGGTCTTTGCCATCTGCCAGCAGACGGCAAAGACCAAAGTGGACCCCATGGGGGTACTGCACTGGCTAGGTCACACCGGCCACTTCTTTGCCGTCTGCTGGCAGACGGCAAAGATTTCTTTGCCATCTGCCAGCAGACGGCAAAGAGGTAAGAGGGGCCCACAGCATCATGGCGTGGGCGGGCTAACGGTTACCCTCTTTGCCGTCTGCTGGCAGTCGGCAAAGAGGTGGGGCTTTTTTTTTGGGTTAAAAAAAATCGTTGCCCCCACAACAGCCAGGGCCCAGCCCAACACACACACACACACACACACACACACACACACAGGAGGCCTGGGCCAGGAGACCCCAGCTCGCCCAGACCGCCAGAGCCCGAGACAGCCAGTCCCCAGACCTAGCCAGTAGCCACGCCCTGGCTCCCTCCGCACCGGTGAGGCAGCCGCCGCCGCCCGCCGCCCTCCCTCCGCGCAGGTGAGGCAGCCGCTGCCGCCCTCCCCAGTCCCTGGCCCTCCCTGGCTCGGTGGCTCCCTCCGCCGCTCGCCCGCGCCCTCCGGCCTCCGCCGCACGCCGCTTGCTGCTCCGTGCCTCCGCCGCTCGCCGGCTCGCGGCTCGCCCGTCTCCTTGCAGCCTTGCTCCCTGCTGCTCCGGCCTGGCCGCCTGGCTCCGGTGCTCGCCGGCTCCGCACCTGGCTCCGGTGCTGGCCGGCTCCGCGCCTCCGCCACTGACGCCGCCCGCTCCGCCGCTCTCCTCTGCGGGCTGCAGCTCTACTGCTCTGCACGCCGGCTCTGCTCTGGGCTCCGGCCTCCCTTGCCCTGGTCTCCGTGACTCCGCCTGTCCGCCACGCCGTCTGCCGCAGCCGCAGCCGCACTGAAGAGCCGGATTGGTAATGGACAGACTCACTCACTCACAGACAGGATAATATGTGGATGTGCATTATGCTACACTGACTGCTACTGCCTTGCTGTTGTTGTTAAAATTTTGTAGATTGAACTTTTTTTGATCTGCTTGCTATAATGTTAGTATTTGCTATTGCAGTACTGCTTATCGTTGTTGCTACTGACCAAATAATTACTGAGTTAAATAACCGCTTTGCTGAAAGATCTACTCAATTGTTGAGATGCATTGCTTGTCTTGATCCAAGGAACTCATTTGCTAATTTTGTTGAAGACAAGCTTGTTCAGCTAGCTCAGATGTATGCTGATGACTTCTCCATATATGAGATTTCTTTTGTCCTTAGAAACCAACTTGAAAACTTCATTGCTGATGTGAGAGCTGATTCAAGTTTTGTTACATGTAATGACCTTGGTAGTCTTGCTGTGAAGATGGTTCAAACTGATAGACACATAGTCTTTCCTTTGGTATATCGTCTTATTGAGTTGGCATTGATTTTGCCTATTGCAACCGCATCAGTGGAAAGAGCTTTCTCAGCTATGAGTATTATCAAGACTGAGTTGAGGAATAAGATGGGTGATGATTGGTTGAATTATTCCATGGTGTGCAATATTGAGCGAGAAATATTTGCAAAGGTTGATGATGATGCTATTATATATCACTTTCAAGACTATAGATTTCGCAAAGGAACTTTACCTCGTCGTAGTAGCAAGTTTTCAACTTTGTACAATGTTAATTGTTTCACTTGATGTTTATGTCTTCTCTCATGAAATTTCACCCTGACCCTGACCCCGACACCCTGATCGACACCCTGATCGACCCCGACATACGACATCCTGACACCCCGATCGACACCTACACCCTGACAACACACCCGACCCTGCCCCGACCCCGACCCCGACGGGGTCATATATTTGTGAATTATGAGTTAGGTCGTATATTTTTCGATTTTGTTATGCAAAACATCATATATATTTGTGTTAATCAGGTGGATTTAAAATGTGCAGTTGTTTCGTCGCTGCGAGGGTGTGGTGTTTGACGACCTCCCCGTGTGTTCGACGAGCTCCGCCCCTGCTTTCCTTGGTGAGCACAAATGACATCTCCTCCTCCCCCCTACATTTGCTCTGTTCCGGTCTTCGTGCCAATGAAACTAGCTAGCTATAGGTGTCCGTCATCAGTATGCGTAACCACTATGCGTCTCCCGTTCGAAAGGGTTACATCTATAAATATGCATGCATTTGCATATTTATAATCGTGATTCTTTCGAATTGTCCAACGTTATCCATGGACAGCCCGAGTATGTGTAGATTGGGTTCGTTTTCCTATATGCTCTGCTCCAGATCCGATGCAGAATTTTGTCAGTGCCTCCCTGTTGTTCTCCGGGTACACATCCTCTCTGCTTATTGCCGAGACGTGTATCAGGAGAACAGCGGGGAGGTGCTACCGAAATTTTGCGTCGGATCCGGAGCAGAGCATGGGAAAACGAACTCAATCTACACATACTCAGGTGGGATTAGGACCTATCTTTACCTAATAGCATGTAGGTTGCATGGACGTAATAGAACTGACAAACTCCATTAACTGATGGATATGGTTTGCTTAATGATGTATATATTTATTGTCTGTCCAGTAGGAAGTCAATATGAGTGATCGTGCGTGGATGTACACCGGTTACACTAGTCAGAAAGTTTGGACCGGCGAATGGTTAACAAAAACCAAAGAGTTTGTTAGAGCCGCATTTGCTAATGGCCAGAGATTAAGCTGGTGCCCCTGTGTCCGGTGCGACAACTTTAATAAGAGGGACGAGCTTGAAATGAGTAAACACCTGCAGAAGTTTGGTTTTACGCCTGGTTACACGGTCTGGACATTTCATGGTGAGTCTGCCCAACGTGCCAGACCTGAGGTGGTTCGTCGTCGCACCAACGAGCATGGTACCGGGATGGAAGACATGGTGCAAGACTTTGACGATGCTCGGGACTCGGACGAGGAGATGGAGGAATCTGCAAAGGCCTTCACTGAAATGTTGGAGTCCTCAAAACGTCCTCTCCACGAGCACACTGAGCTTTGTCAGCTGGATGCCATCTCACAAATCATGGCTTTGAAGGCTCAGTTCAACTTGGGTAGAGAATGCTACGACGCGATGATGACAGTATTCGGACGATTTCTACCCAAAGGCCATGTGCTACCTGCAAACCTGTACCAGTCAGACAAAATCCTCCGTGCTCTTAAGATGCCCTATGAGAAAATACATGCCTGTGAGAAAGGATGTGTCTTATTTAGGCACCAGTATGAGGACTTGAACTATTGTCCCATTTGCGAGTCATCCAGGTATGTTGTGGTAGACAATGGTATGGGTGAGAAGACGCAGACCAAAATACCCGTTAATGTTCTTCGGTATTTGCCAATCGTACCAAGACTTCAACGTCTTTTCATGGTCAAAGAGACGGCCAGACAGATGACATGGCACAAAACGGGCAAAAGAACCGAACGTGATGCAGATGGGAATGTGATGATGGTGCACACATCGGATGGTGAAGCGTGGAAGCGCTTCGATGCATTACATAAGGAAAAAACGGCAGATCCAAGGCATCCTCGAGTCGCCGTCAGCATGGATGGGTTCAGTGTGTATGGTCAGACGGCAACCCAATACAGTTGTTGGCCCGTGTTTGTCATTCCACTCAATCTCCCCCCCGGACAGTTTATGCAAAGAAAGAACATTTTCCTGACGTTGATAATTCCAGGGCCCAACTATCCGGGGAAGAATATGAATGTGTACATGCAGCCGCTTAAGGACGAATTGCAAGAAGCTTGGGATAATGGGTTCAAGACATACGACGCCTTTAGCAAACAGAACTTCATAATGCGTGCCTGGTACATGTACTCGACGCATGACTTGCCGGCGTATGCGCTATTCGTTGGCTGGTGTGTGCATGGAAGGTTCCCGTGCCCCACATGCAAGGGAGCTCTTGAGTTTCGTTGGCTGACGGCAGGGCACAAGTATAGTTGCTTCGACTTGCATAGACCGTTTCTGGATCCTCACCATAAGTTCAGGAAAGACAAGAAGAACTTCATGAAAGGTAGAGTTGTCAAACACTCTGCACCACCTGCGTTGACAGGCCAACAAACCCTAGATCAGTTAAACGCTCTCGAGCCAGATCCAGCGCGTCCAAGGTATTTCAAGGGGTATAATAAGGAACACACCTGGACTCACAAGACATGCTTATGGGATCTGCCTTACTTCAAAGACCTCCTTTGCCCACACAACATCGACGTGATGCACACCGAAAAGAACATCGCCGAAGCCATTTTTGGCACATTGTTCGGCATAGAGGGGAAGTCAAAGGATAATCCTAAGGCTAGAGTCGATCAAGAGGAGCTATGTGATAGACCGTTACAAAACATGCAAGATCCGACAGGAAAGCGGAACTTCACGAAGCCAAAGGCATGGTTCAGTCTTGGAAGGCCAGCTATGAGGGAAATTATTCTGTGGGTGAAAATGCAGTTGATGTTCCCCGATGGGTATGCAGCAAATCTAAAGAGGGGAGCGAGTCTTGAAAAATTGAAAATATTTGGTCTAAAAAGTCATGATTGGCACATACGGATTGAGCGGATAATGCCGGTGATGTTGCGTGGCTTCATCCCTGAGGATGAATGGCTAGTACTGGCAGAGCTGAGCTATTTCTTCCGTGTTCTTTGTGCGAAAGAACTATCGCCTGGCCTCCTCGAAGAAATGGAACAGTTGGCGCCGGAGTTGATCTGCAAGTTAGAGAAAATCTTTCCGCCGAGCATGTTTAATCCAATGCAGCACTTGATTTTGCATCTCCCGACCGAGGCAAGATTGGGAGGGCCCGTGCAAAATCGTTGGTGCTACTCAACTGAGAGAATGCAGAAGACGCTTCGAGCAAAAATGTAAAAACAAACATAGAATTGAAGCATCGATGGCCGAGGCATTCATCACTGAGGAGGCGGCAAACTTCGTGACAGCACACTACGAAGCCAAAAATCGTCATTTGCATAATCCGAAGCCTCGGTACAATGCTGACGACCCTAAAAAGGGTCGATCCAACCTCAGCCTATTCAAAGGGGATCTCGCACCTGCCAGTGGTTCGAAACCAGTACCGTTGGGTGTTGAAGAATGGCGGACCATTTCGCTGTATCTCTTCAACAACCTAACAGAAGTGCGACCGTACATCGAGTAAGATCTCCGTACATTGTTTTGCAATTTCTAATTCCTTTGAACTGCTCTTATTCCGGGATATTTGATGCAGTCGATACGTCGCCATATTCTCGTATGGAGCGGTGATACAAAAGGATTCCGTCGAAGAGTATGAGCTTCTCGCAAAGCAAGGAGGCGCCTATCCCGGTTTCATCTCTTGGTTCAAACAAACGGTAATTTCCATTAGACCATTTCATTTCTTTGGCTAATTTGCGACTAATGCAACAATCCTTTCGTATTAAACTTGTAGGCTAATTCAGAGATTATGGATGCTGAATTGAGACAAGTAGCTAATGGTTTTGACTATAAGGTCCGTTCATTTGACAAATACAACATCAACGGGTATCGCTTTCGTACCTATGGCAAAGAGCTATCTATGGCCGACCGAAAGTCTACAAATTGTTGTGTCTCTGCTATCGGCGAAGGAGGTATCGAGTATTATGGAAGAGTTGAAGCAATTTATGAACTTCAATTCTATGGTGAAAACCCACCAAACGTCGTAGTCTTCAGATGTTATTGGTTCCAGCCGAAGGATACTAGAAGGACTCATGAACATATAGGGCTAGTCGAAATCAAACAAAGCACCCATTTGGATGTTCCCGATGTCTATATTACGGCTCAACAGGCAACCCAAGTTTTCTATCTACCGTGGGCCTGTCAAAGTGATTCAAATCTCAGTGGTTGGGATGTCGTTTATGAAGTGCCGCCACGTGTTAGACCACCTCCCCCCAATGAAGAGGATTATGACCAAGACACATATGACGAAGGAGAATTCTTCCAAGAAACACGTCTTTCCAAAAAACGTTTCAAGAACCGCTCAACTGTACCCCTGAACATTGAAGTAGACAGCGATAGTGAATCCGACTTCACCCCTGAGCCGGAACAAGAAGAGCCGGAACAAGAAGAAGTTACTGCTGCAGATGACCTTTCAATGCTTGAACAATTACGTAAAGGAGGCCTTCCACATGTTGATGCATTTATTAATGATGATGATGAGCTCATCACTGATAGTGATGATGATGCATTTAATGATCCCGGAGCATATATAGACGATTCAGAGTAATATTAGTAATGTCAGGTATTCAATTTTTTATTATGTTCATGATGATGATACTCTTAAATTATATACATAGTATTCATGTCAGTTATTCAAATTTTTTATGTTATACTAATTTTGTTTACTTTTTGTCATTACAGGTGTTGACAGGATGGTGGGCAAGGGTCCAGAGCGCTCCGAGCCTCGTGCGAGCGCTCCTGGGAGGGGTGCTTCCATTATTCCAGCCCAGCCCCTCCGGAGAGCGCTGCTAGACAGTATGCAGTCAGCACCGGCGGGCCCTTCTTCTTCGGCCGGCAGAGGGCGGGGGAGGACGAAGAAGGCTGCTAGAGGTGGACGTGGCAGTGGGAGAGGTAGGAAGGCTGCTACGCCTTCCTTGCCGCCACCCCCAGCTGATTCACCCGTCCACAGGACCGCTCCGTCTGACGTGGACCCGTCTCGGACTCCGGTCCATGAGCCTCCGGTCGTCGATTCTTCGGCCCACCAGACTCGGGTCGCGGATCCTTCACCCCACCAGACTGGGGTCGCCTCTCCTTCGCGCCACCAGACTCTGGTCGCGGATCCTTCGCCCCACCAGACTGGGGTCGCCGATCCTTCGCGCCACCAGACTCGGGGCGCCTCTCCTTCGCCCCACGTGAGTCCGGTCCCAGAGTCTTCGTCCCAGAAGACTCCGGTCCCGGAGTCTTCTTCGCACGAGACTCCGGATGCTAGTGGCCCTACTAATGATAGCGAGGACACCTTCTCTGATGATAGCTACAGCGAGGGCGAGATGGTTGACAAGGGCAAGAAGGTCTACCAGCGTGGCGGTACAAAGCTCCCACCCGTGCCGACGACCCCCGACCAGAGGTGGTTGATACAGCCTAATGGGTTGAAGTAAGTGAATTTACTCTTTTTAACCTTTTGCCTTCATGTTTCTTCAAATTAATATCTAATGCATTGGCCTTGACATACTGCAGGGGTTGGGTACACCCCCGTGGTGTCCGCAGGCCCAACCAGGTCCTTGGTGTGCTTTGCCGGCAGCTCTTCCCTGGGTGGGTCACGTTGCCCGGTGAGGGTCAGGTTCCACAGCTAGCACTTAGCTGGGAGCTGTACGAGGCTACCCCGGCCCCGCCGGGGGAGATGGTCGCCGGTGTCGAGTGCGAGACGGTGGCCGACATTGTGTTCCGTCGGTTCTGGGTAATTTCTCCTTTACAGAATTAAAGATCAACACTACGTAGTGATTTTACTAATCAGCGTTGTTTTGTTTGACTGCAGACCTTCTACAGGATTTCGGATGGAGAGCAGGAGGCTGCGGCTTCGGTTGTCAAAGTCGAGTGCAAGCGCCTACTTAAGAACTTACGGCACGAGGCTCGGGTGCAGGCCGTTCGAGACTACTACGCCTCAAAGGGTATTAGGAGGGCGAAGAAGAAGTGTCGCGGCAAGTTTCTTACTAAGGAGAAGTACATGCTGGTAATTACCTATTCTTAAGGCCTTGAACTTAGTTCTCTTGATTTGATTCATAGGCGTAGCGCTGAAATTTCTCTTGACTAACTTAGGTGCCCCCGAGATGGTGTGCGGATAGGATGGACTGTTGGGAGGCGTTGGTGGATGAGTGGTGCTCTCCCAAATGGCTAGTCGAACACCAAAGGGCCAAGGATAAGCGTGCCCAAATGGTTGGTGTGCCACACCATCAAGGGAGCTCCAACCTGTTTGAGTACGGGGGTCACTGGGTATGTGGTTTGCTTCATGATTCATGCAATTTCATTCTACATGATAGCATTTTTCCTTGGATAGCTCAATAATGCTTACTTAGTTAAAAAATGGCATAACTACCTTGGATAGCTCAATAATGACCTAAACTTAGTTTAGCTCATTCATTTATGACATAATTAGCTCTAAAATGACATAATATGCTTTAGTTAGCTAAAAAATTGCATAACTACCTTTGATAGCTCAATAATGACATAAAATAATCTTAGCTTGTTAATTTATGACATAATTAGCTCTAAAATGACATAATAACCTAAGATAGCTCGATAAAATGCCTAAATATGCTTTAGTTAGCTAAAAAAGGCATAACTACCTTGGATAGCTCAATAATGACATAATTAGCATAGTTTGGTCAAAATTGGCATAATAATCTTGGTTACCTCCAAAATGACCTAAACTTAGCTTTTTTTCCTCAAAAATGACATAATAACCTTACTTAGCTCCAAAATGACCTTATTTACATAGCAATTTCATTCTTCATGCTAGCTTGAGCCCTTGACTAATATTTTGTTCCTCTCTCTCAGTCGCACCACAACAAGAAGCCCGTGCCAAGTCTGTTCGACCTCTATGGCATGGCCCATAGTGCCCCGTACAAGAAGGCCAAGGCATTCTCAGAGTCTGACCTAGATCATCTAGAGACCTTCACCAACATCTCCTCCCGCAACAAGCTCGTGAGGTACAGAGACGAGGGGAAGGCAAGGAAAGGGGAGGACTTTAACCCGAGCCAGGATCCTTTTGATACAGAGCTGGTTATGATATCTGGTGGCGGGAGGTCCCATGGCTCGATAGCCATTGGTGATGGACTGATACGTTGTCCTAAGACTCTCACGCAGATCAAGAAGCGCCAGAGTAGCTCTGATCCTGAGATAATGCCTCGTGCACGGCCATCGGAGCTCGCCATGGCGGTTAGATATACGGACTCGGATACCTTTCCTATCCATTACATTGTGTGTGCGTCCGTCGATGATTACAATGCTAATGAGGAGTGGTGTGTTGTAGGCTGCTCTTGAGAAAGAGAGAGCAAACACGCAGACGCTTTTGGAGGCGGCAAGAAGGCAGGCGGAGGAGAGGGAGAGGGAGCTGGAGGAGAGGACGGCTAGGCTGTTGGAGGAGGAGAGGAACCAGAACGATGCTCAAAACCGGGCCCTATACGACATCTTGGTGGTACGTTTCTCCTGCATATTAGCCAAATCATGCACATAATGTTTGTTCCATTACTAACTAATATGACTAACTCGTGAGAACCAAATGTGTAGAGCATGTGCGAGAAAAGTGGTCAGACCCCTCCGCCGATGCCCCAGATTGCTCCGGCGACCACGGTGAGTTTGATTTGAATGGTCGTTAGTTACTAGTATTCACATTTATGTTGCATCATGCTAACGAGACATTGGAAATGATCTTTGGTGTAGAATGCTTCCCGACAAGCATCAACCGATGCTTCTCCGTCTGGCCTTGGTGGAACCCCGACCGGCCCTTCACCTCAGTCTGGCACTGGCGCAGCCCCGACCGGTCCTTCACCTCCGTGATAACGGTATTTTTCTTCTTATTTAGCCTATTTAGTCCATTTATGACATAATTTAGCCTATTTAGTCCACAAATGACATAATAAGATGAAGAAAATCAGGGAATAGGAAGAAAAGAAGGAATAGGAAGAGAAGAAGAAGAAGAAGAAGAAGAATAAGAAAAGAAGAAGAAGAAGAACATTTCTTCTTCATTTCTTATTCTTCTTCTTTTCTTATTCTTCTTCTTTCTTCTCTTCTTCTTCTTTTCTTCTTCTTCTTCTTCTTTTCCTCCTCTTATTTAGCCTTTTTAGTCCATTTATGACATAATTTAGCCTATTTAGTCCACAAATGACATAATAAGATGAAGAAAATCAAGGAATAGGAAAAAGAAGGAATAGAAGAAAGAAGAAGAAGAAGAAGAATAAGAAAAGAAGAAGAAGAAGAACATTTCTTCTTCTTTTCTTATTCTTCTTCTTCTTCTTATTCTTCTTCTTCTTCTTCTTCTTCTTCTTTCCTCCTCTTACTTAGCCTATTTAGCCCATTTATGACATAATTTAGCCTATTTAGTCCACAAATGACATAATAAGATGAAGAAAATCAAGGAATAGGAAGAAAAGAAGGAATAGGAGAAAGAAGAAGAAGAAGAATAAGAAAAGAAGAAGAAGAAGAACATCTCTTCTCTTTCTTATTCTTCTTCTTTTCTTATTCTCTTCTTCTTCTTCTTCTTTTCCTCCTCTTACTTGTTTTTATTCGTAAATGGCATAATAACCTTGCTAACCTCATAAATGTCATATACTTAGCTTGTTGCCTCTAAAAGACACAATAGCTTAGTTATGTCAAAATGGCCTAATTAGCCAGGTTAGCTCCAAAATGACCAAGTTTACCTATGTTAGCTCCAATGATGCCATTTAACCTACGTTAGCTCCAAAAGACCAATTTCCCTAAGTTAGCTACAATATGATCCATTTTACCCGTGTTAGCTCCAAAATGACCTATTTACCTAAGTTAGCTCTAAATTGACCTACACACTTAGCATTTTTACATAGCTTAGCAAAAAATGACATTTTTACCTAGGTTAGCTCAAAAATGACCAAGTTTACCTAGGTTAGCTTCAATATGATCCATTTAACTTAGCTTAGCTCCAAAATGACCAAGTTTACGTAGGTTAGCTCCAATATGATACATTGAACTTAGCTTATCTCCAAAATGACCTATTTACCTAGCTTAGCTCTAAATTGGCTTTTTTAACTACATTTGTTGGAAAAGAAGAAGATAAAGAAGAGGGGGAGGAGAGAAAGAAAGAGAATATAAAATCTTCTTCTTATTTTCCTCTTCTTCTTCTTTTCTTCTTCTTCTTCTTTTCCTCTTCTTCTTCTTCTTCTAGCTATTCTTCTTCTTCTAACTTTCATCTTTCCCAATTTGCAGATTTGCTTGAGATGAGGAAGCTTGCATTGATGGACTCATATATTCTCATTGTGCTTCCTTTTTGTTTATGAAAACATGTTTGGGAACTTGTTTGGATGTGTATGTCACTATGGATATGTTGTTGGAAACTTCTTATGTCATATGGATATATGTTGGACTTGTGGAAATATATTGTTGGATATGTTGTTGGATATGCTTGTTGGATATGCTTGTTGGATATGCTTGTTGTCTATATATGTATTATCTGTGTATATCTATGAATTTCTGTCAAATTGAATGAATTCAATTAAAAACAGGGGTTATATAGGCTCTTTGCCGACTGCTAGCAGACGGCAAAGAGCTTTGCCGACAGCTAGCAGTCGGCAAAGAAGACCACGTGGCAGCTACCTGTGCAACCTGGGAACACTGGGTTGCCTATTTGGGCATTTTGCCGTCAGCTGGCAGACAACAAAGAGGCTAAGGTCTTCTTGCCCGATTGCCGGCAGACGGCAAAGAGGACTAAGGTCCTTTGCCGACTGCGGCAGACGGCAAAGAGGCTATCTTTGCCGACTGCTAGCAGACAGCAAAGATTCAAATCTCTTTGCCGACAGCTAGCAGACGGCAAAGAAGGCCACGTGGCAGCTTCCCAGTGATTCCTATTTGGGCTCTTTGCCGTCCGCCAGCAGACGGCAAAGACCTTAGCCTCTTTGCCGTCTGCCGGCTGACAGCAAAGCACGCCGTTAACCCCTAACGGCTCCCACCTCACCTCAGTGCCGTCTACGCTCTTTGCCGTCTGCTGGCCGCAAACGGCTGACGGCATAAACCTTTGCCGTCTGCTTCTCTGAAGCAGATGGCAAAGAAGGCCTTTACCGGCAGGAATTGAGCCGGACTGTTTGCCGACAGCTAGCAGTCGGCAAAGAGCTTTGTCGACCGCCATTCATGCCTTTGCCGTCTGCCATGGCAGACGACAAAGAAGCTGGTTCTTGTAGTGTGGGAGAGGACACCGCAAGATTGAACCCATCACAAAGCACCTCTTCCCATGGCAAGAAAAATCGA
This sequence comes from Thinopyrum elongatum, assembly GCA_011799875.1. Lineage (NCBI taxonomy): Eukaryota > Viridiplantae > Streptophyta > Magnoliopsida > Poales > Poaceae > Thinopyrum > Thinopyrum elongatum. The sequence continues at coordinate 590,748,662 of CM022299.1, read as the reverse complement.
TCTAGTTGGCCTAACTAAACCAAAGATTCGAAGAAGAAATACGAGGCTATAAGTAATTATGCATATAAGAGATCAAAGAAAACTCAAATAACTTTCATGGATATAGATCTGATCATAAACTCAATCTTCATCGGATCCCAACAAACACACCGCAAAAAGTCATTACATCAAATAGATCCCCAATAGACCATTGTATTGAGAAGCAAAAAGAGAGAGGAAGCCATCTATCTACTGCCTATGGACCCATAGGTCTATTTTGGACTACTCACGCATCATCGGAGAGGCACCAATGAGGATGATGAACCCCTCTATGATGGTGTCGATTGGATCTTGTGGTTATGGAACTTGCGGCGGCTGTAATTGTGTTTCATCTGCTCTCCTAGGGTTTCTAGAATATTTGGGAATTTATAGGGCCAAGAGGCGATGCAGGAGACCTCCATGGGGCCCACAACCCACCAGGGAGTGCCTGGGCTCCTAGGCGCACCTTGGTGTCTTGTGGTCCCCACGGGGATCCCCTCTGTTTCTTTCTTGGCCCGCAAGGTGTCTTCCTATCCAAAAAAAATCTCCAAAAAGTTTCGCTGCATTTGAACTCCGTTTGGTACTGATATGCTGCGTAGTAAAAACCAAGCAAAAACAGGAACTGGCACTGGGCACTATGTCAATAGGTTAGTCCCAAAAAATGATATAAAGTTGCTATAAAATGATTGTAAAACATCCAAGAATGATAATATAACAACAAGGAACAATCAAAAATTATAGATACGTTGGAGACGTATTAGTGTCTATTTTGCTTACAAAGGGCTTAGTGAAGGAAATATGCCCTAGAGGCAATAATAAAGTTGTTATTTTATATTTCCTTATTCATGATAAAGGTTTATTATTCATGCTAGAATTGTATTGATTGGAAACTTAAATACATACGTGAATACATAAACAAATACGGTGTCCCTAGTAAGCCTCTACTAGACTAGCTCATTGATCAAAGATGCTTAAGGTTTCCTAACCATAGACATGTGTTGTCATTTCATAACGGGATCACATCATTAGGAGAATGATGTGATGGACAAGACCCATCCATTAGCTTAGCATATTGATTGTTCAGTTTATTGCTCTTGCTTTCTTCATGTCAAATACATATTCCTTCGACTATGATATTATGCAACTCCCGGATACCGAAGGAATACCTTGTGTGCTATCAAACGTCACAACATAACTGGGTGATCATAAAGATGTTCTACAGGTATCTCCAAAGGTGTTTGTTGAGTTGGCATAGATCGAGATTAGGATTTGTCACTCCGAGTATCGGAGAGGTATCTCTGGGCCCTCTCGGTAATACACATCATAAGAAGACTTGCAAGCAAAGTGACTAAGGTGTTAGTTACAAGATGATGTATTACGAAATGAGTAAAGAGACTTGCCGGTAGCGAGATTGAACTAGGCATGAAGATACTAACGATCGAATCTCAGGCAAGTAACATACTGATGGACAAAGGGAATTATGTATGCTGTCATAAGGTTCGACCGATAAAGATCTTCGTAGAATATGTAGGAACCAATATGGGCATCCAGGTTCCGCTATTGGTTATTAACCGGAGAGGTGTCTCGGTCATGTCTACATAGTTCTCGAACCCATAGGGTCCGCACGCTTAACGTTCATTGACGACATAGTGCTATATGAGTTATGTGATTTGGTGATTGAATGTTGTTCGGAGTCCCGGATGAGATCACGGACATGATGAGGAGTCTCGAAATGTTTGAGAGGTAAAGATTGATATATAGGACGATGGTATTCGGACACCGGAAGTGTTTCGGAGTGTACCGGGTAGTCATCGGAATACCAGAGGGGGTACCGGACACCCCCGGGAGGGTAATGGGCCTATTGGGCCATTAGTGGGGAGCACACCAGCCTACAAGGGGCTGGCGCACCCCCTATGGCAGCCGAAAGGGGGGATTCAGCCTCCCCCTTCCTTCCCTCTTCCCCCTTTCCTCCCCCCCTCCGACAAATATGGTAAGGGGGGCGCCACATGGGAAGGACCCCAAGTAGGATTCGGCCTACTTGGGGGTGCCTCCTGGCTACTCCCTCCTCCCCCCACCTATATATATGTGAGAGGGGGGCGCCTGGCACAACCACGACAATCTCTTAGCCATGTGCGGCGTCCCCCTCCACCGTTTACACCCTCGGTCATATTTTCATAGTGCTTAGGCGAAGCCCTGCGGAGATAGCATCACCATCACCGTCACCACACCGTCGTGCTGTCGGAACTCATCCATTACCTCGCCGTCTTGGTGTGTCAAGAAGGCGCGGACGTCACCGAGCTGAACATGTGCTGAACGCGGAGGTGCCGTACGTTCGGTACTCGATCGGTTGGACCATGAAGAAGTTCGACTACATCAACCGTGTTGTCAAACGCTTTCGCTTACGGTCTACGAGGGTACGTAGACACACTCTCCCCCTTGTTTCTATGCATCTCCATGAATAGATCTTGCGTGTGCGTAGAACATTTTTTGTTTTCCATCCAACGTTTCCCAACAGTGGCATCATGAGCCAGGTCTAAGCGTAGATGATATGCACAAGTAGAACACAAATAGTTGTGGGCGGTGATAGTCATACTGCTTACCACCAACGTCTTATTTTGATTCGGCGGTATTGTAAGATGAAGCGGCCCGGCCCAACCTTACATGTCCACGTACATGAGACCGGTTCCACCGACAGACATGCAACTAGTTTTGCATAAAGGTGGCTGGCGGGTGTCTGTTTCTCCTACTTTAGTTGAATCAAATTTTACTACAGCCTGTCCTTGAAGATGGTTAAAACAGCAAACTTGATAATCACCGTTGTGGTTTTTGCCATAGGTAAGAATGGTTCTTGCTAGAAGCCCGTAGCAGCCACGTAAAACTTGCAACAACAAAGCAGAGGACGTCTAACTTGTTTTTGTAGGGCATGTTGTGATGTGATATGGTCAAGACGTGATGTGATATACGTTGTTGTATGAGATGATCATGTTTTGTTATATCGACAACCGGCAGGACCCTTTGGGTTGTCTCTTGATTATTGTATGAAATGCAATCGCCATGTAATAGCTTTACTTTATCGCTATGCGTTAGCAATAGTTGTAGAAGCAATAGTTGGCGAGACGACCCCGACGCAACGATGGAGATCAAGGTGTCGAGCCGGTGACGATGGAGATCATGACGATGCTTTGGAGATGGAGATCAAAAGCACAAGATGATGATGGCCATATCATGTCAAATATTTTGATTGCATGTGATGTTTATCCTTTATGCATCTTATTTTGCTTAGAACGGCGGTAGCATTATAAGATGATCCCTTCACTAAATTTCAAGATAAAAGTGTTCTCCCCGAGTTTGCACCATTGCTAAAGTTCGACGTTTCGAAGCACCTCGTGATGATCGGGTGTGATAGACTCTACGTTCACATACAACGGGTGTAAGACAGTTTTGCACATGCAGAATACTTGGGTTAAACTTGACGAGCCTAGCATGTAGAGACATGGTCTCGGAACACTGGAGACCGAAAGGTCGAACGTGAGTCATATAGTAGATATGATCAACATAGAGATGTTCCCCATTGATGACTACCCCATCTCACGTGATGATCGGACATGGGTTAGTTGATTTGGATCATGTATCACTTAGATAACTTGAAGGATGTTTATTTAAGTGGGAGTTCACTAGTAATTTGATTAATTGAACTTAATTTATCATGAACTTAGTCCTGATAGTATTTGCATATCTATGTTGTAGATCAATGGCCCGTGCTACCGTTCCCCTGAATTTTAATGCATTCCTAGAGAAATCTAAGTTGAAAGATGATGGTAGCAACTACACGGACTGGGTCCGTAACTTGAGGATTATCCTCATTGCTGCAGAGAAGAATTATGTCCTTGATGCACCGCTAGGTGACAGGCCTGCTACAGGAGCTGATGCAGATATTACGAACGTCTGGCAAGCTCGATCTGATGACTACTCTATAGTTCAGTGTGCCATGCTTTACGGCTTAGAACCGGGACTTCAAAGACGTTTTGAACGTCATGGAGCATATGAGATGTTCCAAGAGTTGAAGTTAATATTTCAAGCAAATGCCCGAGTTGAGAGATATGAAGTCTCCAACAAGTTCTATGGCTGCAAGATGGAGGAGAACAGTTCTGTCATTGAACACATACTCAAAATGTCTGGGTATCATAACCACTTGACTCAGCTGGGAGTTGATCTTCCAGTTGATAGTGTTATTGACAGAGTTCTTCAGTTACTGCCACCAAGCTACAAAGGCTTTGTGATGAACTATAATATGCAAGGGATGAATAAAATGATTCCTGAGCTCTTCGCAATGCTTAAGGCCGCGGAGGTAGAAATCAAGAAGGAGCATCAAGTGTTGACGGTTAACAAGACCACTAGTTTCAAGAAAAAGGGCAAGGGAAAGAAATGGAACTTCAAGAAGAATTGCAAGCAAGTTGCCACTCCGGGGAAGAAGCCCAAAGCTGGACCCAAGCCTGAAACTGAGTGCTTCTACTGCAAAGGGAGTGGTCACTGGAAGCGGAACTACCCCAAGTATTTGGCGGATAAGAAGGATGGCAAAGTGAACAAAGGTATATTTGATATACATGTAATTGATGTGTTCCTTACTAATGCTCGTAGTAGCGCCTGGGTATTTGATACTGGTTCGGTTGCTCATATTTGTAACTTGAAATAGGAGCTGCGGATAAACAAAGATTGGCTAAGGACGAGGTGACGATGCGCGTCGGAAATGGTTCCAAGGTCGATGTGATCGCCGTCGGCACGCTACCTCTACATCTACCTTCGGGATTAGTTTTAGACCTCAATAATTGTTATTTGGTGCCCGTGTTGAGCATGAACATTATATCTGGATCTTGTTTATTGTGAGACGGTTATTCATTTAAGTCAGAGAATAATTGTTGTTCTATTTATATGAATAATATCTTTTATGGTCATGCACCCTTGAAGAGTGGTCTATTCTTGTTGAATCTTGATTGTAGTGATACACATATTCATAATATTGATGCCAAAAGATGCAAAGTTGATAATGATAGTGCAACATATTTGTGGCACTGCCGTTTAGGTCATATTGGTGTAAAGCGAATGATGAAACTCCATGCGGATGGGCTTTTGGAATCACTTGCTCATGAATCATTTGATACTTGCGAACCATGCCTCATGGGCAAGATGACTAAAACTCCGTTCTCCAGCACAATGGAGAGAGCTAATGACTTATTGGAAATAATACATACCGATGTATGCGGTCCGATGAGTGTTGAAGCACACGGCGGGTATCGTTATTTTCTGACCTTCACAGATGATTTGAGTAGGTATGGGTATATCTACTTAATGAAACACAAGTCTGAAACATTTGAAAAGTTTAAAGAATTTCAGAGTGAAGTGGAGAATCATCGTAACAAGAAAATAAAGTTTGTACGATCTGATCGCGGAGGCGAATATTTGAGTTACGAGTTTGGCCTTCATTTAAAACAATGTGGAATTGTTTCACAACTCACGCCACCTGGAACACCACAGCATAATGGTGTGTCCGAACATCGTAACCGTACTTTATTAGATATGGTGCATTCTATGATGTCTCTTACCAATTTACCACTATCATTTTGGGGTTATGCATTAGAGACAGCCGCATTCACGTTAAATAGGGCACCGTCTAAATCCGTTGAGACGACACCGTATGAACTGTGGTTTGGTGTGGCGCCCCCCGCTCGATCGTACACTAATCATGCACGCAAACGTGTACGATCAAGATCAGGGACTCACGGGAAGATATCACAACACAACTCTAAAACATAAATAAGTCATACAAGCATCATAATACATGCCAGGGGCCACGAGGGCTCGAATACAAATGCTCGATCATAGACGAGTCAGCGGAAGCAACAATATCTGAGTACAGACATAAGTTAAACAAGGTGCCATAAGATGGCTAGCACAAACAGGGATACAACAGATCGAACAGGCGCAGGGCCTCCTGCCTGGGATCCTCCTAACTACTCCTGGTCGTCGGCGTCCTGGACGTAGTAGTAGGCTCCGCCCTGGTGGTAGTAGTCGTCGAAGGTGGCGTCTGGCTCCTGGGCTCCAACATCTGGTTGCGACAACCAGCAAGAAGGGAAAGGGGGGGAAAAGGAGGGGGAAAGCAACCGTGAGTACTCATCCAAAGTACTCGCAAGCAAGGATCTATACTACATATGCATGGTATATGTGTAAAGAGGCAGTATCGGTGGACTGAACTGCAGAATGCCAGAATAAGAGGGGGATAGCTAGTCCTGTCGAAGACTACGCTTCTGGCAGCCTCCATCTTGAAGCAATAGAAGAGAGTAGTTGGAAGTTAACCAAGCAACAACGTATAGCATAATCCTACCCGTCGATCCTCTCGTCGCCACCATGCGAGAGAGCGACCACCGGGTTATATCTGTCACTTGTAAGGGTGTGTTTTATTAAGTATCCATTTCTAGTTGTCGTGAGGTCGGAATACAACTCCGGGTCGTCCTTTTACCGAGGGACACGGCTATTCGAATAGATAAACTTCCCTGCAGGGGTGCACCACATATTCCCCAACACGCTCGATCCCCTTTGGCCGGACACACTTTCCTGGGTCATGCCCGGCCTCGGAAGATCCACATGTCGCAGCCCCACCTAGGCTCAACAGAGAGGTCAGCACGCCGGACTAATCCTATGCACTCTGGGGTCTGGGCCCATCGCCCAGTGCGCTCCTGCACGTTGCGTACGCGGCCGCGAGCAGACCTAGCAACCCACACGATCACGGCGGTTACGTTATCGCGGTCCAACACGGCGCGCGCCGCTCAGTCGCTGACGTCAAGAAGGCTTCAGCTGATACCACGACGCCGGGATACCCATAACTACTCCCGCGTAGTTGGTTAGTGCGTATAGGCCAGTGGCCAGACTCAGATCAAATATCCAATCTCGTTAAACGTGTTATTATGAGATCACCGCGGACGACGACCAGGGCCAGGCCCACCTCTCTCCTAGGTGGTCACAACCTGCCCTGCCGCTCCACAACAAAGAGTCACTTAGGGGGCCGTCGAGGAGGCCAATCCTTTCAGCCCCCATTCGTGAATCACCTGCGGGTGCTCCTCGAGCCGACCCGACTTTAGTATCCATCTGATGTCACATGTAATAAGTAGTATACATATCCGCAATCGCCACCCGTGGCGAGCACGGCCCAATAATGTAGCATAGCAGTCAGACGAGAATGTAGGGCCACTGATGACAAACTAGCATCCTACACTAGGCATTTAGGATTGCAGGTAAGGTATCAACAACAGTAGCAACAATGACAGGCTATGCAGCAGAATAGGATTAACCGAAAGCAGTAACAGGCTACACTACTCTAATGCAAGCAGTATAGAGAAGAATAGGCGATATCTGGTGATCAAGGGGGGGGGCTTGCCTGGTTGCTCTGGCAAGTAGGGGTCGTCAACAACGTAGTCGGTCGGGGCACCAGCAGCTGCGTCGGTCTCGTAGTCTACCGAAGAGAAGAGGGGGAAGAAACAGTAAACACACGGCAATGATGCAACAGGGATGCAGGACATGTCTAAACGCAGGGCCAGGGTGATATACAGCCTAACTAAGCGATTTAGTTAATTTAGGAATTTATTCGGATTTATTTAATTAGGGTTGGACACTATTCATTTATCGAAATCGGTCTAATTGTTCAACGTTCTCATAGTTGCGGGTGTCTGATGGGAATACAGAGGGCGTATCCGGGTTCGTATCGTCGTTCTGAGCAAGTTTCATGTATAAAATATTTTCATCGGAGTTACGGTTTAAAAGATATGATTTTCTAAAGTTTTTATTAATTTCTGAAATTTTAATTAATTATTTAATTCAACATTATCCGAAACAGTGATTGATGACGTCAGCATGACATCATGCTGACGTCAGCAGCCACCTGACAGGGTGGGTCCCACCTGTCATAGGCTGTTAGGTTAATTAGGTTTAATTAACTAATTAACAATTAACTAAACTAATTAATTAATTAAATTAGTCTGATTAGGGTTAATTAACCTAACTAATTAACTAATTAATTATTTTATTTATTTTTATTTTTATTTTCTTAAAATCGTTTCTGGGCCGTGGGCCCGTTCGGTCAGTGGGTCAGGGGCATTAGGCCCCACCTGTCAGTGGCCCGAATGGCCACACGGGCGCGGGCGGGCGCGCGGGCGCGGCCAGGCACACGTGGGCGCCCGCGCACGCACTGGCCGAGGCCAGGGTGCGGTGGCCGGCCGGGGGTGGTGGCGAGGGCCAGAGGCCGGAGCGGGGCGCGCCGGCCGTGGCCGGTGGAGAGGCGGCCGCGGGGAGGAGCGCTGGGGGCCGGCGCCGGCGTGCGGCGTGCGGGCGGGCGGCGTGCGCGGCGAGGGCGCGCGGTGAGCGTGGATGCGGGGCGGCGCGCGTGCGCGTGCACGGGGCAGGGGAGGGGGAGGCCTGGGGCCTCACCGAGATTTGCAGGGACGGGGCAGCGGGCTCGAGCTCGTGGAGCGGGGTAGGAAGAAGGGGTGTTTGGGGAGAGGGAGGGAGCGTAATTGCGGATGTGAGGCGTAGAGAGAGGAGGGGCTGGGGTGGAGGCCGGAGAGGACGGGTCGAAGGGGGAGGGCCGGCGTGGCTGCGAGAGTGGCGAGGGCGGCGAGGTCCAAGGGCGACGGCGGTCCGCGACGGCGTCGGAGACGAGGCGGAGTTGGGGCGCGGTCGGGCGGTCGGGGCGAGCGCGCTGGGCTCGGGCCCGAGCGAGGGCACGTCGGGGACGAGGTCGTCGGCGACGACGGCGACGGAGACGAGGTGCAGGCCGGCGGGGAGGCGCGGGGCTCCGGGCGGTGGCGAGCGGCGTCGCGCGACGGGGCGGACGGGATCGGGGGATCGCCCCGATCCAGATCCAGCCGAGGGAGGGGCGACCGGGGGAGGGGGGGGGGGAATGTGGATCGGGAGGGGCTAGGGTTCGGCGGGGGGCCTTATAGGCCAGGGGCGACGCAGGTGGGCCGGCCGGCTGGGCTTCGGCCCAGTTGGGCCGTGGGGGGGGGGGGGTTGCTCCTTTATCCTTTCTGTTTCTTTTTCCTTTTCTTTATTCTCTTTTCTCCACTGTCAAATGTTTAGGCCCAAATGGTTTTTGTAAAAAGTGTGACCTATTCATAAATACCAGTGCATTATTCCTTAACACCTAAAATTAGTTGGACAAAACATAATTCCATATTTATTTCAGATTAATAAATGGTTATTAAATATTATCTTTATCCACTGTTTGAGGTTGTTCGAGTCACTTATCCAATTCCAATGATGTTGGTTTCAATTTTAGAATAGCCTCTGGAATATTTGTTATTTATCTGACATTTTAGTTTCTATGTTGGACAACTTTTATATTCCACTTTCATTTAAATTTGAATTTGACTTAGGAGTTGAAATGCAATATGATGCTAATGATGATTATGCACTATTAATCATGATGACATGGCCTCATAAAAAGGGTGATCACTGTAGCTTAATGCAGGGGGTGTTACAAATCTCCTCCACTACAAGAAATCTCGTCCCGAGATTTAGGAGGTAGAAAGAAACAAAGCGGGGTATTCATCGCGAAGACGATCATCGCGTTCCCAAGTGGCTTCATCCTCAGAATGGTTTGACCACTGAACCTTGAGGAACTTGATAACCTTCTGGCGTGTGCGACACTCGGCTTGATCGAGAATGCGGACCGGATGCTCTTTATAAGAGAGGTCTTGTTGCAGTTCAAGCAATTCGTGATCTACTCCGCGGATAGGGTCTTTGAAGCAGCGGCGGAGTTGTGATACGTGGAACACATCGTGAACCTGAGAAAGGTTCGGTGGAAGTTCCAACTGATATGCCACTCTACCACGCCTTTCAAGAACAGTGAAAGGACCAATATAGCGAGGAGCTAGCTTGCCCTTGATCCCGAACCGATGAGTGCCTTTCATCGGTGTGACTCGAAGATAAGCCTTTTCGCCAGGTTGATAGACCATATCTTTGTGTTTGCGGTCATACTGACTCTTTTGACGTGACTGAGCAGTCTTCAAATGCTCGCGGACAACGCGAACTTGATCTTCGGCAAGTTGGATAATATCCGGACCGAAGAGTGGACGTTCCCCAGTTTCTGACCAATTCAGAGGGGTTCGGCACTTTCGTCCGTACAATACTTCGAAGGGGGCCATCTTCAGACTGGCTTGATAGCTGTTATTGTAAGAGAATTCGGCATATGGGAGAGATTCTTCCCATTTCCTTCCGAAGGATATGACACAAGCTCGAAGCATGTCTTCGAGAACTTGGTTGACTCGTTCAACTTGTCCTTGAGACTGAGGGTGAAAAGCGGTGCTGAAGGATAGATGAGTTCCCATAGCTTCTTGGAAACTTGCCCAGAATCTTGAAGTGAATAAGCTGCCACGGTCTGAACTGATAACCAGTGGAATACCGTGAAGTGAAACAATTCTGGACATGTAGAGAGTTGCGAGCTGACTAGCAGTGATCGTCTCTTTGATGGCTAGAAAATGTGCAACTTTGGAAAGTCGTTCAATGACGACAAGAATAGCATCATTACCTTTCTGTGATTTGGGAAACCCAGTGATAAAGTCCATTTCAACATGGTCCCATTTCCATTCAAGAACAGCAATTGGTTGCAGAGCTCCGGCGGGCCTTTGATGTTCTGCTTTGACGCGACGGCAAACATCACATTCAGCAACATAGCGAGCAATGTCTTGCTTCATGTTTGACCACCAGAATCTTTGACGGATGTCTTGGTACATCTTGGTGCTGCCGGGATGAATGGACAACGGAGTGTCGTGAGCTTCTTGCATGACCTCCTGAGTCATACCCAGGTTACCTTTAGAGGGGACCACTAGACGACTTTTAAAGAACAAGGTGCCAGTATCATCAATAGTGAAGAACGAAGGCCTTCCTTCAGCGAGATAGCGCTTAATCTTGTGGGCTTGAGAGTCATAACCCTGCAGCGTCTTGATGCTGTCCACGAGACCTGGTTTAGCAACCAGGGTATTAAGAGAACCCTGGGAAACAACGTGGAGGTTCATTTTGTAGGAACCTTCAGGAGGGGAAGCGAGTGCTCCAGGAGGAACAATGTGGAGATTCAGCTTTCTGAATTCTTCAATAAGCGAAGGTTGAACTTCGTGAAACTGGAGGTGACTACAATAAGACTTGCGGCTCAAGGCATCGGCCATTACATTAGCCTTGCCAGGGGTATAAGAAATACCCAAGTTAAAATCCGCTACGGTCTCCATCCATCTCTGTTGACGGAGGTTCAGGTCTGGCTGAGTGAACAGATACTTCAGACTTTGATGATCGGTGTAGATCTCGCAACGATTACCGAGAAGGTAATGTCGCCACTGTTTTAGTGCATGGATGACGGCAGCAAGCTCGAGGTCATGTACTGGGTAATTCTCTTCGTGCGGACGCAATTGACGCGAAGCATAAGCAATTACTCTGCGGTCTTGCATTAGGACACCGCCTAATCCTTGACGGGATGCATCACAATAAATGACAAAATCCCTCTGGGAATCAGGAGGGGCAAGCACTGGGGCAGAAGTCAGCTTGTCTTTGAGCGTCTGGAAACTTTCCTGACACTTTTCCGTCCAATCGAACTTGACGACTTTATGAAGCAGGTTAGTCAGGGGCTTGGCGATCTTGGAGAAGTTCTCGACAAATCGACGGCAATAGCTGGCGAGTCCGAGAAAACTTCGAACTTGCTTGACGTTCTTTGGAGGAGCCCAATCAAGAATAGCCTGAACTCGCTCGGGGTTGACGGCAATACCATCCTTGGAGATGACATGCCCAAGGTATGTTACTTCGGGAAGCCAGAATTCACACTTGGAAAACTTAGCATATAGTTGATGCTCTCGAAGTTTTTCCAGAACAAGTCGAAGATGTTCAGCATGTTCCTCTTTGTTCTTGGAGTATACTAGGATATCATCCAGGTAAACCACGATGAACTTGTCAAGGTATTCCATGAATATATAATTCATCAGGCGGGAGAATGTGGCGGGAGCATTGGTTAAGCCGAATGACATGACAGTGTACTCGTATGAGCCATATCGAGTAACGAAGGCGGTCTTTGGGATATCCTCTTCACGAACACGGATCTGGTGGTAACCCAACCTTAAGTCGAGTTTAGAGAACACTGATGAACCCGCCAGTTGATCATACAGATCGTTTATCCGAGGAAGGGGATATTTGTTCTGGATAGTTGCTTGGTTAATAGGACGGTAATCTTGGACCAATCGGTTTGATCCATCCTTCTTCCTGACAAAGAGAGAAGGTGCTCCCCAAGCAGAGGAACTTGGGCGAATGAAACCCTTACGAAGTGAAGCGTCGATTTCCTCCTTAAGTTCAAGGAGTTCATGCGGCGGCATCTTGTAGGGTCGCTTGGCGATAGGAGTGGTGCCTGGTTTCAAGTCGATGACAAATTCGACAGCTCGAGCAGGGGGTATCCCTGGGAGTTCTTCTGGGAAAACACCTTGGAATTCGCGAACAACTAGAATGTTCTCGATGCCTTCAAGTGGTGATGCGTTTAACGCATTCAAGGCATAAAGCCTCGCCTCGGCATTTTGGATGATTTGAGCCTGGTAGCTTATTATTTCATCAGAAGGGTGTAGAAGATGGACGATCTTCGTGGCGCAAACTATAGAAGCAGTATGCGCTTTCAACCAATCCATTCCGAGAATGAGGTCGATACTACAAGACTTTAGTATGAAAGGGGAGGCGTGAAACTCCAGCCCTTCAATTGCAACGGTGACGTCGTTGCTACCCATGGAGGTTTGACATTGACCCGCGGGGGTGTGTATTACTATTGCAGTGTTCATGACCTCACATTTAATGTCGTGTTTGTATGCAAATTCTTCGGACATGAATGAATGCGATGCTCCCGAATCAAATAAAACAGAAGCTGGTACTGAATTAACAAGGAGAGTACCCATCACGGTGGCAGGCTGGTCCTGAGCTTCATTGAAATCGGTGTGGTTGGCCTGAATACGCCCATAAGACTTGGCATTGTTGTTGCGAGGCTGATTGTTCCTACGGCCAGTTGCAGGAAGTACCAGTTGGTTCTGGTTCTGAATGCAGTTCCTGGAAAAATGACCTGGCTGCCCACACTTGTAGCACAGACTATCATTGGGATTGGGAGCAGGAGCTCGGGGTGGTGGAGCTGGAAGTCCTGGCTGCCTAGGTGGTGGAGGCAGACGCGGTGCAGTATAGGACTGTCTTGGAGCAGGTGCAGCTGGACGGTACACGCTGTTTGGAATCCAGATCCGACGCTTCTGTGCAGGCTGGCTCGAAGATGAACCGGTGCCACGGTTGCGCCTAAGAGATCCCTGGTGCGCCTGCAGACCAGTCTCGACCTGGATAGCCTTGTTCACCAAGATGGAGAAATTATCAAATTCATGCACAAGGAGCGCTAGCTTGATGTCAGCTTGAAGTCCTTCGCGAAACCTTTCCTGGCGGCGAGCATCAGTGGGAATGTCTTCTTCAGCATAGCGGGATAATTCCAGAAACTCCCGCTGATAAGCTTCCACTGTCTTGTTGCCCTGGGTGAGGTTGCGGAACTCCTGCTTCTTCCGGTCCATGATTCCCTGAGGAATGAAACGGGCACGGAAGGCAGCTTGGAAATCCGGCCAAGTGATGACTGTGCCAGCTGGTTGAGTGCGCCTGTGGCTGTCCCACCATTGAGCAGCGGGGCCCTTGAGAAAGAAGGAGGCGAAGGTGACATAGTTTGCAGGGGCAACGCCACCAGATTCCAACTCATAGGTGATGTCGCGAAGCCAGTCATCCGCATCCAGGGGCTGAGTTGAGCCGCGGTAGACGGTTGGGTTGAGGCGCATAAAGTCCTGCAGGGTCCCTGGGCCTGGATACTGGTTCATATTGGGACGAGGAAACTGATCCATGATCCCTTGCATGAACTGACGTTGCAGTTCAAATTGCTGCATCATTCCAGCCATATAGTTCGGCGGTGGTGGATCGTTGGCACCACGGCCACGACCACGACCACCGGGTCTAACCATCCTGCTAAGTATCAACAGGGGGTAGTTTAGTAAAAGCAATTGCGAGTGCTTAGTGACAAGCATGATGTAACACGACAATACTCCAAGCAGTGTTATAGATACATAACAGTAGTCGATTAAGACATACAGATCCATACACAACGTCGGGTACAAGCGGACAGCATAACGGCGCAAATCAAAAGCTAGACATACTAGGCGGCGCGCAGGCACGCGGTAAGGAAGTACACAACGAGAGATAGCAAAGGCTACATCAACGTCGGAGAGAACCACTGTAACGGGGTAGCTGCGAGTGCGGACGACGAATGTTCGTCGTGGAAAGATCCTGTGCTCCATGTGCACTCTGATGCAGAACCCGGTCTCGAGCTGTAAGAAGAGGTCCACGTGTCGGTGTGTGACCTCCAACAGTAGGCCAGTCAATACCAGCATACATCTGAGTCCTGCGCGGATAAAGGATGTGCTCCGGATGTATCCCTGCACGAACAGCGGGCAGCAACTGCGTCATAGCATCGTAGAGACGTGCTCGAGTGGCAACCAACTCGACGGCAAGAGCCCGAACAGTGCGATCCAGAGCCTGCGTGCACTGAATCAGAACGCGCGGGTCGTAGCGACGAGGCTCGTACGGGGCACAGATAGCTGTGTAGTATCCGGTAGCATCTCCAGCAGAGGCATACGGAATGTATCGGAACTCAGAGTCATCCAAGATAGCATTGTGCTCCCCTCGTAGACGTACGACAGCGGAGTAGGCGGCATCATGGACTGCCATCTCAATCGTCACGCCTAATCCGTGAAAAAGGTGTAGCTCGGTGTCTGAGTTGTTCTGCTGATCATAAATCCAAACTTCAGCATAGTACTGTTCCTGGTTGAACTCGCGGTAAACCTCATAAACCAAGTACTCCGGGTACCAACGGTAGCCAAGTCTGGTCATGAGAGCGATCAGAACAGCTGGAAACCCAGGGGTATTACGAGCCCAAGTGCGAAGCACAAGCTGTGTCGTAGGACGCGGTTGAAACAAACGGTCCATCTGAAACAGAGGAAATTCAGATTTGTCAAATGACAATGAGAAGTTTAACACAACTCGGAGAGAAAGGTTAGACAAAACAATGGAAAGGAAAATGATTATCAGACTAATCAGATCAACGGCAGGGAAATCGCGCAGATATCCAGCTCTCCGGGTAGACAGAATTTACGAGATCCTAAGTGTTGGCGTTAGTAAACTTTATTTAACCCGAGTAGAAGAGAGATCAGAGTCCCAGAGTATAGACGAGGAATAAAAGATCCTAATACCACCCAGTTGGCAATGTGGGCCCGTAAGCCACACAGCCAAGTTAGTAAAACGGTTTTCTTTGTCTAGACTCAACTTCGGCCAAGGAATTGGAAAGGGGGATTCCTACAGGCAGTCGGCTCTGATACCAACTTGTGGCGCCCCCCGCTCGATCGTACACTAATCATGCACGCAAACGTGTACGATCAAGATCAGGGACTCACGGGAAGATATCACAACACAACTCTAAAACATAAATAAGTCATACAAGCATCATAATACAAGCCAGGGGCCACGAGGGCTCGAATACAAATGCTTGATCATAGACGAGTCAGCGGAAGCAACAATATCTGAGTACAGACATAAGTTAAACAAGGTGCCATAAGATGGCTAGCACAAACAGGGATACAACAGATCGAACAGGCGCAGGGCCTCCTGCCTGGGATCCTCCTAACTACTCCTGGTCGTCGGCGTCCTGGACGTAGTAGTAGGCTCCGCCCTGGTGGTAGTAGTCGTCGAAGGTGGCGTCTGGCTCCTGGGCTCCAACATCTGGTTGCGACAACCAGCAAGAAGGGAAAGGGGGGGAAAAGGAGGGGGAAAGCAACCGTGAGTACTCATCCAAAGTACTCGCAAGCAAGGATCTATACTACATATGCATGGTATATGTGTAAGATGGCCAGTATCGGTGGACTGAACTGCAGAATGCAGAATAAGGGGGGATAGCTAGTCCTGTCGAAGACTACGCTTCTGGCAGCCTCCATCTTGAAGCAATAGAAGAGAGTAGTTGGAAGTTAACAAGCACCAACGTATAGCATAATCCTACACTCGATCCTCTCGTGCCCCCATGCGAGCGAGAGCGACCACCGGGTGTATATACGCACTTGTAAGGGTGTGTTTTATTAAGTATCCATTCTAGTTGTCATGAGGTCGGAATACACTCGGGTCGTCTTTTACCGAGGGACACGGCTATTCGAATAATAACTTCCCTGCAGGGGTGCACCACATATTCCCCAACACGCTCGATCCCCTTTGGCCGGACACACTTTCCTGGGTCATGCCCGGCCTCGGAGATCACACGTCGCAGCAGCCCACCTAGGCTCAACAGAGAGGTCAGCACGCCGGGACTAATCCTATGCACTCTGGGGTCTGGGCCATCGCCCAGTGCGCTCCTGCACGTTGCATACGCGGCCGCGAGCAGACTAGCAACCCACACGATCACGGCGGTACGTATCGCGTCAAAACGGCGCGCGCGCCTCAGTCGCTGACGTCAAGAAGGCTTCAGCTGATACCACGACGCCGGGATAATAACCATAACTACTCCCGCGTAGTGGTTAGTGCGTATAGGCCAGTGGCCAGACTCAGATCAAATATCCAATCTCGGAAACGTGTTATTATGAGATCACCGCGGACGACGACCAGGGCCAGGCCCACCTCTCTCCTAGGTGGTCACAACCTGCCCTGGCTCCACAACAAAGAGTCACTTAGGGGCGTCGTGGGAGGCCAATCCTTTCAGCCCCCATTCGTGAATCACCTGCGGGTGCTCCTCGAGCCGACCCGACTTAGTATCCATCGATGTCACATGTAATAAGTAGTATACATATCCGCAATCGCCACCCGTGGGCGAGCACGGCCAATAATGTAGCCATAGCAGACAGACGAGAATGTAGGGCCACTGATGACAAACTAGCATCCTACACTAGGCATTTAGGGATTGCAGGTAAGGTATCAACAACAGTAGCAACAATGACAGGCTATGCAGCAGAATAGGATTAACCGAAAGCAAGTAACGGCTACACTAATCTAATGCAAGCAGTATAGAGAAGAATAGGCGATATCTGGTGACAAGGGGGGGGGGGGCTTGCCTGTGCTCTGGCAGTAGGGGTCGTCAACAACGTAGTCGGTCGGGCGCCCAGCAGCTGCGTCGGTCTCGTAGTCTACCGAAGAGAGAGAAAGGGGGGAAGAAACAGTAAACACACGGCGCAAAATGCACACAGGATGCATGACATGTCTAACGCAGGGCCAGGGTGATATACAAGCCTAACTAGCGATTTAGTTAATTAGGAATTTATTGGATTTATTTAATTAGGGTTGGACACTATTCATTATCGAAATCGGTCTAATTGTTCAACGTTCTTATAGCTGCGGGCATCTGACGGGAATACGGAGGATGTATTCGGGTTCGTATCGTCGTTCTGAGCAAGTTCATGTATAAAATATTTTCATCGGAGTTACGGTTTAAAAGATATGATTTCTAAAGTTTTTTATAATTTTGAAATTAATTAATTTATTTAATTCAACATTATCCGAACAGTGATTGATGACGTAGCATGACATCATGCTGACGTCAGCAGTAATTAATGTAATTACTAATTACTGTTTAATAACACTAATTAGTTAATTAGATTAACTAATCAGGATTAATAACTATTAATTAATTAATATTTTAATTATTTATTTTTATTTCTTTCTTTTTCTTTTATTAAACGTTCTGGGGGGGCCGCACGGCACCTGGACATGGCAGAGGACTCGTCCGCGGTGTGTGCCGTGCCAGAGCGGGAGGGTCCGCGCGGGGGGGGGGGTGGGTCAACGCGCGGGCGCGAGCACGACTGGCGAGGTCCAGGAGTGCGTGGCCGGCCGGGGGGTGTCGCGGCGAGAGGCCAGAGCCGGAGCGGGGCGTGCCGGCTGCCGGTGGCCGGGGAGCAGCTTGCGGGCGGGGAGGTAGCGTGGGCTGCGCGGGCGGCGTGCGGTCTGCGGCGGGCGGCTGGCTCGAGTGGGGCGCGCGGAAGGCGAGGCAGGGGCCGGAGCGCGTGCGCGTGCACGTGGGCAGGGGAGGGGGAGGCCTGGGGCCTCACCGAGATTGCAGGGACGGGGGCAGCGGGCTCGAGCTAGTGGAGGGGTCGGCGAGGGGGTCGAGCGGGGCGTACGGCGTCGAGCGCCGAGGAGGGGCTCGGGGTGGGGGCCGGAGACGACGGGTCCATGGGGAGGCCGGCGTCGGTGGAGTCCGGCGAGGCGCGAGGTCCAAGGCGACGGCGGTCGCGACGGCGTCGGAGACGAGGCGGAGAGGGGGCGAGGTCGGGGCGCGTCGGGGCGAGCGCGCTGGGCTGGGCCCGAGCGGGGGCACGTCGGGGACGAGGTCGTCGGCGACGACGGCGACGGAGAAGAGGTGCAGCCGGCGGGGAGGCGCGGGCTCCGGGCGGCGGCGAGCGGCGTCGGAGACGGGGCGGACGGGATAGGGGGATCGCCCCGATCTAGATCACACGAGGGAGGGGCGACCGGGGGGGGGGGGGAAATGTGGATCGGGAGGGGGCTAGGGTTCGGGGGGGGGCCTTATAGGGGCAGGGGGACGCAGGGGGCCGGCCGGCTGGGCTTCGGCCAGCTGGGCCGTGGGGGGGGGGCGGTTTGCTCCTTATCCTTTTCTGTTTCTTTTTCCTTTTCTTTATTCTCTTTTCTCCACTGTCAAATGTTTAGGCCCCAAATGGTTTTTGTAAAAAGTGTGACCTATTTCATAAATACCAGTGCCTTATTCCTTAACACCTAAAATTAGTTTGGACAAAACATAATTCCATATTTATTTCAGATTTAATAAATGGTTATTTAATATTATCTTTATCCACTGTTTGAGGTTGTTCGAGTCACTTATCCAATTCCAATGATGTTGGTTTCAATTTTAGAATAGCCTCTGGAATATTTGTTATTTATCTGACATTTTAGTTTCTATGTTGGACAACTTTTATATTCCACTTTCATTTAAATTTGAATTTGACTTAGGAGTTGAAATGCAATATGATGCTAATGATGATTATGCACTATTAATCATGATGACATGGCCTCATAAAAAGGGTGATCACTGTAGCTTAATGCAGGGGGTGTTACATTTGGCAAGAAACCTAAGCTGTCGTTTCTTAAAGTTAGGGGATGCGACGCTTATGTCAAAAGGCTTCGGCCTGATAAGCTCGAACCTAAATCGGAGAAGTGCGTCTTCATAGGATACCCCAAAGAAACAATTGGGTACACCTTCTACCAAAGATCCGAAGGCAAGATCTTTGTTGCTAAGAATGTGCCCTTTCTAGAGAAGGAGTTTCTCTCGAAAGAAGCAAGTGGAAGGAAAGTAGAACTTGATGAGGTAATTGTACCGTCTCTCGAATTGGAAAGTAGCACATCACAAAAAAATGTTCCCGTGATGCTTACACCAACTAGAGAGGAAGCAAATGATGATCATCATGAAACTTCAGATCAAGTTACTACTGAACCTCGTAGATCGACCAGAGCATGATCCGCACCAGAGTGGTATGGTAATCCTGTCCTGGAAGTTATGTTATTAGACCATGGCGAACCTACAAACTATGAAGAAGCTATGATGTGCCCAGATTCCGATAAATGGCTTGAGGCCATGAAATCTGAGATAGGGTCCATGTATGAGAACAAAGTGTGGACTTTGGTGGACTTGTCCGATGATCGGCAAGCCATTGAGAATAAATGGATCTTCAGGAAGAAGACTGACGCTGATGGTAATGTTACTGTCTACAAAGCTCAACTTGTCGCAAAAGGTTTTCGACAAGTTCAAGGGGTTGACTATGATGAGACTTTCTCACCCGTAGCGATGCCTAAGTCAGTCCGAATCATGTTAGCAATTGCCGCATTTTATAATTATGAAATCTGGCAAATGGACGTTAAAACTGCATTCCTTAATGGATTTCTTAAAGAAGAGTTGTATATGATGCAAACCAGAAGGTTTTGTCGATCCAAAAGGTGCTAACAAAGTGTGCAAGCTCCAGCGATCCATCTATGGACTGGTGGAAGCATCTCGGAGTTGGAATATATGCTTTGATGAGGTGATCAAAGCATATGGTTTTATACAGACTTACGGTGAAGCCTGTATTTACAAGAAAGTGAGTGGGAGCTCTGTAGCATTTCTGATATTATATGTGGATGACATATTGTTGATTGGGAATGATATGGAATTTATGGATAGCATAAAAGGATAATTGAATAAGAATTTTTCAATGAAAGACCTCAGTGAAGCTGCTTATATATTGGGCATCAAGATCTATAGGGATAGGTCGAGACGCTTAATAGGACTTTCACAAAGCACATACCTTGATAAAGTTTTGAAGAAGTTCAAAATGGATCAGTCAAAGAAAGGGTTCTTGCCTGTGTTACAAGGTGTGAAATTGAGTCAGACTCAAAGCCCGACCACTGCAGAAGATAGAGAGAGAATGAAAGTCATTCCCTATGCCTCAGCCATAGGTTCTATCATGTATGCTATGCTGTGTACCAGACCTGATGTGTGCCTTGCCATAAGTTTGGCAGGGAGGTACCAAAGTAATCCAGGAGTGCATCACTGGACAGCGGTCAAGAACATCCTGAAGTACCTGAAAAGGACTAAGGATATGTTTCTCGTTTATGGAGGTGATGAAGAGCTCATCGTAAAGGGTTACGTCGATGCTAGCTTCGACACTGATCCGGATGACTCTAAGTCACAAACCGGATACATATTTATATTGAATGGTGGAGCTGTCAGTTGGTGCAGTTTCAAGCAGAGCGTCATGGCGGGATCTACGTGTGAAGCGGAATACATAGCTACTTCGGAAGCAGCACATGAAGGAGTCTGGATGAAGGAGGTCATATCCGATCTGGGTGTAATACCAAGTGCATCGGGTCCAATGAAAATCTTTTGTGACAACACTGGAGCAATTGCCTTGGCGAAGGAATCCAGGTTTCACAAGAGAACCAAACACATCAAGCGACGCTTCAACTCCATTTGTGAAAAGGTAAAAGATGGAGACATAGAAATTTGCAAAATACATACGGATCTGAGTGTGGCAGACCCGATGACTAAGCCTCTTCCGCGAGCAAAACATGATCAGCACCAAGACTCCATGGGTGTTAGATTCATTACAATGTAATCTAGATTATTGACTCTAGTGCAAGTGGGAGACTGAAGGAAATATGCCCTGGAGGCAATAATAAAGTTTTTATTTTATATTTCCTTATTCATGATAAAGGTTTATTATTCATGCTAGAATTGAATTGGTCGGAAACTTAAATACATGTGTGAATACATAAACAAATATCGTGTCCCTAGTAAGCCTCTACTAGACTAGCTCGTTGATCAAAGATGGTTAAGGTTTCCTAACCAAAGACATGTGTTGTCATTTGATAACAGGATCACACCATTAGGAGAATGATGTGATGGACAAGACCCATCCGTTAGCTTAGCATATTGATCGTTCAGTTTATTACTATTGCTTTCTTCATGTCAAATACATATTCCTTCAACTATGAGATTATGCAACTCCCGGATACCGGAGGAATACCTTGTGTGCTATCAAACATCACAACATAACTGGGTGATCATAAAGATGCTCTACAGGTATCTCCAAAGGTGTTTGTTGAGTTGGCATAGATAGAGATTAGGATTTGTCACTCCGAGTATCGGAGAGGTATCTCTAGGCCCTCTCGGTAATACACATCATAAGAAGCCTTGCAAGCAAACTGACTAAGGTGTTAGTTACAAGATGATGTATTACGGAACGAGTAAAGAGACTTGCCGGTAACGAGATTGAACTAGGTATGAAGATACCAACGATCGAATCTCGGGCAAGTAACATACCGATGGACAAAGGGAATTACGTATGCTGTCATAAGGTTCGACCGATAAAGATCTTCATAGAATATGTAGGAACCAATATGGACATCCAGGTTCTACTATTGGTTATTGACCGGAGAGGTGTCTCGGTCATGTCTACATAGTTCTCGAACCCGTAGGGTCCGCACGCTTAACGTTCGTTGACGATATAGTGTTATATGAGTTATATGATTTGGTGACCGAATGTTGTTCGGAGTCCCGGATGAGATCACGGGCATGACGAGGAGTCTCGAAATGGTCGAGAGGTAAAGATTGATATATAGGACGATGGTATCCGGACACCGGAAGTGTTTCGGAGTGTACCGGGTAGTCATCGGAATACCGGAGGGGGTACCGGACACCCCCGGGAGGGTAATGGGCCTATTGGGCCATTAGAGGGGAGCACACCAGCCCACAAGGGGCTGGCGCACCGCCTATGGCAGCCGCCCAAGTGGGGAAAGGAAGGGGGGGATTCGGCGTCCCCCTTCCTTCCCTCTTCCCCCTTTCCTTCCCCCTCCGACAAATATGGTAACGGGGGGCACTTGGGAAGGACCCCAAGTAGGATTCGGCCTACTTGGGGGTGCCTCCTGGCTTCTCCCTCCTCCCCCCCCACCAATATATGTGAGAGGGGGGCACCTAGCACAACCACGACAATCTCTTAGCCATGTGCGGCGCCCCCCTCCACCGTTTACATTCTCGGTCATATTTTCGTAGTGCTTAGGCAAAGCCCTGCGGAGATAGCATCACCATTACCATCACCATGCCGTCGTGCTGCCAAAACTCATCCACTACCTCGCCGTCTTGCTGGATCAAGAAGGCGCGGACGTCACCGAGCTGAACGTGTGCTGAACGCGGAGGTGTCGTACGTTCGGTACTCGATCGGTTGGACCACGAAGAAGTTCGACTACATCAACCGCGTTGTCAAACGCTTCCGCTTACGGTCTACGAGGGTATGTAGACACACTCTCTTCTTCGTTGCTATGCATCTCCATGAATAGATCTTGCGTGTGCGTAGAATTTTGTTTTGTTTTCCATGCAACATTTCCCAACACCAAGTACAAACAAAATGCGAGGTCCTTTGCTAGCCAAATTTTTTGACAATACCAAGAAGTTTTCCAAGAGCTACTGCAAATCATGGAAGGTGAGTGGTTGCGCCATTATGGCTGATGAGTTGACTGACAAGAAGAAAAGAACTCTGATGAGAAGAGGTTTCAAAGAAAGAAAAGAAACATTTGGCAACCTGTTCTTTCAATTATAGAGGAATGTGGAATAAGCACTCGAATAAAAATCCGCATGTAGCTGGATTTTGGTTTAATCCAATCAACCAATACAATGAAGAGCTTATGTCAAAGTATCATAGCACTACCTCCGGAGTTATAGATGTTATTGAGAGGTATGCATCATATGATCCAGAATTGCGCAAAGCTTTGACACGTGAGATGAAGATTTTCAGTGCGGAAGATGATTTTTGGTAGAGTGACAACCATTAGTGACTGAGCCACATTGGTTCCTGGTATGTCTAATGCCTTTATATTAAGTTGTTCATTTTCCAATTTTAACCTTAAATTGATTTTGAAATATGCATATGCTTTCTTTTCCCTGGATGAATGGTGGTCGAATTATAGTTGTAGTGCTCCACACTTACAAAAGCTTGCCATTCGTGTCTTGGGCCAAAATTGTAGTGCTTCAGGTTGTGAGAGAAATTGGAGTTTGATAGAGCATATTAACTCCGAAAAAGGAAATAGACTTGAGCATCAAAGGCTAAATGATATTGATTATCTGCACTACAAGTCGAGGCAGGAGTGATACGTCCATTTTGCATCATGTTTTCCTACTGTTATTTATAATGTTTTTATGCATAATAATGCTTTTGGGAGTAATTCTAATGCCTTTTCTCTCATAATATGCAAGGTTTACACAAAGAGGGAGAATATCGGCAGCTGGAATTCTGGACCTGAAAAAGCTACATCAGAGTTACCTATTCTGCACAACTGCAAATGAGCTGAAAATTTACGTAGAATTGTTTTGCAATATATGAGAAATATTGGAGCAAATAACTACCAGAGGGGGCCCACCAGGTGGGCACAACCAACCTGGGCGCGCTAGGGAGCCCAGGCACGCCCTGGTGGGTTGTGCCCTCCTCGGCCCACCTCCGGTGCCCATCTTCTGGTATATAAGTCATTTTGACCTAGAAAAAAATAAGAGGAGGACTTTTAGGACGAAGCGCCACCGTCTCAAGGCGGAACTTGGGGAGGAGCACTTTTGCCCTCCGGCGGAGCGATTCCGCCGGGGGAACTTCCCTCCCGGAGGTGGAAATCATCGTCATAGTCATCACCAACAACTCTCCCATCTTTGGGAGGGCCATCTCCATCAACATCTTCAACAGCACCAACTCCTCTCAAACCCTAGTTCAATTATTGTGTTTAATCTTTGTACCGGAACCTTAGATTGGTGCTTATGGGTGACTAGTAGTGTTGATTACATCTTGTAGTTGATTACTATATGGTTTATTTGGTGGAAGATTACATGTTTAGATCCATTATTCTATTTAATACCCCTCTGATCTTGAGCATAATTATCAGTTGTGAGTAGTTACTTTTGTTCTTGAGGTCACGGGAGAAGTCATGTTGCAAGTAATCATGTGAACTTGATATGTGTTCGATATTTTGATGATATGTATGTTGTGATTCCCTTAGTGGTGTCATGTGAACGTCGACTACATGGCATGTCACCATATTTGGGCCTAAGGGAATGCAGTGTGGAGTAGTTATTAGATGATGGGTTGCTAGAGTGACAGAAGCTTAAACCCTAGTTTATGCGCTACTTCGTAAGGGAATGATTTGCATCCAAAAGTTTAATGCTATGGTTAGATTTTATCTTAATACTTTTCTCGTAGTTGCGGATGCTTGCGAGGGGGTTAATCATAAGTAGGAGGTTTGTTAAAGTAAGAACAGCACCTATAAGCACCGGTCCACCCACATATCAAATTATCAAAGTAGCAAACACAAATTAAACCAACATGGTGAAAGTAGCATGGTGAAATTCCTGTGTACCCTCAAGAACGCTTTGCTTATCATAAGAGACCGTTTTGGCCTGTCCTTTGCCACAAAAGGATGGGCTACCTTGCTGCACTTTATTTACCGTTACCGTTACTTGCTCGTTACTAATTATCTTGCTATCAAACTAACTGTTACCAACAATTTCAGTGCTTGCAGAAAATACCTTGCTGAAAACCACTTGTCATTTCCTTCTGCTCCTCGTTGGGTTCGACACTCTTACTTATCGAATGGACTACGATTGATCCCCTATACTTGTGGGTCATAAAGGTTCTTTTATGGCGCCGTTGCCGGGGAGTGAAGCGCTCTTGGTAAGGAAAAATTATTACTACGTGCTGAAATTTATTGTCACTTGTTACTATGGAGAATCATCCTTTGAGGGGTTTGTTCGGGGTATCTTCACCTCGACCGAAACCACAATTAGTTTCCCCTCAACCTACTGCACCTACTGAAAATATTGGTTACGAAATTCCTTCGGGTATGATAGAGCAACTGCTAGCTAATCCTTATGTAGGAGATGGAACTGAACATCCTGACATGCACTTGATATATGTCGATGAAATTTGTGGATTATTTAAGCTTGCAGGTTTGCCCAGAGATGAAGCTAAGAAGAAGTTTTTCCCTTTATCTTTGAAGGGAAAAGCATTGGCATGGTATAGGCTATGCGATGATATTGGATCTTGGAACTGGAATCGATTGAAATTGGAATTTCATCAAAAAAATTATCCTATGCATCTAGTTCATCGTGATCGGAATTACATATATAATTTCTAGCCCCGTGAAGGAGAAAGTATCACTCTAGCTTGGGGGAGTCTTAAGTCAATGTTATATTCATGCCCCAATCATGAGCTCTCGAGAGAAATTATCATTCAGAATTTTTATGCTCGGCTTTCTCGTGATGATCAATCCATGCTCGATACTTCTTGTACTGGTTCTTTTATGAAGAAGACTATTGAATTCAGGTGGGATCTTTTAGAAAGAATTAAACGCAACTCTGAAGATTGGGAACTCGACGAAGGTAAAGAGTTAGGTATTAAGCTTAAGATTGATTGTGTTAAATCTTTTATGAATACCGATGCTTTTCAAAAGTTTAGCACTAAATATGGACTTGACACTGAGATAGTAGCCTCTTTCTGTGAATCATTTGCTACTCATGTTGATCTCCCTAAGGATAAGTGGTTCAAATATCACCCACCTATTAAAGAAGAAACTAAAAAACCGGTCATAACTAAAGATGAAACTATTATTTACAATGTTGACCCAGTTGTTCCTACTGCTTATATTGAAAAACCACCTTTCCCTGTTAGGATGAAGGAACATGCTAAAGTTTCAACTGTGGTTCACAAAAGTAATATTAAAGCACCTAAACCTTCTGAGAAAATCAAAGTAGAACCTAGTGTTGCTATGGTTAAAGATTTCCTTGTAGAAAATATTGATGGGCATGTTATTTACTTCTGTGATGAAACTGCTAGAATTGCTAAACCTGACGAAAAAGATAAACATAAACCTGTTGTTGGCATGCCTGTTGTCTCAGTTAAAATAGGAGATCATTGTTATCATGGCTTATGTGATTTAGGTGCTAGCGTGAGTGCTATTCCTTTTACCTTATACCAAGAAATTATGAATGCCATAGCACCCGCTGAAATAGAAGACATAGATGTTACTATTAAACTTGCTAATAGAGACACCATCACACCACTTGGGCTTGTTAGAGATGTTGAAGTCTTGTGTGGGAAAATAAAATACCCTACTGATTTTCTAGTTCTTGGTTCCCCACAAGATGACTTTTGTCCCATTATCTTTGGTAGACCTTTCTTGAACACTGTCAATGCTACTATAGATTGTCATAGACAAAATGTCAGTGTCCGCTTTGGTGATGAGTCTCATGAATTTAATTTTTCCAATTTTAATAGACAACCTCATAAGAAAGAATTACCTAGTAAAGGCGAAATAATTGGTCTTGCTTCTATTGCCGTGCCTCCTACTGATCCACTAGAACAATATTTGCTAGACCATGAAAATGATATGCATATGCATGAAAGAAATGAAATAGATAAAAATTTCTTCGAACAACGACCTCTGCTCAAACATAATTTGCCTATTGAAACTCTAGGAGGTCCTCCTCCACCTAAAGGGGATCCTATGTTTGAATTAAAACAATTGCCTGACACTTTGAAATATGCTTATCTTGATGAGAAAAAGATATATCCTGTTATTATTAGTGCTAACCTTTCAGAACATGAAGAAGAAAGGTTTTTGAAAATTCTGAAGAAGCACCGTGCTGCCATTGGATATACTCTTGATGATCTTAAGGGCATTAGTCCCACTCTCTGTCAGCACAAGATTAATATGGAACCTGATGCTAAACCCGTTGTTGATCATCAACGACGATTGAATCCTAAGATGAAAGAAGTGGTAAGAACTGAAATATTAAAGCTTCTGGAAGCAGGTATAATTTATCCCATAGCTGATAGTAAATGGGTAAGTCCCGTTCATTGTGTCACTAAGAAAGGAGGTATTACTGTTGTTCCTAATGAAAAAAATGAACTCATTCCACAAAGAATTGTTACTGGCTATAGAATGGTAATTGATTTTAGAAAATTAAATAAAGCAACTAGAAAAGATCATTACCCTCTGCCTTTTATTGATCAAATGCTAGAAAGATTATCTAAGCACACACACTTTTGCTTTCTCGATGGATATTCTGGTTTCTCTCAAATACGTGTTTCACAACCTGATCAAGAGAAAACCACCTTTACTTGCCCTTTTGGAACTTATGCTTAAAGACATATGCCTTTTGGTTTATGCAATGCACCTGCTACCTTTCAAAGATGTATGACTGCTATATTCTCTGATTTTTGTGAAAAGATTGTTGAGGTTTTCATGGATGATTTTTCCGTTTATGGAACTTCTTTTGATGATTGCTTAAGCAACCTTGATCGAGTTTTGCGGAGATGTGAGTAGACTAATCTTGTCTTGAATTGGGAGAAGTGCCACTTTATGGTTAATGAAGGCATTGTCTTGGGACATAAAATTTCTGAACGAGGCATTGAGGTAGACAAAGCTAAAGTTGATGCAATTGAGAAAATGCCATGTCCTAGAGATATTAAAGGTATTTGTAGTTTCCTCGGTCATGCTGGTTTCTATAGGAGGTTTATTAAAGACTTCTCTAAAATTTCTAGGCCTCTTACTGATCTTTTACAAAAGGATGATCCATTTGTTTTTGATGATGACTGTGTAGAAGACTTTGAAACACTTAAGAAAGCCTTAACTTCCGCACCTATTATTCAACCACCCGATTGGAACTTGCCTTTTGAAATTATGTGTGATGCTAGTGATTATGATGTTGGTGCTGTTCTAGGACAAAGGGCTAATAAAAAATTTAATGTTATCCATTATGCTAGCAAAACTCTAGACAGTGCTCAAAGAAATTATGCTACTGCTGAAAAAGAATTTTTAGCAGTTGTGTTTGCTTGTGATAAATTCAGATCTTACATCGTTGATTCCAAAGTAATTGTTCACACTGATCATGCTGCTATAAAATATCTTATGGAAAAGAAAGATGCTAAACCTAGACTCATTAGGTGGGTTCTCTTGCTACAAGAATTTGATTTACATATCACTGATAGAAAAGGTGCTGAGAACCCCGTAGCTGATAACTTGTCTAGGTTAGAAAATATTCTTGATGACCCACTACCTATTGATGATAGCTTTCCTGATGAACAACTAGCTGCAATAAATGTTTCTCATAATAATCCTTGGTATGCTGACTATGCTAATTATATTGCTGCCAAATATATACCACCTAGTTTCACATACCAACAAAATAAAAAATTCTTCTATGATTTAAGACACTACTTTTGTGATGACCCACATCTTTATAAAGAAGGAGTAGATGGTATTATTACACGTTGTGTACCTGAGCATGAACAGGAACAAATCCCATGGAAATGTCACTCCGAAGCTTATGTAGGGCATCATGCAAGAAATAGAACTGCTCACAAGGTATTGCAATCTGGTTTTTATTGGCCTACTCTCTTCAAGGATGCCCGTAAGTTTGTTTTATCTTGTGATGAATTTCAAAGAATTGGTAATATCGGTAAGCGTCAAGAAATGCCTATGAATTATTCACTTGCCGTTGAACCATTTGATGTTTGGGTTTTTGATTATATGGGACCTTTTCCTTCCTCTAATGGGTATACTCATATTTTGGTTGCTGTTGATTATGTTACTAAGTGGGTAGAAGCTAGTACAACTAGTAGTGCTGATCATACACTTCCATTAAAATGCTTAAAGAAGTTATTTTCCCGAGGTTTGGAGTCCCTAGATATTTAATGACTGATGGTGGTTCACACTTTATTCATGGTGCTTTCCGTAAAATGCTTGCTAAATATGATGTTAACCATAGAATTGCATCACCCTATCACCCTCAATCTAGTGGCCAAGTTGAACTTAGCAATAGCGAAATAAAATAAATATTACAAAAAACTGTTAATAGGTCCTGAAAGAATTGGTCTAAGAAATTAGATGATGCACTTTATGCCTACAGAACAGCACATAAAAATCCTATGGGTATGTCTCCTTATAAAATGGTTTATGGAAAAGCTTGTCATTTGCCTCTTTTAGAACATAAAGCATATTGGGCAATTAAAGAACTCAATTTTGATTTCAAACTTGCCGGTGAAAAGAGGTTATTTGATATTAGCTCATTGGATGAATGGAGAACCCAAGCTTATGAAAATGCCAAACTATTCAAAGAAAAAGTTAAAAGATGGCATGACAAAAGAATCCAAAAGCAGGAATTCAAAGTTGGAGAATATGTTCTTTTGTACAACTCTCGTTTTAGATTCTTTGCAGGAAAACTTCTCTCTAAATGGGAAGGACCATATATTATTGAAGAGGTTTATTGCTCTGGAGCTATCAAGATTAATAATGCCGAAGGTACTATTCCGAAGGTGGTCAATGGTCAAAGAATTATACACTATATTTCAAGTACGCCTATTAATGTTGATAGCAATATTATTCAAACCATGACACCGGAGGAACACATAAAAGAGACCTTCCGAAACACTCCAGAATCATGAAAAAGGGGAGGTACGTGATAAGGAAAGTAAACGGACTCCGAAAAATCTGCAAAAATATTTTCTGTCAGTTTTGGAATATAACAAAAATTAGGAAAATAAGAAACAACCAGGAAGGCAACCGAGGGGGGCACAAGACACCAGGACACGCCTGGGCCCCCTGGCGCGCCCTGGTGGGTTGTGCCCACCTCGGGAACCTTCCCGACTGCGTTTTCCTCTCGTTTGCCTGTTTCCCAAGATAAAAATCTTTATATACCCCCCGAACGTATTGACCACCATATCACGGAGAAATCTTCTGTTCTTCTTGCTTGCTGTTTTTTGACAGATCTAAAATTATGTCGTCTCAAGATTCAGAGGAGGAAAGCCCTGTCTCTTACCAGCCTCTGGATCAAAACATCTTCAAGAAGAGTTTTCCCTATATGTGGCTTACAGTTGAGGAGGATGAAGACGAATCTATCCCTCCTCGCTTCCTGAAGGAAAGCAAGGAGGCATTATGCAAGAGGATATTAAAGCTTGAGATGGAGAACGATGAGTTGAAGATAGATAATTTTTACCTCCGACACAAGCTGGAGAAAAAGGATAAACCCGCTACGACTTCACCACCACCATCATCTTCGCCACCAAAGGAGACTTGAGTTCATGGTATGGGAACTCCCCTTGGCTTGTGCCAAGCTTGGGGGAGGTGTCCCGGTATCGTACCACCACCACTATCTTTGCCTTTATCTATTTTAGTTCGATCTTTAGTTATCCTTTGGTTTAGTTCAATAAAAGTTTAGTTCGATCCTTTCTTTTCGAGTGCTTGCTTAGTGATCTACCTATCTATGTAATCGTGTGTGAGATATATAATAAAGTTCAGTTTGAGTTTTGTTTGTTTACTTTTATGTTTCAATAAAAAGAGAGGAAAGTAAATGAAAAAGATCATATGCTAATCTCATGGTAGTAGTGACATCACATAAGGAAAAGTATAAGTGGTAAAATTTGTTGGAGATTGACAAACATAGCATTGGTCAATAATGCAATTCATGAAAGAATTAATAAGAGAAGAGAAGATTCACATGCAAATGCACTATCTTGGACATCTTTTATGATTGTGAGCCCCCATTAAATATTATATGCCAAAATTGTTGATGTTGGACAAGGAAGACAATGTATTGATTTATGTTTGTTCATATTCACATAGAAGTTATATTGTCATAGATCCTTCAACATGTGGTGCTTGCGCAATATCTTTGCTAGCTAAAAATTCCGCACTAAGTAGATATACTACTTGTCCATCCAAAAACCTTAAACCCAAACTCATGCCTTGAGAGTCCACCATACCTACATATGGATTGAGTAAGATCCTTCAAGTAAGTTGTCATCGGTGCAATAAGGCAATAAAAATTGCTTCTAAATGTGTTGGATCATTTAGTGTAAGAGAAAATTGAGCGTTATACTAACTTGTGATGGCAAACTAATAAAAGCGACAGACTGCATAATAAAGGTTGCCATCATAAGGGGCAATATAACGTGATGTTCTTTTGCATTAAGGGATTTGGCATACAAACAAATAAGCACATGAAAACCTCTCACTACTAGGGAAAACCCTAGTAGTGGCGCGGGTTTTAATGCTATCAGTAGCGCGGGTGGCTGCGCTACTACTATGGCGCTATAGCTAACTGGTAGTAGTAGTGCGGTCTAACCCAGCGCTACTACTAGTAATTGCATCAGTAGCGCTGTTCTGTCACGCGCTACTATTAAGTAGCTGTAGCGCTTTTCCTGTCCCCGCGCTGCTGCTGTATCTTTCAACATTTTTTTCTGCTTTCTATTGATGTAGAACAGTACCCGTTTCAATAAACTGCAATTTCACATATACCAGATAACAATATCATTAACCACAATACCAGATACTCATATATAGTCCTACAGTAATCATACAATATCATTAACATTATAGGTACTCATATATAGTCAACATGCATCCTCACACACATATATGGTTCATACAGTAGCATATATGATAAGCAGTACTAGGTATTCATACAGCCACACATATATAGCAGTCTACTAGGTAGTCATACAGCCACACAAATATATAGTTCTAGATGATATCGACGACGATCATCATCCTTAAGCCTTGGCGGTGGGTGTTCCTGATAGTAATTAGGATGGCCTGTCCAACACGAAGATTCTTGCCAACGAGGAAGCTCTTCCACCCAACCGAGCTTAAGTGTGTGTGACCGTTCGTGTCCACGCCGTACGCACAGGTGGTGACGGAGCCCCTTGCTGTAAGGCGTATTCCAGCTGAGCCTTCTTCATCAGGCTCGATACCACAACTCACAGATAGGCTCTTTGGCAACTTCTGAATAAGAAAAACATATCAATTAATAAGTAGCCTTGCACATACTCTTGCAAATATATTTCTACTAAGTATAGATTTCTACACTATCAAAAGACATAGTACTACATTTCTACCAAGCATTAATTCTACTAATAAATATGGATTATCTACACTATTAACAGTTCCTTGGATTCTACACTAATAAGCATGTCATCGTACTCTACACTAAAGAGTTGCGCCCTGGTGGGTTGTGCCCTTCTCGGCCCACCTCCGGTGCCCATCTTCTGGTATATAAGTCATTTTGACCTAGAAAAAATAAGAGGAGGACTTTCGGGACGAAGCGCCGCCGTCTCAAGGCGGAACTTGGGCAGGAGCACTTTTGCCCTCCGGTGGAGCGATTCCACCGGGGGAACTTCCCTCCCGGAGGTGGAAATCACCGTCATCGTCATCACCAACAACTCTCCCATCTTTGGGAGGGCCATCTCCATCAACATCTTCAACAGCACCATCTCCTCTCAAATCCTAGTTCATCTCTTCTGTTCAATTTTTGTACCGGAACCTTAGATTGGTGCTTGTGGGTGACTAGTAGTTTTGATTACATCTTGTAGTTGATTACTATATGGTTTATTTGGTGGAAGATTATATGTTCAGATCCATTATGCTATTTAATACCCCTTTGATCTTGAGCATGATTATCATTTGTGAGTAGTTACTTTTGTTCTTGAGGTCACGAGAGAAGTCATGTTGCAAGTAATCATGTGAACTTGATGTGTTCGATATTTTGATGATATGTATGTTGTGATTCCCTTAGTAGTGTCATGTGAACGTCGACTACATGGCACTTCACCATATTTGGGCCTAAGGGAATGCATTGTGGAGTAGTTATTAGATGATGGGTTACTAGAGTGACAGAAGCTTAAATCCTAGTTTACGCGCTACTTCGTAAGGGAACGATTTGGATCCAAAAGTTTAATACTATGGTTAGATTTTATCTTAATACTTTTCTCGTAGTTGCGGATGCTTGCGAGGGGGTTAATCATAAGTAGGAGGTTTGTTCAAGTAAGAACGGCACCTAAGCACCGGTCAACCCACATATCAAATTATCAAAGTAGCGAACACAAATTAAACCAACATGATGAAAGTAGCATGGTGAAATTCCTGTGTACCCTCAAGAACGCTTTGCTTATCATAAGAGACCGTTTTGGCCTGTCCTTTGCCACCAAAGGGTTGGGCTACCTTGCTGCACTTTATTTACCGTTACCGTTACTTTCTCGTTACAAATTATCTTGCTATCAAACTACCCGCTACCAACAATTTCAGTGCTTGCAGAAAATACCTTGCTGAAAACCACTTGCCATTTCATTCTGCTCCTCGTTGAGTTCGACACTCTTACTTATCGAAAGGACTACGATTGATCCCCTATACTTGTGGGTCATCAAGGAGCAAAGGTGCTCTCTTTATGTTATCCTACTCCCAAGTTTTTCTCTTTTTTTTTATGTTGCACGGTTATAATTTCATTGCATGTTTAGGTGTATGTCCCAAACTAGAAACTTTGACCCAATTAGTTTGGAGGACATTGACAACTTTGATGAAAAGTGGATCTTTGAAGATGATCCCGTTGTACTAAGTGTGGAAGAGATAGAATTATTCCGCAAAGGATGTGCATCACATGATAATGACATCGAGATAAATTGCAATATGAATGATTGCGATATGAATGGTAATGTTTCTATTCCCACACTTGGCCATTTTTCTGTTTTTACCCATTATTCCTAATTTTTAGCACCTAAACTTGCTCTATTGTGTGGATGATGATCTGGTGATTGAGGATGATGAGGACAATGACATGGATGGTTCTCAATCCCAAGGAAATGATCATATAAATATCCCAACATCCAACGAGGGTGCAAATGATGGACCTGATGAGGAGGCGGAGAGTTATATGTATGATGAGCCACATGGACCGAGTACAATTGATTGGACCTTCCAATATCGTTAATTACTACTCCGCCTTCATTCTTGTTGGTTGTTGCTATTTGTCTATGAGAAAGATTATAATTTATTTGATGTTTGAGAGTTGACTGTTGAGACTATGTTTTATAGTTGAGACTATTTTTGAGAGTTTGAGACTAGTTTGTTGTTGCCTCTTTTTGCTACTGAATTAGGAGAGACTATGCATAACTATGAGAGAATGAATTATGTTGCTGGCTTGCTGCTATGATATGTCTGCTATCATATGGTTGCTATCTATGCTGCGTTCAGGTTACACTGGAACGTCTGGCCCCTGGCCCGCATGATCCACTGGCCCATTGACATGCCGATGTGACAAAGGCCCAAACACCACGATCTTTGGCGTTTCCAGCCCCCTGGCCGAGACGCCACGCACCTTGGCGTTTCGCCCTGGTAAGTTAATAACCACACTCCCTAATCCAGCCTGAGCTACAAGAACACTTGCTGCTCCTCCCTCTCTCCCACCCCTCAAGCCTCCCCCCTCAAATATTTCTCCAGAAGGTGCTCCCTTAGGTGGATATTTTCGTCACTTTGTTGCTTGTGGTAATCTCCCCCGAATCACCCTATTTTTTTGGTTAAATCTTGTTATTTTGCTAGCATTTTTTACATCTTCTTGGAGGAACCCTAGTTCATGATTTTCCCCTAATTTTAGTGTGTTGTAATTGTTTGAATGTCTTGATTAACACCGGTAACGTGGAAAGAGTGTGTATCAGGCCTCCAACGATCTACAAGTGTGGTGAGCTCCGCGTGGTTCACAGGCAAAGGGTGACCCTTGAACTGCAACATGAATGGGAGAAGATCCAATCTTTGAAAGTACGGCTCGTACCACACGTCGTAAGGAAAGTCATCTGCACCATAACCCCTCATGCGCAGAGCAACTACAGGCTGCAAACAAAGTGATTTTCGGATCAGTACAAAAACACAAATGAAAAACATCAAAAATTGATAAGTTTTGCTTCTTACCTTCTGGTTCTCAATGGCCCGAGCACGATGGTCTTTGTCAAACTCCTTGATTAATCCGGTACCAAGGTCCATTATCATCCGCCATTCTGCCAAACAAATATCAACTAACTTGGCATAAAAACATGACATAAATATACATATGCAACTTCATCTAATAATTTGAATTTATTCTCAACATAATGTATATTAAATAATATACATATCCAACATCAACAAACGCATTCTTCTTTCCATAGTTCAAAAAAAAGTTACTTTAAGACATATTTCTTTGCAAAGAATGTTCTCAGACAATTCGCCATCTCTAATTCATTCATATACACAAATCATATATTTTCACACCACATAGACCCATCATCTCTACATAATGAACTTACCTGTAAACAAATTTCTCAAACAAAATATATCACATACAACCATCATCTCTTCTTCATCTCTCTTCATATATTCTATGGAAGAACATACGCAATATTCATCATCTATAACCACACCAACATCTAAAAAAATCATCTATATATGCACAAAACCGAATAAAAAGGCCTACACATTGAACAAAACATCTTCTAGTATCTACCAATCATCTAGAATCATCTACGAACTACAAATATATACCTAAAACGAAGAAACCATCTACTCATCTAACACCACCTAATGTTCAATAATGCATCCACAATAAGAGGATTCAATCAATATAAATTGGAGGGAAGGGGGAGAATACCTCAAGGATGCCTAGGGGCCTCAGTTCCACGAAAATGAGAGGGTGGAGAAGTAGATCCACGAAATTGGTGAGGGGAGGGGAGAGGGAGAGAGAAGCGCCTCTCTGTTCTTGAGCTTGGGTGCCGCCAGGGGAAAGAAGATGAGGGGTGGGCTGGGTCTACGCGGCTAGGTCACTTACCAGGGCCAAATGCCAAGGTGTGCGGCGTCTCGGTCGGGGGTTGGAAACCCATGGACCGTGGCGTTTCACCCTTTGCCACATCGGCGGGTCAATGGGTCAGTGAGTCATGCAGGCCAGGGTCTAGACACCACGGTCCCTGACGTCTTTCGTGTAAGCTGAATGCCAGTGATGTTGGCGTGGCCCAAAAAGGTCAAATTAAAAAAAAATGCAAACGATGTCAATTCATGAATTTGTTAGCCCAAAAGTTCTAAACAGTGATTTTTTCCGCGCTTACACCGACAAACACACATGAGGAGCTTATAGCCGCCGTGGAAGGACCGAACTAGCGACTTGCGGCCGCCGGTGCAACACTCTCCTAGCGTTCAACCAACCACACCTTCTAAGTGTTCGACGAAATGTACGGGTTAAATTTAATATATAGGAATTAAGTTTAGGGGTTTGGCTAAGAACCATTTTATTTTTTAAACTGATTAAGTTGATGGGTTCGCCCGCAAAAAAAAAGTTGATGAGTTAATTTATTATAAGTGAGGATATTTTTTGTTTAGATGGAAAAACTGAGGAATTAAGGTTTGGGGTGGCGTTTGGGCGGATCCTATTTGGCGTTTAAGCGCCCGTTCACAAACCGGCGCCTGTAGCCCAAGCCCTCCGCTGGCGAGCTGGGCCGGCCCATATATGTTATGTTTATTCTATAAGAACATTCAAAAAAGATGGGCTGTCGGAGTCGAACTCACGATCACTTCCTTCATCTCCAACGACAGTAACCACTACACCATCGAACAATAAGTGATTTATTACTTGTTTTTGTATTGTTCTCTTGAGTCGCAGGAATCCTTCTGTTTTGAGAATCTTCTAGAAGCTTCCCAAACCTGGTTTTTTCCTGGTTCATGGTCATTTCTGGGGCGGTTCTTATTTGGGTTTTCTTTTTCTTTTTTTAATTCGCTTACTTAAATCGAGCATTTTCCATTTTTTGCATTTTTATGAAAAAACGATGAACTTTTTGTTCAAATTCGATGAAGTTTTTTCAAATCCGGTGAACTTTTTTCAAATTAGTGATCTTTTTTCAAATTTCATTGAATTTGAAAAAAGTTCATTGAAAAATAAAAAAAGTTCATCGATTTGAAAAGAGTTCACGAATTTGAAATGTTTTCATCATATAAGGAAGAAAAAAAAGACAGAAAATGAAAAATGGAAAAAAGGAAAAAGAAAAGAAGAAAGAAGAAAATAAGGGAAAAGATGTAACTTTATCGATCTGCCTAAGTGACCGAATGGTTAGCGCAGTGTAGCATGAAACAGGAGGTCGCTTGTTCGCGCCTAAGGCGCTAACTTTTTTTTAGTCTGTAAACCTTTATTAAAAGACAATGTTCAAAGGAAGAGAAGAGAAGAAGCAGCCTTAGCTAACATGTGAGCTTCTCCATTATGTTCACGCCTTTCATGCATAATCTTGAACTGTTGGAATTCTTGGCGTTGAGCAACAATGTCTCGCAAGATCATGGCATACCGGCAAGGCGTAAGGTTGCCTAGATTGGCCACCACCTCCAAGCAATCAGTTGCAATGCAAATCGAATGTAGATGAAGGTCCGTAGCCAGTGCTATAGCCTCATTGCATGCATGAGCTTCCAATGTTGGCGGGTCGACGAGGCCGTCAAAAACGACTGCGGACGCTGTGACGCACCCAAATAATGTCCAAGCTTGTCCCTGCAGACAGCCACGGCCGCTCCCCTAGTTCCAGCCCGGGAAAGGCCATCATCAACATTTATTTTCACTTCACACGTATCAGGCGGCAGCCAGTTACCCCTCGGCGCCCACAGCTCCCCAAGGTTTGCACGCATCTCCTTGGCCCCTACATGCAGCCTGCAGGTCCCGAGTTCTTACATGCAAGTTCCTGGGTGGATGTAATGAACGGCTAGGCAGTGATTCCAGATCTTCCAAGAACTTGGTGATGAAGCAGGCCGTACTCATTGGAGTCTGGACTTGTGGTGCCTAAGGCGCTGACTAGGAGCTCCCTGGCGTTTGAGGGTGCTGGAAGGAAGCAACCATCACTGTTGGGTCAATAGCCCGCTCAGGCCCTTTCACTGCCGGCCTAGAAGCGCGGCCCAGCAAGATTAGAATGAATGAACATGTGCAGCCCAGGTTGTGAACTGGACTCGCGTCCTCTTTTCTTTTCTCCAACGGTCGGTCGCCGGCGGGACGCGGCCGCAGGTGAGATCCGCCGCCTACCAGCCTCGCCGCCGCGGGCCGCGGCCGGAGAGAGGCGAGGCGAGGGGAT
This sequence comes from Thinopyrum elongatum, assembly GCA_011799875.1. Taxonomy (NCBI): domain Eukaryota; kingdom Viridiplantae; phylum Streptophyta; class Magnoliopsida; order Poales; family Poaceae; genus Thinopyrum; species Thinopyrum elongatum. The sequence continues at coordinate 590,710,125 of CM022299.1, read as the reverse complement.
GCTCGGGCTGCATGCGAGCGGCGCGGCGGCGTCGTGGGTGGTGGGGCGGATGGGCACGGACGCGCACCTCTTCACCACGACGCCGCCGCCATCCCGGCGTTCCTGGACTCCCGCTTGGACGCCGACGATGTCAACGCGCTCAAGCGCCTCCTCGCCGTCGTAGCGCAGGGCATCGACGTCCGGCGCCTCTTCCAGCAGGTTCGTTTCAATTCATCTCGAAATTCCCCTCCTCTCATCCCACATGCCGCGGGATTTCGATTGATTTGCGTGCGTGCGTGCGTTGCAGCTGAAGAACTTGGCGGCGTCGCAGCTGGAGGTGAAGCAAAGCAAAAGGGGAACTCGAAGTTGGACTCGGCTCGCCATCCCCTCCATCGCCCGCCATCAGTTCGACAAAATGCCCGACTCTGTACACAGCGGAGACGGTTGTGCAGGAGGAGGAGGAGGAGGGGCGTCCTGCACAAGTTCTAATGCACACCAACATGCTATAATGGTTGGCTATTAGTGCCTCTTAAGAGGTTGTGCAGGTCTGTTCATGGGAGGGGTCCAGGTGTGGTCCGAATGCAACAATTACTTTGCAAACTGGAAAAATCCTTGAGGCAACGATGGTTAAAAAAACCTTCAGGCAACAAACAGATGATATTGAAGCATTGCTTTCTTTTAGGGCAACAATATGTGGATAATGATGTCCACAGTTTCCTTCAGTTTGTTATTCAGGATGGTGAGTTGGTGGCTGGTGGTGGCAGGTTATCCTTGACCTTTCGGAAGGCAGCACCATATTCGCTCATTAGTCAAATTACAAGACAGGAGTGGGTTTTCTTGTGTGGGGTATGTGATTGCGTTGCATCTATCTCTATGAATTTTATATATGGTGTTATTTTTTTGGTAGAACAGACTGCTGTTTATAATGTAGCGTGCCTATTTGTCGAAGTACATGTTCATGCCACAACTTTATTCTAAATGATCATGGATCTCGTCTTATAAGTTTATTATCATTCAGTCAAACTCAGCTTCCAATTATTGCTCAAGTTCTTTTTCATGGTCTCAAGGGATTATGCATCTGACTTTAATTAAGGCCCGCTCTGTCCTTGTATTCTTGATTATTCTTGTGAACATGTTCCTCCAGCTTTGCAGCCTTTCCCTCCCGCACACGCTATAGTTGGGACGATGTTGTAACTCCTGCCAGAATAGTCATCACAATTTGAGCATAGAAAAACGCAAAACTGCTGGTATAAAACAAAAGCTAGTAGTGACAGGTTATTAATGTATTATATCCTGATTTGAATTTGACTTAATCTTTCATTCAAGCTGGAGGAGGCGTTGGGGTAACGCACAACGCCCCTTTAATCTGTGAAGTGCCAGCGCCTCCCTCCCTGAGTTGTTCAAGTCTGGGTCCATCAATGGGCATTTCGGAGAAGTGATGGATGATTTTGTGAGTCTGTAGGAAGAGCATGCCGGATTGGCTATGCTGACTGTTTCGGTTACTAAGACATGATGAACTGATGATCACCTAACTGGATGATCTGTCACTGAGTTTCTGAAGGTCACCACATTTGATGAGATGGAAGCATTGCTTTCTTTAGGGAAACAATACGTAGATAATGATGTTTACAGTCTCCTTCAGTTTGTTGTTATTTGGGATGATGAGTCGGTGGCTGATGGTTATAGGCTATCCTTGACATTTTGGAAGGCAGCAGCATATTCAGACTGCCTGCATTACACAAACTATAAGACGTGGGTGAGCTTTCTTGTGTGGAGTATGTGACTGCCTCACTTCTATCTCTATGAATTTATATATTGTGTTATTTTGCTGTTTCAACAGACTGCTGTTTATATTGTAAAGGTGTGACCTGTTTGTCGAAGTACATGTTGACGCCACAACTTCATTTTAAGTGATCATGGATCTCGTATTATTAGTTCATTATTCGGTGAAAATTTAGCTTTCAGTTATTGTTGTTCGTTTTTCATGGTCTGAATGGATTTCTACGCATCTGAGTTCAATTAAGGCCCACCCTGTTCTTAGTTTTTGTTCATGATTATGTTTGTGGACCTGTTCCGCCAGCTTCACAGCCTTTGTCTCTTGCACGCGTTATAGTAGGGAGCTAGGGATGATGTTGTAACTTGCCAGAACACTCATTCTCGGTTGAGCATAGAAAATGACAAGTCTGCTGATCTAAAATAAAGTCTAGTAGTGACAGGTTGTTAATGTATTATATCCTTGATTTGAATTTAACCGTTCATTCAACATTTCTATTAGCTGGCCTGGGATTGATAAGCACGTTGAGCCTATTGTTCCACCCAATAAGCAGCCTGAACAGCCATCCCAGTTAGCATAAGAAGTGCTGAACTTCCAGTACATCCTTACCATCTCCTTCCCAATCTTGCTCTCTGAGGTTCAAGGTCTCTGGAGGTTAGCCCTGCTGCAACCAGTGCCATGGATTCCAAACAGATGGTGCATATGAATCAAGGACAAGAGGAAACTAGCTATGCTCGCAACTCCAGTATTCAGGTACCTTCTCCTCCCTTGATCAATTCAGTAATGTTGTTTCTATGGTCCCTTCTGAAACTTGGCTTCTGAAGACTGTCTCGTCAAGAATTTGTTCATATTATATCTTATACTATTACTGACAACTAAACTAAACACCATAAATAAAGAATAATATCGGGAAAGATTTAACTGGGTTTCTGAAGAAGTACAAGTCGAGTGCAGAATGCTGCGCAGAACAGGATGAAGCCCCTGATAGAAGCGGCGATCGTTGATGTATGCAGCAACACAAGCACCTTGTCGTGCGGAAAGGTGGTGATCATGGACTTGGGCTGCTCCTCTGGTCCAAATGCGGTGGCATTGGTGTCAATCGCCCTTGAGGCCACCCACAGCCACTTTCTTCAGTTGCAGCAGCCACCTCCGGAAGTCTGTGTACTCCTGAATGATCTCCCATACAATGACTTCAACGCGGTGGTGAAGAGCCTGGTTGCGCTCCGTAAAATGAACGAGCCTGTTGTTGTAACTGGTGTTGTACCAGGGTCATTCTACGAGAGGCTCTTCCCTGGTGGATCCTTGCATCTTATCTGCTCATCCAACAGCCTTAATTGGCTCTCAAAGGTGTAAATTTGGCACTCCACTCCAACAGCCTTCATTCCTTCATTATCTGATTGTTTAGAGGTACAGGCTCCTCAAGATTTAACGATAAACCAAATCCCGGTGTATGACATCAATGAGAATGTCAGGCGGGAAAGACTTCCAGTGGTCGCTAGAGCTTATGCACAACAATTCAGGGAAGATTTCACACTCTTCCTGAAGCTCAGAGCCAAAGAATTGGCCCCAGATGGCCAGATGGTTGCTTCCCTTGCGGGGAGGTGTTCTGATGAGCTCGTCAGCGAAATCTATCACGTCTGGGGAACTGCAGCTCAGATTTTAGGCATCATGGCCTCAGAGGTAAATGCACGACTTCACCTTTCAACTATTTTGTCATTTGCTAACAAGCATGTGAGTGTTTGACATCCCGGGTTTCTCTTTTGGATTACTTGACAGGGTATGATTGACAAAAAGCCAAGTTTGATTCTCTGTACATACTGGTATATGGACCTTCCCATAAAGAGCTGAGAGAGATCATCCAGAGATGCGGGTGCATGAACCTGCAAGCGGCATGGATAGTGCGCTCCTCACCCCAAACAGCATAGCGAATTGTATGAGAGCTGCATTCGAGCCAACAGTAGACCAGCATTTTGGATCCAGAGTGGTCATGGATGAATTTATGAGGTCATCCGAGTAGCACTTGAGCCTGCAAGCAGCTCCCAAGTCAATCAGACCGAAAACCCGATAGCTATGCTGGTTGTATCACTTACCAATGCTTCACATGACGACTCTGAAGCCTTCTCGGCCCCTTTAGCTGCTCAGGCTTTAGCTCATGACGACTAGCAATATACTACTCCTGGAAAATATGTTGTATTCTTGCCTTACAGCATTGGTGAGTGCGATTTCATTTTCATTTTCTGCAGAACTGATTTTGAATTGGTTTTGCAGATCGAGCCAGCTCCACACCACATGGTCTGAAGATATCAATGTGATATTGATGTAGATTCTCCCAGTGAACGTATAAAAATGTCATCTGATCTGCATCTACCTAACATGTCATCCAGCATTTTGATATTCCATTTGTTGGGCCCAAGTAGATAGAGAACAGTGATCCCCAGTTATAATACTACATTTCATCCCTAGCATCTTGATAAGCATCGAAACTTTTAACATTTGCACATGCTACTCCCAATAAGGTTTAAAATAAGGAAGCATTCTGACCCACCCTAATATAGCTACACATAAGCAGCCAGAAGCCCACAAAAGACTTCTGTGTTGATCATAGAGAAAAGAAGTATATTGTACTTCCAGTTCATTGGCAGCATCGCCATCCTGATCTGGTTCCTGCATATTCAAGATCTGGAGTGTAGCTCTGCTCCAAGCAAAGCCATGACGTCCAAACAGGTTGTGTATATGAATCAAGGTCAAGGGGAAACAAGCTATGCTCGCAACGCCGGTATTCTGGTACGTTTTCCCCACTCTTTGTAATTCGCATTTGTACAGAATGTTCTTTGATACCTTTGCTTCTCAAGACAGTTCTGTCAAGAATACGTTCACACAGCTTATATTACTGAGTAAACTATATGATCTGAAAACATTTTAAAGAATATATAGAGAACATTATAATGACTGGATTTTCTGAATAACTACTAAATCAATTGCAGAATGCTGAGCAAAAGAGGTTGAAGCCGATGATAGCAGCAGCCATTGCTAAGTTATGCAGCAGCACAAGAAACGGCGCCTTATTGCTGACGAAGATTGTGGTTGCCGACAGGTGCTCCTCTGGTCCAAATGTGCAAGCATTGGCGCCATCGACGCCATCCACTGTCACTGCCTCCAGTTCTTACAGCCACTCCTAGGAGTGTGCGTGCTCCTCAACGACTTGCCTGATAATGACTTCAACATTGTGGTGAACAGCCTGATCACACTCCGTCAAAGCAACAACGAGCCTATCATCGTCACTGGTGTCGTACCAGGTTCATTTTATGAGAGGCTCTTCACTAGTGGTTCCTTGCATCTTGTCTGCTCGTCCAAGAACTTGCATTGGCTCTCAAAGGTGTGAGTTTAAAACTGCTTGTTGAATTGATCCATTGCTTTTCATATTGGTTCTGTATAAGCAAAATCTTATTATCTACAGGCTCCTGAAGATCTAACAAGGAACCAGATCCCGGCGTATGACATTGATGAGCACACTAGGCTTGAAAGGCACCCTATGGTCATTGAGTCTTATGCACAACAGTTCAGGAAGGACTTCACAAGTTTCCTGGAGCTCAGAGCCAAAGAATTGATCCCAGGAGGCCGGATGGTCGTTTCCCTTGTATGGAGGGACTCCGGTGTAATTGCCCCCAAATTCTCTCACACGTGAGAATTCACAGCTCAGATTCTAAGCGTTATGGTCTCAGAGGTACGTCATTTTTTTAGTATAGTACTCCCTCCTTCCCAAAATGTAAGACGTTTCTTGACACTATATATGATAGTGTCAAAAATGGTCTTCCATTTTGGGACGGAGGGAGTATTATTTATAATTTGTTAACACATGCGAGTATTTGACCTTCAAATCTTTTGGTATGCTTTTGACAGGGTGTGATCGACAAAGCGAAGTTTGATTCTTTCTACCTGCCGTTCTATGAACCTTCCGTCAAAGAGCTGAGAGAGATCATTCAAGATGAGGGCTCCTTCTCAGTCAGTGAGATGCGGGCGCACGTCCCTCAAAGCGGGCTCGATGTTGGCCCAGTCCTGATGCCGAGTACTTTCCGGCGACGGTGATACAACCGACGACGAACAACGATGAAGCGAAGCAACGCTGGTTGACTTGGTTCCTGCCCCAAGCTAGCTGAATTAATCCGCTGGAACTCAGCCGTCCAGCCGAAACACGCACATATACAGCAAAAGCACGGCCGATCGAATTGATCTACTAGCCGGCTGGCTCAACTACGCACGCACACAAGACTTGAATTGATAGCCAACAGGCTCGTGTCGAGCCTGTGTTTTTCTTTATTGCTTTTCAACTCACGGTACAAAGGGGGTATTACATCGTATATATAACAGCTAGCCTAGGGCCAGTACTAATCCTACTAGGTAATGAATTCCTACACTAGTTGGACCCGTATACATACTTGTAATCGGACCGGACGTCGGGTTTAATTCCAACACTCGACAGCGCACTCATGGTACCAAGCAGGTTTGTGAATATGACGAGAGCCGTATTTGAGCCAATTAAAGTCCTGCATTTTGGAGAAGTCATGAATGAATTTGTGAGGACCTTCGAGCGGCGTTGGAGTGTGGAGGGCATCATGCAAGACGACTTTGCCAGAAGCCAACGACCGAGGGTGGCCGTATCCCTCAATAAGGCATGACCAGGTAAACGGTGTGTGTCACTGCTTGCTTGATTTCTTCAGAATAAACCACATTTGATGAGAACCGCTAGTTGACTTGCCTGCGGCGTCCTAATGGTTGTTACAGTGTGACGCAAGCGCAAGTGCAACCAGTGGTGTGCAAGTTGGAAGAGGCCTCGAGCCGAGGTAACTTTCAGACTCTTTAATGTGCCAGTGTCTCGTAGGGTTCTTCAAGTCCGAGCGCATCAATGGGCGTTCTGCTTCTAGCTTTGCTTCTTATCAATTGTCTCTAGCTTGACGACTGGGGGCAATAACGGTTTTCTACTGCTGTTGCCACCATTTTGGTTCTGTGTGCTTGATAGTGCGGCTCACTATTTGCTTCGTTTTTTCCATCTGAAGATGAAGGGGGGTGTTCCCTTGTCCTAATTTTTCATCCTTTTTCTGTTATTCTCGATAGCTTGCAATAGACAAAGAGATCTGTTCTCTTTGTTATTGTCGTGGCAGACAACATACCACGGATTGGCAGGCTACCTGGTTTGACATGAAAATTGTCTTGCCAAATGTTCGTGCAAGCGCAAAAATGAGCTACCAAACATTAGCATGTGAACACATTAGTTAACCATTTTTTGTCCGCCAACCAAACATTGCCCTAGATCTGGAATATCTCTTGGTAGTCTTTTCGAGTGCCATTAAAGCCAATTTGGAGGACATGCTACATCTAACATCTTCAGATTTAAGATTGCATTTGGTATCCGGCCGTGAATTATGTTAATACTCTTTCTAATTCATTGTTTGGCCTTAAAGACTTGAGGCTGTATTTGGCATTATGATATTCCTTTTCTTTTCTCTAATTTATCGTTTGGCCAACAAATATTTTCTAGTTCCATAGCTATTTCCCTATAATAGATATATAAATGTTTTAGCAGATCAATGCCCAGCAATCACAACACAAATCTAGGACTGTTTCACCAGGAGCCCCTCCTTTCCGTCAAAAGAGAACCATTGATTTGCTCTCTTGCAACCTTGGTCAGCGAATCCGGTCTAAGAAGTGCTAGGGTGTAGCCTTGAGAAAATAAACAACATGAAAAATACATGAGCTCACAGCTGTTTATACACTTCTCTGCCACTGCTTACAAATTTCTGCTTTTACAAATTTTCAATGCAAATGATACATGACGTTCAATTTTCTTTCAGATAACACGCTCAAAAACAACTCTTGATACATGTTTATCAACTATGTGTGACGGGCAATTAGTAGCATAGTAGCAAGTTTTCACAACATCCAAGAATGTCTGCCTTGTCTTGCTGTTACTTGTTGTGTCGTCACACCTCTGGAGATGATACTGGGTAAGTTCTTGCATATCAAACTCAACTTTCTCATCAATGTGATATATTATTGCCTGGTTCTTCTCAATATCCTATAAATTACACCATAGTCGAGTGGTTATAAACATTGAAGCATAACAAGAAAAACATATTCTCTTATATTATTTACAGTTAGCTTGTTATCAAAGTTTTCAGGGCGCGGTGGCGAGCTGGGTGACTCAAGGGCCTCTAGGATGACTATGGCACCCGCGATGACAATAGGTGATTGACACATTACCCAAAGGACCGCTTAAATGTGAATCGTAGAGAAATAGACAAGGTATGAGTATGCATACTCAGCCCACTACTTCATCATAGAACAAAAGCCCAGTTCAACAAGTAAAATATATAGTTAAATCAGTTGATTTTGCACATCAACTACAATCATATAGCAGTACTTCATATCAACTACAATCAACCAAATTCAAGTCCAAACAATATACATTGCATATTTCACATTATATTCTTAAAGTAAGAGCAGGATATCTTTTGATTCAATAAAGTACCATGAGCAACTAAGCCTGTGTCTGAAGCAATACAAAATTAAATTGAAGTGTTATACTTCTTGTAATTTTCTATGTTTCTCAAGTTCTATCTTGGAAATTTTGTGGGGAAAAAATAGCAGGTCCCTTAAGTCCGAGAGTAGCTTGCACGGCCAGCACCCATGGAAGCTGTGTTCATTCCACGCAAAAGCTAAAAGGTAAAACTAACTAAAAGATTTTACATCAAATTCATTTCAAAGGCAGACAATGCAATCAACTCTAGTACTCCCTCCATTCCTAAATATAAGTCCTTTTTAGAGATTTCACTATAGACTATATACGGAGCAAAATGAGTGAATCTACACTCTAAAATATGTCAATATACATCCGTCCGTAGTTTGTAGTGGAATCTCTAAAAAGACTTATATTTAGGAACGGAGGGAGTATCATAGACAAGGTGGCGGTAAGTTATTGGGTAGTAGGGGTTTACCTGAGAAAGGAACTGCCTCTGATGAAGACTGTCACAAATAGAGGATGCAAGTTGAATGAACCGAACACCCAGCGTGTTACTCATCATGGATGGTACTTCCCTAGTTCGTCCAGCACAGATCTCAATAATTTTAACAAGAAGCAAACATGTTTGTTTGTTGTTAACTATGCATGACCCTTGTTGCACAACAATGGATTTCATACATCTATCATCCTTAATATTTATCAGTTCCATCATCCATTCGTTCCACTGAAAGTTTAAAGAATTGTATTAGAATGTATATCTGATATAACATTGTATTAAAATCATTCGACTAGAAGCTCAAAGAGTAACATTAGAATGTGTATCTGATAAAAAGTATTGTAATAACTTGCTCATCATGCAGTTTTTTTTTAAACTTACAGCACATCGTAAGAGATTGTGGATGTAGTTTGGTCCTTCACGAGAAGGTAGTGCATATTGTGCTAATGAATCAATGAGTTGCTCAAGTGCCCTCGCAAGAATACCATCTTTTGTATTTGTTTTGATCCTGAATGCACAATTAAAGTTAGTCCAATTTCCACTTTACCGAATTTGATGTGGCACAATAGGTGGTATAACAAGCATATGTGCATATGTCATGAAATGTAATGCTCAACTCAGAGAAAGTGTACAAGGTGTACCATCATAAATGTTTTATTTAATTCAAAATTAGCAAATATTACAGAACTAGTACTTCGGTCCCAAAAAATCTTGTCTTAGATTTGTCTAGATACAGATGTATGTAGACACGTTTTAGTGCTAAATACATCTGTATCTAGAAAAATCTAAGGCAAGCTTTTTGAGACGGAGGGAGTATGTAAGACAATCTCTTGCAATACTAAAGTGAAAGATGTCGCACTTCGAGCTTCTAGCTTCTTGTACACCTTGACGCACCTGGTTCTGTAGTATTAGCATGCCAAGTTAGGTACATGTTCTATTGCTGCACTATAGCTATGGTACCGCAAAAAGCAAGACTGCTGAGTTGTTTTGCCCCCTAAGACATCTGATACATGTTCTATTGTTTACTTGATAGGTAAGAGTGGATGGATAAAAAATCATAGTTGATCATTCCTTTCAGACTTTGCACTATATATAATGAGTTGTATAAATGTTGATCTTGAAGAATTTAACAAACGTAAATGGATTTGTCTGGTATCGAATCCGATGATGAAATAACTGACGGCATATGACCAAACTTGTGTTTTAGTATTATGAAGCTTGTTTTGTATGAAAATATGTTATAGTTAAGCTTCCTTATTTAGTAGGTTTACAAATCAAATGCTGCATGCTTCCATAATCGACAAAGCATAGAAGTGGTGTTAATTTTATGATAATATAATAGTTGCATACCTTTTCAATAGAATATAAATACATTGTTACCCATTCCAGGTAAAACTAAGCCCATGCAAGTATCAAATTTAAGTATCTGCAAATGTTCGCTTTCATGTCTGCATTTGCATTGTCTATTACTGTAAATCACCTACATCAAGTTACTCACATTTGTTTGCCAGATTTCTTACCCAGAGAACAAAAAACAAAGCGCTCCATGCAAAACATTATCATGTCACAAGCTGATTCTATACTGGATCAGAACGACAAGTCATGCTTGGTTAATGCACTCACCATGAAAGGTCATCATTTTGTTCATGGAGACCACCGTGCAAAAATTGTACCATCCTTTTCTTACCTGACAAGTTGCTACAAATGTGTGCAGAAATAGCGTTGGCAACTACTGACACTTTGGTCCACGCAAGTCGCTCATTGGCACGGCTTGGTTCAAAAATGAAGGCTGCAGCCAGAAAATAAGCTCTCAAAACATCTTTTGGCGCCACCTGAAAAGCCTTGAGGCCACTCCCAGTAAGCCATCTAGGGAATATAATGCCAAAACCATTTATCATGTTCAAGCCAAGTTCATGGAGGAAGATGAGATAAAAGAACATGAAACTAATTTGGGGCTACTATATACTTTTGCAGACCATGCCACTCAAGCTGATGTAGAACTTGGCAGCTGTTGAAATCGTGTCTTGCCAACTCGAGATAGGTATTATACAAGAGGCATCCTGCCAAAAGCCATCCATCACAGAGGGGTAAATTTAGAATATTCCTGCTGAAGAAATATGCCACATACAATTGTTCAGATTTAAAAATCAGTAGTAGAATTTTACCTGTACAGTGTCTTTCCAATCCATACGTCATCATCACCACCATACTGATCCAGGTAGGTTCTTGCTTCTAAACGTGGCAAGCTTGCATACCAAGGGAAGTCCATTGTGTATCGTACCTATTAATCAACAACAGGTCTTTGTTCAAGTCTAGAGATGTTTTTTTTTCTCAGAAATATAAAAATATATATGCTTGGTACTTTCTAAAAGAATACAATGGTAAAGGAATGAGAGATAATATAGAGAAACTAACACAATCATTAAAGGCGTGCTCAAATTTGACAAGAGTATAGTAATTAACTAGCATAACTATATTATATGTGGGAACAACCTATTTTGACTCACATCTATGTGCAATATGTTAACAATGTCAATCCACACAATAGTATGTTTTTTTTTTATCTTTCTAAACATCCCCCTCTCTCCTTAAAACAAACAAACAGAATTCTACTAGCAATTGTATTCACTTTCAATTCATGTATGGTGATCGAATGCTAGCACTGATTTGATTACCTCGCCTGGTAGATCCTTAGAAATTATCCACTTATCACGAATCATGCTATGGGCTTCTCTTTCTCTAAGATACTCATATGAGAAAGTGTTAGCACGCTGCAAGACCTCCTCTCCAGGGAAACATATTTGACTGGTCCTATTTAGGTTATACATCCCAGTGACTGCTTGAGTTGATTGTCCCACGATACAAAAGAATTCCCCATCCTTCTCAAAGTTCTTAAACACGCCTGCACAATACCAATTTGTGACGCAACAAATAAAGAAATCTACACACTAAGCACATGGCATTATCACTGACGGTGTATGTAATGCTTTTTGCTAATTCAAGGGGGGAAATTGTGTTCTACTTGGGAAGACACTATATCTGTGCAACCGTAGTAGTCTAAAAGCCATAGATGTTTCATCCAAATCTTTTACATTACAGTTCCGAGTCCAACCAATCCCTTCTTCGGTCCAGTACCTAAAGAATGAAAAATGTGGTGAAGGAAGATTTGCTCATAAAGTGCCTACAGTTTAGGACTTGGAATAAAAGAGAATTTGTGTTAAAAAATACAAATAAAAAACCTTTTTACATAGTCCATGCAATGTTCAATCTCTTGTTGAAAGTGTTGTGAGATCCCAAGACGCTCCAATCGATCAACGGCCCAGAGGTGCTCAAAAAGATCGACAGGGTAAACATTGGGAACTGAAATGGTCAGGATAAACAATAGAGGGTCACGAATTACAAAATGACATCTTAGTGAGTATGGTAAATCATACAAGAATATCAGTATGATGCGGATCTCTCACCGCCTCCGTTAATTTTTTTGACTATCATGTTGATATATTCCAGGCATTTCTTGTCACCAGTTTGCATAAGAGCATAAGCGGTAGCTGAAGGAGAATTCAAGAAGGATCCATCAGCAGATTGGAGCTTCAAAAGCTTTTCCCAATCTAGCCCAGGCATCCCTTCAAGGCTATACAGAATTGATGTTGGAATTCTATGCATCACATCCTTCGGAATCCTATGTTTACCACCATAAGAAATTAAGATGGAGTAAAATCTTCCTATATGAAAACGAAGGATGAAGTGTTGCAACAAATTCGAAGATACATACCTCTTAATTAGCTTCACTTCTCTGTTAGCATATATACTTTCCAAAGCATGGTGGTCATATGGAAAGTCAATCCCCATACTCCTAGCTACCTCTATGAGAGAAGGGAATGCAATCTCAAAACCAAGGGGCACTTGCTCTGGATCTTCCTGAGCAAACATCCACATGTTCTCCTTAAGAAAAGAGAGTCCTAAAATGCAAATAGTCACAAACAAAGTGACATCCATTGAACAAAGATCAGTGGTCTATTTGGAACCAACATCATATATGTAACTTTAAGTACCTCTCCTGCATTTGTTAGCTTCAAGAGACCATTTTGTTAGTGCAATAACACATGCAAGAGTGTTCATGATCCGGTCATAGGCAGTAAATAAGGCGGCATCGCCCCAGGAGTTGTCAGGCAACTGGTTATCGACGATCCACTGGATGGTGGTCGGGAACTGGGGTCCATAACTTCCATCTAGCCACGGCACCAGGGCAACCCAAGCAGTGTCGTATGCTGAGATGTTTATCTCCCCATCATTCATCGATCTTAGCATCCCGCTAACTTGGTAAATTAGTGGCAGCATGTCTGTCCCAGGAACATAAAGGAAATGAGAACAAGTATGTGGTCACTAAAAATTGACAGTTAGTCTATTATTCAAAACAATTCTGGAAAAGTATTTCTCATATAGATATTGTAATCACTATAGAATCAGAAGTTTGCCTCGGGAACCACTTGGCAGTCATCGAGGGTAAGTGATTCCTCCGACCATTTGGTGATCCGAATCTCGTTCTTGACGGGTTCGTTTTGCACCCCCTACAGGTACAGTGCCTCAAAATTCAGTTATTCAGTAATAGCAAACATAAAATCCTCCGGATAGCTTCAATGAAACATGAACTTGAGCATTAAAAAAGAGTAATAATGCAACAATCCACGTTAACAACCATGAAAAGTCACTTTAGTTCTATATCAACTATCACATTACCCTGTCATAAGTGGTAGCAGATTCACCTTTTATTATATGTGTAGCAACTGAAGTATTTATATACCAATTAAAATTTTAGGAAACAAATTGGACCAGGATAAATTTGAAGAAGGAAGATTTCTCCACACTGGTGAGTGATCCCTTCAGAATTTGATTCATTGTTGTAAATTCTATCACATAGTATGTATCGATTCGACAGAACAAATGATTGCAAGACAATATGGATTCTAACTATTCATAATACTAATTAGATTTCATGGGACAATGGTATTCCATTTTCAATACTGATTAAGAATTAAAAATTATGTACATTAGTACACACAAAAGTACAATGTTTTTGTTGCGTAAATGTTATTAACAGTTTTTTCATATAAATAATGCTTAGATTCATCATAGAAGTGGCTTATGCCATTACAATTTTTCCACATGTAAAAAAATAAAAGCGGATAATTATCAAAAGTGTAGATGTTCGTGACCATGCTGATGTCCAAAACGACAAGTTGAAAAAAATGACGCTACTCCCTCCTCCCCAAAAGTAAGGCTTTCAGTTCAAACGAAGTAAGTCATTTTAACTTTATTTTATTATGTTTGTACAACTTTTAAAAAATGTCTACAATGACAAATCAATACAATAGATATAGTATGGAATATATATTCATATTACATTTATTATGATATGGAGGGAGTAGCTAATTCAGGATATCATAACAAAATTCTAGAATTTTGCATACCTTTTGACCTTATATCATTCTCGTATCAGTTAATATACCGAGTTTTTGTATTATTGTTTTCCTTTCTTGGTCCAAATCAAGTAGTGATACCTTTAGCAGCTTCAGCGCTAGACACATCAATGGCCTGAACCCTCCATCTCGGGATGTGCATGGTGGCGAACTCCATCATAATAGTGGCAGCAAATTAGCCCTGTTGGAAACGGCATGTACCTAATTGTTGAATCGCACAAGAGAAATTGGCCTTAGTACGATGTTGTTTCCATGCCATTGGTTGGTCATGTTCTGAAATTACACATCTGCAAGGTTTTCTTGTTTGTGGAACAAGCCGTGAAATGCCATGTCATAGTCTCAAAACCATCCTCGTCACAAGGAATCTGGAACTTTGCCCAACGCTAGGCTGTTTGTCGTGTGTATCATCGGGTACTAGGAAAACACGACCTTTGCCAAGTTGATTCCAGGAAGAAAACACTAGGAACAAGGACAACATTAGGCAAATCCCATGTTTGCCGAGTTCATGCCAGATGGCACTCTGCATACACATGCTTTGCTGAGTTCCTGCCACATGGCACTCGGCAAACACATTTTTTATTTTAGTTTTCCAATCCTTTCCTTTCTTTCTTTTTTCTACATTCTTTGTTTAATTTTTTGCAATATATGCTCTGTTCTTTTCTACATTATTATTTGTTATTCCCTTTTCTTTTATTTTCTTCCCTCTCTCTATTTCCTTTTATAATTGTATTTCTAAGTATTCAGTGCATATAAGTTAAAATTTGAACTTCAAGTGCACGATTTTTTTCTCAAAATTGAGTTGAAAAATCCTCTTTGTGGTCTTTATTCTATGTTTAAACATTAACCAAGGAAATGAAAGGAATTCCACACCACATGGTGCCAATACTCTGACCTCAAACATAGATGTCATTGCTATTTTAATTATGAAAAATACAAATAAATTTGTGAAAGACATAAAACTTAGCATGGTGCCCTCATATGACGTCAATATGTTGTAGTAAAAAATGATAACGTTTCATAAAAAAATTATGTACAATTCTTAATCTCCGAGCAATAATCTAAGTTTTGAGAGGGAACGCGTTAGATTGGAAAGCAAGGTGGCAGTTGCTTCATCGGTTGACCCTAAAGTTATTTCTACACACAATATACATCATTACAAGACAAATATTTAAAAAAAAATCAATACATTTGCAACATTTAATTTATTAAGTGATTTTATAGGCATTTAAGAGATATAATTGAAAATAAAATAAAAGAAATGAAGAATACAAGAGAAAAAGAAAATACAAGAAATGAAAGAAAATAAAAACACTGGAAAAAAAATGGAAGAATGTGTTTTTTTTAAAACTAAATGGAAGAATGTGTTTGCCTGCCTTGGCAAAGCTTGAAAACACGCGATCCGCGCGCTTTGTCATGATTGATTTAAAGAGACTGGTGTGGATCTATGACATGGCATCAATCCACACCGTCAACACTCCAAAATCAAACGGCAAGTGGCCTCTCTCCTTCCCCTCTATTTCTTATCCCTTTTATCCTCTCTTTGGTGGTTGTCCGCTCTCTTTCCTCTCTTTATCCTCTCCGAGGCCTGCTGCCGCAGTGCCATAGTCTCTGCGAGCAGCAACAACGACTAGCAGCGGTTCCAGCAACGCACGCACGTGGAAGCACGCGCAACACCTCAACGGCGCAGACACGCGACACATGTTCCAGCTTGATGTCGTGCTCCTCCTCGCTGGCGGGTGAGTCCCCCACCACGTAGCCCCACATACCCAAATACCCGTAAACTGACACGTATCACTACCGGACTTGCGGCCTATGCCTACGGCCCAGGGCCGTCGGCATAGGTCCTTTGCCGTCGGCATAGATCTATGCCTACGGCTGCCGTCGGCATAGGCCCGTCGGCATAGATCACGTCAGCGTAGTCTTGTCAGACCGTCGGCGTAGTATAGCCGTCGGCATAGGGGCCTATGCCGACGGCCGGGCGTCAGCCGTCGGCATAGTTTAGCCGTCGGCAGTGTTTTTCGCCTGACGGCAACGGACGGCGCCGTCAAAAGGGCTGACGATTCACGAGAAGCCACGTGCCAGAGGTATGCTGACGGCTCGGCCGTCGGCATAGGTGAATCTATGCCGACGGCCGAGCCGTCGGCATACCTCTGGCACGTGGCATTCCCCGGTGCCTCCTGGTGGCAGGGCTATGCCTACGGCAAAGCCGTAGGCATAGATGGAATCTATGCCGACGGCTTTGCCGTAGGCATAGCCGTGCCACGTGTCGTCCCCCGGTTCCTCCTGGCGGCAGGGGTATGCCTACGGCAAAGCCGTCGGCATAGATGAAAATATATGCCGACGGCTTTGCCGTAGGCATAGCCCTGCCATGTGGCGCGCCCTGGGAAGTCCTGGGCTCATCTATGCCGACGGCTTTGCCGTAGGTATAGTTTTTTTTTGTTTTTTTTTATTTTCCCTGTTTTCTCTTTTTCAATTCATTTGACAGCATTTCAAAGCAGAATAATATGGGATTATGCAGAAATATGACAGTTCATTATCTAAACATACTCAAATTCATCATCATCATTTAAACATAGTCAAGTTCATCATCTAAAGATCATCACCGGCGAAAGTTCATGAACATAAAAGTAGTGCAAGACATGGAACATCATAAAAGTAGGAACATGAAAGGTATGGCACGACGGCCACATGCACGGGTATCATCATCGACATCAAGCAAGACCACCACCGCCAAGACCACCTCCGCCAAGACCACCACCACCAAGACCACCTCCGCCAAAACCACCACCACCAAGACCACCTCCGCCAAAACCACCACCGCCAAGACCACCTCCGCCAAAACCGCCACCGCGACCACCATCACTCTGCCAGATCGGAGTGACTGGGGTCGACAGAGCAGGAGTCGAGCCACCGGTCCCCTACATGTTTGAGAGAAGATTCTAACGGTAAATATGATATGATAGTGTTGAATGAACGAGAACTAGTTTGTCAGTAGTTAGGCAAATGTACTAACCGGACTATCACTGCCTAGTGCCACCCATTCATCGAACGTGGGCACGTGTGGGGGTTCTCCCGCAGGTGGTGGTGGGGGTCCCATTTGTGGTGGATCCGTGCGGTTACTCCAAGACGCCAACATAGCCTGGATGTTAGTTAAACAAGCAAACTAGAAGGTCAGAAGGAATGAAAGTGCAAAAATTTATCTTGGTTTTAAGAGGGCAAAACTAACCGCCATCATCTGACGGTTGTAATCATCGTTTGCCTTCACTCGTTGCAAGTACTCTCGCACCTCGAGATTCCTATGCTCGACAAAGGCCTTATATGCCTACATAATTTAGGTTGTTTCTAAGTGAGCAATGCTGAAAATAAACTGAGAATGCTAGAGAGAAAGAAGATAAAGGGGAAGTACTTACAGCATGCTGGCGGGCTAAGGGAGTCTGTGAACGCCCCGTACTCTCTAACTGGCTCGGGTTGCTAGCCCGAAGCCGTGTGTACGAGATCGAAGGAGTGATCAAGCCATCGAAACACGGATACCGGCCATGTGACTTCCCCTGGATAGCCACCACCGCCGTGTCATCGATCTGAGACTGGGCGACCTCAGGAACAGGAACATCCGGATGCAACTTCTGATGGTTCTGAGTGTAAGACTCCAGGTGCTCCTCGGTCTTGCCGTAGTACTGGCTCTCGCCGTCCTTGCGATCACTCCACTCGCGGGCCAGCTTCCACGACTCAATGTCTGAGAGCGGCCTCTTCAACTTGTCCTCCTGCAACGTCAAACAGAAGTTAGCCATACATAAGAACATGACGGTAAAGAAGAACAAAAATGCATCATGCATATAGATATACCTTCATGGCCTTGAAGCCCCAGTGGTTCCTGTTTCCTTGGCCGTGTGTCCCGTCTCTTCCACGGTTAGCCCGGGCCTTGTTGCTCTTGGCAGCAAACTCTGCATCGTTGCCAAGCCACCTATCCACCAAACTCGCCCATCCGTCATGCCTTCCATAGCACCAACGAGGAACAACCTATGCAAATTTTGGAAGCATGACATGTGAGCACGAAACATATAGTTGACTGCTTGAAACAATGAAAAGTCAGTAATAGTTACCATCATGAACTGCTCCCTGTTCAAGGTAAGTCGTTGCCTCTGCGCTTGAGTTTTGGTCATCTTTTGGTGCAGGTAGATGTGGTAGTACTGCGAGACGGCAACCCAGCGCACCTCGTACTGCAACTGACGAGCTTTCTTCTTCGCAGCTGCAAGCAAGACCACGTCGGCTCTGGCCTTGTGCTCGTCAAGAACTCTATAGAGTTGCTGCAATCATGCATAAACCAGAAGCAAACAAGGCACGAGTTGAGTGATTCAATGATAAAGTATGAACGAAACTGAAGATAAGTGATTCAGAAGAGAACTTACCCAAAATTTGGTGATCATGGCCTTAGCGGCCGTCCCGTACTCCGCGTTGCTGCAAGCCTCGTAGTGGGCCCAGCTCGTGGCCAAAACCCGCAGCTGTGGGTCCCTGTCTGGCCGCGGGCAGAATAGGCCAGGCCAAAACTCCTTCAACAGGACAGTGATAAGGCCGTTCGGTTTACGGCCCTTTCCGCGAAGGATCTAGTTACTGCAAAAGAATCAAAGGATTGCCATGTGTACAATAAGAAAATGTTGTCATGTGTTGAAAATATGATTGAGAGGCACTTACTCTGTCCCCGCAGGTTCAATGAGCCACTTGTGCGCCTCGATAGAAGGTGGTGTAGGTACTCCGGCATTACCACGCAGCCACCCCTGCGGAGCACCCGGTGGCAAGTCACCCCACAACTCGGGGTCAACCTCCCCTCCACCCTCCTCCTAGCCCTCCTCCTCACCCTCCTCCTCGGCCTCCTCCACCTCGCCCTCCTCCTCCTCACCCTCCTCCTCCTCGCCATTAGGAACATACTCCTCCTCCTCAGACTCAGAAGGTGCCTCAGTATAGGAGGGCATCGAAGAAGACCCTCCTATTTCGGACACGGCCCGGAGTTTTTTGCCCCGGCTGCCTCTCCCCCCACCTCCTCCTCCTCTAGGGGCTCTCCCCCCACCCCCTCCTCCTCTAGGGTCTCCTCCCCCGACCCCTCCATCGCGTAGTCGGGAGGGAACCTTGTGGGCTCGTCCACTCCGAGTAAGTCCTTTGAATTTACTGAGGAAACTGGCGCCGCTGGACTTGCCCATGATTAGCAAACCTGCATTGAGAAGAGAATAAACAATTAGTAAGGATATCAAATAAACAAGCATACATGAAAAACATTAATAACAGAAGAGCACATTAAGCATACTATTGTAATGATCATTAAAAGAACTTACATTTTCTAGAACCCATATGAATCATCACTATTGTAATCTATTTGTCGACCGGTCTCATCATCACTATCACGCATATCTTCTTCGTTGTCTGACGGAGGTGGAGGCTCTTCCTCATCGTCAGCGTCTTCATTTAACTTTTCAAGCATAATTATGTCTCTTTGATTCACAACTGCCTCACCATCAATATCGTTCAAAACATTTTTTTCCTTTACCTTTTCCTTTGCCCTCGCCCTCGTCTTCGCCTGTGGCTTTGCCTTTGCCTTTGCCTTTGCCTTTGCCTTTGCCTTTCCCTTCGCCGGCAGGCTTAAGAGCTTTCAGCTGAGCAAGCACATCCGCACCAGAAAACATTGGAATGTTGTTTGCTTCATGGACAACTTTGCCTTTTGTGAAGTTCTTCTTGTCTTCCCTATCAGGATGGTCTGGAGGGAGGAACTGTCGATGCAGGTCAAAGGCAACATACTTGCCACCCTTCTTCAGCCAAATGAAAATCAAGGCCTGCATGCACACTGGGCAAGGCATCTTTCCACTTGTACACCATCCGCAGAACAGGGCATAGTCGGGAAAGTCATGCATGCAATACTGTAGCCAAACTTTCATCAAGAAATTTTTCTGCAGATGCCGGTCGTATGTCAACCTCGGGAAGTACCAAGAATGGTGCAAATCATCCACCAACGGCTGCATAAACACACTCAAATTCTTCCCCGGATATTCAGGCCCCGGAATTATAAGCGACAGGAACATGGTCTTGCGTTGCATTAGGGCGCCGGGAGGGAGATTGAGCGGAATAACAAATACGGGCCAGCAGCTGTATGGATTAGACGACATACCATATGGATTGAACCCATCACCTGTTATAGCAATTCTGACATTCCCAGCCTCGGCTGCTTCCTCCGGGTACTCTATATCGAATGACTTCCATGCTTCACCTTCTGATGGATGTACAATTTTTTTTGGATTGTACCTTTTCCCTTCCTTGTGCCACTTCATAATTTTGGCAGACTCCTCGGTGATGAAAAGGCGCTGCAGTCTTTTTATAAAATCAAGATACCGAAGAACCTTCACAGGGATTTTTAGCTGCCGCTTCTGACCATGCTCATC
The DNA here is from genome assembly GCA_011799875.1 of Thinopyrum elongatum. Classification (NCBI taxonomy): domain Eukaryota; kingdom Viridiplantae; phylum Streptophyta; class Magnoliopsida; order Poales; family Poaceae; genus Thinopyrum; species Thinopyrum elongatum. The sequence goes on along the minus strand of CM022299.1, from coordinate 590,689,460 downwards.
GACCACCTCAATATACCGAGAGGAACCGCACTTCCTACAGTAGTTGTCATCCGCATACTCATGCCTAAACAAAAGGCAATTCTTTGGACAAACATGTATTTTCTCATAGTCCAGGGAGAGCGCCTTCATGATTTTCTTCGTAGCGTACATGGTTTTCGGCAGTTCATGGTCCTCAGGCAGGCTGTTAGCCCATACTCCCAGAAATGCTTCGAAGCAACCTCGGCTACAGCCGTACTCAGCCTTGACTGCCATCAGTTGCGAGATGGCATCCAGCACAGAGAGCTTGGCACCCTCATAGAGAGGTTTCTTTGACGAGGCCAAGATTTCCAGGAAGGCCTTTGCGGTTTTCTCCGGCTCCTCCGGTTCATTCGCTGAATGTGACGGAGGTGTCGGCTGTGCAGCAAAGACATCATCTAGCATGTCTCTAACCCCATCGTCCTCATAACCAGCGACGCGTTGTCGTATCACCTCCTCTCTACCACGGTCCTGCTGGGCAAAGTTTATCGGCATATTAAAGTTGGGCATAAATCCATGCGTGCGAAGGTGCTTAGTCATCTCACTCTTATCTCTACGGATACGTCTCTTACATTTGGCACACGGACATTCTGGCACCATCCTCATTGGACTACGGAATATCTCTTTCAAAAACACATCAGTTTTCTCGACCCACTTTGTTGTTACTTGATTCGACGGAAAAACCCACTATACATCCACTAATTATCTGCCATCTCTGCTTTATTGGAAGCCACACAACAAAATTAAGGATTCATTTAAATTACTCACATCAATATTTTATTTTTTACAAGGTTGACGAGAAACGACATTTAATCCACCTACATCTCTAATAGGTAAAGATGGGTCCTAATCCCACCCGAGAATGTGTAGATTGAGTACGTTGTCCATGCTCTACCCCATTCCGAGACAAAATTTCGGCAGCACCTCCCCGCTGTTCTCCAAATACACGTCTCGGCAAAATGCCGAGAGAATGTGCATACGGAGAACAACAGGGAGGCGCCGCCGAAATCCTGTCTCGGAACGGGGTAGAGCATGAACAACGTACCCAATCTACACATACTCGGGCTGTTCGTGGAAAGCGCTGGACAATCCGAAAGAGCTGCGGTGATAAATATGCAATTGAATGCATATTTATCGATGCAACCCTTTCGGACGGGAGACCTAGGTTACGCGACTTGATGTGAAAATTTAATCTAGTGACATGAAAAAAAAGTGGACGAGGTCATGGAATTGTTGCTCACCCTCCGATGTAGTCGATCAAAGGAGAGGGACGATCGTGGACCAACACCTCCAACGTCGACGATCACTCCACGAAGATGAAACACCACAAATCCTGTTAATTACACCGAGTGAAAAAAAATTAGGTCATCACCTCACATTAAGCATTGACACAACATTATGAATGAACATGAAACAACATGTCAAATTGTAAAAAAAAGCCTCGTGCCTCGAATTGCTTCCATCTAACACTAACTTGACCAAACACAAAACTTACTAATATTCATCAATTCATCCATATTTTAAACTAAGTGTCTACAAAATGCAGAACTTGACCAATATCCATCAATCTATACATGCACATATTCAAAAACTTGACCAATATCATCTATCCATATTTTAAACTAAGTGTCCAAATTCACAAACTTGACCAATATCCATCAATGCATCCATCTATCACAAACTTCACCATCAATCTGTACATGCATATATCCATTCATCACATATATATCCATCTATGCAAAAAAACAGTAACAAAATGCAAAAAATGGAAAAAAAGCTCACCTTGGCCGCCGGTGCAGCGGGCAGCAGGGAGGCCGGGGGGCAGCCGCCGGGGAAGGGTGGACGGGGCCGGCGGGGGCGCAGCAGGGCGTCGGCGGAGGGGGGCCTCCTAGCTCCGGCGCCCCCTAGCACGGGGTCGGGGCAGGACACAGGGAGGGCGCGGGGTCGGGGACGGGTGTGGACGACGCCGGCGAGAGGTGGCGGGGGGACGGGGGTGGTGGTGGGGTGGGGGGGCGGAGAGGGGGGTGGTCGCGGCGGCGCGGAGACAGGTGGCGACGGCGTGGCGGCGGCGGCGCGAGAAGGGCTGGGGATGTAGGCGGGAGGGGGGAGGGGCGAGGGAAGGGGAGTGGCGCGGGTGGAGCGGCGGCGACGGGGGCGGCGGGGAGCGACGCGGGCGACGGGGAGCGGCGGCGGCGGCGCGGGTCAGGGTCTGGCGGCGGCGCGGGTCGGGCTCTGGGGTCGGGGAGGAATGAGTGGTGGAGGGGTCGACCGCGGATGGATAAGGGCAACTATGCCGACGGCTAAGCCGTCGGCATATGTAGCGATGCCACGTGGCACCTATGCCGACGGCTTAGCCGTAGGCATAGTTATATTTTTTATTTTTTTATGTTTTTAATAGTTTATATTTTTTCTTCTTTACGTTTTTTTATTTCATATAAATTTTTTGATGTTTTTTATAGTTATATTTTTCCTTTTTTATGTTTTTTATGTATTATTATTTCATATGGATTTTTATTTTTTTTAACGCCGCTCGGCCCTCTCCTCTCCCGGAACCACACAGAGGGGAGGGGAGGGGAGGCGCCGAACTCGAGCAACATCCGGGCCAGACCCACAGCAAGATCCCCTCCGTGTAGACCCGACGCGTCCGTTTCCCCCCTCCAGGTGCCGGCGGCGGCGCCGTCCGTGAGGGGGGGCACACCCCGGAGACGCGTGCCGGGCGTTTGCATCCGCCACAACACTTCCAGACTTGTGAGAGGCCGCCTACGCAAGATTTGGCGGCATGCTAGCCCCCGGAGGCCGCCGGCCACAGTCGTAGACGCGCGAAGAGCAACGTCCCCTCCGTATAGACCCGATGCGGCTGTTTCCGCCCTCCAGATGCTGGCGGCGGCGCCGTCCGTGAGGGGGGCACACCGCGGACGTGAGGGTGTCACACTCCGGAGACGGGTGCCGGGCGTTTGCAACCGCCACTCAACTTCTGTCGCATAGCTGTTTTTGATTTTAATAAAATATAAGGACCTATATTCAAAAGAACATGACGGCACATTATTAATGTGCTCGAAAAAAATACAAACTATATATATATATTCATAATCTATGGAAAAAATTACAAACTACATATATATTCATATAATACATAAAAAAGCATGAAAACATATTTAAAAAAGAAGCATAAAAACATATGTAAAAAAAAGCATAAAAACATATGCAAAAAAAAATAGCTATGCCGACGGCATTGCCGTCGGCATAGGGACGGCAGGGTTCTGGTGGGCGCTGTGCCGCGGATCGGTGACGTGGCACCTATGCCGACGGCTGCCGTCGGCATACCTACGTCGCGGATCGGTGACGTGGCATGCGGAGATATGCCGACGGCCGCCCGTCCCGACCGTCGGCATAGGTTTGACGGCGTTAGCCGCTAGTCACGGGCGGGGTCGCCGGGCCCACAGGTATACCGACCGCTGATTTATGCCGACGGCTGCTGTCGGCATGTCTGCACCTAGGTCGACGGCCGTTCTGTGCCGACGGCGGCCGTCGGCATAGATCCGTGAAACCCGACGGCCAGGATAAGCCGACGGCCAGGACTGGGCTGTCGGCATATCTCAAACTAGGCCGACGGCAGCCGTAGGCATAGGTTTGGCCGTCGGGGTAGGGCTGTTTTCCGGTAGTGTATACATACATATCCAAATACCCGCAAGCACATATATATACATACCCGGATACGCACAAAACGACACGTATACATACATACCCAAATACTGCAAGCAGGCACGTATACATACATACATACATACACGAATACCTGCCAGTCATTTTTTTAATTCAGCATTTCAGCTAAATAGGTTTGCTGAGCTGAGTGTAACACTCAAGGAAAGCATTGCCCCTTTGCCAAGTGTAACACTAGGCAAAGCTTCGACGACAGGTGGCACTGATGCTATTTGAGCCGTTCCATTTAATTTGTTTGCCAAGTACACATTTTTCCCCACTTGGCAGATGATTTTTCACGTGTTTGCCAAGTACCCGTAAAAAAATACTAAAAAAACCCCCACATGTTTGAAACTTTGTTCGTCCAATGTTGCACTCAGCAAAAACTTTGCCTAGTGTTTTTTGGCCATTGCCGAGTGCCCTGGGCGCTGGCCTAAGTTTCAAAATCCAGTGGTGCATGGTATATATATATAACATAAATAAATAGCCCCTCCATCTTTAAATAAGCGTTACTGAGTACTCCCTGTAAGCTAATATAAGACCTTATAGATCACTACTTTAGTAATCTAATATGTCTTATATTAGTTTATAGAGGTACTAGTACATAACAAAGCAAAGTAGCAAATGCAAAAATACATGGAAGAAGTAGAGAGATCACCTTCCAGAAGAGCGCGCCGCCACCGTGAAACGGAGAGACCGGATGCCCTCGCCGGGGGCGAACGGAGTAGACTGTTTATAGAAACAATAGCGACGTATAGAAACAATGGCGACGTATTATTGTTTCTTATTTGGCAGAAACGAATGATTCTTACCGGGGGAAGCGATCAGTAGTGGACAAAAACCTTGGACGCTAGCAGCGAAATGGACATCTCTGCGCCCCCATCGTAACAAGACAAGATGACACAGACTTAATTTAGCCAACACCACAACTGGGTATAGAGCTGTCCATTTCGCTGTGTCAATCATAGTAGTACCTAACTTTTATTTTAATTTTAAAATCTACGTTTTCATATGGTAATGGTACCACCAAACAACTACTCCGTATGAATCATTTTGCTGTATTTTTATCCCTTTATTGAAGCAAGCCTTATTCACGTCTTGCTTTTTTTATATGAAAATTAGTATTAGGTCCGTGTCACCACTAGGATTGAAAAAAAAAACATCATGGTGTGCCAAGGAAAAACAAGCATTTTGGATATTATCATTGCTATCGAACACATCGGTATTTGTGGTGTACCTAACAACGTATAGCAGATGTTGCACATTTCTTTAGGAAGCGAGGTTCACTGTGATACAGTATCATACTAGTGTATCATATTAATATATCATGCATGACAATAAATAGGATCACTGTGGTACCAACACATTATACTACGCATGTGAAGGTAATATCATACACTAGTATGCATGATACTAGTGTATAATACTTTTCATTATGACAAGTCTAATTCTATAGCCCTATCACCTCATCAAAATTATTTAGTTGGCATGCATAATACTAAATTAAATATAATGCTCCAACCGCGGAAAGTATAGAGAGTCCGTGTATGCATTACTCGTGAGACGACTAGAGAAGTTGGCCCCCTATTCCCAGTGTATGGGAGGAGGGGGATGTATGGTCCAACTACGGTTCGCGTGGCACGCGAATGTGGTGGCAAAACCGACAAAATTGACTTGAGGACGAAAAGAATTCACAAATTGAACTGCTTTCAAAATAAAATCGCTCAGCTGACCCTTTCGTGTGGTGCCCGACAGCCAGGCGCCACACACCACTGTACATCGCCTAGCTCTCAGGCTACACATCTGGCCAGCGTGGCATAGTTGTGCCCCGCACCGAGTAGTGCAGCGCCTTGGAGCTAGGCGCCACACATGTAATGTGCAGCGCCGTGGAGCTAGGCGCCACACATGCGATATGCAGCGCGTAGCTCTTAGGCGTCGCACATTCAATTAGTAGTTGGTAGGCTGGCCCCCCTCCCCCACCCCCCCCCCACACACACACATACACCCAACCCCCAACCCCACCCCTACCCGTGATTTCCCCTCTCTCCCCCTCTCAAATCCTTCTCCAAATCTTCCAAATCTGAAGATTTTCTCCGTGGATTTCGAACCCAATCCCTCCCTCAAGGAAATCTCTTCCGATCCCCTCGTTTTCATGCAAAAAATGCTCACATTTGCTCATTTGTTACTAGTTTGGGGAAACCCTAGTTTTTTATGCATCTTGAAATTTGTATGGAGATATGAGATGTTTGTTTGCCAATTTGCTAGGATTGGGCTTCTTAGTAAGTTAGGGTTAGGGTTGGGTGTTGTTATGTTGGGGCTAGGGTTAGGGTTGTTAGTATGTTAGGGTTGTGCTTATGGTCATTGTTAAGTGGGGGTTAGGGTTATTGTTTCATATCTATGTTAGGGCTTTGTATTTTGTGTTAATCTTCGGATGAGTACTTATGGAAGATATGTTATGTTGTGTTGTTTTAATTACTATAGGGATGGGAAGAACATGTGTGTATGTTCAACATGTGGACTAACACGCCTTTTTGAAAGGCAATATTGAAACAGACCCGGATGAGCTTGACATGGTGTTTGAGAGTAGTCCTAGCTATGTCGAGGTCTTGAAACAAGTGAGGAAAGATTTGAATTGGATGGACCCAAGTAATATCGTTGAAGGCATAATGTGGGTTTTGGAATACACATCAGTTGGAAGACCATGCGTGTGAACTCCGAGCAACGTTGGGTTGCATACAAGGAGATGGTGGTCAAATCACTAGACAAGGCTCTTGAGTTATTTTGTACGAAGAAGGTTGAGTCTAGTTTGCATTTGGATTTGAACCGGAACGCATCCCTGTTGGTTGCTAGTAGTCCTCCACCCATGAACCAAGATGAAATGAGTGAACCTCCTTTGACTCAACAAGTGAGGCCAACATTGAATCGGATGTCAAACAACCAAAATGAAGCTTTGCAGGAGGAGAATGTTGAGTATAAGGACAATGACAATAAAGTTGATCTCCATGACAAGAATGTGGGTGATCTAGACAAATATTATGTGAAAGTGACAATGGACCCTTCCGTCCCTTATTCTTGTGGCTATGCATCGGAGTCGGACGACGAAGGTCCCGATGAATAAGTTGATGAGGGGGGGGGGGGGTTCATGGTGAAGGAGGCCGAAGATTTCAAGAAGGTATTCTGGCGGAGTCATCGGACACCATTGTTCAAGGATGTTAGTCTCGCAGATAAAGCTGTGGTAGATGGTGGCAAAGGTATATTTCTTTGAGTTAGGCCGAGCACGGCAACAACGGGATTTCTCCCGGGTCTAAGTTTGAAACCTTCTTGGAATTGAAGATGTGGCTCGATGACTACCCGATTACGCATTATCGTCCACACAAGGTGGTCAACTCGGACGTCAATGTGTGTTACATGGTTGCATGTGAGTAGCCACGATGCCCATGGATTGTGCGTGCAAGATCATGGAAAGGAGGACTCACTTGGCACATAGTGAGTTGTGTACCAGGTCACATGTGCCGAGGCAAGAAGGTGGATGGCAAGGTTGTGTCCCAAGACCACAGACAACTAATGTTCGAGTTCATCGCTTACAGGCTTTCCAACTCAATATCCTCACTTCCAACCATGAGCATTCAACAAGTCATGGACCTTGTGAAAGCCATCTTTCATTACAAGGTGAAATACGGCAAGGCATGGAACGCGAAGCAAGCTGCCTTCAAGATGCTGTATGGTAGTTGGGGGGGGGGGGAAGCATACAACCGAATCCCTAGGTTGTTGGGAGCTATGGCCGCCACTAACCCGGGCATGGTTCATGTGGTGTAGCCTCATGTGCAAAAAACAATGAGTCACAACGGAAGGACCGTCCCAGTATTTGGCCGTGCATTTTGGGTGTTCGAGCAATGTGTGAGCACTTCTGAACACTGCCGGCCGGTCATCTCCATTGATGGCACGTTCTTGACCGGACAATACAAGGGCACTATATTGGTTGCAATAGAAAGTGATGCCAATAACCGGGTGTTGCCTTTGGCCTTTACTTTGGTTGAGGTGGAGAACAATGATAACTGGGAGTGGTTCTTGCGTCTTTTGAGAACCAAGGTATGACCGGCTGAAAGGGAAATTTGTGTCATATCGGATCACAATCAAGGAATTCTTAACGCGGTGGACATTGACATTCTCGAGCATGCTCCATTGCACCATCGATGGTGCATGAGGCACTTTTGTTCAAACTTCTATAGGGTATGTGGCCTTAAGGAGTTGGCCAATGATCTTCAAGATTGTTGTCTAGCTTTCTCCGACAAGCGGTTCGCCAACTTGTGGAACCAATTGCTCACGCACAGAAAACATGATCCCAGGGGTTTTGATGAGGATGGAAGGAGGTATGGTCAAATGACAAGTAACATGGCAGAATGCTTCAATAGGGTGTTGAAGGGTGTACGTGCATTACCCGTGACGGCAATAGTTCAGTACAAGGTGTTGCACATCTGGACAAAACTATCCAGAGAGCAACAGAAAGTTTCCACCCAGTTTTAAGGCAAAAATTCGCTAAGTGCGTGTGTGGCGACTATTCACTAGGCGCTGCACAGTACAGTGCAACGCCTGCAAGTTAGGCGTTGCACTGTACCCTGCAGCGCGTGACACAGAGCCGTTGCACCCACACTTAGAAATTTTTTGGGCAGAACCATTACTGCAACCGTTCTGTTGCTCTCTATATAGTTTGTCCAGATGTGCAACGCCTTCAAGCTAGGTGCTGCATTAAACAGTGCAACGCCTTGTACCTAGGCGTTGCACTGTGTAGTGCAACGCCTAGCTACTAGGTGCCATGCATTTGTCAACATGCAGAAACTAATCAGCTCCTATTTTACATTTTCATTCAAGATTTTCACTATCATTATTATGACAATTTCATACGCTGAACTGCTAAAACTAAAGCAATCAGGATCAACATTATGACAAATTGAACACCACTTAAACTTAAACATCCCTTGAACTTAAACAAAGTCAAGAATTTCAACATTGCCACAAGTTCATCGACATAACAAGTTCAACAAAGCCAAGAAGTTCAACATTGCTACAAGCTCATTGGCATAAGAAAACGACGAGTGGTTCAATTTCATAACAAAGCGACGACGACTAGTTCCTTCCACGCGTATTCTTGCCACCTCTTCCCCTCTTGATGGTTATCTTCATCTTCCTCTTGGGACGCTCAAGTGGCAAGGGTTCCCCTCCTCCTCCTCTTCCTCCTCATCGTTCACATCATCATCCAAGTTCACCATCCGCGAGCTCCCACCGACCGCCCTCTTGCCTCTAGTGTTGAAGTCTTCCGGCATGTATCATTTGAAGTCTTCCTAGGTTTTAACAAGTATGCTGACCGAACTTGATAGCTCTCCAATGTCATCTCATCAGCAACCTACGGTAAAGAACGTGCGTCATAATGAAGTGATCAATGCATCAAATAGATGAATATGTGATATTGTCATACATCTTGGGTGAGCACACCCTCATCATCTAGATGTGTTGTCGACGTAGTCTCATCATCCAGATGAGCCCCATGGTCAGAAGTGGGATCTGATGATGTAGCCGACCTATACCACTCTGTTTCTACATATTCAGGATCACGGCAACCGACAAGGTTCGATAACCGCCTTAACCTTTGGCCCTGACGATGTAACATGTACAAGTGAATGAGATATCCAACTTAGAAACATATGTAACATGGAAAATTGAAAGAGATATGTACCTTAATGAATGCTCGAAGTGCCCCTTCCCCGTCGCTTTTTCCAACCGGGGTTGTCTCCAGAATAGTCTTGCTTTCATCAGCTACTATTTTGATTTGGGTGCGATGTGAACGGAAATGACATAAACATGTTAGGCAAGCAAAGATGTGAATAGGGCCAACGGGAAAGCACAGATGGGAAGCCTTTGCCACAAAGTTCATCACTTAGCTCATCAAAGACGGTGGGATCTTGCAAAATCTCCTCATTATACGTCGACTTGCATATCTCCACGCGAGTACTTGCAAGATACCATTTAAAGTAGTTGCTGAACGCAAGTGAGTAGTGCTCACGAAGCTTGGATCCTTTACTAGCCTTAGCTTGCTCCACACTAAGTGCGAACATGGTGACATACTTCTTGTGATATTTTCCTAGTCCTTGATCTTTCGCTGCTGTCTCCTATCCATACTGCATGTTAAAAAACAGAATATTAGCACCATCAAAAAGGCCCTTGCGACGCTAAGTGCACAAGGTTCATTCTCTCTTACCTATGTAGCGTTTGGTCCATGTCCTCCCATTCCAGCGGGTGAGACTGGAACAAACCGAACTGGTGGTACACACGATGTGGCATGCGAAGCTCAACTGCCCAGTTGCATATGAGTGGGCACCGCATAAGCCAAAGATGCCTATCCCTCGGGCAGATCGGATTCAGGAAGAAATCTCCTGCGATACCTAATCTATCCCCAGCGCCATACGGCTCCCATTCCACCTGGAACATAGCATACAACAAGGCAACATTGATGTCGAGTTTTCATAAAAAGCATGAGAATGAGTGATGCAGTGTCAATGTTACCTGCTCAGCCGTAATCGTGTCCAACTCGCTCGTGTACTACTTATACATGAGAGTGACGTCGTTCGTCATCTCAGATACCACATCCCACTTGTAAGCCCAAGTGGGGACCCGTAGTGCGTCGTCTTTGTCGTCCCAGTCCTCGTAATTCACCTGCTTCGGGCGTTCAACCGGCAAGCGCTCCCAGCTCCATACCAAAAGTACGAGCATGCAGCCACCAATACGTCCGTCCTTTGAGATCAGACAAGAAGCGTTGTCCAACTTCACATAAAAGAAAACATGGTTCACTTAAGAGGAAGATCGCTTTGATAATGTACCAATGAAGTGGAAAAAACAACTGACTACCTTTCCATATAAGTAAGCCAGTGCCGCCAAACCCCAACTCCATTTGCTATCGAAGACGGTCAACACCTTCAGCCACATCCATGGAGCATTCTTGCCTATGGCATCAGCAAACAAAGTCACGTACCACATGTAGACACGAGCATATGTCTGTATCACTTCATTGGTAGCATCCTCAGGGCAATGCGCAAAGTGCCATGCAATCCAGGTGAAAGGAGCACCGACTGCGACTCTTTCATTCTTTTTCTTTCATTCTTCTCCCTGTCCCGTACTAGAGGCTCTGGAGGAGACATACCGATAAGGGCCTCCATCTGCTGGCGCCACCCATCAGAATTGGTGCTCATATAGAGAGGATTCCCCTCGATCGGAAGATCGGCGATCACAGAGATATCCTGAAGCGTCACGGTCATCTTCCTGGTCCGAAGATGGAAATTGTGCGTCTCCGTCCTCCACCGATCAACTAGCGAGCAATAACAAGATATCTCGGATGACAACACTTGTTCAAACAATCATGATACAATATGATATAATGGTATCTCACTAGCCCTTTCTGAGACCGCAAAACAAAAATGCAGAGCACCTCTGAAGATCAAGGACCGACTGCACATTATAATTCATGGCAAAAGAGATCCAGTCACACTCATACTCAACATCAATTAAAAAATAAAGCATATAAATGACAATGGTGCTCTCCAGCTGGCTCTTTAATGAGAAGATGATGACTCAACAATAAAAGTAAGTAGATAGGCCCTTCGTAGAGGGAAGCAGGGATTTGCAGAGGTGCCAGAGCTCGAAGTTTTTAAAACATAGATGAACATAATTTTCAGAGATATGCTTTCATTGCCAACGCAATGACCAAGAGTTCTCAATATCTTCCATGCTAAATACATTATAGGCGGTTCCCAAACAGAATGGTAAAGTTTTTACTCCCCCTCCACCATCAAACACACTCCACGTCTAGCCGAATTCACGAGTGCCATCCATACCAACAACAGTCCTGGGGAGTTTTGTTTATTTATTATATTTTTATTTTTATTATAGGACTGGGCATCCCAATTACCAGCCATTTTCTCGTGAATGACAAGCGGATAACCACTCATTGTGAGAATAACCCACCTAGCATGGAAAATACTGACAGCCCCCAGTCGCTACTTGAGCGATTCGGGCACACAAAAAAGATTATTATTTGAAGATTTAGAGTTTGGCACATGCAAATTTACTTGGAACGGCAGGTAAATACCGCATATAGGTAGGTATGGTGGACTCATATGGAACAACTTTGGGTTTATGGAAGTGGATGCACAAGCAGTATTCCCGCATAGTACAAGTGAAGGCTAGCAAATAGATTGAGGAGCGACCAACGAGAGAGAGCGACAACGGTCATAAACATGCCTTGAGGTTAATCAACATTGAATGCAAGCATGAGTAGGATCTAAAACACCATGAACATAAATATCGCGGAGGCTATGTTGATTTTGATTCAACTACATGTGTGAACATGTGCCAAGTCAAGTCACCCGAAACATTCAAAGGAGGATACCATCCTATCATACCACATCATAACCATTTTAAATGCATGTTGGCACACAAGACAAACCATTATCAACTCCTAGCTAATTAAGCATGGCATGAGTAACTATAATCTCTAATTGTTATTGCAAACATGTTTCATTCATAATAGGCTGAATCAAGACCGATGAGCTAATAATATTTACAAAAACAAAATAGGTCGAGTTCGTACCAGCTTTTCTCCACCTCAATCACTTCATCAAATTTCGTCATTATTGCCTTTCACTTGCACGATTGAACGATGTGAATAATAATAAGAGTGCACGTGCATTGAACTAAGCTGGAATCTACAAATACTTATTCAAAGGAGAAGACAAGGTAATATGGGCTCATTAATAGATCATCGATAATGCATATGAGAGCCACTCAACATTGTCATCGTGGTCTTCTCCTTACGACCCAAAGGAAAGAAAAAGAATTTCAGAGAAACACACTAAAATATTTTTGGAGTTTTTGTTTTTCTGAAGAAGGCAAAAACAAGAACGAGAAAAACTATTTACACGGGAAAGCTCCCAACAAGTAGAAGAAGCACGAGAAATCTTTTTGGTTTTTTTTAATACTACAACTACTAGAAAAAAATAAACAAGAAAGAAAGGACAAAAAGAAAAGGGAAATATTTTTGGGTTTTCAAAGTTTTTCAAACACATAGAAGAAAGCGAGAAAAATAAACTAACATGGATTATACAATGAAAAAGTATGAACACCGACAACTGGAATGAGTGTGTGAACATGAATGTAATGTCGGTGAGAAAGACATACTCCCCCAAGCTTAGGCTTTTGGCCTAAGTTGGTCTATGGCCACGGCTCGAAGTAGCCCTCCCCTGGGTACTGAGGAGGATCCTGAGGGTCCCACCGGTTAGAGAGCTCCTGTGGCTCTTCCCTGATAAATAGGCTCCTGATATGGCTCAGGTGAGGGTGCTGGCTCAGGAACTAGGGATCGCGTCCGCTCCCAGTATACATAAATGTCCTCGGGCATAATAATGTACCTGCCTGAATGAATATCGAACAAAGAAGGTGCAGGCAAAGTAATAATCTAACAAGTACCCTGACTAAATACTAAGTTGTAGAGGAGCCGCTTATCATCGTCATTGGCAATAAAATCATGTGCTACCATACTAGCATAGTCTAAATATTTAGTGGGTAACAACATATCCTCCTCCTCATCGTGCCTAATAGGTATCTCAAAATGTTTAGCTAGGCGTGAGGCCTACACTCCACCAAAGATACTACCCTTCGAACGGTTTGTGTTTAACCATCGAGCAACAATAGCGCCCAAACTAAAAGTTCTATCTCGATACAAAGCATGGCGCAAAATGGCAAGATCGGGCGAACTGAGAGTTCCACTCTCCCCACGACCAGTCATACATCTCCCGGAAAATAATGCATAATAACATAACACGGGAAAATGTAAACTAGCAACTCTAGCTTCAGACACTCCTCTCTTTCCCCCCACAGTAGTTTCAGAGATAAAATCTGCCATGTCTCTAGGACGTGGCTCACTGACACGGCCATCATAAGGTATTTTGCAAACATTGCAAAAATCATAAAGTGTCATTTCCTTGGCCTCATCATATAAGTGCAATTATACCATGGGTGGATCCTTCCTAGGATGAAAGCGAAAATTTTGCACGAAGGTATTAGTGAGTAGGAGGTATTGATCACACTTATCTTGGAGGAAGGGGATGATGCCAGCGTTGTCTGCCAAATAATAGAAATCTTCATAAATCCCTGCCTCCTGATACTTCTTGAGCTTGCGTTGATTTTTTCCTTGAAGAGGAAAGGGTGATGCAGCAAAGTAGAGATAAGTATTTCCCTCAGATGAGAACCAAGGTATCAATCCGGTAGGAGGCACAAGCAAGTCTCCAATCTATGCACCTGCACAAACTAACAAACACTTGCACACAACGCGGAAAAGGGGTTGCTAATCCCTTCACGGTCACTTGCAAGAGTGGGATCTGATAGAGATAGATTTAAAATAAAAGTAATAGGAAAAATAAAGTAAACACAAAATAATTGCAGCATGGTATTTTTGGGTTTTTGGTTTTATAGATCTGAAAATATATGATGGAAAATAGACCCGGGGGCCATAGGTTTCAGTAGAGGCTTCTCTCTCGAAGAAAGCATATGGTGGGTAAACAAATTACTGTTGAGCAATTGATAGAAAAGCGCAAAGTTATGACGACATCCAAGGCAATGATCATGAATATAGGCATCATGTCCGTGACAAGTAGACCGACTCCTGCCTTCATCTACTACTATTTCTCCACTCATCGACCGCTATCCAGCATGCATCTAGAGTATTAAGTTATAAAAATAGAGTAACGACTTAAGCAAGATGACATGATGTAGATGGATAAACTCAAGCAATATGATATAAACCCCATCTTTTTATCCTTAATGGCAACAATGCAATACGTGCCTCGCTACCCTTTCTGTCACTGGGTGAGGACACCGCAAGATTAAACCCATCACAAAGCACCTCTCCCATTGCAAGAAAAACCAATCTAGTTGGCCAAACCAACTCGATAGATTGAAGAGAAATACAAAGCTATCTTAATCATGCATAAAAGAGTTCAAAGAAGACTCAAATAATATTCATAGATGATCTAATCATAAATCCACAATTCATCGGATCTCAACAAACACACCGCAACAGAAGATTACATCAAATAGATCTCCAAGAACATCGAGGAGAACATTGTATTGAAGATCAAAGAGAGAGAAGAAGCCATCTAGCTACTAGCTATGGACCCGTAGGTCTGTGGTAAACTACTCACGCATCATCAGAGGGGCAGCAAGGTTGATGTAGATGCCCTCTGTGATCGAATCCCCCTCCGACGGAGTACTGGAAAAGGCCCCAAGATGGGATCTCACGGGAACAGAAACTTGCGGCAGTGGAAAAGTATTTTTGGGACTCCTCTAGGGTTTGTGGAATATTTGGGTATTTATAGAGCTTAGAGGCAGTGCAGGGGAGTCCCGAGGGGGCCACAAACCCAGGGGGTGCGCCCCTACGGCTTGTCGTCTCCTCGTGGCTCTTCTGACCCCCTCTCCAAGTCTCATAGGTGTCTTCTGGTCCAAGAAAAATCATCGTAAAGTTTTATTCCGTTTGGACTCCGTTTGATATTCCTTTTCTGTGATAGCCAAAACAAAGGAAAAAACTAAAACTGGCCCTGGGCACTAGGTTAATAAGTTAGTCCCAAAAATAATATAAAATAGCATATTAATGCATATAA
This sequence comes from Thinopyrum elongatum, assembly GCA_011799875.1. Classification (NCBI taxonomy): domain Eukaryota; kingdom Viridiplantae; phylum Streptophyta; class Magnoliopsida; order Poales; family Poaceae; genus Thinopyrum; species Thinopyrum elongatum. Next base: position 590,674,047 of record CM022299.1, on the reverse strand, counting down.
AACATCCAAAGTTGATAATATAATAGCATGGAACAATCAAAAATTATAGATACGTTGGAGACGTATCACCTCCCTCAAGAATATATCACTTGGCCATTCACACGGTCGAACCTCTGCTACACGCGGAAGGTTGTACTTGAGCTTCTCCACCGGAGTATCCTCCGATGTTTCCTCATTGTTACGGCTTGATGAGCCCCCTAACCACCTCCTCATGGTTTTCTTTTCCTCTGAAAATTTCTGAAATTTTTAGTGCCTCAAAATAAAAGTGAACAAAACTCAACCAAAGTGATAGCAACTACTCCTACAAGTGTCTAGAGGCTAAATCATGCAAAAAAAACTTCTTTGGACCATATAAATTTGACATGCAAGCTCAAGAACATGGTCACCGCAGCAGCAAAAATTTGCAATATATAAAGCACTAGAGAAAAAACTAATTGGACCATTGGAGGAGTCATATACCAATAAACAATCTCCCAAAACAGTTTTGCAAATGGAGCAATGAGCAAGGAGATCAAAAATGGCAGCAAGATGAGCAAGAACACGGGTTTGAACAATGGTGTGATTTTTTCTGGAGGAAGAAGGAGTGGATGGGTGGCTGGAATAAGTGAGGGGGCCATGTGGGACCCATAAGCCACCTACGCAGGCCCAGGGGGGTGGGCGTGCCCTGTGGGCTTGTGGCCCACTGGTGCATCCCCCTGGGGTGTGTTCAGTGCCAAATTTTTTCAAATACTCTACAAAAAATCATACTAAATTTTTAGGTCATTTGGAGAACTTTTATTTTCTGGTCATTTTTTTATTGCTCGGATAATTCAGAAAATAGAAAAATAATAGTATTTCTACTTTATTAACTCTAAATAACAGAAAGTAAAAAGTGGGTACAGAGAGTTGTGTTTACTAAATTCATCCATCTCATGCCCATCAAAAGGAATCCATTAATATGGTTGATCAAGTCTTATTAACAAACTTCTTCCAAATGACATGAAACCAGAGAATCTTCGTATAACACTAGGTTACCTCAACGGGGATATGCATGTCCCCAACAATAAGGATATCGTATTTCTTTTTGACAGTAGGAATAGGTAATTCAAAACCTCCAATAGCAATTGTTGAAATTTTTCCAATAGAATTGATGTTATTCACTTGAGGTAGTTTCCTCGGAAAGTGTACCGTATGCTCATTACCATTAACATGAAAAGTGACATTGTCTTTGTTGCAATCAATAACAGCCCCTGCAGTATTCAAAAAGGGTCTACCAAGGATGATCGACATACTGTCGTCCTCGGGTATATCAAGAATAACAAAGTCCGCTAAGATAGTAACATTTGAACTACGGTAGGCACATCCTCACAAATACCGATGGGTATGGCAGTTGATTTATCGGCCATTTGCAAAGAGATTTCAGTTGGTGTCAACTTATTCCCATCGAGTCTTCGATACGAAGAGAAAGACATAACACTAACACCTGCTCCTAGATCACATAAAACAGTTTTAACATAGTTTCTTTTAATGGAGCATGGTATAGTTGGTATTCCTAGGTCTCCTAGTTTCTTTGGTATTCCATCTTTAAATGTATAATTTGCAAGCATGGTGGAAATTTCAACTTCCGATATCTTTCTTTTATTTGTAACAATATCTTTCATATACTTAGCATAAGGGGACATTTTCAGAATATCAGTCAAACGAAGGCGCAAAAAGATAGGTCTAAGCATTTCACAAAAGCGCTCAAATTCTTCATCATTTTTATTATTTTAAGCTTTAGGAGGAAAATGCATGGGTTTCTGAACCCATGGTTCTTTTTCTTTACCATGTTTCCTAGCAATGAAGTCTCTTTTCTCATATCTTTTATTTTTAGGTTGTGGGTTATCAAGATCAATAGCAGGTTCTATCTCCGCATCATTATCACTGCTAGGTTGAGCATCATTATGAACCTCATCATTATCATTGTCACTAGGTTCGTGTTCATTACCAGATTGTGTTTCAGCATCAGAAATAGCAATATCAATTGGATTTTCAGGTGTGTCTACAGTAGGTTCACCAGAAGCATGCAAAGTCTTATCATTTTTCCTTTTAGATGAACTAGGTGCATCAACATTAATTCTTTGATAGTCTTGTTCAACTCTTTTAGGATGACCTTCAGGATGCAAAGGTTCCTGAGTCATTTTACCACCTCTAGTCACAACTCTAACAGCATGATCATTTTTCTTATTGTTCATCTCATTAATCAAATCATTTTGTGCCTTGAGAACTTGTTCTACTTGAGTTTTTATCATGGAAGGATGTTTACCAACAATCTTGAGATCATCTTTAACTCTAGACATATAGTCACTGAAGTGTTCAATCATATAGGCATTTTGTTTCAGTTGTCTACTAACATACCCATTGAAGTTTTCTTGTTTCACAATAAAGTTATCAAATTCACCCACTACAGGAATCAGTTTCTTTGCCGTCTGCCATGGCGGACGACAAAGGACCAGGAAGCAGACGGCAAAGGCCTTTGCCGTCAGCCGTGGACGGCAAACATGGACGGCACTGTAAACACTGGTAAATACCCTCTTTGCCGTCTGCTTTGTCACAGCGGACGGCAAAGATCCTTTGCCATCGGTGGCAGACGGCAAAGAACGGACGTTAGCCACGTTAAGTGGCTAACGGGAGGCTTTGCCGTCAGCCAGCTGACGGCAAACATGCCCTCCCCTTTGCCGTCTGCCTTGTGACGTCAGCAGACGCGTCACTCCACCCCAGCTCTTTGCCGTCTGCCACAGACGGCAAACCACCCATGTCTTTGCCGTCTGCCACAGACGGCAAAGTGACCAAATGGTCAGCTCCCAGGTTGCGTAGGTTGCTGCCACGTGGCCTCTTTGCCGTCTGTGGCGGACGGCAAAGACCCCTTTGCCGTTTGTGGCAGACGGCAAAGTGCCTGTATTGTTACTGTTTTTTCTGTTTTCTGTTATATCCCTACATTTTCAAAAGACATATATGATATATATATAGATTCAACCTCAAACATAGCCCATGTATCCAACATCTAGCAGTCCATCAATGCAACAGAACACATAGGGTATTAAAAGATCCAATACATACATAGTTTCACGGAGTTCATCCATATATACATACATAGTTTCACATTGTTCATCAATTCAAATGAAAACAAAAACTAAACACTAGCAGTCCATCAATGCTGCTTCCATGAAGTGAATGAAACCTGCAAAAATGGGAGTAAGAAGACTAGAAGAAGAAGAAGAAGAAAGAAAGAGAGAAGAAGCCCCAAGAAGAAGAGAACGAAAGTATAGAAAGGGAAGAGAAGAAGAAGAAGAAGAAGAAGAAAGAAGAAGAAAAGAAAGAGAAGAGAAAGAAAAGAAGAAGAAGAGAAGAAGAAGAAGAGAAGAAAGAAGAAGAAAGAAGAAGAAAGAAGAAGAGAAGAAGAAGAAGAAGAAGAAGAAGAAGAAGAAGAAGAAGAAGAAGTCTAGAAGAAGAAGAAGAAGAAGAAGAAGGAGTAGAAGATGGGGAAAAAATAAAGAAGAGAAAAAGGAAGAATAAGAAGATATTTTCTTCTTATTATTCTTCTTTTCTCATCTTTCTTCTTCTCTCATTTCCTTTCCTTCTCATTCTCATTCTTCTTCTTTTATTCTTTCTTTTTCTTCTCTTTTTTTCTTCTTCTTTTTCCTCTTCCTTGTTTTTCTTCTTCTTATTCCTTATTTGTGTCATTTTGAGCTAACTTAGGTAATTATGTATTTTTGAGCTAACAAGCTTATTATGGTCAATTTGAGAAAATTAAGGAAAGTATAGGTCATTTTTGTGCTAACCTAGGTGATGATGCCATTTTTGAGCCAAGTTAGGTAAGTATAGCTCATTTTTTATCTAACTAGGTAATTATGCCATTTTGGAGGAAAATAAACTAAGTATATGACATTTATGAGCTTACCAAGGTTATCATGCCATTTTTGACCTAAGTAAGCTAAGTATATGACATTTATGAGCTTACCAAGGTTATCATGCCATTTTTGACCTAAGTAAGCTAAGTATATGACATTTATGAGCTTACCAAGGTTATCATGCCATTTTTTACCTAAGTAAGCTAAGTATATGACATTTATGAGCTTACAAAGGTTATCATGCCATTTTTGACCTAAGTAAGCTAATTATATGACATTTATGAGCTTACCAAGGTTGTCATGCCATTTATGAGCTAAGTAAGCTAATTATGTCATAAGTGAACTAAATAAGCTAATTATTGAGCTAACCTAGGTAACTAAGCATATTAAAGCTAACTTAGCATATTAGAGCTAACTTATTTCATTTTGGAGCTAACATAGGTAAAATTGATCATTTTGGAGCTAAGTAAGCTTTTTATGTCATTTTGGAGGAAACAAAGCTAAGTATAGATCATTTTAGAGCTAACTTATGTAAAATGGATCATTTTGGAGCTAAGTAAGCTTATTATGTCATTTTGGAGGAAAATAAGCTAAGTCTAGGTCATTATGGTAAGCATATTGGAGAAAATAAAGCTAAGTCTAGGTCATTATGCATTTGTTAAGCAAAACACTAGAGAAAACTTACCGTCATCACGGAGCTGGAGCAACGGGGTTGCTCGTGCCGGCAACATCTGGAGAAGGATCGTGCGATGCTTGTCTGGAGTTACGCTACACCCAAGATCATTTGCAATGTCTCGTTAGCATGATGACACTGAAATGTTAAGACTAGTAACTAATGACCATTCAAATGAAACTCACCGTGGTCCCCGGAGCAATGACTGGCATCGGCGGAGGGGTCTGACCGGTCTTCTCGCACACAGACTGCACATTTGGTTTTGACGAGTTAGTCATATTAGTTAGTAATGAAACGAACATTATGTGTATGATTTGGCTAATATGCAGAACAAACTTACCACGAGGAGCTCGTACATGGCCCGGTTCGCCATGTCATTCCGTGCCCTCTCCTCCTCCAACATCCTTGCCGTCCTCTCCTCCAACTCTCGCTCCTTCTCCGCCGCTTGCCGGTCCCTCTCCACCAGAAGCGCCTTGGTTGTCTCTCTCTCTCTCTCTCTCAAGAGCAGCCTGCAATACCACTCCTCGTTAGCATTGTAATCATCGATTGCTGCACACACAATGTAATGCATGAAAGAAATCTGAGTCTGTATAACTAACCTTGAAGGCGAGGTCGATTGGCCATGGACGAGGCCTTATCTCAGGATCTGAGCTCGTTTGGCGTGCCTTGATCTCCGGGAGAGTGCGAGGACAACGTATAAGTCCATCTCCAATGGCTATCGAGCCATGGGACCTCCCGCTACCAGATATCATCACCAGCTCCGGATCAAACTGCCCGCTCGGATCAAAGTCCTCCCCTTTCCTCGCCTTCCCCTGATCTCTGTACCTCACAAGCTTGTTGTGGGAGGAGATGTTGGTGAAGTTCTCTGGATGATCAAGGCCAGACACAGAGAATGCCTTGGCCTTCTTGTACATGGCAGTATGGGCCATGGCATAGAGGTCGAACACCTCTGGCACCGGTGCCTTATTGTGTCCCACCTAAAAGAGAGTAACAGAGTATTAGTAATTAAAGGGCTCAAGCTAGCATGAAAGAATGAATTGCATGAATCATGAAGCAAACCACATACCCAGTTCCGCCCGTACTGAAATAAGTTGGCGCTCCCTTGATGGTATGGCACACCTCTCATTTGGGCACGCCGGTCCTTGGCATCGTTGTTGACGGCTAGCCATCTGTCTGAGCACCACTCATCCACCAACGCCTCCCAACAATCCATCTTATCCGCACACCATCTCAGGGGCACCTAAGTTAGTAAAGAGAAACTTGAGAGCTATGCCTACGAATCAAATCAAGTAAACTAAGTACAAGGCCTTAAGAATAGGTAATTACCGCCATGTACTGCTCCTTCTTCAGAAACTTTGTGCGGCACGACCTTTTGGGCTTCTTAACACCACGCGAGGTGAAGTAGTCTCGAACAGCCTGCACCCGAGCCTCGTGCCGTAAGTTTTGTAGTAGGCGCCTGCACTCGTCATCGATAACCCATGCACATGCCTCTTCGTATCCCCCCTCACACCTGTAGAAGGTCTGCAATCAAACGAGAAAACATTGATTAGTACAATAACTAGCTATTTAAGATTTTTAATTGTGTAAAGGAGAAATAACCCAAAACGTTCTGATCACCATGTCGGCCCTCGTGCGGCACAAGACACCGTCGATCCTCTCCTCCGGCGGGGCCGGGGCAGCCAAGTAGTGCTCCCAGCTCAATCCTATCTCTGGAAGCTGACCGTCATCGGGCAACGTGACAAACACCGGGAAGTTTTGCCGGCAAAGCACACCAAGGACAGTGTTGGGCCTGCAGACAGCCGGAGCGTGCTCCCAACCCCTGCAGTATGGCAAGGCCAACGCATTAGATATTTGAAGAAACGTGAAGGCAAAAGGTACAAAAAGAGTAAATGCACTTACCTCTCCCCAACAGGGAAAATCAACCACCTCTGCTCGCGGGTCGCCGGCACGGTCAGGAGCTGGGTACAACCACGCTGCTAGACGGTGCCCCCCATCAACCACCTCACCCTCGCTGCTATCAAAAATCTGATGCCAGCCACCATCAGCATGGCCACTCAGCCCCTCAGGTGGATCCGGCTAGGTACCCCATCCGGACGTCTCCTAGGACGTAGCCTGGTCTGGAGTCACGTGGGCTGAAGTCTCCTGGCCCGAAGTCTCGTGGGCCGAAGGCCCGTTGACCCGAGGCTCGTGGACCGGAGTCCGCGTAGCCTCCTCCTCAGACGGGTTCCCCCTTGCAGTTGCTACTTCTTGAGCTTGCGTTGGTTTTTCCCTTGAAGAGGAAAGGGTGATGCAGCAAAGTAGAGATAAGTATTTCCCTCAGTTTGAGAACCAAGGTATCAATCCAGTAGGAGATGAACACACAAATCACCAACACCTGCACAAACAATCAAAAAACTTGGACCCAACGCGATAAAGAGGTTGTCAATCCCTTCATGGTCACTTGCAAAAGTGAGATATGATAGAGATAGATAAACAAAAGGTAAAATATTTTCGGGTTTCTGGTTTATAGATTGGAAAGTAAAAGATTGCAAAATAGTAGATCGGAAACTAATATGATAGAAAATAGACCCGGGGGCCATAGGTTTTGAAGGAAATATTCCCTAGAGGCAATAATAAAGTTGTAATTTTATATTTCCTTATATCTTGATAAATGTTTATTATTCATGCTAGAATTGTATTAATCGGAAACTTGATACATGTGTGGATACATAGACAAAACACCGTGTCCCTAATAAGCCTCTACTAGACTAGCTCGTTAATCAAAGATGGTTAAGTTTCCTAACCATAGACATGTGTTGTCATTTGATGAACGGGATCACATCATTAGGAAAATGATGTGATGGACAAGACCCATCCGTTAGCTTAGCATATTGATTGTTCAGTTTTATTGCTATTGCTTTCTTCATGTCAAATACATATTCCTTCGGCTATGAGATTATGCAACTCCCGGATACCGGAGGAATACCTTGTGTGGTATCAAATGTCACAACGTAACTGGGTGATTATAAAGATGCTCTACAGGTATCTCTGAAGGAGTTTGTTGGGTTGGCATAGATCGAGATTAGGATTTGTCACTCCGAGTATCGGAGAGGTATCTCTGGGCCCTCTCGGTAATGGACATCATAAGAAGCCTTGCAAGCAAAGTGACTAATGAGTTAGTTGCGGGATGATGTATTACGGAACGAGTACAGAGACTTGCCGGTAACGAGATTGAACTAGGTATGAAGATACCGACGATCGAATCTCGGGCAAGTAACATACCAATATACAAAGGGAATTACGTATGTTGTCATTACGGTTCGACCGGTAAAGATCTTCGTAGAATATGTAGGAACCAAAATGAGCATCCAAGTTTCGCTATTGGTTATTGACCGGAGAGGTGTCTCGGTCATGTCTACATAGTTCTCGAACCCGTAGGGTCCGCACGCTTAACGTTCGATGACGATTTTGTATTATATGAGTTATGTGATTTGGTGACCAAATGTTGTTCGGAGTCCCAGATGAGATCACGGACATGACGAGGAGTCTCAAAATGGTCGAGAGGTAAAGATTCATATATAGGACAATGATATTCGGACACCGGAAGTGTTCCGGGGGTACCGGGTACATATCGGGTCACCGGAAGGGGTTCCGGGCACCCCCCGGCAACTATATGGGCCTAATGGGCCAAGAGAGGGACAGACCAGCCCCTAAGGGGCTGGTGCGCCCCCCTATAGGCCAAAATATTAGGAGAAGGAAAGGAGCGAAGGGAGAAGGAAAGGCGAGGATTCGGCCTCCCCCTTTCCTTCCCTCCCCCCTCTCTTTCCTTCCCCCTCCGATACTTATGGAAGGGGGGAGGCCGACTTGGAGGAGGCACCCAAGTAGGATTACTCCAACTTGGGGCACCCCTTGCTGCTCCCCTCCCTCTCCCACCTATATATATATGTGGGGGGGGGGCACCGCTAGAATACACAACATTGATTCCTAGCCATGTGCTTAGGCGAAGCCCTGCACGGATCACTTCACCATCACCGTCACCATGCCATCGTGCTGACGGAACTCTTCCTCAACACTTTGCTGGATCAAGAGTTCGAGGGACGTCATCGAGCTGAACGTATGCAGAACTTGAAGGTGCCGTACGTTCGGTGCTTGATCGGTTGGAACGAGAAGAAGTTCGACTACATCAACCGCGTTGTCAAACGCTTCCGCTTTCGGTCTACGAGGGTACGTAGACACACTCTTCCCCTCTCATTGCTATGCATCTCCAAGACAGATCTTGCGTGAGCGTAGAATTTTTTTCAAATTGCATCCTACGTTTCCCAACAGTGGCATCCTGAGCCAGGTCTATGCGTAGATGATTTTCCCAAGTAGAAAACAAAGAGTTGTGGGCGGTGATAATCATACTGCTTACCACCAACGTCTTATTTTGATTCGGCGGCATTGTGGGATGAAGCGGCCCGGACCAACCTTACATGAACACGTTCATGACACCGGTTCCACTGACAGACATGCAACTAGTTTTGCATAAAGGTGGCTGGCGGGTGTCTGTTTCTCCTACTTTAGTTGAATCGAATTTGACTGCGGTCGGTCCTTGTTGAAGGTTAAAACAGCAAACTTGATAAATCACCATTGTGGTTTTGATGCGTAGGTAAGAATGGATCTTGCTAGAAGCCCGTAGCAGCCACGTAAAAACTTGCAACAACAAAGTAGAGGACGTCTAACTTGTTTTTGCAGGGCATGTTGTGAGGTGATATGGTCAGGACATGATGTGATATACATTGTTGTATGAGATGATCATGTTTTGTAAAAGTTATCGGCAACCGGCAGGAGCCTTATGGTTGTCGCTTTATTGTATGAAATGCAAACGCCATGTAATTGCTTTACTTTATCACTATGTGTTAGCGATATTTGTAGAAGCAATAGTTGGCGAGACGACCACGACGCAACGATGAAGATCAAGGTGTCGAGCCGGTGACGATGGAGATCATGACGATGCTTTGGAGATGGAGATCAAAAGCACAAGATGATGATGGCCATATCATGTCACATATTTTGATTGCATGTGATGTTTATCTTTAATGCATCTTATTTTGCTTAGTACGGCGGTAGCATTATAAGATGATCCCTTCACTAAATTTCAAGGTAAAAGTGTTCTCCCTGAGTATGCACCGTTGCTACAGTTCGTCGTGTTGAGACACCATGTGATGATTGGGTGTGATAGACTCTAAGTTCACATGCAACGGGTGCAAGACAGTTTTGCACATGCGGAATACTTGGGTTAAACTTGACGAGCCTAGCATGTACAGACATGGCCTCGGAACACTGGAGATCAAAAGATCAAATGTGAATCATATAGTAGATATGATCAACATAGAGATGTTCACCACTGATGACTACCCGATCTCACGTGATGATTGGACATGGGTTAGTTGATTTGGATCACGTATCACTTAGATGACTTGAGGGATGTCTATTTAAGTGGGAGTTCATTAGTAATTTGATTAATTGAACTTAATTTATCATGAACTTAGTGCTGATAGTATTTGCAAATCTATGTTGTAGATCAATAGCTCGTGATATAGCTCTCTTATTTTTGATATGTTCCTAGAGAAAAATAAGTTGAAAGATGATAGTAGCAATGATGCAGACTGGGTCTGTGATCTGAGGATTATCCTCATTACTGCACAGAAGAATTATGACCTTGATGCACCGCTAGGTGACAGACCTATTGCAGGAGCAGATGCAGACATTATGAACGTTTGGCACTCTCGATATGATGATTACTTAATAGTTTAGTGCGCCATGCTTTACGGCTTAGAACCGGGACTTCAAAAACGTTTTGAATGCCACGGAGCATATGAGATGTTCCAATAGCTAAAATTGGTATTTCAGACTCATGCCCGTGTCAAGAGGTATGAGACCTCTGACAAGTACTTTGCCTACAAGATGGAGCAGAATGTCTCAACCAGTGAGCATGTGCTCAGAATGTCTGGGTACTACAATCGCTTGAATCAAGTGGGAGTTAATCTTCCAGATAAGATAGTGATTGACAAAGTTCTCTAGTAACTATCACCAAGCTACTAGAACTTCATGATGAACTATAATGTGCAAGGGATGACGAAAATGATTACCGAGCTCTTCGCGATGCTGAAATCGGCGAAGGTAGAAATCATGAAAGAGCATCAAGTGTTGATGGTTAACAAGACCACTAGTTTCAAGCAAAAGGGCAAAGGGAAAGAAAGGGAACCTAGACCCGAGCCTGAAACTGAGTGCTTCTACTGCAAAGGAAATGGGAACAAAAGTATATTTGATATACATGTTATTGATGTGTACCTTACTAGTGTTCATAGTAGCCCCTGGGTATTTGATACCGGTTCAGTTTCTAAGATTAGTAACTCAAAACAGGAGTTGCAGAATAAACAGAGACTAGTTAAGGGCGATGTGACAATGTGTGTTGGAATTGATTCCAAGGTTGATGCGATCACCATCGTACACTCCCTCTACCTTTGGGATTAGTGTTGAACCTAAATAAATGTTATTTGGTGTTTGCGTTGAGCATAAATATGATTAGATCATGTTTATTGCAATACGGTTATTCATTTAAATCAGAGGATAATTGTTGTTCTGTTTACATGAATAAAATCTTCTATGGTCATACACCCAATGTAAATGGTTTATTGAATCTCGATCATAGTGATACACATATTCATAATATTGATGCCAAAAGATGCAAAGTTGATAATGATAGTGCAACATACTTGTGGCACTGCCGTTTTGGTCATATTGGTGTAAAACGCATGAAGAAACTCCATGCAGATGGCTTTTGGAATCACTTGATTATGAATCATTTGATAATTGCGAACCATGCCTCATGGGCAAGATGACTAAAACTCCGTTCTTTGGAACAATGGAGCGAGCTAATGACTTATTGGAAATAATACATACCGATGTATGCGGTCCGATGAGTGTTGGAGCATGTGGCGGGTATCGTTATTTTCTGACCTTCACAGATGATTTGAGTAGGTATGGGTATATCTACTTGATGAAACACAAGTCTGACACATTTGAAAAGTTCAAAGAATTTCATAGTGAAGTGGAGAATCATCGTAACAAGAAAATAAAGTTTCTACGATCTGATCATGGAGGCGAATATTTGAGTTACGAGTTTGGCCTTCATTTAAAAAATTGTGGAATAGTTTCACAAACTCACGCCACCTGGAACACCACAGCGTAATGGTGTGTCCGAACGTCGTAACCGTACTTTATTAGATATGGTGCGATCTATGATGTCTCTTACCGATTTACCACTATCATTCTGGGGTTATGCATTAGAGACAGCTGCATTCACGTTAAATAGGGCACCATCTAAATCCGTTGAGATGACACCGTATGAACTGCGGTTTTGGCAAGAAACCTAAGCTGTCGTTTCTTAAAGTTTGGGGATGCGATGCTTATGTCAATAGGCTTCAGCCAGATAAGCTCGAACCCAACTCGGAGAAGTGCATATTCATAGGATACCCTAAAGAAACTATTGGGTACACCTTCTACCATATATTTGAAGGCAAGGTCTTTGTTGCTAAGTTTGAGTCCTTTCTAGAGAAGGAGTTTCTCTCGAAAGTAGTGAGTGGGAGGAAAGTAGAACTTGATGAGGTAATTGTACCTTCTCTCGAATTGGAGACTAGCACATCACAAAAAATAGTTCCCGTGATGCCTACACCAACCAGAGAGGAAGCTAATGATGATGATCATGAAACTTCAGATCAAATTACTACAGAACTTCGTAGGTCGACCAGAACACGTTCTGCACCAGAATGGTACGGTAATCCTGTCCTGGAAGTCATGTTATAAGACCATGGCGAACCTACGAATTATGAAGAAGCTATGATGAGCCCAGATTCTGACAGATGGCTTGAGGCCATGCAATCTGAGATAGGATCCATGTATGAGAACAAAGTGTGGACTTTGATGGACTTGCCCGATGATCGGTAAGCCATTGAGAATAAATGGATCTTCAAGAAGAAGACTGACGCTGATAGTAATGTCACTATCTACATAGCTCGACTTGTGGCAAAAGGTTTTCGACAAGTTCAAGGGGTTAACTACGATGAGACTTTCTCACCCATAGCGATGCTTAAGTCTGTCCGAATCATGTTAGCAATTGCCGCATTTTATGAAATCTGGTAAATGGACGTCAGAACTGCATTCCTTAATGGATTTCTTAAAGAAGAGTTGTATATGATGCAACCAAAAGGTTTTGTCGATCCTAAAGGTGCTAACAAAGTGTGCAAGCTCCAGCGATCCATCTATGGACTGGTGCAAGCATCTCGGAGTTGGAATATACGCTGTGATGAGGTGATCAAAGCATATGGTTTTATATAGACTTATACTGAAGCCTGTATTTACAAGAAAGTGAGTGGGAGCTCTGTAGCATTTCTAATATTATATGTGGATGACATATTGTTGATTGGAAATGATATAGAATTTTTGGATAGCATATAAGGATACTTGAATAAGAATTTTTCAATAAAAGACCTTGGTGAAGCTACTTATACATTGGGCATCCAGATCTATAGGGATAGATCGAGACGCTTAATAGGTCTTTCACAAAGCACATACCTTGACAAGATTTTGAAGAAGTTCAAAATGGATCAGTCAAGAAAGGGTTCTTGCCTGTGTTACAAGGTGTGAAGTTGAGTAAGACTCAAAGCCCGACCACGACAGAAGATAGAGAAAGAATGAAAGTCATTCCCTATGCCTCAGCCATAGGTTCTATAAAGTATGCCATGCTATGTACCAGACCTGTTGTTTGCCATGAAAATAAGTTTGGCAAGAGGGTACAAAAGTGATCTAGGAGTGGACCACTGGACAGCGGTCAAAATTATCCTTAGATGCCTTAAAGAGGACTAAGGAAATGTTTCTCGGTTATGGAGGTAATAAAGAGTTCGTCGTAAAAGGTTACGTCGATGCAAGCTTTAACGCTGATTCGGATGACTCTGAATCTCAATCTGAATACATGTTGAAAGTGGGAGCAATTAGCTAGAGTAGCTCCATACAGAGCTTTGTAGACATAGAAATTTGCAAAATACATACGGAACTGAATGTGACAGACCCGTTGACTAAACTTCTCTCACAAGCAAAACATGATCACTCCTTAGTACTCTTTGGGTGTCAATCACATGGTGATGTGAACTAGATTATTGACTCTAGTAAACTCTTTGGGTGTTGGTCACATGGCGATGTGAACTATGGGTGTTAAATCACATGGTGATGTGAACTAGATTATTGACTCTAGTGCAAGTGGGAGACTGAAGGAAATATGCCCTAGAGGCAATAATAAAGTTGTTATTTTATATTTCCTTATTCATGATAAAAGTTTATTATTCATGCTAGAATTGTATTGATCGGAAACCTAAATACATGTGTGAATACATAAACAAATACCGTGTCCCTAGTAAGCCTCTACTAGACTAGCTCGTTGATCAAGGATGGTTAAGGTTTCCTAACCATAGACATGTGTTGTCATATGATAACGGGATCACATCATTAGGAGAATGATGTGATGGACAAGCCCCATCCGTTAGCTTAGCATAATGATCATTCAGTTTTATTGCTATTGCTTTCTTCATGTCAAATACATATTCCTTCGACTATGAGATTATGCAACTCCCGGATACCGGAGGAATGCCTTGTGTGCTATCAAACGTCACAACATAACTGGGTGATCATAAAGATGCTCTACAGGTATCTCCGAAGGTATTTGTTGAGTTGGCATAGATCGAGATTAGGATTTGTCACTCCGAGTATCGGAGAGGTATCTCTTGGACCTCTCGGTAATTCACATCATAAGCTTGCAAGCAAAAGACTAAGGAGTTAGTCATGAGGTGATGTATTACGGAACGAGTAAAGAGACTTGCCAGTAACGAGATTGAACTAAGTATGAAGATACCGACGATCGAATCTCAGGCAAGTAACATACCGATGGACAAAGGGAATTAAGTATGTTGTCATAACGGTTCGACCGATAAAGATCTTCATAGAATATGTAGGAGCCAATATGGGCATCCAGGTTCCGCTATTGGTTATTGCCGGAGAGGTGTCTCGGTCATGTCTACATAGTTCTCGAACTCGTAGGGTCCGCACGTTTAACGTTCGATGATGATATAGTATTATATGAGTTATGTGATTTGGTGACCGAATGTTGTTCGGAGTCCCAGATGAGATCACGGACATGACGAGGAGTCTCGAAATGGTCGAGAGGTAAAGATTGATATATAGGACGACGTTATTCGGACACCGGAAGTGTTTCGGGGGTCACCGGGTACTTATCGGGTCACCGGAAGGGGTTCCGGGCACCCCCGGCAAAAGATATGGGCCTTATGGGCCAAGAGGGGAAACGCACCAGCCACAAGGGGCTGGTGTGTCCCCCATATGGGACGGCCTAGGAGGAGAAGGAAATAGGGGAAGAGAAAGGAAAGAGTGGAATAGGATTTCCCCTTCCTTCCCTCTCCCCCCCTCTTTCCTTCCCTCTTGGATAAATATGGCAGGGGGGCGCCACTTGGGGAGGACCCCAAGTAGGATTCGGCCTACTTGGGGCGCCTCCTGGCAGCCTCCCCTCTCCCTCCCACCTATATATATGTGGGAGGGGGGGCGCCTAGCACACAATAGACAATTGCCTAGCCGTGTGCTGCGCCCCCCTCCACCGTTTACACCCCCGGTCATATTTTCGTAGTGCTTAGGCGAAACCCTGCGGAGATCACTTCACCATCACCGTCACCTCGCCGTCGTGCTGCCGGAACTCATCCACTACTTCCCCCGTCTTGCTGGATCAAGAAGGCGAGGATGTCACCGAGCTGAACGTGTGTAGAACTCGGAGATGCCGTACGTTCGGTACTTGATTGGTTGGAGCGCAAAGAAGTTCGACTACATCAACCGCGTTACTAAATGCTTCTGCTTATGGTCTACGATGGTACGTAGACACACTCTCCCCCTCATTGCTATGCATCTCCATGGATACATCATTGCTGTGCGTAGAATTTTTTTTGTTTTCCATGCAACGTTCCCAACAGTGGTATCCGAGCCAGGTCTATGCATAGATGATATGCATGAGTAGAACACAAAGAGTTGTGGGCGGTGATAGTCATACTGCTTACCACCAACATCTTATTTTGATTTGGCAGTATTGTGGGATGTAGCGGCCCGGAGCAACCTTACATGTCCACGCACATGAGACTGGTTCCACCGACTGACATGCAACTAGTTTTGCATAAAGGTGGCTGGCGGGTGTCTGTTTCTCCTACTTTAGTTGAATCGAATTTGATTGCGGCCGGTCCTTGAAGAAGGTTAAAACAACAAACTTGACGAAACACCGTTGTGGTTTTTGCTGGAAACCCGTACCAGCCACGTAAAACTTGCAACAACAAAATAGAGGACGTCTAACTTGTTTTTGCCGGGTATGTTGTGATGTGATATGGTCAAGATATGATGCGATATACATTATTGTATGAGATGATCATGTTTTGTAAGTATCTGGCAACCGGCAGGAGCCTTATGGTTGTCTCTTTATTGTATGAAATGCATACGCCATGTAATTGCTTTACTTTATCACTATGCGTTAGCGATAGTTGTAGAAGCAATAGTTGGCGAGACGACCACGACGCAACGATGGAGATCAAGGTGTCGAGCCGGTGACGATGGAGATCATGACGATGCTTTGGAGATGGAGATCAAAAGCACGAGATGATGATGGCCATATCATGTCACATATTTTGATTGCATGTGATGTTTATCTTTTATGCATCTTATTTTGCTTAGTACGGCGGTAGCATTATAAGATGATCCCTTCACTAAATTTCAAGGTAAAAGTGTTCTCCCTGAGTATGCACCGTTGCTACAGTTCGTCGTGTTGAGACACCACGTGTTGATCGGGTGTGATAGACTCTACGTTCAAATACAACGGGTGCAAGACAGTTTTGCACATGCAGAATACTCGGTTTAAACTTGACGAGCCTGGCATGTATAGACATGGCCTCGGAACACTGGAGACCGAAAGTTCGAACGTGAATCATATTGTAGATATGATCAACATAGAGATGTTCACCATTGATGACTACTCCATCTCACGTGATGATCGGACATGGGTTAGTTGATTTGGATCGCATATCACTTAGATGACTTGAGGGATGTCTATTTAAGTGGGAGTTCTTAAGTAATTTGATTAATTGAACTTAGTTTATCATGAACTTAGTCCTAATAGTATTTGCATATCTATGTTGTAGATCAATAGCTCGTGATATAGCTCCCCTATAATTTTGATATGTTCCTAGAGAAAAATAAGTTGAAAGATGATAGTAGCAATGATGCGGACTGGGTCTGTGATCTGAGGATTATCCTCATTGCTGCATAGAAGAATTATGTCCTTGATGCACCACTAGGTGACAGACCTATTGCAGGAACAGATGCAGATGTTATGAACGGTTGGCAAAGCTTGATATGATGACTACTTGATAGTTAAGTGCACCATGCTTTACGGCTTAGAACCGGGACTTCAAAAAGTTTTGAACGCCACGGAGCATATGAGATGTTCCAAGAGCTGAAATTGGTATTTCTGACTCATGCCCGCGTCGAGAGGTATGTGACCTCTGACAAGTACTTTGCCTACAAGATGGAGGAGAATAGCTCAGCTAGTGAGCATGTGCTCAGAATGTCTAGGTACTACAGTCGCTTGAATCAAGTGGGAGTTAATCTTCCAGATAAGATAGTGATTGACAGAGTTCTCTAGTCAATATCACCAAGTTACTAGAACTTCATGATGAACTGTAATATGCAAGGGATGACCAAAACGATTCCCAAGCTCTTCGCGATGCTGAAATCGGCGAAGGTAGAAATCAAGAAATAGCATCAAGTGTTGAGTTTTAACAAGACCACTAGTTTCAAGAAAAAGGGCAAGGGAAAGAAAGGGAACTTCAAGAAGAATGGCAAGCAAGTTGCCACTCCCGTGAAGAAGCCCAAAGCTAGACCCAAACCTGAAATTGAGTGCTTCTACTGCAAAGAAAATAGTCATTGGATGCGGAACTGCCCCAAATACTTGGCAGATAAGAAGGATGGCAAAGTAAACAAAGGTATATTTGATATACATGTTATTGATGTGTACTTTACTAGTGTTCATAGTAGCCCCTGGGTATTTGATACCGGTTCAGTTGCTAAGATTAGTAACTCAAAACAGGAGTTGCAAAATGAACAGCGACTAGTTAAGGGAGAGGTGACGATGTGGGTTGGAAGTGATTCCAAAGTTGATAAGATCACCATTGCACACTCCCTCTACCTTCGGGATTAGTGTTGCACCTGAATAAATGTTATTTGGTGTTTGCGTTGAGCATGAATATGATTGGATCATGTTTATTGCGATACGATTATTCATTTAAGTCAGAGAATAATTGTTTTTATGTTTACATGAATAAAACCTTGTATGGTCATACACCTAATGTAAATGGTTTATTGAATCTCGATCGTAGTGATAAACATATTCATAATATTGATGCCAAAAGATGCAAAGTTGATAATGATAATGCAACATATTTGTGGCACTGCCGTTTAGGTCATATTGGTGTAAAGCCCATGAAGAAACTACCATACAGATGGGCTTTTGGAATCACTTGATTATGAATCATTTGATACTTGCGAACCATGCCTCATGGGCAAGATGACTAAAACTCCGTTCTCCGGAACAATGGAGCGAGCCAATGACTTATTGGAAATAATACATACCGATGTATGCTGTCCAATGAGTGTTGAGGCACGCGGGGGGTATCGTTATTTTCTGATCTTCATAGATGATTTGAGCAGATATGGGTATATCTACTTAATGAAACACAAGTCTGAAACATTTGAAAAGTTCAAATAATTTCAGAGTGAAGTGGAGAATCATCGTAATAAGAAAATGAAGTTTCTACGATCTGATCGCGGAGGTGAATATTTGAGTTATGAGTTTGGCCCTCATTTAAAACAATGTGGAATAGTTTCAAAACTCACGCCACCTGGAACACCACAGCGTAATGGTGTGTCCGAACGTCGTAACCGTACTTTATTTGATATGGTGCGATCTATTATGTCTCTTACCGATTTACCACTATCATTTTGGGGTTATGCATTAGAGATAGCTGCATTCACGTTAAATAGGGCACCGTCTAAATCCGTTGAGATGACACCATACGAACTGTGGTTTGGCAAGAAACCAAAGCTGTCGTTTCTTAAAGTTTGGGGTTGCGATGCTTATGTGAAAAAGCTTCAGCCTGATAAGCTCGAACCCAAATCGGAGAAGTGCGTCTTCATAAGATACCCAAAAGAAACTGTTGGGTACACCTTCTATCATAGATCCGAAGGCAAGATCTTTGTTCCCAAGAATGGATCCTTTCTAGAGAAGGAGTTTCTCTCGAAAGAAGTGAGTGGGAGGAAAGTGGAACTTGATGAGGTAATTGTACCTTCTCTCGAATTGGAGAGTAGAACATCAGAGAAATCCATTCCCATGATGCCTACACCAACTAGAGAGGAAGCTAATGATGATGAACATGAAACTTCTAATCAAGTTACTACTGAACTTCGTAGGTCAAACAGAGCACGTTCCGCACCAGAGTGGTACGGTAATCCTGTCCTGGAAGTCATGTTACTAGACCATGGCGAACCTACGAACTATGAAGAAGCTATGATGAGCCCAGATTACGATAGATGGCTTGAGGCCATGAAATCTGAGATAGGATCCATGTATGAGAACAAAGTGTGGACTTTGGTGGACTTACCCGATGATCGGCAAGCCGTTGAGAATAAATGGATCTTCAAGAAGAAGACTGACGCTAATAGTAATGTCACTATCTACAAAGCTCGACTTGTCGCAAAAGGTATTCGACAAGTTCAAGGAGTTGACTACGACGAGACTTTCTCACCCGTAGCGATGCTTAAGTCTGTCCGAATCATGTTAGTAATTGCCACATTTTATGATTATGAAATCTGGCAAATGGACGTCAAAACTGCATTCCTTAATGGATATCTTAAAGAAGAGTTGTATATGATGCAACCAGAAGGTTTTGTCTATCCTAAAGGTGCTGACAAAGTGTGCAAGCTCCAGTGATCCATCTATGGACTGGTGCAAGCATCTCGGAGTTGGAATATATGCTTTGATGAGGTGATTAAAGCATATGGTTTTATATAGACTTACGGTGAAGCCTGTATTGACAATAAAGTGAGTGGGAGCTCTGTAGCATTTCTGATATTATATGTGGATGACATATTGTTGATTGGAAATGATATAGAATTTCTGGATAGCATGAAAGGATACTTGAATAATTATTTTTCAATGAAAGACCTCGGTGAAGCTGCTTACATATTGGGCATCAAGATCTATAGAGATAGATCAAGATGCTTGATAAGATTTTCAATGAATACTTACCTTGACAAGATTTTGAAGGAGTTCAAAATGGATCAGTCAAAGAAGGAGTTCTAGCCTGTATTGTAAGGTGTGAAGTTGAGTAAGACTCAAAACCCGACCACGGCAGAAGATAGAGAGAGAACGAAAGTCATTGCCTATGCCTCAGCCATAGGTTCTATAAAGTATGCCATCCTGTGTACCAAACCTGTTGTGTACCTTTCCATTAGTTTGGCAAGGGGGAACAATATTGATCCAGGAGTAGATCACTAGACAGTGGTCAAAATTATCCTTAGAGGACTAAGGAAATATTTCTTGGTTTTGGAGGTGATAAAGAGTTCGTCGTAAAGAGTTACGTCAATGCAAGCTTTTACACCAATCCAGATGACTCTGAGTCTCAATCTGGATTCATATTGAAAGTGGGAGCAATTAGCTAGAGTAGCTCCATGCAGAGCATTGTAGACATAGAAATTTGCGAAATACATACGGATCTGAATGTGGCAGACCCGTTGACTAAACCTCTCTCACAAGCAAAACATGATCATACCTTAATACTCTTTGGGTGTTAATCACATGGCGATGTGAACTAGATTATTGACTCTAGTAAACCCTTCGGGTGTTAGTCACATGGCGATGTGAACTATTGATGTTAATCACATGGCGATGTGAACTAGATTATTGACTCTAGTAAACCCTTTGGGTGCTGGTCACATGGCGATGTGAACTATTGGTGTTCATCACATGGCGATGTGAACTAGATTATTGACTCTAGTGCAAGTGGGAGACTGAAAGAAATATGCCCTAGAGGCAATAATAAAGTTGTTATTTCATATTTCCTTATATCATGATAAATGTTTATTATTCATGCTAGAATTGTATTAACCGAAAACTTGATACATGTGTGGATACCTAGAAAAAACACCGTGTCCCTAGTAAGCCTCTACTAGACTAGCTCGTTAATCAAAGATGGTTAAGTTTCCTAACCATAGACATGTGTTGTCATTTGATGAATGGGATCACATCATTAGGAGAATGATGTGATGGACAAGTCCCATCCGTTAGCTTAGCATATTGATCGTTCAGTTTTATTGCTATTGCTTTCTTCATGTCAAATACATATTCCTTCGACTATGAGATTATGCAACTCCCGGATACCGGAGGAATACCTTGTGTGCTATCAAACGTCACAACGTAACTGGGTGATTATAAAGATGCTCTATAGGTATCTCCGAAGGTGATTGTTGGGTTGGCATAGATCGAGATTAGGATTTGTCACTCCGAGTATCGGAGAGGTATCTCTGGGCCCTCTCGGTAATGCACATCATAAGAAGCCTTGCAAGCAAAGTGACTAATGAGTTAGTTGTGGGATGATGTATTAAGGAATGAGTAAAGAGACTTGCCGGTAACGAGATTGAACTAGGTATGAAGATACCGACGATCGAATCTCGGGCAAGTAACATACCGATGGACAAAGGGAATTACGTATGTTGTCATTACGGTTCGACCGGTAAACATCTTCGTAGAATATGTAGGAACCAATATGAGCATCCAGGTTCCGCTACTGGTTATTGACCAGAGAGGTCTCTCGGTCATGTCTACATAGTTCTCGAACCCGTAGGGTCCGCACGCTTAACGTTCGATGACGATTTTGTATTATATGAGTTATGTGATTTGGTGACCGAATGTTGTTCGGAGTCCCAGATGAGATCACGGACATGACGAGGAGTCTCGAAATGGTCGAGAGGTAAAGATTCATATATAGGACGATGATATTCGGACACCGGAAGTGTTCCGGGGGTACCAGGTACATATCGGGTCACCGGAAGGGGTTCCGAGCACCCCCGGCAACTATATGGGCCTAATGGGCCAAGAGAGGGACATACCAGCCCCTAAGGGACATGGAAAGGGGAGGATTCGGCCTCCCCCTTTCCTTCCCTCCCCCCTCTCTTTCCTTCCCCCTCCGATACTTATGGAAGGGGGGAGGCCGACTTGGAGGAGGCGCCCAAGTAGGATTACTCCTACTTGGGGCGCCCCTTGCTGCTCCCCTCCCTCTCCCACCTATATATATGGGGGGGGCACCGCTAGAATACACAACATTGATTCCTAGCCGTGTGCGGCGCCCCCCTCCATAGTTTACGCCTCCGGTCATATCATCGTAGTGCTTAGGCGAACCCCTGCGCGGATCACTTCACCATCACCATCACCACGCCGTCGTGCTGACGGAACTCTCCCTCGACACTTTGCTGGATCAAGAGTTCGAGGGACGTCATCGAGATGAACGTGTGAAGAACTCGGAGGTGCCATATGTTCGGTGCTTGATCGGTCGGAACAAGAAGAAGTTCAACTACATAAACCGCGTTGTCAAACTCTTCCGCTTTCGGTCTACGAGGGTACGTAGACACACTCTTCCCCTCTCGTTGCTATGCATCTCCTAGATAGATATTGCGTGAGCGTAGAATTTTTTTGAAATTGCATGCTACGTTTCCCAACTGGGTCACTAGAGGCTTCTCTCTTGAAGGCAAATAATACGGTGGGTGAACAAATTACTGTCGAGCAATTGATAGAAAAGCGCAAAGTTGTGACGATATCCAAGGCAATGATTATGCAATATAGGCATCACGTCCATGTCAAGTAGACCGAAATGATTCTGCATCTACTACTATTACTCCACACATCGATCGAAACGATTCTGCATCTAGAGTATTAAGTTCATGAAGAACAGAGTAACGCCTTAAGTAAGATGACATGATGCAGAGGAATTAACTCAAGCAATATGATGAAAACCCCGTCTTTTTATCCTCGATGGCAACAATACAATACGTGCCTCGCTACCCCTACTGTCACTGGGTGAGGACACCGCAAGATTGAACCCAAAGCAAAGTACTTCTCCTATTGCAAGAAAAATCAATCTAGTTGGCCAAACCAAACCGATAGTTCGAAGAGAATTACTAAGATACCAAATCATGCATATAAGAATTCAGAGAAGATTCAAATAATATTCATAGATAAGCTGATCATAAATCCACAATTCATCGGATCTCGATAAACACACCGCAAAAGAAGATTACATCGGATAGATCTCCAGGAACACATCGAGGAGAACATGGTATTGAGAATCAAAGAGAGAGAAGAAGCCATCTAGCTACTAGCTATGGACCCATAGGTCTATGGTAAACTACTCATGCTTCATCGGAAGGGCAATGGTGTTGATGTAGATGCCCTCCATGGATGAATCCCCCCCGGCAGAGTACCGAAAAAGGCCTCCAGAAGGGATCTCATGGGTACAGAAGGTTACGGCGGCGGAAAAGTGGTTTCGTGGCCTCTCTGGTGTTTCTGGAATATATGTGAATATATAGGTGGAAGAATTAGGTCAGGGGAGCTGCGAGGGGCCCACAAGGGTGGGGGCGTGCCCTACCCCCTGGGTGTGCCCTCCCCCCTTGTGGCCGCCTCGCGGCTCCTCCGACTTGATCTTCAAGTCTCTGGGGTGTCTTCTGGTCCAAGAAAAATCATCGTAAAGTTTCATTCCGTTTGGACTCCATTTGATATTCCTTTTCTGCGAAACTCAAAAACAAGGAAAAAACAGAAACTGGCACTGGGCTCTAGGTTAATAAGTTAGTCCCAAAAATAATATAAAATAGCATATTAATGCATATAAAACATCCAAAACAGATAATATAATAGCATGGAACAATAAAAAATTATAGATACGTTGGAGACGTATCAAGCATCCCCAAGCTTAATTCCTGCTCGTCCTCGAGTAGGTAAATGATAAAAACAGAATTTTTGATGTGGAATGCTACCTAACATATTTATCAATGTAATTCTTCTTTATTGAGGCCTGAATGTTTAGATCCATAAGATTCAAAAAAAAAAGTTTATATTGACATAAAAACAATAATACTTCAAGCATACTAAAAAGAAAATTATTAAGCTTCAAAAATAACATGGCTAAAGAAAGTTATCCCTAAAAAATCATAGTCTTCTTTATGATCCCTCTTCTTAACACAAAGTATAAATCATGCCCACCCCGGTGTCAGCCAAGCAATTGTTTCATACTTTTTAACGCGCTTCAGCTTTTTCAACTCTTCACGCAATACATGAGTGTGAGCCATGGACATAGCACTATGGGTAGAATAGAAGGAGGTAATAGACAAAAGTGGGGAGAAAGTCTCACATCAACTAGGAAAATCAATGGACTATGGAGATGTCCATCAATTGATATCAATGTGAGTGAGTAGGGATTGCCATGTAACGGATGCACTAGAGCTATAAGTATATGAAAGCTCAAAAGAAAACTAGTGGGTGTGCATCAACTTGCTTGCTCATGAAAACCTAGGGCATTTGAGGAAGCCCATCGTTGGAATATACAAGCCAAGTTCTATAATGAAAAATTCCGACTAGTAATATATGAAAGTGACAACATAGGAGACTCTCTATGATGAAGAACATGGTGCTACTTTGAAGCACAAGTGTGGAAAAGGATAGTAACATTGTCCCTTCTCTCTTTTTCTCTCATTTTTTTAGGCTCCTCTTTTTTTTGGAGACCCTTTTCTCTTTTTTTTGGAGACTCTTTTGGCCTCTTTATTCAAAACCTCACATGGGACAATGTTCTAATAATGATGGTCATCACACTTTTATTTACTTACAACTCGATACTAGAACAAAGATATGACTCTATATGGATGCCTCCGGCGGTGTACCGGGATATGCAATGATCAAGAGTGACATGTATAAAATATGAGCGGTGGCTTTGCCACAAATACTATGCCAACTACATGATCATGCAAAGCAATATGACAATGATGATGCGTGTCATAATAAACGGAACGGTGGAGTTACATGGCAATATATATCGGAATGGCTATGGAAATGCCATAATAGGTAGGTATGGTGGCTGTTTTGAGGAAGGGTATAAGGTGGTTTGATGCACCGGCGAAAGTTGCGCGGTACTAGAGTGGCTAGCAAGGTGGAAGGGTGAGAGTGCGTATAATCCATGGACTCAACATTAGTCATAAAGAACTCACATACTTATTGCGAAAAATTTATTAGCCCTCGAAGAAAAGTACTACTACGCATGCTCCTAGGGGGGTGGTTGGTAGGAGTTAACCATCGCGCGCCCCCGACCTTCACGCAAAGATGAACAATCAAGACACAATGCGCTTCAGTTTGGTTACATAGTTAGGAGACCATACGTGCATGCTACGGGAATCACAAACCTTAACATAATTATTTCTTCAACCTCACAATTTACTACTAGCATGACTCTAATATTACCATCTTAACATCTCAAAACAATCATAAGGAATCAAACTTCACATAGTATTCAATGCTCTATATATGAAAGTTTTTATTATATCTCCCTTGGATGCCCATCATATTAGGACTAAATTCATAACCTAAACAAATTACCATGCTGTTTAGAGACTCTCAAAATAATATAAGTGAAGCAAGAGAGTTCAACAATTTATATAAAATAAAACCACCGCCGTTCTCTAAAAAGATATAAGCGAAGCACTAGAGCAAAATTGCCTAGCTCAAAGATATAAGTGAAGCACATAGAGTATTCTAATAAATCACGATTCAAGCATGTCCCTCTCAAAAGGTGTGTAAAGAAAGGATGATTGTGGCAAACTAAAAAGCAAATACTCATATCATAAAAGACGCTCCAAGCAAAATACATATCATGTAGTGAATAAAAATATAGCCTCAAGTAAAGTCACCGATAGACGAAGACGAAAGAGGGGATGCCTTCCCAGGGCATCCCCAAGCTTAGGCTCTTGGTTGTCCTTGAATATTACCTTGGGGTGCCTTGGGCATCCCCAAGCTTAGGCTTTGGCCACTCCTTATTCCATAGTCCATCAAATCCTTACCCAAAACTTGAAAACTTCACAACACAAAACTCAATAGAAAACTCGTGAGATCCGTTAGTAAAACAAAGCAAATAACCACTCAACGTACTGTTGTGATGTCATTATTATTTTATATTTGTGTAATATCTACTGTATTCCAACTTTTTCATGGTTCATACCCCCCGATACTAGCGATAGATTCATCAAAATAAGCAAACAACACATAGAAAAAAGAATCTGTCAAAAACAGAACAGTCTGTAGCAATCTGAAAACTTCGCATACTTCTGCAACTCTAAAAATTCTGAAAAATTAGGAAAACGTGGGGAATTTCTATATGAATTTTGTGTAAAAATTTCTGAAAATTATCACGCTCCAGTGAATTATTGAATTTTCTGTACTGGACGCAAAAGTTTCTGTTTTTCAGCAAAATCAAAACAACAATCACCGTAAGCTATCCCAAAGGTCTTACTTGGCTCAAACACAAATTAAAACACCAAAACACAATTACTACAGAAGTAATAATGTGTATTCTCACAAAAACAGAAAATAAAAATATTGGGTTGTCTCCCAACAAGCACTTTTCTTTAAAGCCTTTTAGCTAGGCGTTGATAATTTTAATGATGCTCACATGAAGGACAAGACTTGAAGCACAAAAAGAGCATCATATAGCATGTGAAAATCACATCTAAGTCTAACATACTTCCTATGCATAGGCATTTTATAAGCAAACAAATTATCAAGGCAACCAATTTCTAGCATATGCAAGGAAGAAGAAAGAAACAATAGCAATCTCAACATAACGAGAGGTAATTTAGTAACATGAAGATTTCTACGACCATATTTCCCCCTCTCATAATAATTGCATGTAGGATCATATTCAAATTCAAAAATATAGCTATCACATAAAATATTCTGTACATGATCCATATGTATGCAAAGTTGACACTCATTCAAAATAGTGGGATTAACATAGAACAAAGTCATTGCTTCTCCAAGCCCACTTTTATCAAAAATTTCATAAGATTGATCAATATCCAAAGTAGTGGGATAAAAAGTTGACATTCTTTCAAACCCACTTTCAATATTATGGCAAACATTATTGTCAATCTCATATTCATCATGGGGTTTAAATAAATTTTCAAGATCGTAAGAAGCATCACCCCAATCATGATCATTGCAACAAGTAGTGGGCATAGCAAAATAAGCATCCCCAAGCTTAGGGTTTTGCATATCATTAGCACAATTGTCACTCATAGAATTTATAATAATATCATTGTAATCATGCTTTTCATTTAAGGAACTATCGTGAATCACTTTATGAATTTCTTTTAACACTTCATGACAATTTTCAGATTCATGAATTTCAAGCAAAACCTCATAAAGATAATCTAGTGCACTTGACTCATTAGCAATTGGTTCTTCATAATTGGATCTCTTAAAAAGATTAGCATGTGTATGTGGATCCATAAACTTTTTGATTTCTGAATTTCAATAAATACACAATTATTCCAAGCAAACGAGCAAACAAACCAAGTAAGACATAAGGGCAAACGAAAGAGGGCGAATAAAAAGGCAAATCTTTTTGTGTTTTTCTGAAAATGTTTTAGAAGTGGTTGAGAGGAAAATGAGAGGCGAATGGCAAATAATGTAAATGCAAGAGATGAGAGTTTATGACAAGTACTTGGTATGTCTTGACTTGGCGTAGATCTCCCCGGCAACGGCACCAGAAATTCTTCCTGCTACTTCTTGAGCTTGCGTTGGTTTTTCCCTTGAAGAGGAAAGGTGGATGCAGCAAAGTAGAGATAAGTATTTCCCTCAGTTTGAGAACCAAGGTATCAATCCAGTAGGAGATGAACGCACAAATCACTAATACCTGCACAAACAATCAAACAACTTGCACCCAACGCGATAAAGGGGTTGTCAATCCCTTCACGGTCACTTGCAAAAGTGAGATCTGATAGAGATAGATAAACAAAAGGTAAAATATTTTTGGCTTTTGGTTTATAGATTGGAAACTAAAAGATTGCAAAATAGTAGATCGAAAACTAATATGATAGAAAATAGACCCGGGGGCCATAGGTTTCACTAGAGGCTTCTCTCTTGAAGGCAAATAATACGGTGGGTGAACAAATTACTTCAAGCAATTGATAGAAAAGCGCAAAGTTATGACGATATCCAAGGCAATGATTATGCAATATAGGCATCACGTCCGTGTCAAGTAAACCGAAATGATTCTGCATCTACTACTATTACTCCACACATCGATCGAAACGATTCTGCATCTAGAGTATTAAGTTCATGAAGAACAGAGTAACGCCTTAAGAACAGAGCTACTAGCTATGGACCCGTAGGTCTGTGGTAAACTACTCACGCTTCATCGGAAGGGCAATGGTGTTGATGTAGATGCCCTCCGTGGTTGAATCCCCCTTTGGCAGAATACCGGAAAAGGCCTCCAGATGGGATCTCACGGGTACAGAAGGTTACGGCGGCAGAAAAGTGGTTTCGTGGCTTCTCTGGTGTTTATGGAATATACGTGAATATATAGGTGGAAGAATTAGGCCAGGGGAGCTGCGAGGGGCCCATAATGGTGGGGGGTGCACCCTCCCCCCTTGTGGCCGCCTCGCGGCTCCTCCGACTTGATCTTCAAGTCTCTGGGGTGTCTTCTTGTCCAAGAAAAATCATCGTAAAGTTTCATTCCGTTTGGACTCCGTTTGATATTCCTTTTCTGCGAAACTCAAAAATAAGGAAAAAACAGAAACTGGCACTGGGCTCTAGGTTAATAAGTTAGTCCCAAAAATAATATAAAATAGCATATTAATGCATATAAAACATCCAAAACAGATAATATAATAGCATGGAACAATAAAAATTTATAGATACGTTGGAGACTTATCAGCAGTAATGTGCTCGGGTGACTCAGCTGGGGGTGGCGGCGAGGAAGGCGTAGGAGCCTGCCTACCTCTCCCGTGGCCACGTCCACCCCGACCTCCTCTCTTCCTCCCTCCCCGACCTCCTCTCACTGTGGGCAACAACACCGACGAAGAAGCGCCCACCGGTGAATCCATACCCTCGTACAACGCTCTCCGGAGAGGTACGGGTGGAATGGAAGAACCCCTCCCACCACGCGCCGACGAAGAAGGAGTCCCGAAGCGCTCCGGACCCACGCCTACCATCTTTCAACACCTGCCATGACAAAAGAGTAAACGAAATTAGTACAACATAAAAAAAATTGAATACCGACATGAATAATAAAATGTATATAACTTAAGTGTATCATCATCATGTACAACATAAAAAAATTGAATACTTAACATGAACTAATAATATATATGTATATAATACAAATTGAATACCTGACATGAACTAATAATAATCTTGCTCGTCTATATATGCTCCGTGATCAATAAATGCATCATCATCATCACTATCATGAATGACGTGCTCATCGGGTTCAGCGGCATCTACATGTGGAAGGACTCCTAATTTATGTAATCGGTCAAGCATTGATAGGTCATCGGCAGCAGTAACCTCTTCTTGTTCCGGCTCTTCTTGTTCCAGCTCAGGGGTGAAGTCGGATTCACTATCGCTGTCTACTTCAATGTTCTGGGGTGAAGTAGAGCGTTTCTTGAAACGTTTTTTGGAAAGATGTGTTTCTTGGAAGAATTCACCTTCATATGTGTCTGGGTTAATGTGAGGTTCATAATCCTCTTCATTGGGGGGAGGTGTTCTAACACATGGCGGCACTTCATAAACGACATCCCAACCATTCAGATTTGGATCAGTTTGGCAGGCCCACGGTAGATAGAAAACTTGGGTCGCCTGTTGAGCCGTAATATAGACATCTGGAACATCTAAATGGGTGCTTTGTTTGATTTCGACTAGCCCTAAATGTTCATGAGTCCTTCTAGTCTCCTTCGGCTGGAACCAATAACATTTGAAGACTACGACGTTCGGTGAGTTTTCACCATAGAATAGAAGTTCATATATTGCTTCAACTCTCCCATAATACTCGGTACCTCCTTCGCCGATAGCAGAGACACAATAATTTATAGTCTTTCGGTCGGCCATAGATAGATCTTTGCCAAAGGTACAAAAGCGATACCTGTTGATGCCGTATTTGTCAAATGAACGGACCTTATAGTCAAAACCATTAGCCACTTGTCTCAATTCGGCGTCCACAGACTCTGAATTAGCCTACAAGTTTAATACGAAAGGATTGTTGCATTAGCCACAAATTAGACGAAGAAATGAGAATGGTCTAATGGAAATTACCGTTTGTTTGAACCAAGAGATGAAACCGGGAAAGCCGCCTCCATGCTTTGCCAGAAGCTCATACTCTTTGATGGATTCCGTTTCGATCACCGCTCCATCCGAGAATTTGGTGACGTATCGACTGTATCAAATATCCAGGAATAAGAGCAGTTCAAAGGAATTAGAATTTGCGAAACAATGTATCGAGAACTTACTCAATGTACGGCCGCACTTCTGTTAGGTTGTTGAAGATATACACCGAAATGGTCCGCCATTCTTTGACATCCAACGATATTGGTTTCCAAGCACCGGCTGGTGCGAGCTTCCCTTTTAATAGGCTGAGGTTGGATCCACCTTTTTTAGGGTCGCCAGCATTGTATCGAGGCTTCGGATTATGCAAATGACGATTTTTGGCTTCGTAGTGTACTGTCACGAAGTTTGCCGCCTCCTCAGGAATGAATGCCTCGGCCATTGATGCTTCAATTCTACGTTTATTTTTACATTTTTCTCAAAGTGTCTTCTGCATCCTCTTAGTTGCGTAGCACCAACAATTTTGCACGGGCCCCCCCAATCTTGCCTCAGTCGGGAGATGCAAAATCAAATGTTGCATTGGATTAAAGAAGCCCGGTGAAAAGATCTTCTCTAACTTGCAGATCAACTCGGGCGCCAACTCTTCCATTTATTATAGCATGCCAGGCGATATTTCTTTCGCACAAAGAACACGAAAGAAATAACTCAGCTCTGCCAGTACTAGCCATTCATCCTCAGGGATAAAGCCACGCATCATCACCGGCATTACCCGCTCAAGCCATATGTGCCAATCATGACTCTTGAGACCAAATATTTTCAATTTTTCAAGACTCGCTCCCCTCTTTAGATTCGCTGCGTACACATCGGGGAACATCAACTGCATTTTCACCCACAAGATAATTACCCTCATAGCTAGCCTTCCAAGATTGAACCATGCCTTGGCTTCGTCCAGTTCTGCTTTCCTTTTGGTTCTTGCATGTTCTGTAATGGTCTATCACATAGCGCCTCCTGATCGACTCTAGACTTAGTATTATCCTCTGACTTCCCCTCTATGCCGAACAATGTACCAAAAAGGGCCTCAGCGATATTCTTTTCAGTGTGCATCACGTCGATGTTATGTGGGCAAATGAGGTCTTTGAAGTAAGGCAGATCCCACAAGCATGTCTTGTGAGTCCAGGCGTGTTCCGAATTATACCCCTTGAAATACCCTGGACGCCCTGGATCTGGCTCAAGAGCATTCAATTGATCCAGGGTCTCTTGGCCTGTCAACGTAGGTGGTGCAGAGTTTTTGACTACTCTACCTTTGATGAAGTTCTTCTTGTCTTTCCTGAACTTATGGCGATGATCCAGGAACTGTCTATGCAAGTCGAAGCAAGAAAACTTATGACCCACCTGCAGCCAACAAAACTGAAGAGCTGCCTTGCATGTGGGGCACGGGAACCTTCCATGCACACACCAGCCAACGAATAGCGCATACGTCGACAAGTCATGCATCGAGTACATGTACCAGACACGCATTATGAAGTTCTGTTTGCTAGCGGTGGCGTATGTCTTGAACCCATTATCCCAAGCTTCTTGCAATTCTTCCTTAAGCGGCTGCATGTACACATTCATATTCTTCCCCCGATAGTTGAGCCCTGGAATTATCAACGTCAGGAAAATGTTCTTTCTTTGCATAATCTGTCCGGGGGGGATTGAGTGGAATGACAAATACGGGCCAACAACTGTATTGGGTTGCCGTCAGTCCAAACACATTGAACCCATCCGTGCTGATGGCGACTCGAGGATGCCTTGGATATGCCCTTTTTTGCGCATGTAATGCATCGAAGCTCTTCCATGCAGAACCATCCAATGTGTGTACCATCATTAGATTCCCATCTGCATCTAGTTCAGTTCTTTTGCCCATTTTGTGCCATGTCATCTGTCTGGCTGTCTCTTCGACTAGGAAAAGACGTTGAAGTCTTGGTACGATTGGCATATACCGAAGAACATTAACGGGGATTTTGGTCTGCGTCTTCTCACCCATACCGTTGTCTACAACAACATACCTGGAAGACTTGCAAATGGGACAATAGTTCAAGTCCGCATACTCAAGCCTAAATAAGGCACATCCATTCTCACAGGCATGTATCTTCTCATACGGCATCTTAAGTGCATGGAGGATTTTGTCTGACTGGTACAGGTTTGCAGGCATTACATGGCCTTTGGGTAGAAAGCGTCCAAATACAGTCATCATTGCGTCGTAGCATTCTCCGCCCAAGTTGAATTGAGCCTTCAGAGCCATTACTTGTGAGATGGCATCCAGCTGACAAAGCGCAGTGTGCTCGTGGAGAGGACGGTTTGAAGACTCCAACATTTCATTGAAGGCCTTTGCAGATTCCTCCATCTCATCGTCTGAATCTCGAGCATCATCAAAGTCTTGCACCATGTCTTCCATCCCGGTACCATGCTCGTCGGTGCGACGACGAACCACCTCAGCTCTGGCACGTTGCGCAGACTCACCATGAAATGTCCACACCGTATAACCAGGTGTAAAACCACTCTTCTGCAGGAGTTTGCACATTTCATCCTCTGTCCTCTTGTGCCAATTGTCGCACCGGACACAGGAGCACCAGGTTTTTCTCTGGCCATTTGCAAATGCGGCCCTCACAAACCCCTTGGTTTTTGTTAACCACTCATTGGTTATGTCTTTCTGACTAGTGTGACCGGTGTACATCCATGCACGATCACTCATCTTGCCTAGCTACACTCTAATATGTAAGGATAGGTCCATCAGCATGTATATTCATCAGTTAATCTAGTTTGTCAAATTTATTACGTCCATGCAACCTACACTCTAATAGGTAAAGATAGGTCCTAATCCCACCCGAGTATGTGTAGATTGAGTACGTTCTCGATGCTCTACCCCGTTCCGAGACAAAATTTTGGCAGCCCCTCCCCGTTGTTCTCCAAATACACGTCTCGGCAAAAAGCCGAGAGAATGTGCATCCGAAGAACAACAGGGAGACGCTGCCGAAATTTTGTCTCGGAATGGGGTAGAGCATGGAGAATGTACCCAGTCTACACATCCTCGGGCTGTCCATGGAAATCGCTGGACAATCCGAATGAGCTACGGTGATGAATATGCAACTGAATGCATATTTATCGATGCAACCCTTTCGGACGGGAGACGCATACTGGTTACGCGACTTAGCATGAAAATGAAATCTACTGACATGATTAAAAGAGCGTAGGAGGTGAAGGTGGATTCGTAGCTCACCCTCGGCTGTAGAGGAAGTAGTCAAACAACGGCAGGATCATGAAACAAAAACTTCGACAACGATGAATCCAAGAAGATGAAATAGCACAAAGCCTGTAAATTTTACCGGCCGAGTCAAGAAAATTTAGGACATCACATCACATAAAGCATCGACACTTCAAACTATGAAAAAAACTTCGACCCCTCGGCGATCCTCGACCCTCGACCCCTCGACGATCCTCGACCCCTTAGCGATCCTCGACCCCTCGGCGACCCTCGACCCTCGACACCTCGGCGACCTCGACCCTTGATCCTCGACCCCCCTCGGCGACCCTCGACCCCTCCGACCCCTCCGGCGACCCTCGACCCCTCGACGACCCTCGACCCCTCGGCGACCCTCGATCCTCGACCCCTTGGCGACCCTCGACCCCTCGGATATCCTCGACCCTCGACTTCTTCTCCTCTTCTTCTTCTTATTCTTCTTCTTTTCTTCTCCTAATATTTTTTTTTCTATAACTAACCTAGACTAACCTAACTAACCTAGAACTAATCTAACTAACCTAAGTAACCTAACTAACACACTAGTAACTAACCTAACTAAATTAACTAACACTAGTAACTAACCTAACTAATAGTAGACAAAAAAGAAAAAAAACAGAGGGAAGAGGCTCACCGGAGTGGGGCGGCGGAGAGGCGGGCGGCGAGGCCGCGGGGCGGCGGGTGGGGCGTCGAGGCGGTGAAGCCGCGGGGGTAGGTGGTGGGGCGGCGCGGCTGGGCGGCGAGGGCGGTGGGGGTCGGAGGCGGCGGCGGTGCAGCGGCTGATGTCGGGGGCGCGGTGGAGTGAGAGGGCAGAGGTAGTGGGAGGTGGGGTGGGGGCGGCGAGGCCGCAGGGGCCAGCGATGGGGCGGCGCAGCGGGGCATCGAGGGCGGTGGGGGTCGGGGGCGGCGGTTGGGGTTGGGGGCTCGTTGGAGTGAGAGAGGCAGAGTGAGTGGGAGGTGGGGTGGTGGTGGGCCGTATAGCCGTTGGGTACCGTTTGCTTTGCCGTCTGCTAGCAGACGGCAAAGAATCTTTGTCGTCCACTAGTAGACGGCAAAGAGGTGGGTTGGACCGTTACAATGTTCTGGCCTCCACTGGACCCCACCCCCACCTCTTTGCCGTCTGCTAGCGGACGGCAAATATTCTTTGCCGTCAGCCAGCAGACGGCAAAGAAATGGCTGATGGCAAATTGTATCTTTGCCATTAGCCATTACTTTGCTATCTGTTTTTTTGTAAGCAGACGGCAAAGACCTTCTTTGCCGTCAGCTAGCAGACGGCAAAGAACTGGCTGATGGCAAATTCTCTAATTCCAGTAGTGACCCATGCATTGACTAGCAGATTTATTATGAGGAATATCACCTTCATGAAATCTATAGAGATAATTTACCTTTATTACCTGTGACGGGGTATTGAGACCATGTATTTATTTGATAGGTGGTAAATTCTTAACATCTTCAGCTTTAATACCTTTTTCTTTCATTGATTTTTTTGCCTCTTGCATAGTTTCAATACTTAGAAATAGAATTCCTCTCTTCTTCGGAGTTGGCTTAGGAGGTTCAGGAAGAGTCCACTCATTATCATTTCTCAATATATTATTCAATAGTTCTTCAGCTTGTCCAACAATTCGTTCCCTAAAAACACAACCAGCACAACTATCTAGGTGGTTCCTAGAAGCATTGGTTAGTCCATTATAAATGATATCAAGTATTTCATTTTTCTTGAGAGGATGATTAGGCAAAGCATTAAGTAATTGCAGAAGCCTCCCCCAAGCTTGTGGGAGACTCTTGATACGTCTCCAACGTATCTATAATTTTTGATTGTTCCATGTTGTTATATTATCATTCTTGGATGTTTTACAATTATTTTATATCATTTTTTGGGACTAACCTATTGACATAGCGCCCAGTGACAGTTGCTATTTTTTGCTTGTTTTTTACATCACAGAAAATCAATACCAAACGGAGTCCAAATGCAGCGAAAGTTTTTGGAGATTTTTTTGGACCAGAAGACACAACATGGACCGGAGAAGTACCAGTGGGGTGCCCCGAGGGGGGCACAACCCACCTCGGTGGCCTCCCGCACCGCCTCTTCGCTCTATAAATACCCCAATATTCCAGAAACCCTAAGGGAGTCGACAAAATTTTGTTCCAGCCGCCGCAAGTTCTAGAACCACGAGATCCAATCTAGAGCCCTTTTCGGCACTCCGCCAGAGGGGAACACGATCACGGAAGGGTTCATCATCCTTATTGGTGCCTCTCCGATGATGTGTGAGTAGTTTACCACAGACCTACGGGTCCGTAGATAGTAGCTAGATGGCTTCTTCTCTCTTTGTATCTCAATACAATTGTCTCTTGGAGATCTATTTGATGTAATGACTTTTTGCGGTGTGTTTGTTGGGATCTGATGAATTGTGAGTTTATGATCAGATTTACCTTGATTTAATATCCATTCTTGATTATTATAGCCTCATATTTCTTCTCTGATATTTGGTTTTTTTTTTGGCCAACTTGATCTATTTATCTTGCAATGGGAAGAGGTGCTTTGTAATGGGTTGGATCTTGCGGTGTCCTTTCCCTGTGACAGAAGAGGCAGCAAGGCACACAAGTATCATTGCTCTTCAGAATAAAAAGATGGGGTCTATTCCTACATGAATAGATCTTGTCTACATCATGTCATCGTTCTTATTGCATTACTCCTTTTTCCATGAACTTAATACACTAGATGCATGCTGGATAGCGGTTGATGTGTGGAGTAATAGTAGTAGATGCAGGCAGGAGTCGGTCTACTAATCTTGGATGTGATGCCTATATACATGATCATTGTCTTGGATATCGTCATAACTATTTGTTGTTCTATCAATTGCCCAACAGTAATTTGTCTACCCACCATTGCTATTTTTCGAGAGAAGCCACTAGTGAAATCTACGGCCCCCGGGTATATTTTCCTATCATATACATTCAGATCTACATTGTGATACGTCTCCAACGTATCTATAATTTATGAAGTATTCATGCTGTTATATTATCATTCTTGGATGTTTTACAATCATTTTATAGCAACTTTATATCATTTTTTGGGACTAACCTATTGACCCAGTACCCAGTGCCAGTTGTTGTTTTTTGCTGGTTTTTTACATCGCAGGAAATCAATATCAAACGGAGTCCAAACACCGCGAAACTTTTTGTGGTTTTTTATGGACCAGAAGACATCCAATGGGCCAGAGCAGCACCTAGGGGGTGCCCCGAGGGGGGCACAACCCACCAGGGCGCGCCTGGGGGCCCAGTCGCGCCCAGGTGGGTTGTGCCCACCTCGGTGGCCTCCCGTACCCCCTCTTCGCCCTATAAATCGTCAAATATTCCAAAACCCCCGGCGGTAGCCCTAGATCAGAAGTTCCGCCGCCGCAAGGCCTCTGTATCCACGAGATCCAATCTAGACCCTGTTCCGGCACCCTGCCGGAGGGGGAGATCATCACCGGTGGCCATCTTCATCATCCCGGCGGCCACCACGATGCGGAGGGAGTAGTCAACCCTCGGGGCTGAGGGTTTGTACCAGTAGCTATGTGTTTAATCTCTCTCTCTCTCTCGTGTTCTTGAGATGCACAATCTTGATGTATCGCGGGCTTTGTTAATATAGTCGGATCATATGGTGTTTTCCCCTCTCTATCTTGTTGTGATGAATTGAGTTTTCCCTTTGAGATTTTGTTTTATCGGATTGAATACTTTTATGGATTGAGAGCACTTGATATATGTCTTGCATACGAATACCCGTGGTGACAATGGGGTATTATATTGATTCACTTGATATATGTTTTGGCACTCTTTGAGGTTCTTTGTGTTGGATTGAGCATTACAAATCTGACTTTGCTTTGGTGTTTTTTTAGTACGAACTCTTGGATAGATCGATCGGAAAGAATAGCTTTGATGTGTTTTCGTACCCTACAAACAATTTATTCTTATGTTCTCCGCTAGATAGGAACTTTGGAGTGATTCTTCATCGCACGTTGAGGGATGGTTATATGATCCAATTATATTAGTATTGTTGAGAGATTGGACTAGCGAAAGTACGGACCCTAGGCCTTGTTTTCAAGCATTGCAATACCGTTTGTGCTCACTTTTGTCACTTGCTACCTTGCTGTTTTTATTTATTCAGATTATAAAAATATATTTCTGCCATCCATATTACACTTTTATCACCATCTCTTCGCCGAACTAGTGCACCTATACAATTTGCCATTGTATTGGGTGTGTTGGGGACAACAAGAGAATTTTTATTATTTGGTTGCAGGGTTGTTTGAGAGAGACTATCTTCATCCTACGCCTCCCACAGATTGATAAACCTTAGGTCATCCACTTGAGGGAAAATTGCTACTGTCCTACAAAACTCTGCGCTTGGAGGCCCAACACGTGTCTACAAGAATAAAGTTTCGTAGTAGACATCAGGCTCTTTTCTGGCGCTGTTGCCGGGGAGGTGAGTGCTTGAAGGTATATCTTTAGATCTTGCAATCGAATCTTTTAGTTTCTTGTTTTATCACTAGTTTGGTTTATAAAAGAAAACTACACAAAAAAATGGAATTGAGGTGGCCTCATATTGTTCATCTTTATAATGTCTTTTGTGAAAATGATGGAAAGGAAAATTGTGCTCAATTGATAGAAGAAGAATTCAATAAAATGTTTGGCATAAATGATGAGCATGATTGCAATGTTGTTAGTGTGAGTTCTATAAATATCCATGATGATAATGATATGCCAAGCCGCAAGCTTGGGGATATTATGTTTGATGAAGATGATATTTTTAGTCCCCCAAGTTTTGATGAGAATATTTACTATAATGAAAGCATGCCTCCTATTTATGATGATTATGGTGATGACATGTATGCTATAAAGAATAATGATACCCATGAAACTTGTCATCATGATTTTAATGCTCAATACGATTATGCCAATCAAGAACCTCATGATAGTTATTTTGTTGAGTTTGCTCCCACTACTATGAATGAGACAAAATTTGCTTATGTGGTGAGTAATAAAATTTCTACGCTTATGCATCATGAAAAGAGTGCTTTATGTGATAGTTATATTGTTGAATTCATTCATGATGCTACTGAAAATTATTATGAGACAGGAACGTATGCTTTTACATATCTCAATAACGTCAAGTTTTCTCTCTTTATGTTGAAAGTTTTGAAGTTGCACTTGTTTTGCCTTCCTATGCTAGTTGATTCTTGTTCCCATAACTTGTTTGCTCACAAAATCCCTATGCATAGGAAGTGGGTTAGGCTTAAATTTGCTAGTCATATGCTTCATGATGCTCTCTTTGTGTTTCAATTCTTATCTTTTATGTGAGCATCATTAAAATCATCATGCCTAGCTAAAAGGCATTAAAGAAAAGCACTTGTTGGGAGACAACCCAACACTTTTACCTACTGTTTTTGTGTGTTCACATGATTAGGCTACTGTAGTGATCTTGTTTTATGGCTTTTGTTTTAATAAAGTGCCAAGTAAAGCCTTTGGGATAGTGTGGATGATAGTTGACTTGATTCTGTGCAAAAACAGAAACTTTTGCATCCAGTGCAGAAATTCTTATCTTTTACTGGAATGTATAAAAACTCTGAATTTTTTAAAGTTGATGGGTATACGAATTTTCTACGTTTTCCAAAGTTTCAGAATTTTTGGAGTTACAGAAGTATGACCTTAATTCAGATCTTTACGTACTGTTCTGTTTTTGACAGATTCTGTTTTCATTGCATAGTTTGTTTATTTCCTAGTTTCTATGGCTTATATTGCTCAATATAAATTGTAGAAATGATAAGTTACAGTAGGCATGGTGTGAGAACAATTATAAATCTTGTCTTTGACAGTACCAAAGTGAATGATTTGTCTTTATCATACTAACCCATCTCACGAAGTTCGGTTAAGTTTTGTGTGATTGAAGTTTTCAAGTTTTGGGTGAGATATTAATATGAGGAGAATAAGGAGTGACAAGACCCTAAGCTTGGGGATGCCCAAGGCACCCCCAAGGTAATATTCAAGGAAGATCCAAGCCACTAAGCTTGGGGATGCCCCGGAAGGCATCCCCTCTTTCGTCTCCGACATTATCGGTAACCTTAATTGGAGCTATATTTTTATTCATCACATGATATGAGTTTGCTTGGAGCGTCATTTTATTTTGTTAGGATTTGCTTGTGTTATTTAGAATAATGTTTTGCATCTTTCTTTTCAATAAAAATATCAAGTATAGCCTTTGCCATGCTTATTTTGCAAGTCTACATGTTGCTGTTTCAAAACAGAAAGTTTATCGATGTTGCAAAAATTCCCGAGAAAAGTCGGAATGTGATAAAATGTTGAAACTTTTTGCACAGTAAGCTCTGATAAATTTTATACAGTGTGGTAAATTTTTGATAATTTTTGGAGTTAAAGAAGTATTGATACTCTTGCATTATTTACAGACTGTATTGTTTTGGCAGATTGCTGTTATGTTTGCATTGTTTGCATATGTTTGCTTGTTTAATGATTCTATTTGAGTATAGGAGTATTAAATATGCAGAGGCATTTAGTATGCAATGTTGAATAATATTTTTTGTGATTTGCTACAGTAGAGAATGATAAGGTTTTTGCATTGGTTTATACTAACTTATCTCACGAGTTCTTGTTGAGTTTTGTGTGTATGAAGTTTTTAAGATTTAGGGAAACCGTGATATAAAAGGAATTAAGGAGACGCAAAAGCTCAAGATTTGGGATGCCCAAGGCATCCCAAGATAATATTTCAAGAAGTCTCAAGCATCTAAGCTTGGCAATGCCTCGGTAGGCATCCCACCTTTCTTCATCAACAATTATCGGTTAGTATCGGTTGAGCCTAAGTTTTTGCTTCTTCACATGATGTGTGCTATTGTTGGAATGTCATTTTGTTTTGTTTTTCTTGCTGTTTTAATAAAATACTTAGATCTGAAAGTTTTTAAATAAGAGAGAGTCCTCAATAGCTACCCATTTACATAACTACTCGCTTGATCTTCACTTATATCTTTTTGGAGTAGCTTGTCATTTACTCTTGTGCTTCACTTATATCCGATGAGTAAATTATTGAATGAATTGAATATCATGAAGTTGAAATTATATGTTCATATCATGCCTAGT
Organism: Thinopyrum elongatum; assembly: GCA_011799875.1. Taxonomy (NCBI): domain Eukaryota; kingdom Viridiplantae; phylum Streptophyta; class Magnoliopsida; order Poales; family Poaceae; genus Thinopyrum; species Thinopyrum elongatum. The sequence continues at coordinate 590,633,575 of CM022299.1, read as the reverse complement.
AGTAGCTTCACATTGGGTTTAGAAAGTGAAATCTTTTGAAGCTTGGCAGTCACAATATTGGTCATCTAAGCAATGCATGAATGATTACTATAAGGAAGAGAACTTTCACATGCAAATATATTATCTTGGACATCTTCTATGATTGTGAATACCCATTAATTATTTTCAAACTTGAGCAAATTAGTTGAAGTTGGACAAGGAAGACAACGTAATGAGTTATGTTTGGGTATATCTGCATAGAAGTTATATTGTCATGGATCCTCCAACATGTGGTGTTTGCCTAGGATCTTTTGCTAGCCAAAAATTCATACTAAGTAGAGATACTACTTGTGCATCCAACAACCCTTAAACCCAGTTTCTTGCCATGAGTGTCCACCATATCTACCTATGGATTAAAGAAGATCCTTCAAGTAAGTTGTCATCGGTGCATAAAGCAATAAAAATTGCTCCTAAATATGTTTGATATTTTAATGTAAGGGAAAATTGAGCGTTGTACGAACTTGTGATGGCAAAGTAATAAAAGCGACGCACTGCATAATAAAGGTTGCTATCATAAGGGGCAATATAACGTGACGTTCCTTTGCATTAAGAACTTGGGCATCCAAATAAAAAGCGCATGGCAACCTCTGCTTCCCTCTGCGAAGGGCCTATCTTTTACTTTTCAGTATTCACTTTTATGCAAAGAGTCAATAGTATAAATTCTCATTTCAACCTCAGTTATTCTCTGGTTGGGAAGCATCATGTGGTGGGGAAAGATCTAGGGACATATGACCAGTCAAATATATTTGATCATGATTTATTATTGTTGACTATTATCTCTATGATAAATGAGTTGGGAGGCGAAATATTAAGCCCCTATCTTTCTCTGTGTTTGATGGATGCATTTGTTCTAAGAATATGCTTTGAGTAGTAGCAATCATGGAAGACTATATGATGATTGAGTATGTGGAACTCTTACTTAGACTTTGCTGAATAAGTTGAATTGCAATTGCTTGGTGACTGAGAACATAGGTTGTTGAGTTTCAAGAGAATTCATTGTTTGAACCTTAACATGTGAATTGGTTGCTACTTTAACATGAGAAGTTTTATAAGAAAGAATTGTTGATATGATGCTAGGAAAAGTGATTGAAATTATCATTGATCAAACTTATTCACTTTGCTAGCATTCACACTTCATAAATTATTTCTTTATCATTTACCTACTCGAGGACAAGTAGGAATTAAGCTTGGGGATGCTGATACGTCTCCAACGTATCTATAATTTATGAAGTATTCATGCTATTATATTATCATTCTTGGATGTTTTACAATAATTTTATAGCAACTTTATATCATTTTTTGGGACTAACCTATTGACCCAGTGCCCATTGCCAGTTGCTGTTTTTTGATTGTTTTTTACATCGCAGGAAATCAATATCAAATGGAGTCCAAACACCGCGAAACTTTTTGTGGATTTTTTATGGACTAGAAGACATCCAATGGGCCAGAGCAGCACCTGGGGGGTGCCCCGAGGGGGGCACAACCCACCAGGGCGCGCCTGGGGGCCCAGGCGCGCCTGGGGGCCCAGGCGCGCCCAGGTGGGTTGTGCCCACCTCGGTGGCCTCCCGTACCCCCTCTTCGCCCTATAAATCATCAAATATTCCAAAATCCTCGGGGGTAGCCCTAGATCAGAAGTTCCGCCACCGCAAGGCCTCTGTATCCACGAGATCCAATCTAGACCCCGTTCCGGCATCCTACCGGAGGGGGAGATCATCACCGATGGCCATCTTCATCATCCCGGCGGCAACCACAATGAGGAGGGAGTAGTCCAACCTCGGGGCTGAGGGTTTATACCAGTAGCTATGTGTTTAATCTCTCTCTCTCGTGTTCTTGAGATGCACAATCTTGATGTATCACGGGCTTTGTTAATATAGTCGGATCATATGGTGTTTTCCCCTCTCTATCTTGTTGTGATGAATTGAGTTTTCCCTTTGAGATTTCATTTTATCGGATTGAATACTTTTATGGATTTGAGAGCACTTGATATATGTCTTGCATATGAATACCCGTGGTGACAATGGGGTATTATATTGATTCACTTGATATATGTTTTGGCACTCAACTCGCGGATTCCCGAGGTGACATTGTGGTAATCTACGCATAGGGGTTGATGCACGTTCTTGTCTTTGTTTCTTCGATAGAAATCTTGGGGCACTCTTTGAGGTTCTTTGTGTTGGACTGAGCATTACGAATCTGAATTTGCTTTGGTGTTATTTTAGTACGAACTCTTGGCTAGATCGATCGGAAAGAATAGCTTTGAGGTGGTTTCATACCCTACAAACAATTTATTCTTATGTTCTCCGCTAGATAGGAACTTTGGAGTGATTCTTCATCGCACATTGAGGGATGGTTATATGATCCAATTATATTAGTATTGTTGAGAGATTGCACTAGCGAAAGTACGGACCCTAGGCCTTGTTTTCAAGCATTGCAATACCGTTTGTGCTCACTTTTGTCACTTGCTACCTTGCTGTTTTTATTTATTCAGATTATAAAAATATATTTCTACCATCCATATTACACTGTTATCACCATCTCTTCGCCGAACTAGTGCACCTATACAATTTGCCATTGTATTGGGTGTGTTGGGGACACAAGAGACTTTTTATTATTTGGTTGCAGGGTTGTTTGAGAGAGACTATCTTCATCCTACGCCTCCCACGGATTGATAAACCTTAGGTCATCCACTTGAGGGAAAATTGCTACTATCCTACAACACTCTGCACTTGGAGGCCCAACATGTGTCTACAAGAATAAACTTGCGTAGTAGACATCACATGGCTATTTGATTTTTCCTTTATTTGCAACTTTTATTTTTAGATCTATATTATCAAAAACACAAAAATATCTTGCTGTGTTTTATTTGCCGTTATTTGCATCTTTCAATCTACTACAATTTTTACCTCATCAACTTGACAATTTCTGGCACCATTACTCGAAAGGGATTGACAACCCCTTTTACACGTCGGGTTGCAAGTATTTGTTCTTTGTGTGCAGGTACCGTTTACATAGTGTTGCGTGGTTCTCCTACTAGTTTGATAACCTTGGTCTCATCACTGAGGGAAATACCTACCGTAGCTGTGCTGCATCATGCCTTCCTCTTTGGGGAAATACCGACGTAGTTCAAGCGACATCAAAAGGAATTTCTGGCGCCGTTGCCGGGGAGACATCATCAACATCTATCAGGTTCCTAATCACAAATCTCATCTCCTTGCAATTTACATTATTTGCCATTTTCCTCTCATTTTCATCTGCACCACTTCACAAAAATTTGCCGTTTTTATTCACCCTCTTTTTTGTACGCCGTTTTCCAGTCGGATCTATTGCCTACTTGTGTTCTTGTTTATAATTGCTCAAGATGACGCAAGAGAACACCAAGTTGTGTGATTTTTCCAATACCAACAACAACGATTTTATTAGTACGCCGATTCCTCCCACCACTAGTGCGGAGTCTTATGATATCAATGCTGCTTTGTTGAATCTTGTCATGAAAGAACAATTTTCCGGCACTCCTAATGAGGATGCCGCATCCCATCTAAACACATTCGTAGAACTGTGTGATATGCAAAAGAAAAAAGATGTGGACAATGATATTGTGAAGTTGAAATTAGTTCCATTCTCTTTGCGTGGTCATGCTAAAATTTGGTTTTCTTCTTTGCCTCGCAATAGTATCGGTTCTTGGGACAAGTGCAAAGATGCTTTTATCACTAAGTATTTTCCGCCCGCGAAAATTGTTTCCCTTAGAACTCAGATTATGAATTTCAAGCAACTTGAGCATGAACATGTTGCGAAATCTTTGGAAAGAATGAAATTGATGCTAAGGAATTGCCCAACTCATGGGTTAAATCTTTGGATGATCATTCAAAAAAATTATGCGGGGTTGAATTTTGTTTCTAGAAATCTTTTGGATTCCGCCGCGGGTGGAACTTTTATGGAGATTACTTTGGGTGAAGCCACCAAATTGCTTGATAATATTATGGCGAATTATTCGCAATGGCATACCGAAAGGGCGCCTACTAGTAAGAAAGTTAATTCGGTAGAAGAAATTAATTTTTTGAGTGAAAAAGTTGATGCTCTTGTGAAAATGGTTGCTAGTAAAAGTGCTCCTATTGATCTTAATTATGTGCCTTTGTCTACCTTGATTGAGGAAAATAGTGATGCCATAGATGTGAATTTTATTTCGCGAAATAATTTCAATAACAATGCTTATAGAGGTAATTTCAATCCTAGGCCTTTTCCTGGAAATTCCTCTAATAATTATGGTAATTCCTATGGTAATTCTTCTTACAATAATAATAGGAATGCCTCTGATCTAGAGAATAATATTAAATAATTTATCAATACTCAAAAGGTTTTTAATGCTTTGATAGAAGAAAAGTTGAATAAGATTGATGATATGTTGAGAAGTATTGATAGCATTTCTCATGATGTGGAAAATCTTAAGTTGAATTTTTTGTGCCCAAGGTTGAGGAATTAATTAAGGCTTTATATGTTTCTATGGATGAAAGTAAGAAAAGAACCGCTATGCTTAGAGCTAAAAGGGAATTTTTAGAAAAAGCGTATTGTTGATGCACTTTGGTTGATTGTATCTTCTTGTTGCAATCCATGATAAATTCACCTCATGCCTATGAACAAAATAAAGCTTTTACTAAACATATTGTTGATGCCATGATAAAAGCTTTAGAAGAAAAGTTGGAATTAGAAGTATCAATTCCTAGAAAACTTCATGATGAATGGGAACCTACTATCAAAATCAAGATTAAAAATTATGAGTGCAATGCTTTATGTGATTTGGGTTCTAGTGTTTCCACAATTCCGAAATCTCTTTGTGATGTTCTTGGTCTTACCAATATTGAAGATTGTTCTCTTAATTTGCATTTGGCGGATTCCACTATTAAAAAGCCTTTGGGAAGGATTAATGATGTTATTATTCTTGCAAATAGGAACTATGAGCCCATAGATGTTATCGTTCTTGATATCGATTGCAATCCGTCTTGTCCTATTATACTTGGTAGACCGTTTTGACGCACTATTGGTGCTGTGATTGATACGAAAGAAGGGAATATTAAATTTCAATTTCCCTTGAGAAAGGGTATGGAACACTTCCCTAGAACTAAGATCAAATTGCCTTATGAATCTATAATGATGGCAACCTATGGAACATCCACCAAGGATGACAACACTTGAGATCTATGTGTTTTGCCTAGGTAAGGGCGCAAAACGATAGCGCTCGTTGGGAGGTAACCCAACTTGTATCTTTTTGCTTTTTGATTTTCTTGCTGTTTTCAATAAATTACACAATAATACCTCTGGTTAGATGTGTTTTTGTGGTTTAAATAAGTGTTTGTGCCAACCAAAGCCTTTGGGATGATTTGGTTGATAGTTGATTTGATTGCATTGGAATTCAGAAACTTTTTGTGCCAGTGCCAGAATTGTTGACGGCTACTGGAACGTGATCAGTTCTTGAAATGTTTACACGTTATCAATATACAAATTGCCCACGTTGTCCTAATGTTTCAGAATTTTCAGAGTTACAAAAGTATGATAAAAAAATTGCGTCTTTATAGACTGTTCTGTTTTTGACAGATTCTGTTTTCGTTGTGTTATGTGCTTGTTTTGATGATTCTACGGTTTCTTTTGAAGAGTTTTTGCCATAGAAAAGTTAGAATACATTAGATATAATACAATTACAAAATATGAATTGGTTTGCTACAGTACTTAAAGTAAAGATTGGTTTTGTTATACTAACGGATCTCACGAAGTTTTGTTGAGTTTTGTGTGATTGAAGTTTTCAAGTTTTGGGTGAGATCGTGATGGATGAAGGAATAAGGATTAGCAAAAGGCTAAGCTTGGGGAAGCCCGAGTCACCCCAAGATAATATTCAAGAAGCATCAAGCAACTAAGCTTGGGGATGCCCCCCGAGTGGCATCCCCTCTTTCTTCTAACGACTATCGGTATTTTAATTGAGACTATATTTTTATTCGTCACATATTATGAGTTTTGCTTGGAGTTCTTGTATGATATGAGTCTTCGTTTGTTTTTCTTTTTGATTTTTAATAAGTATCCTTGTTGTACACACCCATTTGAGCGAGCCAAAATTATGCTATGTTTGCTCTTATGGTTCACTTAAATTTTTTGAGAGCTATGGAATTGCTCTAGTGCTTCACTTATATCTTTTTGAGTGATGTCTACTATGCAACCTTCTTCTCGTAGACTCGTGTTGGGCCTCCAAGCGCAGAGTTTTGTAGGACAGTAGCAACTTTCCCTCAAGTGGATGACCTAAGGTTTATCAATCTGTGGCAGGCGTAGGATGAAGATGGTCTCTCTCAAATAACCCTGCAACCAAATAACAAAGAGTCTCTTGTGTCCCCAACACACCCAATACAATGGTAAATTGTATAGGTGCACTAGTTCGGAAAAGAGACAATGATACAAGTGTAATATGGATGGTAGATATAGGTTTTTGTAATCTAAAAATATAAAAACAGCAAGGTAACTAGTAACAAAAGTGAGCAAAAACGGTATTGCAATGCTTAGTAACAAGGCCTAGGGTTCATACTTTCACTAGTGCAAGTTCTCTCAACAATGAGAACATAATTAGATCATATGACAATCCCTCAACGTGCAACAAAGAGTCACTCCAAAGTCACTAATAGCGGAGAATAAACGAAGAGATTATTGTAGGGTACGAAACCACCTCAAAGTTATTCTTTCTGATCGATCTATTGGGCTATTCCTAAAAGTGTCACAAACAGCCCTAGAATTCGTACTAAAATAACACCTTAAGACACACATCAACCAAAACCCTAATGTCACCTAGATACTCCAATGTCACCACAAGTATCCGCGGGTTTGATTATACAATATGCATCACGCAATCTCAGATTCATCTATTCAAACCAACACAAAGAACTTCAAAGAGTGCCCCAAAGTTTCTAGCGGAGAGTCAAGACGAAAACGTGTGCCAACCCCTATGCATAAGTTCACAAGGTCACAAAACCCGCAAGTTGATCACCAAAACATACATCAAGTAGATCACGTGAATATCCCATTGTCACCACAGATAAGCACATGCAAGACATACATCAAGTGTTCTCAAATCCTCAAAGACTCAATCCGATAAGATAATTTCAAAGGGAAAACTCAATCCATTGCAAGAAGGTAGAGGGGGAGAAACATCATAAGATCCAACTATAATAGCAAAGCTCGTGGTACATCAAGATCGTGCCAAATCAAGAACACGAGAGAGAGAGAGAGAGAGAGAGAGAGAGAGAGATCAAACACATAACTACTGGTACACACCCTCAGCCCCGAGGGTGAACTACTCCCTCCTCGTCATGGAGACCGTCGGGATGACGAAGATGGCCACCGGTGATGGTTTCCCCCTTCGGCAGGGTGCCGGAACGGGCTCCCGATTGGTTTTTCGTGGCTACAGAGGCTTGCGGTGGCGGAACTCCCGATCTAGGTTATGTTCTGGAGGTTTTGGGATTTATAGGAGGTGTTGGCGTCGGGGACAAGTCAAGGGGGCCCACGAGGCGACGACAAGGACGGGGGGCGCGCCCTCCACCCTTGTGGTGGCCTCGGGACTCTTCTCCGAAATCTTTTCATTCCAGTATTTTTTATGTTTTCCAAAAATATTCTCCGTGGATTTTCAGGTCAATTGGACTCCGTTTGATATTCCTTTTCTGCGAAGCTCAAAAACAAGGAAAAACCAGAAACTGGCACTTGGCTCTAGGTTAATAGGTTAGTCCCAAAAATCATATAAAATAGCATATAAATGCATATAAAACATCCAAGATAGATAATATAAAAGCATGGAACAATCAAAAATTATAGATACGTTGGAAATGTATCAAGCATCCCCAAGCTTAATTCCTGCTCGTCCTCGAGTAGTAAATGATAAAAACAGAATTTTTGATGTGGAATGCTAGCAAGTGCATAAGTTTGATCAATGATAATTTCAATCACTTTTTCTAGCATCATTATAAATCATAAACAGTAGCTCATCTCATAAAACTTCTCATGATCAAGTAGCAAGCTATTCACATGTTAAAGCATAGATCATAAACTTTCTTGAAAACAACAAACAAGGTTCTCAGTCCTCAAACAATTGCAATTCATCTTATTTTCAGGAAGGGTCTATGTAAGAGCTTTGATTTAGCAAATCCCACATTCTCAACTATCATATAGTCTTCCATGATTGCTACCACTCAAAGCATATTTTTAGAACAAATAGCATCCATTGAACACAGAGAAAGATAGGGGCTTAATGTTTCGCCCCCCAACTTACTTATCATATAGATAATTGTCAACAATAATAATTCATGATCAAATATATTAGAATGGCCATATGTCCTTAGATCTTTCCCCATCACATGATGCTTGCCAACTAAAGAATAGGTTGGAATAAGAAATTGACTCAACAAAAAATAAAAGTAAAAGTTAGGCCCTTCGCAGAGGGAATCAGGGATTTGCAGAGGTGCCAGAGCTCGAAGCTTTTAAAACAGAGATGAAAATAATTTTGAGAGGTTTGCTTTCGTTGTGAACATAACAACCAAGAGTTCCCAATATCTTCCATGCTAGACACATTATAGGCGGTTCCCAAACAGAATGGTAAAGTTTTTAGTCCCCTTCCACCAACAATCACACTCCACGGCTAGCCGAATTCACGGGTGCCGTCCATACCAACAACTTTCCTGGGGGAGTTTTGTTTAATTATTTGAAATTTTGTTTTTGATCTTTTGATCATAGGACTAGGCATCCCAATTACCAGCCACTCTCTCGTGAATGATGAGTGGAGTCCACTCATCGTGAGAATAACCCACCTAGCATGGAAGATACTAACAGTCCCTAGTCGCTACATGAGCGATTCGGGCATACAAAACAGATTATTATTTGAAGGTTTAGAGTTTGGCACATGCAAATTTACTTGGAACGGCAGGTAAATACCGCATATAGGTAGATATGGTGGACACTCATGGAGGAAACTTGGTTCAAGGATTTTGGATTCACAGGCAGTATTCCCGCTTAGTACAGAGATTTTGGCTAGCAAAACATTCTAAATAGCAAGCACCACATGTTGGAGGATCCATAACAATATAACTTCTATACAAATATACCCAAGCATAACTCATTACATTGTCTTCCTTGTTCAACTTCAACTAATTTGCTCAAGTTTGAAAATAATTAATGGGGCTCACAATCATATAAGATGTCCAAGATAGTATATTTATATGTGAAATCTCTCTTCCTTCAATATTCTTTCATGAATTGTTCAAGTGACCAATACTATGTTTGCTAACTTTCATTAAATTTACTACCTCTACTTCTTATATGTGAAGTCATTACTCCCCATGGTATAAGCATATGAAGCATATATAATTTCAGATTTATGATATTCAATTCATTCAACCATTTACTCATAGGATATAAGTGAAGCACGTGAGTAAATGACAAACTACTCCAAAAAGATATGAGTGAAGATCAACGAGTAGTCGAATAATTAAGTAGCTATGTGAAGACTCTCTATCATAAAGAGAATTTAGATATTAAGATATTATTAAAACAGCAAGCAAAACAAAATAAAATAACATTCTAAGGATAGCACATATTATGTGAAGAAGCAAAAACTTAGGCTCAACCGATACTAACCGATAATTCTTGATGAAGAAAGGTGGGATGCCTACCGGGGCATCCCCAAGCTTAGATGCTTGAGACTTCTTGAAATATTATATTGGGATGCCTTGGGCATCCCCAAGCTTGAGCTTTTGGGTCTCCTTAATTCCTCTCATATCACGGTTTCCCGGAATCTTAAAAACTTCATGCACACAAAACTCAACAAGAACTCGTGAGAAAAGTTAGTATAAATCAAATGCAAAACCTTATCATTCTCTACTGTAGCAAATCACTAAAATTATTATTTAACATTGCCTACTAAATGCCTCGGCATATTTAATACTCCTAACCTCAAATAGAACCATTAAACAAGCAAACATATGCAAACAATGCAAACATAACAGCAATCTGTCTAAACAGGATAGTCTGTAAAGAGTGCAATTGTACTGATACCTCCCTAACTCCAACAATTCTGAAAAATTCTCAAACTGTAGAAAATTTATTGTTACTCATTGTGTAAATATTTCAATATTTTACCACGTTCTGACTTTCCAGAAGAATTCAGACAATGATAGAAAACTTTCTGTTTTCAAAACAGCAACATATAGACATGCAAACTAAGCATGGTAAAGGCTATACTTGACCTTTTATTTAACTAAAAGATACAAAACATTACTCTAAATAACTGGAAGCAAATACTAATAAAATAAAATGATGCTCCAAGGAAAACTCATATCATGTGACGAATAAAAATATAGCTCCAAGTAAGGTTACCCATAATGTTGGAGACGAATGAGGGGATGCCATCCGGGGCATCCCCAAGCTTAGTTGCTTGGATCTTCCTTGAATATTACCTTGGGGTGCCTTAGGCATCCCCAAGCTTTGGGTCTTGTCACTCCTTATTCTCCTCATATCGATATCTCACCCAAAACTTGAAAACTTCAATCACACTAAACTTAACGGAACTTTGTGAGATGGGTTAGTACGATAAAACAAATCATTCACTTTGGTACTGTCAAGACAAGATTCATAATTTTTCTCACATGAATCCTACTGTACCCTATCATTTCTACAATTTATATTAAGCAATATAAGCCATAGAAACTAGAAAACAAGCAAACTATGCATCGAAAACAGAATCTGTCAAAAACAGAACAGTCTGTAAAGATCTGAATTAAGGTCATACTTCTGTAACTCCAAATATTCTGAAAAATTAGGAAAACGTAGACAATTTGTATACCAATCAACTGTAAAAACTTCAGAAGTTTTCCACGTTCCAGTAAAATATAGGAATTTCTTTGCTGGACACAAAAGTTTCTGTTTTTGCACAGAATCAAATCAACTATCAACCACACTATCCCAAAGGCTTCACTTGGCACTTTATTCAAACAAACCTATAAAACATGATTACTACAGTAGATTAATCATGTGAACACACAAAAACAGTAGGTAAAAGTGTTGGGTTGTCTCCCAACAAGCGCTTTTCTTTAATGCCTTTTTAGCTAGGCATGATGATTTCAATGATGCTCACATAAAAGATAAGAATTGAAACATAAGGGGAGCATCATGGAGAATATGACTAGCACATTTAAGCCTAACCCACTTCCTATGCATAGGGATTTTGTGAGAAAACAATTTATGGGAGCAAGAATCAACTAGCATAGGAAGGTAAAGCAAGCAAAACTTCAAGATTTTCAACACATAGAGAGGAAAATTGATATTATTGCAATATGTAGAAGCATATGTTCCTCTCTCATAATAATTTTCAGTAGCATCATGAATGAATTCAACAATATAGTTATCACATAAAGCATTCTTTTCATGATTCATATGCACAAAAAATTTATTACTCTCCACATAAGCGAATTCCTTCTCATTCATAATAGTGGGAGCAAACTAAACAAAATAACTATCATGGGATTGAAAATTAAAATCAAGATGACAAGTTTCATCGTTATCATTATTCTTTATAGAGTACATGTCATCACAATAATCATCATAGATAGGAGGCATGCTTTTATCATAATAAATTTGCTCATCAAAACTTGGGGGACTAAAAATAACATCTTCATCAAACATAGCATCCCCAAGCTTGTAGCTTTGCATATCTTCAGCATCATGGATATTCAAAGAATTCATACTAACAACATTGCAACCATGCTCATTATTCAAAAATTTAGTGCCAAACATTTTATTGACTTCTTCTTCTAACACTTGAGCACAATTTTCCTTTCCATCATTTTCACGAAAGACATTAAAAATATGAAGCATATGAGGCAACCTCAATTCCATTTTTTCATAGTTTTCTTTTATAGACTAAACTAGTGATAAAACAAGAAACTAAAAGATTCAATTGCAAGATCTAAAGATATACCTTCAAGCACTAACCTCCCCGGCAACGGCACCAGAAAAGAGCTTGATGTGTACTACGCAATCTTCTTCTCGTAGACTCGTGTTGGGCCTCCAAGCACAAAGTTTTGTAGGATAGTAGCAAATTTCCCTCAAGTGGATGACCTAAGATTTATCAATCCGTTGGAGGCGTAGGATGAAGATGGTCTCTCTCAAACAACCCTGCAACCAAATAACAAAGAGTCTCTTGTTTCCCCAACACACCCAATACAATGGTAAATTGTATAGGTGCAGTAGTTCGGCGAAGAGATGGTGATACAAGTGTAATATGGATGGTTGATATAGGTTTTTGTAATCTGAAAATATAAAAAAGCAAGGTAACTAGTAACAAAAGTGAGCAAAAACGGTATTGCAATGCTTTGAAACAAGGCCTAGGGTTCATACTTTCACTAGTGCAAGTTCTCTCAACAATGATAACATAATTAGATCATATGACAATCCCTCAACATGCAACAAAGAGTCACTTCAAAGTCACTAATAGCGGAGAATAAACGAAGAGATTATTGTAGGGTACGAAACCACCTCAAAGTTATTCTTTCTGATCAATCTATTGGGCTATTCCTATAAGTGTCACAAACAGCCCTAGAGTTCATACTAAAATAGCACCTTAAGACACACATCAACCAAAACCCTAATGTCGCCTAGATATTCCAATGTCACCACAAGTATCTGCGGGTTTGATTATACGATATGCATCACACAATCTGAGATTCATCTATTCAAACCAACACAAAGAACTTCAAAGAGTGCCCCGAATTTTCTACAGGAGAGTCAAGACGAAAACGTGTGCCAACCCCTATGCATAAGTTCACAAGGTCACAGAACCCGCAAGTTGATCACCAAAACATACATCAAGTAGATCACGTGAATATCCCATTGTCACCACCGATAAGCACATGCAAGACATACATCAAGTGTTCTCAAATCCTTAAAGACTCAATCCGATAAGATAACTTCAAAGGGAAAAATCAATCCATTACAAGAAGGTAGAGGGGGAGAAACATCATAAGATCCAACTATAATAGCAAAGCTCGCTGTACATCAAGATCGTGCCAAATCAAGAACACGAGAGAGAGAGAGAGAGAGAGAGAGAGAGATCAAACACATAGCTACTGGTACATACCCTCAGCCCCGAGGGTGAACTACTCCCTCCTCGTCATGGAGACCGCCGGGATGATGAAGATGGCCACCGGTGATGGTTTCCCCCTCTGGAAGGGTGCCGGAACGGTCTCCCGATTGGTTTGTCGTGGCTATAGAGGCTTGTGGCGGCGGAACTCCCGATCTAGGTTATGTTCTGGAGGTTTTGGGATTTATAGGAGGTGTTGGCACCGGGGACAAGTCAAGGGGGCCCACGAGGCGATGACAAGCACGGGGGGCGCGCCCTCCACCCTTGTGGTGGCCTCGGGACTCTTATCTGAAATCTTTTCATTCCAGTAATTTTTATGTTTTCCAAAAATATTCTCCGTGGATTTTCAGGTCAATTGGACTCCGTTTGATATTCCTTTTCTTCAAAGCTAAAAAACAAGGAAAAAACAGAAACTGTCACTGGGCTCTAGGTTAATAGGTTAGTCCCAAAAATCATATAAAATAGCATATAAATGCATATAAAACATCTAAGATAGATAATATAATAGCATGTAACAATCAAAAATTATAGATACGTTGGAGACGTATCATTGAGCATGGTGTGCTTTATTATTTTTGAAGAAATTCTCTCATGCTTCACTTAGATTAATTTGAGAGAAAGAAAATTTATGCTCATGTTATTCACTTAGATTTGTTTGAGCTTATCAAAAGCAACATGTGAAACTAGTCCCAAAGTGTTAGATATTTAAAGAGGGATATAATAAAAGCTTTCATGAAGATCATTGGACAAAATGATATGATGATAGTGATATGTGAGCCATATTAATGAGTAATTATGTTTTAGTAAGAATATTGATGTTAAGGTTTGTGATTCCCGATGCAAGCACGAAAGTCAATAGTCATGCAATGAAATTACATCCTTCTTGTGTTGCATTATTCGGTGTTAGTTATGTTTAATGTTCTCTTATTATGGTTTTCGTTCCATGGTTGGTCGCTTCTCAATCTCTTGCTAGCCTCCACCTTGTACTAAGTAGAAATACTACTTGTGCATCCAAATCCTAAAACCCAAGTTGTGCCAAATGAGTCCACCATACCTACCTATATGCGATACTTTCGTGCCGTTCTAAGCAAATTTGTATGTGCCAACTCTAATTTCAAAATAAATTTCTCTTTTGTGTGCCCGTACCACTCATGAAGCAGCGAGGGGTGGCTAATATTTTTCATGCTAGATGTGTTATTCTCAAGATAAGTGTTTATTCACTTGTCATTGCACGAGAGTATGGCAGTAATAGGGATTCCCAGTCCCGAAATGAAAAAAGAAATTTACTTTATGTTGTAAAATAATAAATTCCTTGGAAAGTGTTGGTATGGAGGGCACCCGTGGATACGGTAAGCCATGGATTGTGAACTCTTAGTTTATGTTTGGGAACCGCCTATGATATATCTAGCATGGAAAGTGTTGGGAACTCTTAGTCGTTCTCGTTGACGAGAAAAGCATGCCACCCAAAATAATTTTATCTCTCAATTTTAAAGCTTTGAGCTCTGGCACCTCTACAAATCCCTACTTCCCTCCGCGAAGGGCCTATCTTTTACTTTATGCAATTTTTATTTTTATTTGAGTCTCCATCTTCTCTTATAAAGCACCAACGACGGAACACTATTATCACACTTGAGCATTGGATGTAGTTAATATTTGGATGTGTTGCATGAATGGATCAATGGTTGAGCATGATGGGCTAGGGATAACTTGCTTTAGTATTGATATTTTGAAAGACATGATTGTTTGTTGGTATGCTTGAGTATTAAAGTCTTCATGTCAAAACTAGACTATTGCTTTGAATCATATAAAAGTCCAAATGTCCATGCTACAAAAGAAAACAATATGTGATGAACATGATAGGCAGCATTCCACATCAAAAATTCTGTTTTTATCATTTACCTACTCGAGGACGAGCAGGAATTAAGCTTGGGGATGCTGATACGTTTCCAATGTATCCATAATTTTTGATTGTTCCATGCTGTTATATTATCATTCTTGGATGTTTTATAATCATTTTATATCATTTTTTGGGTCCAACCTATTGACATAGTGCCTAGTGCCAGTTGCTATTTTTTTCTTACAGAAAATCAATACCAAACGGAGTCAAATGCAGCAAAACTTTTATGAGATTTTTTTGGACCAGAACATGCAACATGGGCTAGAGAAGTACCAGTGGGGTGCCCCGAGGAGCGCGCCCAGGTGGGTTGTGCCCACATCGGTAGCCTCCCGCACCGCCTCTTCGCTCTATAAATACCCCAATATTCCAGAAACCCTAGGGGAGTTGATGAAATTTTGTTCCAGCTGCCGCAAGTTCCAGAACCACAAGATCCAATCTAGAGCCCTTTTCCGGCACTCCGCCGGAGGGGAACACGATCACGGAGGTGTTCATCATCCTCATTGGTGCCTCTCCGATGATGTGTGAGTAGTTTACCACAGACCTACGGGTCCGTAGGCAGTAGCTAGATGGCTTCTTCTCTCTTTGTATCTCAATACAATGGTCTCTTGGAGATCTATTTGATGTAATGACTTTTTGCGGTGTGTTTGTTGGGATCCGATGAATTGTGAGTTTATGATCAGATTTGCCTTGATTTAATATCCATTCTTGATTATTATAGCCTCGTATTTCTTCTCCGATATTTGGGTTTTGTTTGGCCAACTTGATATATTTATCTTGCAATGGGAAGAGGTGCTTTGTAATGGGTTCGATCTTGTGGTGTCCTTTCCCAGTGACAGAAGGGGCAGCAAGTCACGCATGTATCGTTGCTATTAAGGATAAAAAGATGGGGTCTATTCCTACATTAATAGATCTTGTCTACATCATATCATCGTTCTTATTGCATTACTCCATTTTTCCATGAACTTAATACACTAGATGCATGCTGGATAGCGGTCGATGTGTGGAGTAATAGTAATAGATGCAGGCAGGAGTCGGTCTACTAATCTTTGACGTGATGCCTATATACATGATCATTGTCTTGGATATCGTCATAATTATTTGCTTTTCTATCAATTGTTCAACAGTAATTTGTCTACCCACCGTTGCTATTTTTCGAGAGAAGCCACTAGTGAAATCCACGGCCCCGGGTCTATTTTCCTATCATATACTTTCAGATCTACATTGCTATTTGCTTTTTATTTTATTTGCAACTTTTATTTTCAGATCTATATTATCAAAAACACAAAAATATCTTGCTGCGTTTTATTTGCCGTTATTTGCATCTTTCCATCTAGTACAATTTTATCGCGTCAACTTAACAATTTCTAGCACTGTTACCCGAAAGGGATTGACAACCCCTTTTACACGTTGGGTTGCAAGTATTTGGTCTCATCACTGAGGGAAATACCTACCGTAGCTGTGCTGCATCATCCCTTCCTCTTTGGGGAAATACCGACGTAGTTCAAGCGACATCAACTCTCTTCTTCAGTTTGCACAAAGTTAAATATTTCCTGTAATGCAGCTTGTTTCTTATGAGCAGGAATTTTATTTCCAGAGAAGTAGTAAATCATATCTTGAGGACTATGCACATAACCAGGAGCAAGAGAATTAAACCATATCTTAGCATCACCCATTAGTGAGAAAGGAAATAACTTAAGAATATAGTAGTAGCGAATTTTTTCCTCATGAGTAAATAGGGTGGCTATATCTTTTAATTTAGTAAGATGTGCCACAACGGTTTTAGTTTCATAACCATGAAAAGGATCGGAATCAACCAAAGTAATTAACTCAGGATCGACAGAGAAATCATAATCCTTATCAGTAACACAGATAGGTGAAGTAGCAAACTCAGGATTATATTTCATACTAGCATTTAAGGATTTTTTCTTCCACTTGCATAACAATTTCTTAAGAACATCTCTATCCTTACAAGCAAGAAAGTCTCTAGATACCTCTCCCTCCATAACATAACCTTCAGGTATATTAGGCAATTCATATCTAGGAGAGCTAGGTCTAATAGGTGTTTCAAATTTTTCAGTTTCAAAGACTTCATCAGTTTTAGCAATTTCATCAGTTTCAGCATGCTCAATATTTTTAACTCTATCAAGTTATTCATCGAGAAATTTACCTAGTGGCACATTATTATGCAAAGTACTAGCATCATCATAAGTATCATTCATAGCAGAAGTAGCATCATCAATTACTTGCGACATATCAGGATTAATAGCAGGTGGTGGTGTCGCAAGCTTACTTAAAACAGAAGGTGAATCAAGTGCAGAGTGAGATGGCAGTTCCTTACCTCCCCTCGTCTTGGAGGGAACTATCTCGGTTCTATTATCCTTCAGATTTCTCATAGTGATCAAGAGATATAAATCCCAAGTGACTCAGTAAATATAGCTATGCTCCCCGGCAACGGCGCCAGAAAAAGGTCTTGATAACCCACAAGTATAGGGGATCGCAACAATTTTCGAGGGTAGAGTATTCAACCCAAATTTATTGATTCGACACAAGGGGAGCCAAAGAATATTCACGAGTATTAGCAGTTGAGTTGTCAATTCAACCACACCTGAAAGACTTAATATCTGCACCAAAGTATTTAGTAGCAAAGTAGTATGATAGTAACGGTAACAGTGGCAATAGTAATAGTAGCAGTTTTGTAATGATTGTAACAGTAGCAGCAACGAAAGTAACTTAACAAAGATCAATATGTGACGAACTCGTAGGCAATGGATCGGCGATGATAATTGTGTCGGATGATATTCATCATGTAGAAGCTATAACCTAGAGCAACGACGAACTAGCTCCAATTCATCAATGTAATGTAGGCATGTATTCCGTATATAGTCACACATGCTTATGGAAAAGAACTTGCATGACATCTTTTGTCCTACCCTCCTGTGGCAGCAGAGTCCTAATGGAAACTAAGGGATATTAAGGCCTCCTTTTAATAGAGAACCGGAACAAAGCATTAGCACTTAGTGAATACATGAACTCCTCAAACTCCGGCAATCACCGGAAAGAATCCCAATTATTATCACCTTGGGTTATGCGGATCATAACATGTAATAGGTGTATATAACTTGCAAGATAGGATCAAGAACACATATATATATTCGTGAAAACATAATAGGTTCAGATCTGAAATCATGGCACTCAAGCCCTAGTGAGAAGCATTAAGCACAGCAAAGTCATAGCAACATCAATCTCAGAACATAGTGGATACTAGGCATCAAGCCCTAACAAAACTAACTAGATTACATGATAAATCTAATCCAACCCATCACCGTCCAGCAAGCCTATGATGGAATTACTCACTCCCGGTGGTGAGCATCATGAAATTGGTGATGGAGGAAGGTTGATGATGACGACGGCGACAGATTCCACTCTCCGGAGCCCGAACGGACTCCAGATCAGCCCTCCCGAGGAAGAACAGGAGGTGGCGGCGGCTCCATATCGTAAAACGCAATTAATCCCTTTCTCTGATATTTTTTCTCCGCAAATAGGAATATATGGAGTTGGAGTTACGGTTGCCGGAGGTCCAGGGGGCCCACAAGCCTGGGAGGCGTGCCCTGGGGGTAGGCACGCCCCCAGGGCTTGTGGCCTCTGGGTGGCCCCTCTGGTATATTTTTCCGCCAGTATTTTTTATATATTCCACAAAAATTCTCCGTAAATTTTCAGGTCAATCCGAGAACTTTTATTTCTGCACAAAAATAACACCATGGCAATTCTGCTGAAAACAGCGTCAGTCTGGGTTAGTTCCATTCAAATCATGCAAATTAGAGTCCAAAACAAGGGCAAAACAGTTTGAAAAAGTAGATACGATGGAGACGTATCAGTCGGCGGGCGGTTCAAAGTCTGCAATAGAATATGACACCTCACACACTCAGAAGATGCACATGGTTGTCAGATCCATGGAGGTATTGATGACAATTTGGGGATGTGAGTTAGCGTCCACGACATCACTCGCCCGCGGAGGCAGTCCCACGCAGGAGGAGAGGCAGATGCCGCACGCGTTCTGCGAGCATGCGGTAGAGGTGGTGGTCCTGGTTGCGGCTTGGGAATGGGGCCTGGCGAGGAGGCAGCGCACTGGGTGGACCGTGGAGTAGGCCTCCATCGCCATGCTTCCTTTGCCCGGGCTCATCTTGGATGTGAGTGAGGCAGAGGCGATCATAGGTTGTAATGCCTGGGCGAGCTATGTCGGAGGAGAGTAGTGGCGTATGGGAAGTTTGGAACCCTAGCCAGCCTAGGTAGGAGAGAGCTGAGAAGACGGAGGCGTGGGCAGTCGTGGTGAGAGAAGAAGACTGGGAATGTAGTGGGAAGAAAAAACATGGTGGACCAAAATGAACTGGGTGAGGAAGGAGGCGCGTACAAAGGTTGGACGAAGATTGGGCTGGACATGCTCATCCTGGCAAGAAAGGGAACCTTATGTTCTTTTTATTTAGTAGATATTAAAGCCAGTTTGGAGGACATACATCTAACATCTTCAGACTTAAGACAACATTTGGTACCATGCCGCGGATTATGATAATCATTTCTTTCTAATTCATCATTTGACCATGGGACTTAAGACTGCTTTTGGCACCATACTGTGGATTATGATATTCCTCTTATTATTTCTAGTCTATCATTTGGCCAACCAATAATTTCTTATTCCTTAGCTTTTTTTTAATATCGTTGGTATAAAAGAGATTTAGCAAAACATTTCTCAGCAAGCACACGACAAATCTAGGAATGGTTCGCTAGGAGCTCGTCCTTCCTGTCAAAATAAAATGAGTGCTTGCTCTCTTGCAACGATGGATGACAAGTCTAGTCTAAAAGGTGCAAGGGTGTGCCCTTGTTGAAACTAACGAACACGAAAAATACACGAGGATACAACTGTTTATGCACTCATGTACCACTACTTGCATTATATATGTTCAATTATGTTTCAAATAACACACTCAAAAAGAACTCTTGAGACATGCTTATCAACCATATGTTGGGGGCAATTAGCAGCGTAGTAGCATGTTTTCACAACATCCATGAAAGTTTGCTTTGTCATGCTTTTACAGGTTGTATCATCACACCTCTGGAGATGATATTGGGCAAGTTCTTGCATATCAAACTCAACTTTCTCATCAATGCGATATATTATTGCCTAGTTTTTATCAGTGTCCTACAAATCACATCATTAGTCGAATAGTTATAACATTTAAGCATGATAAAAAAATTGTCATCAAAGTTTCTCTGGGAAGTTAGGTGACCCATAGGCCTTAGGATGAAAAGTCTCTATGTAGCAGCCAATGCAGATATTTAGCCGATGACACATATCACCCAAACTATAGGGCTTAAAATACGTGAATCTAGAGAAATACAGAAGATATGACCCAACATACTCAGCACCCTACATCGACAAAGAACAAAAGCCTAGTTAAACCAGTTAAAACTATCTTGCTCCCTCCTCCCATGCCCTAATATGAACTTCCAACGAAGTAGGTGGATCACATCTGTATGACTTAATACGAAAGTACTTTCGCATTAGAGGAGGATGGGAGATGCTAAGTTGTTAAATGCTTCCTCTATTCCTATGGAAATTCTCAATTGCTTACATTTGTATAAATACATAATTTTTGTATCGTCAAGGCAATAAAGTTAAAATGGAAACATAAAAGTTCTAGATGTAATAAACCAAACTGGTTAGTTTTAATACGCATTGGAAGTACAAGTTGTGCTTGTCGTAACACAATTTAATGTTGCTTCATCTACTATCTGCATGTATGTATGTAATGATTATCAAGTTATTATAATTATTAAAAAATCCATATGCAGAGGGGCCATTTCATGGAAATAGTATGCACAGTTTACGAAATTTCTCTCTTACTTAAATGGCGTCCATCCTTATAACCAACTTATAGTCATTTATGATCTAAGGGTTCATGCTTCAACTTCTGTTACTAACAAGAAATTTCATTTCTATTTAGTAGCTTCTCAATTTTGCCGGGTCAATATGAGCTAGATCTTGAAATTCTTAATTAAATGATTTGTATGACAATATGAAGGGCTTGTTTTATGCTGACATTTGAGATTACATTGCTAAAATTAGTAGAAGACATAGATAAGTTATGAGCCAAAACCAGCATAAAACCATGCATTATTGTATAGTTGTAGACCAACATAGGAAGTGTAAAACGAAGCAAACATATTATATGTTTGGTAGATCAAATTAAAAATTAGAGCTATTGTTGACTTTCTTAAGTTTCAAATTATAAATAAATAAAATTATATACTTGACTTAGTTTATAATCAGCCAAAATCAAGTCTAGATCATACTAACACTGCATATTTCACGTTACGTGAATAAATAAAAATTGAACACAAATGATGTCTTTTGATTCAACAATGTACCAGGAGAAAATAATTCTTGTCTAACAACACAAAAATAAAATTAAGTACACTTGCTTGTAATTTTCTATTTTTGGCCAGATATGGAAGGCGCATCCATTGCAAGTAACCCAAAAAAATTAAAGCTAATTGGAAAAAATTTTACACCATTTTCTTTAAATAATGGATCCTTTTATTACCCACGGCTGCTACGTCCTAAGATGCATATACGAAACCATACTACATTCTGGATTCATTTTACTGGGAAATAATGTAATCATTCTGGTATCACACATGATGTGGCATGAACTTTATTAAATAGTAGGGGTTTACCTGAGAAAGTAACTGCTTATGGTGAAGATTGTCACATATAGAGGATGCAAGTTGAATGAACCGAGCACCATGCACACTGTTTATCATAGATGCTACTTCACCAGTTCGTCCAGCACAAATCTCAATAACTTTAACAAGAAGCAAACATGTTTGTTTTTCGTTAACCATGCATGATGCTTGTTGCATAACACTAGATTTGGTATATCTGTCATCATCAGTGTATATCTGTTCCATCATCCATTCGTTCCACTAAAAGTCCAAAGAATGGTATTAGAATGTATATCTGATATAACATTGCAATAACTAGTTCTCTAGAAGTTTAAAGAATGATATTAGAATGTACGTTGGATAAGATGATGTAATAACTTGAAATTGGGAGGCTCTTTCTTAACTTACAGCACATCGTAAGAGATTGTGGATGTAGTTTGGTCCTTCGCAAGAAGGTAGTGCCTCTTGTGCTAAAGCATCAATAAGTTGTTGAAGTGCACTCGCAAGAATTCTGTCTTTTGTATTTGGTTTAAGCCTGAATGCATGGTTTTCGTTAGATCAGTACATTTACTGATTTTTTTTATTGCATAATAGGCGGTTTAAAAAGCATAGGTTCAGCTGCCATGAAACTTAATGCTTCTATATCATGGAACGGAGTGCCATCTTAAATGAATTTTTAAATGAAACAATGAAAGAACTAATGAGTAATTGTCCTGATTTACACAATAAAAACAATAACATGACAATGTCAAGATTAAGGTGCTAGAATTTTACGAAGTTCCAGGATACTATGCATGTGAAGAATTCTAGCACCTTAACCTTCGTGCTCAAATACCGACTTCCAATACAAATATACAATATCTAACTTAAAAGAATTTTAGTCTCACAAAATATTTGGAATGGTAAGTGAATGCAAGTAAGGCACACTCATAAGTAAATTGATAATCTTTGGACCATTCTAACAAAATATTGATTAATAAGCAATGTATGAGCCTGATGCACTAGCTAACAAGGACCAAGAGGAATAAACCTAAAATGTTGTTCAAGAACAGCAATAACTTCCAAAGAGGGTGTACATCACGAGACATTTTTTACACCATAATGTGGAAGAGTATGGAATGAATTTCCCATAACAGAGCGAGCATTTAGTGTGCGATCAAAATAATAGATGGCATCTTATACACAAAAAATGGATTAATTTGTGTTGATATTTTCATGACATTCCGCTGGAGGGAATGAATGTGAAGCCCCAAAACACACATGATACATGTGTTTCTACCATTCTATTGATAGGAAAGAGCAGATGGATCAAACTCAGAGTTGATCCTTCCTTTCATTTCCTGTGCTATATATAGTGAGTTGTAAATAATGATCTGAACCAGTTTAACAAACACAAATTGATTAGTTAGATATTGAATCCAATGAGTAAATCAGTGATGTCATATGCACCAACTTGTCTTGTATAGTATGAAACATGTTTGATATGAAAAAATGTTATAATTAATCATTTTACTGTAGGTTTTCAAATTAAAAGTTGCATGCTTCCATAATCCATGAAGTATAGAAGTGGTGTTGACTTAATCACAACACACATTTTTAATATAATTGAAAAACAGTATTAGATCATCCATGGTTCAACTAAGCCAATGCAAGTATCACATTACCATATGTGTTGCCATATTTCTTAGGGAGAGAGCAAAAAGCAAAGCAACCCATGGAAAAACATTATTATGTGGCATGTTGATTCAATATTGGACCAGAATGCTCGTTCATGCTTGGTTGATATACTCACCATGATGGGTCATCATTTTCTTCATAGGGGTCTTGCCGTAAAAATTGTACTATCATTTCCTTTCTCGTCAAGTTGCTACGAAGGTGTGCAGAAATAGCATTGGCAAGCACTGACACTGTGGTCCATGCAAATCTTTCATTGGCACGGCTTTGTTAAAAAATGCTGGCAACAGCTAAAAAATATGTTCTTAAAACATCTTGTGGGGCCACCTGAAAAACCTTGAGGCAACTCCGAGTAAACCATCTACAAAATATAATGCCAACGAATTTTAGCATTCTTAAGCTAAGTTAATATAGGAAAATAAGAAAGAGAAAATAAAAAGTATGCGAAACTACTACATACTTTTGCAAACCATGCCACTCAAGCTGATGTAGATCTTGGCAACTATTGAAATCAAGTCTTGCCAACTCAAGATAGGTATTATTATTCACAAGTGGCATCCTGCCAAAAGCGATTCATCGTTTATGGGTAAATTTACATTATCCATGCTAAAGAAATATGCCACACATAAATGTTAAAATTTAAATATAGTAATTAATTTTACCTGTATAATGTCTTTCCAATCCATACATCGTCACTACCAACATATTGATCTAGGTAGGTTCTTGTTTCTAACCGTGGCAAGTTTGCGTACCAAGGAAAGTCCAGCGTGTATTGTACCTATCAATCGACCAACAACATTATTTTTCTCACATCTAGAGAAAGTGATTTTTTATATAAACAAGATAATATACATGCTTGAGACTTCCGAAAAATAGAAATGGTAAACGAAAAACATATATTATTGAGAAACTAACATGAATCTTAGAGATATACTCACATTTGGTAAGACTATACTAACTACCAATTATATTCTCTATTAGATCAACATATACCATCTCTCGTCTACGCGCAATATTGTGAACAATCTCACTTTACGTTTCGTTGTGTAAATCCACCCAATGATACATGGATTCTCTCTAAATTCTTAATACTTCTATAATGTTCAGGAAATATGAATTGTACAAAGGTTATAAATCATAAACCCCAAGTGCTTGCACTAGTTTGATTACCTCGCCGGGTAGATCCTTAGAAATGATCCATTTATCACAAATTGTGCCCTGGGCTTCTCTTTCTCTAAGATACTCATATGAGAAAGCCCTAGCATGCTGCAAGATATCCTCTCCGGGAAAACTTATTTGAGAGGCCCTATTCAGGTTATACATCCCAGTGACCGCCTGAGTTGATTGTCCCACTAAACAAAAAAACTTCCCATCCTTCTCAAAATGCTTAAACACATCTGCATAATAACAAATTTGACGCAGAAAATTAGAGAAATCTATATAGTAAGTACAACATTGTTACCAGGAAATGTAACTTCATTGTGAATGTAAGAGGGAAAATTATGTTCTACTTGGGGAGACATTATATCCATGTAGCCGTAGTAGTCGGAAAGCCATAGATGTGTCATCCAAATCTGCTACATTAGAATTTCTAGCCCAGCATATCCCTTCTTCTGTCCAATACCTACATAGTGAAAAGGGAGGTAAATAACTCTTTCCTCATAAATTGCCTCAAGTCTAGCATTACTATACTATGGTCCTGAAATAGAAAACAAATATGCTAACGAAACATATATAAAGAAAAACCTTTTGACATAGTCCATGCAATGTTCAATCTCTCGTTCAAAGTATCGTGATATCCCAAGATGCTCCAGTCGATCAACAACCCAGAGGTGCTCAAAAAGATCAACAGGGTAAACATTGGGCACTGAAAATGGTCAAGATGAACGATGTGGGGTCACATATTAGAAAACAGCATTTAATAGTGTGCTACATCATAATTTTTTTATCAATGTGATGCTATGGACGTCTTACCGCCCCCGTTAAATTTCTTGACTATCACGTTGATATACTCAAAGCATTTGTTGTCACCAGTTTGCATAAGAGCATAAGCAGTAGCTGAAGGAGAACACAAGAAGGAACCATCACAGGATTGTAGCTTCAAAAGCTTTTGCCAATCCAGTCCAGGCATCCAGCAAGACTATATAGAATTGATGTCGGAATGTTGTGCATCAGATCCTTTGGAATCCTACATTGTAGCACCATAAGAATTTAATAAGGAGGAAAAATTCCTTATGGAAATAAAGGAAAAAGTAATGCATTGTGTTCTATAACTAGATTAGTTCTACATGATGCGTACAAATTAAGCTTCACTTCTTTGTTAGCATATATGCTCTTCAAAGCATGGTGTTCATATGGAAATTCAATCCCCAGGCTCCTTGCTGCTTCTATGAGAGAAGGGAATGCAATCTCAAAACCAACGGGCATTGGCTCTAGATCTTCCTTTGTTAACCTCCACATGTTCTCCTCAAGAAATGAGAGTCCTAAAAACCAAATGGTCACCAGCAAAGCATAGGAGTCTATCAATTAATGATCAGTTGTCTATTTGAAAATATAAGTGATTTTACACTACCTTTCTTGCATTTGCCAGGTTCAAGAGACCACTTTGTCAGTGCTACAACACAAGCAAGAGTGTTCATTATCCGGTCATAGGCAGAGGACAAGGCTGCATCGCCCCAGGAGTTGTCGGGTAGCTGGTTGTTGATGATCCACTTGACGGACGTCATGAATTGTGGTCCATCACCACCATCTAGCCTCGGCACTAGGGCAACCCAAGCAGTGTCGTATGCTGAGATGCTGATCTCCCCGTCATTCATTGATCTTAGCATTGCCCTTACTTGATAAATTAGAGACGAAAAATCTACATCTGGAACCTGGTGGAAATATTGTTTGACATGGTCAGTAACAAATTGACAGCCGGTCAGTTATTAATTATAACTATAGAAATATTTTCATACAAAAGTAAGTGAAATTACTATAGAATTAGAAGTTTGCCTTGGAAATCACTTCACAATCATCAAGGTAAAGTGGTTTCTTAGGTCGTTTGGTGATCCGGGTCTCCTCTTTCATTGGATTGGTTTGTAACCCTGCAACTATAGTGAAATATACTCACTTTTAAGTTCAGTAAGTAGAAAACATCACAAGTTCACATGTCTTATCCACCATAAGGCATCAAGTAAACATTTTTTTTCTTACATAGAGTAACAATGCATGAATCCACACTAACCGCCATCAAAACCCAGCCTTAGCTTGAACATCATTTACCCTTTTTTATCATAACTCTCATTATTAATTGCATGTCTCTATTAGGTAGGATATTTACTGTGTGGTAAACATTAATTTTGATATTAGGAATGTCATTAACTGCATGCTAAATGTGGAGGTACTCAACATTGAGGCGATTTGGACCATTCGAGTATGTGGTTTGATGACTAAGATGGTTTGAATCTACTCTGCCCTTGCTTTTATAGGAGCAGTAGATAGATAGTAAGTTTTGTTAGTTGCATGCTTTGTAGTCGGTATGTGATCATCACGCAAAGGAGCCTACCGTCCATTCAAATCTTGACTAAACATGCTAATTAAAGTGAAATCATGGATTGTCTATCATGGTAACAAGATGATTTATCAACATTTAGCTAACATGTCACACATACAACTTCCCAACAGAAATAGCTTGAGATTGGGGAAAGTTGACCATAGAATTTAGCCGATAAACTTATGGTGACTTCCACCTATAATCATATCACTGAGAATCATTGTGTCATCATATTGGAAAACCACATGGATTGTATATGCTGGTGGTTTCAATTTATGAAAAGCATATTTCAAAAGTTTTAGGTCTCGGGATATTTTATCGGCGCCCATGGAGTGATTTTTTTTAGGCAACCCATGGAGTGATTATTAAGTTCTGCGCAGACTGAATGTTAACCAAAGTTACTCAGGCCCCACCAATGCACGAGTGGTTAAGCATGTGCTTAGTAATTTTGCAAGCTTAACTGAACTTCCCAATGCAGAGGGGTTAGTTTCATATATTACTTGTAGGCTCTCCTCCTTAATTACACCAGCACATTAGTATTTTTGTATATAGTATAACGTAGCACTAGCGCCAGGTGGAGTCTTACAGGAAATTTTGCCCTACTCCACTACAAGTATGTTAGCTCCTCGAAAGAAAAGCACGTTAGCTACTAGCACCACTATCCCAAGGGCATCATATGCTCATGGGCAAAGTGAATCTAAAGAAGGACGAGAGTTGGCGGGAGGAGAAATTAGTGGACACGTTTCGGTAGACTAAAGCGCACGAGACATGTACTACGATATGGAAAAAAGGACAGTACACATACTCACTAAATAATCCTAGATGAATATATTGAAATAGGGTATATAATATGACGAAGGACCCTGCAATCACCAGAACTAAGATAATAAAACAGAGGAAGAAAAAAAGACAGATTTATATGAATAGCGACTTTCCTTTTTTCTTTTGTTACTCGAAGTACAACTTTGAATTGAAATTAAAGATAAGATAGTTTATTTTTGTGTCAACAATATTGAGGTTATTTTCAAGGTTAGGTTATAACTATTTAAATGATAGCATGGTACCATATAAATATCAGTATCATCAAATTCAAATATGTTCTCTAACAAGAACATGCATACATCTTTTTTTTACTTTCTTATTAGTACAAATCAAGTAATACCTTTATTGGCTTCAGCATGGGAAACATCAGTGGCATGAACCATACACCTCGCCGGGCCCGTGCTAGCGGACTCCATCAGGACGGTGGTAGCATATTTGCGGCGGACAAGGCATGAATCTGATTGTTTAACTGCAAAAGAGAAAGAAGTAAGGGGCAACTTGATGGAAATTGCAAGAATGAGCCTGGGTATCTTGGGTCTCATTTAAAAAAAACCATTAACTACATTTTAAAGTTGCAAAGAATTTTAACATTTCTTTCACAAGTACATATGCACCATGAAATACATACATTTAAATTTCATCAAAAAGAATGTTTACTTCGGAGATAAAGAAAGTAAAACAAAATGGGTCCATAAAACATGTATTGTTCGCTGCTATACACCCACATTAAAAAAAATAGACAACTAACAAAAAAATGTTAATAAAAAATACAGGTATGTAGGTCACCTATGTCAGAATTTTGAATTTTCTGATTGTTCAAAATATGATTTTTGAAATATTTGGAAATAGCAGGACCAGTGGCGCTCGGCACTGATACAATTGCTCTCGATAGCAATGTTAATCAGGGTCTGTCTGGTTTGTTGTGATAGATGATTGACATTCAACAAGAAGAATTTTCTCTTGACTCCATCTCAAACAAGTAACTTGAATTCACATTTGAAAAGTTTTTTTTCCCTATTTTTCGGAGGACGCCGTCGCATGTGCAAAACCATCCTCATCACCGCATATATGATACAAATAACATAAATATAAACTAGAGCATGCGGAAACATGCATGGTAAGAATGAAGGTCACCTTGAAGAAGAGCGCACCGCCGTGAACCGTAGATGCCGGATGCCCTCGCCGGCGGTGGATGGAGTTGCATGGTGTGGCGCTCGCAATGCACACGTATCGTACTTGCCATTGCTGGGATGCTGGCCTATTAATACCCTTGCGAAGAGGCTAAGGTAAAGAGGTTGCTTAATCAGTTAGAGATTATTAACTAAAAAGAGAGGGTATTAGCTACCGCGTGCCAAGAGCCGTTAGCCATCTCCAAACCAATCAGAAAGAGGGGAGCGAATGATTCCTCTCGGGGGATGCTCTCGGTAGTGGACAAAAGCCTTGGACGCTTGCAGCGAGACAGGGGCATCTCTGACTCCGCGGCCGCATCGTCGTATCGGTTCATTCAATAGGAACGAGTCCTTAAGAGAGGTCAACCAGATCTGAATTTAGTTAATGACGCGAACACTGGACCGCGGCTGTAACGAGTCCTTGAGACGGGCGTAACCGGATCTGAATTCAGTTAATGACGCGAAGACTGGACCGCGGATGTACAGATAGGAGAGTCCTTAAGACAAGCCAACCGGATCTGAATTTTGTTAATGACGCGAAGACCGGACCTCGGACGTACAGATAGGAGAGTCCTTAAGACAGGCCAACCGGATCTGAATTTAGTTAATGACGCAATGACTGAACCGCGGCTGTACAGATACAATAGCTTGGCACACATGTGCATTCGAAATCACTACTTGAAAAATACTCCTTTCAAAGATCACTTTCACTTTTTTAGGTTGTGACAAATGGCACGTTGCATGTGCGTCACTTATCCTAACCTGGGAATTTTTTCTTTTTTCATAGATCCGTTTATTTAAAATGTTTTATCTCTTAAACCGTGCGTCCAAATCTCGAACCATTTTCACCGTTGGATTTCTCGCATCGAGATTTTTAAACTAGATCCTATGTTGATAGGTTTTGATGAGCATTTTTTCACCAAAAAAACCAAACCGGGAGCACTTTTTTTCTTTACGAAAGACACGTCTCGCGGAAGCAAATCCGTGCCTCTCGCGGAAGAAAAACCGTGCCTCTCACGGAAGAAAAAGAAAAAATAAAAATGCGTTTTCTTTTCGTTTCCGAGAGGCACGCCTGTGCTTCTCGCGGAAGCAAATCCGTGCCTCGCATGAAAGCAAAACCGTGCCTCTCACGGAATAAAAATAAAAGAGAAAAAAACACGTTTTGTTTCATTTCCGAGAGGCACGTCGTGGAAGAAAAATCGTGTCTTTCGCAGAAGAAGAAGAAAAAAGAAAATGTGTTTTCTTTTCGTTTCCGAGAGGCACGCCCGTGCCTCTCGCGGAAGCAAATCCGTGCCTCTCGCAGAAGGAAAACCGTGTCTCTCACGGAAGAAAAAGAAAAGTGAAAACACGTTCTTTTTTCGTTTTCGAGAAGAACAGCCATGCCTCTCGCGAAACAAAGCTGTGCCTCTCACGGAACAAAAAAAAAGAGAAAACGCGTTTTTTCATTTTCGAGAGACACGGTCGTGCCTCTTACAGAAGCAAAACCGTGTCTCTTATGGAAGAAAAAAAGAAGAGAAAATGTGTTTTTTTTTGTTTCCAAGAGGCACGGCTATGCCTCTCACAGAAGCAAATCTGTGGCTCTCGCGGAAGCAAAAGAAAAGAGAAAACACGTTTTTTCCGTTTTCTAGAGGCCCGGCCGTGCTTCTCGCGGAAGCAAAACCGTGCCTCTCACGGAAGAAAAAAAAAAGAGAAAACGTGTTTTTTTTCGTTTCCAAGAGGTACGGTCGTGCCTCTCGCGGAAGCAAAACCGTATTTCTCACGGAAAAAAAAAGAAGAGCAAATGTGTTTTTTTTTGTTTCCAAGAGTCACGGTCATGCCTCTCACGGAAGCAAAACCGTGTCTCTAACGAAAGAAAAAAAAGGAGAAAAGCATGTTTTTTTCGTTTTCGAGAGGCACAGTCATGTCTCGCACGAAAGCAAAACCGTGACTCAGGCGGAAGAAAAAATATTGAAACACATTTTTTCCATTTCTGAGAGGCACCGGTGTGCCTCTCCTGAAAGCAAAACTGTGTCTCTGACGGAAAAAAATGAGTTTTTTCGTGATTTTTTTCAAAATTATTTTTTATCAAAAAGCTTAAAAAGACCAGTGAAAAAACATATAGTCGAAAAAAACAGAAAAAAATCATCTAAAAAGCCGAAAACGTGTGTGAAAAAACAAAAACCGGAGAAAGCGCCTAGAGCGCGACATGTGGTGGCGGCTAAGAGCGCGCCAAGTTACGCGCTCTTAGGCCATCATATATGATCGTTGGGGAGGCTCGAAAGAGTACTCCTACTAATTGCTCTTCATGTGCATTGACCAGAAAATAAAGAAAAGTTGATCCATCGTCTTGGCCGGTGGGAACAACTTGATCCAAAACGTGCCCCGGCCAGCAAAATAGCAACGGCATCCAACGTCCTCCACCCTTTTCCTTTTGAAACAAAAAAAAAACGTCCTCCACCCTGTCTGGGCCGAATCGCTAGCCCAAATTCCCAATACTATATCTCAAATCCCTCTAGGTTGGCACTGCTCCAGTTTCTCGAAGAAAAAACGATGGTTGGCACTGCTCCACCAAAGCTCTTCTATAGCGGTGACGGTCATTCCATTCTCCTTAGCTCGACACTACCACCGTCAAATCCCACCACATGTCGACACTGATGATCCATCTCAACCTAATTGATGATCCTCGGCCTCTAGTTTGCCTATACTATCGTCTAGCTTCACCGCCACCAGAGTTGTCATTGACTCACACCCCACCTTGAGCACGTCGAAGTTTAAAGGGTGGGGACAACCACCACCCTTCCACGAAGAAATTCAGGATTTTTGCAATTTTTGACGTGAACACCACCGCCTCTTCCCCTAGCCCTATCCCTCTTTGTGCAAGATAGCTTTGAATGGTCCAAACAAGTACCATGCTATGCTTGAGGAGTATAATGCATTGTTGCAGAATGCCACTCATCGTTTTAAATAGCGTGCTATAGCACGCTGTAACGTTTAGAAGAGGTCCCATGATAAGAGACTTTGTTTCAAGCACATAAACAAATATTTTAAATAGCTCGCTATAGTATCACTATAGCATATGCTATAGCGTTTAGAAGAAGTCCCCCGCTAAGAGGCTTAGCTCGCTATTTAAAACTATGATGACACTTGACCTTTGGTTCCTTGTCCGAATTTTATGATAGGCAAATGGGTCTTTCACAATAAGTTTTCTTAGAATGGATCCTTGGGGTGGTACGAGACTCGGTGGGTGCTACACGGCTTCACTCAGCCTTAGAGCATGGCCGAGCAAGCGCGGCAGCGTCCATGCTGTGGCCTCAGCCTTGGGGCAGCTACAACAGGACGCTATTTATACCGAAAAAGGGTTTCCTCCCGCTTTGTATACAAAGCAACCAACCGAACCATACAGGGATAGGTGCTGGGGCGGAAGCAGCACAGTCACGCCCAAAAGAAACGACAGAGAAAAAAGCAAAAGAAACAAATGCCGACAACGGCGGATCAACAAAAAACGAAGAAGCCTCGCGATCGCTGCGCCCACCAGGATCTTCCACTAGGCTCCAAGACTCCGAAGCGCCGGCACCTATCAACACCTCCAAGAAGGAACGTGACGATGACGACGCTGCTGCCAAGGGTTTCCCCCGGTACACGACGAGGCGAGAGGAAGGGTAGCCCCCGACGCCCTCCCGGAAGGTCAGGTGGCACCCACAGGCGCCACCGCGCTGGAGTCGGCCAAGCCGACAGGGGTTTCCCCCGATCCCAACCCGCACCTCGGGCGCTCCAGAGCCTGCCACCTAACGAACCACCACCCTACGCCAACGCGGTCTTGAGGCCCCCACGCCGTCTCACCACGGCACCGCGAAGTGAGGACAGCACGGCGGAGAATCAGAGCCGGGACTAGAGCAACAGCACCGTCGGCACGCGGGAGGACCCCACCTCCACCGTCAGCGACGGTAGCCATCCGGACGCAATAGCAGGGGCACACCAGGCCCGTGGGCCCACAGGCCCGGCCGAGCCCTCGTAGGCCCGTAAAGCTCCCGCCCTCGGGCTGCTGCCGGCACGCCGTTGGCGCCGCCGCCCCACATCCGAGCCGCACCTCCTCCTCACCGCGTCGCAGACAACGAGGCCATGCCGGGGGGCCGGCCCGCTAGGACCCAGATGGGGCCTCCGGGCCCAGATCTGGGCCGGGGGCGCGACGCCGGCCACCCAGCGCCACCACGCCGCCCCGCCGCCAAGGAGCGGCGCCGACACCACACCTGCCGCCGGCCTCCGCCGCAGGGCCGCCGGACCGCAGCCAAACTGAGCAGCACCGCCGCCGCCTCCCTGCCCCGGGAGGGGAGCACGCGCACGCGGGGACAAGAAGGCCCGCCGCCGCCGGCACCACTCGGGCCAGCGCCGGGGGCGTCCGCCGGCGGCGGCGGGGGGAGACGGGGGAGGAGGGAGCCCGCGGGAAAGGAGCTCGAGACCGCCCCGGCCACCTCCCGGGGAGGCGGCGCGAGGCGGATCTGTACGGGGGGAGGAGGGGGGCGGCAGGGGACGGTGGCGGGGGGCTAGGCCGGCGGCCGGTGGCGGCGGGAGGGGAGGACGCTATTTATCGGCGCTAAGACAGAAAATGCGAGCGTTTGTTGCAGTGGGATTCTTTCCCAGGCCAAGGCTGGTGTCGCTGCTCGCCCAGGCGTTTAACACTTGTGCCTAATTGCATAGTGAGAGAATCATCAGACGTTGTGGTGCTTAAAGTTTAGTGTGTTGGAGTGAATCCTAATTTCTGCCATGGAAAACAAGAAGACTTGCAAAGATGTCTTACCACACCCTTTTTTTTTTGCGGGGCAGAATAAATGAACCTAAACCCTCCAGCTCCAATTTATGACAGTCGTTTAAACTATGTAAACATGTACGTGCAATGCACCTCGATATGAGGTAGGTTAATAATTACATATTGATATTAGGTAGGATATTACTGCATGGTGTGGCGCTTATTACAATGCACATATCGTACCTGAAATTGCTGGAATGCTGGCCTATTTGAAGAAGCAAAGGGTTGAGGCAGAGAGAAAGATGCTGCTTAATTAGTCAACAGATTTTAACTGAAAGGAGACAGCAGCTACCGCGTGCCAAGAGCCGTTAGCTATCTCCAAACTTTTTTAGCTATCTCCAAACTAATCAAAAAGAAAGAAGGGAATGATTCCTCCTGTGGGAAGCTCTCGGTAGCGGACAAAAGCCTTGGACGCTTGTAGCGAGATAGGGACATCTCTGCGCCCGTATCGTCATGCATGCTTTCAAGAAACAATATTGCATTCGATAGGAACGAATCTTTAAGACAGCACAACCGGATCTGAATTATACTCCTAGTTAAGGCATCTTCAATGCTGACTCTTAAACCCGATCATGGGACCAGTCCATGAACATGAATGCGGGAACCGGTCATCAAAAGATATCCTCTAAATGTCCGCAAGTATGAGCAATTTCATAGTCAATTCTGTCAGATCACAACATGAGCGTCGGATCATATCAACGGCGGATCACATCAGTCCTAGATCACAACCAAAAAAGGGCAAGTGTGCATAGTTTTTATATGCCCAACCACAAAAGAATATCATTGTTGCAGCCTGTGCAAAAAAAATAGATTTTCT
Organism: Thinopyrum elongatum; assembly: GCA_011799875.1. Lineage (NCBI taxonomy): Eukaryota > Viridiplantae > Streptophyta > Magnoliopsida > Poales > Poaceae > Thinopyrum > Thinopyrum elongatum. Next base: position 590,598,969 of record CM022299.1, on the reverse strand, counting down.
GCCCTTCGGACCAGCAATCCGAGCCTCTACGCTTAATCTACCGTCGTTGCATGTGCCTCCTTCTCCGCCGCTGCCTCCGCCTCGAGCACTTCCTTGTGCTGCTTCATCATCTTGATACGGATGGCTTGCACAATCATCCTTGCGTCATCATCTAAATCCTCCATCTTCAAGGTCAGCATCTTCGCATCCTCCGAAGCGGCTGCGATCGCAAGCTTCTTCTCTTCGAGCATGGCCTTCTTCTCTTTCAGCTTGAGATTCTTCTTGGTCGCTGCCATCAACATGGTTAACCTCTCTGCCTTTTTTCCTCCGTGATGTTGGAACGCTTGACGTATGCCTCCTCCTTCTTCGATAAGATGTCCTCGAACCTCTCTGTCATCCGTGCCACCGCACCTTCTCACTCCGCCCTCTCCTCCTCCCACTTATTTCCTTGGAACCATCTTCTATCCTTCTGGGGCAGTTCTTTTGTTGGGCTGGTTGGATCACCGATTTCATCCTAGGTTCCATGGGCGACGATCTTGGCAATGTATAGATTCCACTTCGGATGTCCATTCAACGTCAACCAACAATGCATGACAGTGAAATTCTTCTCCAACTTTAAGAACACACTACATACACGGGGACGCTACAAAATAAAACAATGTCAACAATGCATATACGGCCAAATGATCTACACAACAATGCATATCCGGACAATTGATCTACATAACAATGCATATTATACCCTGGTCTTAATTTGATCGAATCTTATATTCAACCTTTCTATTTGATGGCCCTAGGATGGATATAAGCACGTTGACACTATTATTCGACCTAATAAGCAGACAGAAGAGCCATCTCCAGTTAGCATAAGGTGAGCAACCAGAAGGTCGCTCTCTCTTGTTCAAGGTCTCTGGAAGCTTGCCCTGCTGCAATCGGAGCCATATTTCCAAACAGATGGTGCATATGAATCAAGGAGAAATGGAAACTAGCTATGCTCAAAGCTCCACTATTGAGGTAATTTTTGCTCTCTTAATTAGTTAAGGAGTGTTGTTTCTACTGCCCCTTCTCCTGAAACTTGGCTTCTGAAGACTGACTCGTCAAGAATTTGTTCATACTATATCTTGCATTACTAACAGCTAAATTAACAACACAAAGAAAAATAAGAACAATTTTGGGAAAGATCAAACTAGATGTCTGAAAAAATACGAGTCCACTGCAGAGTGCTGAGCAGAACAGGATGAATCCCCTGATGGAAGTGGCGATTGTTGATGTATGCAGCAACAATGAAAAAAAAAAAGCATGCTATGACAAAATAGCATAACCCTTAAAATATACTATTAGTGCGCTATATCGCGCTATAGCGTGCTATTAGCGATATATTGTACACTAATTTGTTTAGCGAAGCATTGCTCAGAAGGTCATAGCATGCTATTAGCAACGCTCTACCGCGCTATTTTTTCACTTGCAGCAACACAAGCACAAGCACCTTGTCGTGCGGAAAGATGGTGATCGCGGACATGGGCTGCTCCTCTTGCCCAAACGCAGTAGTACTGTTGTCGACCGCCCTCGAGGCCACCAGCAACCACTTTCTTCAGTTGCAACAGCCACATCCGGAAGTCAGTCTGCTCCTTAATGATCTCCCATACAATGACTTCACCGTAGTGGTGAAGAGCCTGGTTGCGCTCCGGCAAATCAACGAGCCTGTTGTTGTAGCCGGTGTTTTACCAGGGTCATTCTACGAGAGGCTCTTCCCTAGTGGCTCCGTGCATCTTTTCAGTTCATCCAACAGCCTTCATTTTCTCTCAAAGGTATGAATTTTACACTACTCCAGTAGCGTTAGTCCCTTCACTGTCTGATCGTTTGGAGGTACAGGCTCCTGAAGATTTGAGGATAAACCAGATCCCGGCATATGACATCGATGCGAATGTCAGGCGTGAAAGACTCCCAGTGGTCGCTGGAGCTTATGCAGGACAATTCAGGAAAGATTTCACACTCTTCCTGAAGCTGAGAGCCAAAGAATTCGTCCCAGATGGCCGGATGGTTGTTTCCCTCGCGGGGAGGCGTTCGGATGAGCTAGTAACTGAAAACTCTCACGTCTGGGAAACTGCAGCTCAGATTTTAGGCATCATGGCCTCAGAGGTAAATGCACGACTTTACTTTTGTCATTTGCTAACGAGCATGCGAGTGTTTGACTTCCTGGGTTTGTCTTTTGGATAACTTGACAGGGTGCCATTGACAAAGCCAAGTTTGATTCTTTTTACATACCGGTATATGGACCTTCCCTTGAAGAGCTTAGGGAGATCATCCAAGAAGGGGGCTCCTTCTCAATCACGGAGATGCGGGTGCACGAACCTGCAAGCGGCATGGATAGCACGCTCCTCACCCCAAACAAGATAGCGAATTGTTTGAGAGCTGCATTCGAGCCGATAATGGTCCAGCATTTTGAATTATCCGGAGAGGTCATGGATGCATTTGTGGGGACCGCTGACAAGCACTTGAGCATGCAAGGCAGCTCCCAGGTCAAGCAGACTAAAAAACCGATAGTTATGCTGGTTGTATCGCTCACCAAGGCATGACATCACAACTGCTATGTTACCGCTTAGTTTGTATCATTCATCAATTCAAGACATCTCTGTAAAAGCCAAAATCAAACTCAGTGGGATTTCTGAGAGACGAAACAGAAAAATATCGTTTGTAATAATATTCCATTGGTTGAGCCAAGTATTTGTCTTTTTTTTCTTTATCTCGAAATGCATTTGAGTCTTTGAGAGGTATATAAGATATTCACCCTCCGTTCATATGTTAAAATCGTATGTATATAAAAAAAACTTCAGTTTTACCATGATATTTTACCATTTTAATAATTTGCCTCTCGATGCATTACTATTTTGAGCTCATATGCTATGCTAATTTATTATCTGGCTTCTCCATGTTTATGTATGCATTAGTTCTGCACTAGTTTGTGTCCATTGAGAAATTCAAGCATTGGAGGCAGGTTGAACAATTGCCCAAAAAAGGGTTTCCCCCCGCTTTATATTATAAAGCAATCATCACCGAATACATGCCAGATATTGAACAACGCACACACCGTACACATCCAAGGCAAGATACAAAGGTGCCAGGCACCGACACACCACCCCACCGACAAACAATAGAGAGGTGAACCGAACGACAACGAAGCCAGGCCTCCAAAGCGATGCCTCCAAGAAGGGTATGACCATGAATAGCCGCCACCGCCCGATCAGCGAAGATCAGGTTTTCACCCGAAGCAAGACGACATGAGTGGGAACGCTGCGACGGAGCCTTCAGGAAGGGTACGGCGGCAACGGCCACCGCCACCGTCGACCAGTCAAAGGACTGGACAAGTGGCGTACCCCGGCGCTCACACCCCACCGGTGCACATAACTTCGTCAACCACCCGCAACCACGCCACCCACGCGGCCATGGTTGCCCGCCCGCACCTGAGACGCACGCTCCACCCACGAACGTCGCGCCTCCCGCCGCTAGAGCCGCCGCCCTGCAACCAGACAACCCTGAGACCTACACAAAGGCCCCAGCTTTGGACCAACCGACGGCCCTCGACCGACAGAACCACCCCGCAGACGCTCCGCTGGTAAACCTGTGCCAACCCGCCCGCGGCCGAGGAAAGGGGGAGAAAGGGGAGCGGACGAATCCGGGCCGGCACACCATGCCGGCGACAGGTGATGCGACCGCATCGAGGCCACCCATCCCTCCAACCAAGCTCCCCGCCGAACACGAGGAAAGGGGGAGAAGGAGGAGCGGACGCATTCGGACCGGCAAACCGTGCCGGCGACAGGTGGCGCAACCGCATCGAGGCCACCTATCCCTCCTACCAACACTACTAGGGAAAAACCTAGCAGTAGCACGCGGTTTTGCCTTATTAGTAGCGCGGGCCCCCGCGCTACTGATAAGGCGCTACAGCTAAAGTTTACCAGTAGCATGGGTCTACTCACGCTACTGCTAACATACAGATCAGTAGCGAGCTTGCTGGAACGCTCGCTACTGCTGCAGCAGCGCCTTATTCAGGAGTGCGCTGCTGCTAAAAGCACGCTGCTACTACGTGCATACCCGCGCTACTGCTAAATTTTCCAGTGTTTTTTTTCTGCAGCATATTGGCGTTGTATTTGTATAGGTATTATACAATAGTCTCATCATATGATTTTACGATCATGATGAGTTATTATATATATATCATTGGGTGAAAGAGACGTGGATTAGATCCAAGTGAAGTTTGGATTAGTAGTACTTTCGATCTGCACCTCACTTGGATCTAATCCACGTCTCTTTCACCCACTGATATATATAATAACTCATCATGCTCATATAACAACTCAGCATCATCATCATAATAATAACTCATCATCGTTATCATAATAACAAGTCATACTCATCATCATCATAGTCATCTAACAATGTCTACTCGTTATCATAATAACAAGTCATACTCATCATCATCATAGTCATAACCAACCCTAGTTAATTATTCTTAATGCATGATCATGAGTATTAGCTAGGACCTACCCCTCTCTAAGCTCCCCCGCGAGCACCCCCATGTCACCCCACCATGGTAGCTGACACACATCTCCGCGAGGCCATCGGCAACCGCGCGCCCGCCGACGAGGGAGAGCAAATCGACCCGCAGCCGTAGCCAAGGAAGCTCACCGGAGATGCCTCCTCGCGCCGTCTGCCGACGTCCGAGCGCCAGACCAGGAAGGTACCGACGTGGACTCGGCCAACACGTCCCGCCAGCCACCACCACTGCGTCACCACCCCGCCAGCCCGTAGCCAGGGCAGGGGTGGCCGCCCGCAGATCTTTGTCGCTCGTGACACGCACCACCACTGTGGCAAGCCAGGAGCCGGCCAGGCCACACCGGACCCCACCACCGACACCCTGCCTCGTCGCGACCGCCGCCACACCAGATCTGCCCGCCGCCATGAACGCCCGCACCAGCCGCCCCCGCCGCTCCACGCACCAGCACGCCCTCTGACGCCCAGCCCGTCGCGCCACCGCCACGCGCAGTGCCATTACCACACAGCCGCGCCGTAGCACCGCCTCGCCCTGGGACAGCGAGGCATCCCGATCCAGCAGCGTCGGCCCGCGCCAAGGCCGCTGGGAGGGGGGGGGGACGAGGAGGCCTCGCTGCCGCCGGCGCCGGCCAGGCTTCGCCCAGCCGCGCCCTCTAGCGACGGCGAGGGTGGAGGAGGGGCGGGGAAAGGAAGTTGGCGGCAGCGCGATAGGGTTCCTCCCCGTCGCCTCGCGGGGGGCGACGCGGGAGGGTGTGGAAAGGTACGCAGGTTGAACAATTTACAATTACAAGTCCACCAATCTATATAATTTTATTTTATTTTGCATCTGCTAGTTACAGGTTGTTGGTACAATATCCTGGTCTTGATTATTTGACCACTTTCCTTCCTATTGGCTAGTCCTAAAATTAAAAATTAAAAAGCACAGTGGGTTAGCTAGCCTAGAAAATATAACCCAGTCAAGCATAGAAAATACTCCCTTCATAAAGAAATATAAGAGTGTTGGGAGTAAATAAATATAAGAGCGTTTAAATAATGATCTAATCGCTTTTATATTTCTTTACGGAGGGGGTACAACCCAGGGGAGCATAGAAAAGAGAAGCGTTGAGCGCCAAGTACGGTGGCAGCGATGCCTACCTAATCTGATTTCTGCATATTCAAAAGTATGAAGTTCAGCCCTGCTCCAAGCAAAAACCATTGTATTCAAACAGATAGTGCATATGAATCAAGGACAAGGTGAAACAAACTATGCTCGCAACTCCGGTTTGCAGGTATATTATTTTCTTTCTCCTACTAACTAGGGGGTGAAGATTATTTCTCCGGTGCACTAATTCATTCTTGTGGAATAAGCTTCTTCCCAGATCGATCACCGAGTCCTAGAAAAGCATTGTCCTGTCCGCAAGTCTTACTTTGCTGACGCAAACCAAGCATCGTCACGTTTTCACACTAATGTGTACACTGTTCCCCATCAGCTAGCTTTTGGACACAATGGTACACATAATATTTCAGGGCGGACAAAAAGAGTGATTAAGGTGCCAGACGACGATCAACTGAGACTTAGCATATGAACACTTACTACTTAAGAACACTTGCTACTTTCAAGTCCAGAAGGCGTCAAGTGTCAACACTGCCTTATAGGTAAACTATAAGAGCAACTCAACCAGAGCCGCCGTATTGGCCCAATCACTATAATAACCACCAATATGGCTATTTTTGCCCAAAATGGCATTGTAGAGAAGTCGTCATCCCGCCCTTGATCGCCATAATTTTTGTAATGCGCACAAATCGGGCCCACGAGTCTCCTTATTTGGGGATTGGGCGAGGTGATATGGAGCTAATGGTTTTTGATGATTCATCGTCGGATTCAAGCTCCGGTCCGAGGGTGAAATCATGGACGCCGAAGAAGACGAGATGTTGATGGTTGTTGAATAGATAGAATCAACCGGAGCGAAGAGGAGGCGTCTCGGTCGTAGCTTGGTCGTGTGACATTTCGCCGGAACAGGTATGCCGGTCACGAGCGGCTCATGCTCAACTACTTTGTGCCGGGTTATACCTTCCTGTCATACGTGTTCCGGTGATGCTTCTGCATGACCAAACGGCTGTTCTTTTGAACTAACATGCACAACAGTGAACCTTTCTTCCAACAAGGGATAAATGATGTCTGTCTACTGGGTTTTCCCTTTTAAGTGGGTGACTGGGGCACTTCGGATGCGTGCATATGGCTCTCTTGCAGATTCATGGGATGACACTCTTCGAATGGCCAAAGATACAATCCTCAAGGGCACAAAAGTGTTCGCTAAAACTGTAGTGCATGTTTATGAACCATAGTATGTCCAAGCACCCAATGCCGAGGACACGGCTAGGCTTCTAGCGATGCATGAAGCAACTCTGCTAAAGTTGCTCTAAAGTGAGAGAAGGTAAAGTGATACCTTAGAGCCAAGTTCAAATATTGTAGATGTAATTTACCCTTTATGTCTTGGCGTGCAGCTACTGCAAGGTAGCTAAATGGAATAAGCATCTCCCAGATCGATCTCAACGAGTCCTAGAAAAGGGTCACGCAAACTAATCATTGTCATGTTTAAACAACCAGACTATTTGGCCCGCATGCCCATCAGCTCTGGGACAGAGATGATATATAATCAAGATTTCAAGGCATTTTTTATACCTGCTGAGGAACATGTTTGCGTAACAAAAAGAATGTTAGTACAGCTCAAAGTGCACGCAATGTGAACAATAAGCTGAACTAACGAAGGGTGGCCAATAGCATAGATCCTATGCGTGCACAACTGAATAAGATGATTGGTTGATGCCTGTCAAGTTGCCAGATACAAGCTTGGTACAAAGGCAAGGGAACAAATACTTAAACAAGACTAGCAGATTGCAGGCAGATTCCTGGAACGGAAAAGACCATGCCAATTGCCAGAGCCAAGGCACCGTGATGCCATTGCCAATGCCATGCAGGTACATCCATCCGCCCAGCTATATAACAACGAGCTCAGCCAACCACAACTTCTTCACATCGATCGCCGCCTCAAGGCGTCTAGCTTCTTCGTGTTCCAGTACCACCACCAAATATGTCCCAGCAAGGCAGCAACCAAGTAGCAGCATCCCACAATCCAACAGAGCGAGATCAGCCGCCCGGAGATGGAGACAACAAGCACCCTCCTTCAACTTCGATGGAGTACCAGCTGAAGGCGTACCTTCTGCTCCTGGCCACGCTGGTGGCGACGGTAACATACGCGGCAGGGCTCAACCTGCCAGGGGGGGCCTGGCCGGACACGCAGGACGGGCACCTCGCAGGCGACCCCATCCTTCCGGACGCGCACTACCGCCGCTACCTGGCCTTCTACTACTGCAACGCCACCGCCTTCGCATCGTCGCTCGTGGCCTGCCTCCTCCTCCTCGTCCTTGACGAGGAGAACACGGTGTGGGCGACGGTCCTGCGGGCGGTCATGGTGCTCGACCTGTTCGGTCTCATGGGCGCCTACGCCGCCGGAAGCTGCCGAGACAAGTTCACCACCATCTACTCCTCACTGCTGGTCACCTCCGTCTTCGCCTACATCATGCTTGTCTTCCTAATTTCCGTCTTCCGGGGTAACGTCTTTGCCTATGCCCCCCAGTGGGTGTTGGGCAAGGATGCTGAGAAGCAAGGCGAGGGCGCTACTGATGCAAACAAGCGCGAAGAGGAGCACGAGGTGTTGATGCTGCTCGCGACCTTCGTCGTCACCATCACATACGTGGCCGGACTGGGCCCGCCTGGTGGGTTCTGGAGCGACAGCCGGGACGGCCACCGCGTGAGCGACCCGATCATGCAGGACCATAACACCAGCCGGTACCAGTCATTCTTCGTGTGGAATACCACCGCATTCGTCGCGTCCCTGCTCATCATTGTGCTGCTCATGGACAAGAATCTGAGCAGGACCATCTCTGTAAAGTTTGTTGCGCTCTATGGGTTCATCGCGGTGGCGCTCATTGGCCTAGTGGGGGCCTATGCTGCAGGAAGCTGCAGGGAAGCTGATGCTACCATCTATGTCGTTTCTCTGGCTGGTGCAGTTCTTGCAAGCATATTTCTACAGGTGGCAATTACTAGTGCCATGAACAAGGAGGGCAGTTGGGGTGATAAACTACTCACACCCATACGTGGTTTTACTTCACAATGGCTGGAGAAAATAAAAGGGTGGTTTACTGCTACTGCTACTGCTACTCCTAGCCCTAACAGGTATGTAATCACGTATATATTGTTAATGCTTCCTTGGCAAATTATGATTGGCACAAATATTTCAACTCGAGGATACAATTAATTTTAACTCTCTCTATTTATGCAACTGCCAGGGATGCACAACAAGCTGACAAAGTATTGGAAAGGAATCGCTCTCTTGTCATGCTGCTTGCTACTCTCGTGGTGAGCATCACTTACACAGCAGGACTGGATCCACCGGGCGGCCTCTGGCCAGATGACCGGGATGGGCACAAGGGCGGCGACCCGGTACTCCTCACAACCCATCCTGCTCGGTACAAGGTGTTTTTCTATAGCAACTCAGCCGCCTTCGTGACATCCTTAGTGGTCATCATAATGGTCCAGAGTAGATTCCTGCTAAAGCGCCATACATTGCACGCAGCCATGATACTGGATTTGTTTGGCCTCATAACTGCATACGCCGCGGGGAGCAGTAGGGATTTAAGCACCTCCATCTATTCTATCGCCCTGGCAGGTGTCGTCCTTGTGTATGTGGTGATCCACATAGTGTTTTTCACATTAGAAGACCAGCAGATGGACAACCCCCAGGATCTCGAAAAGTTGGATAAGAGGCGTGAGATGCTGCTGCTGCTTGCCATCTTGGCTGCAACACTCACTTACCAAGCTGGGCTCACCCCGCCAGGTGGCTTCTGGTCAGCAGATGACAGCTTTGGTCATCATGCCGGGTTTCCGATCCTCTTCGATAACTACCCTCGCCGATACAATGCATTCTTCTACTGCAATGCGGCAAGCTTCATGGCATCTGTGACTCTCATAGTTCTTCTGGTGAACCCCACCCTATACAAGCCGGGCATAAAGTGTTATGCACTGTATATGTGCATGGTGGTGGGCATGTTTGGTCTCATGGGTGCCTATGCCGCTGGAAGCTCCCGCCATGTGCGAACCTCCATCTATGTGTTCACTTTAGTTGCTGCAGTCTTTGCCTTCGTAATCATTCAGGTGGTCATTTTCTGGATACAAAGTTATTGCAAAAAAGAGCAGCCATCTACCTCATCTGGTCCAGTGAACAAGGACTCTCGTGAGCGTTCTGAAGAAAAGGACCTTCGTGAGTACTTGATGCTGCTAGGAGTCCTGGCTGCAAGTGTAACATACCAGACTGGCCTGAAACCACCAGGTGGCCTCTGGCAGGACAACAACAACGGGCATACCGCAGGCAACTCGATCCTCCATGACATCGACAGAGGCCGGTTCCGTGCTTTCTTCTACAGCAACTCCACTTCATTCATGGCTTCTGTCGTCGTCATCATCTTGCTGCTTCCACTGAACACCCACAAGTTGCCACTGTGGCCAATGCATACTGCCATCTTGCTAGACATGATGGGCCTCCTTTGCGCCTATGCGGCTGGCAGCACAAGGGAATGGGGGACGTCCAGCCATGTCATCGCTCTGGTCGTTCCTGTGCTCGCCTATATTGCAGCCTACGCAGCGTGGTCATTGTTCCGCAACAAGGGCCGATGTGTGGCGACGAAGATGCCTCATGACCAACCATCCCAACGATATGTCGCAACGGAGATGCCGCATGTGACATGATTCTTTACCTGGGTTTTCATTTTATTTCAATGCAAATGATGTGTGTGTAATTCTACATCTACTTTCCATATGATGTCTGCAAATTATTGTGTAATTCTGTATAATCAAGGTAAGAAAAAGTATACTTTCTAGTTTTACATTGCCGGCCATTGTGTACAACTATTGACTATTGACATATATTATCAAACACTGCTAGTGTGGGGCTTTCATTTCGAGTGTTTTCATTGGTCCAAGCAATATTGGCATCTTTATGGTTGCAATTGCTAGCATTCTTTAGCAGCAACTTTTGCATCTCTGTATGTTTCATTTTGGTTAAAATATTGTTCTTTCTTCAATTTATTTCAACTTGGCATCCTGTGTCCCCTACCGATTGGTAAAAATTGAAGTTCATATCTTAGTTGGCCTCAGCATAAGCACTCATCAAATGTTGTCAGCACCTGGTTCTGATGTGGCACAAACGTTGGCCAACTAAGAGATGAACTTCAAAAGCACCAATCTTGTCCCAACCTCCCAGTTCAAGTGGTTAGCACGAGCAAGTCGATGAGCTGCAGACTTGCTTTTGCAGGTGTGCCTGACTAAACCACATTGCTGCTACTTCAGGTAAGAAGTGGTTCACAAATGAAGTGAATTTAATTAGCTTGTGGCAGCCAATGAGCATGATATACATGAGTGGTGAAAAAGTATTTCTGAGTCAAACCTATACATATGATATTCAAGTTTCCATATCAAAAACAAGAAAGGCTATCAAAATTTCTTTTTTAAAATGACTCAAGGTATGTCCAAACGTCACTTATTTGTAAACTGGAGGGTACAAGGTGTTTCTCAGGTTTTAGATATTGTTCAATAAGTTCACAGAAAGCCAAGACCTCCATTATGCAAATTTTTAGAAGATTGAAAATTCAGAAAGAGATGATAAGAACCACCAGGCTCGCATATTGCAAGTTACCTCAAAACAGAGAATGCTAGTGGACAATTAAAACTAGGAAGTATCATCCTTACATTCTATTTGAAGGGTCAAAGGAAAACTCCTTATCCTTATGCTGATATGCTCTGTGCTCCTGATGAAACCCATTGATCGACCGGAATTTGAGGATCTTTTGAACGCTTGCGAGATGTTTCACCTCCTTGGATGGTCCTTCCTTATTAGTGCTGCCTAGCTTGTCCTTATTTACTTTGGGAGGTGCAGTCTGATCATGAACTGGTTTTGGTGAAGCATCTGAGGAACACATTGAAACAGCAAATGCATCAACTGAAAAAATCACATTAGTGTGCACGGAAGGAGTAACGATACTCCTAAAGAGTGGCAATGTTAGCATGCCTTTCTGACAACTTCAATAAGTACATATTTCTAGTTCAAATATATCCTCAGTAAAGGGTCCAAAAATGGGAGGTTATGTGCAAGCAAGACCATTTCATATTAAACACTTGCCAAAGAAAGAGGAGCAGAGATATGTTATCAGTGCAAACACTAACCACTTTCCGATAATAAATAATATGTGCCGACCGTTTCTTCGTATTCTCCAATCTGTCATTAAACAAGGCCTCAGCTATCAGCTCACTCAGCAGGTACAAATTTTCCAATAATTTTCACAGCAGAAGTAATCGCAATGGAAGGAAAACCAATGAAGTTTACTGGTACAGGTAATATCTTTCAAACGCAATGGTTTTTAGTGCTAAAGCAATCACAAATAATTTATGGAATTCAAATACGGCATGGTTCTATCCACTCCTCAAGGACTTAAACAGGAAAAAAAGTGTAGAGTTCACAAAAATTTCTTGATAAATACTCTACAGAGACTCCTATAAAAAAAGCTCTAACATTTCCTGATAAATAGGTGTATCCAAACAGCATTTTAACATGACAACTCCAAGTGAAGTTCTTACAGTTTTACAGTAGCTTATATTTGTACACACAAAGGATCTACATCATTACCAATACACTGACACTCCACATCTAGAGGTATGGTCAAACAAAGAACGTCACTGCTAAAAATTCAATAAGATAAACTTCAAACAGACAAGCAACATGACTACTCACCATCTTCACGCCGTCACCTACTATCAGTATCAAGTTAGGGGTCAATGTATCCAAACCCTGAAAAACATGTTTAAAAAAACTTATTGGATTAGCCAACCACTAAATATCTCACAAAAATAACATTGACTTCTTCGCATCAAGAAATTGTGATACCAGTCTAGTGGTCTGTACACAGTAGTGCGCCGAAAATCTAAATAAGCAGGAGACGTGCTGAAAAATTACCATGTCCCAACATGATTACGGCCCAGATTTTCCCACAAAATCTACTGAAGAGACAGACACACAGTGAACAACATTTTGTATCTGGTGATGGTATGCGTTGACCGTGATAACCTAAAAACAAATCTGAAGGAAATTTTGTCCAAATTTTTGCCATCCAAGAGTCTTAAAATTGTGCGCAGGTATTAAACAAGAAAAAAAAATGCTGTGGAACTATACTCGCCATTTAAACATTTCTGATATAATCAAATCTAACCTCGTTCTTGATATCAATAGCATAGAGATAGCAAAAGTGCCTAAGGAAACATTCACAGCAGAGGATAATATCCTTTTGTAAACTAGTATAAGCTGCGGACACAGAGAAGAACCAACTTACAGAGAGTATATAAGGGGCATTTGGTTGAATGTTGGAACAGAGACAATCATCCAACTCTAGCAAGACATACTCTTCTTCTTCCTCTTCCTCTCCTCTGTCTCTCTCGTGTTCATTTGCCATCTCCAACAAGAATGTGCACTCACACAGCAGTAAAAGTATAAAATCAGCACTTGAGACTTGACCAACCTTGCCTGCAGAGTCCAAAAGCAGGGGATGAATGCACGAGGTACAACAACCTGTACATGCTTAGTTTAGCTCAATAGACAACTTTAGCATATTCCCTATTTAATTAAGAGGATTAAATCCAGATGCAATGTGGGCATACTTCAATCTGTTCAAAGTTAGGGGGAAATGGTTACCTGATCACCAACAATGGAGCACCGCACCAGTGATATGTCGATCTCTGAAATGCCTTCCCCCGCCCGCCGGCTAGTGCCCTGGGGAGGCCGGGAGCGCGATTCCGCCCACCCACCGTCCGCCGCGAGCGCGAGCGCGTGCCGTACTGTACCCGCACGCCCGGGATCCCGTCGCCCCTGCTCGACGCCGCCGTGGAGTGGAGGAGCACCGTGAGGGACAGCCACGGGAAAAAAATGAAGTAGGCTCTCCAAGGTAAGGCCTCCTTCGCAACGGAAAGTTCCAGGTGATACGGGCCTTTTTTTTTTCTCAAAAAAGATGATACCTACCTACCTACCTTATATGCTATTGTGATAAGAGCTCCTGAACCATCGGATCTCAGATCCGACGCATTTGAGAAGCTGTTATACCTGCGCGCAATTTTAAGACTCTTGGATGGCCATTTTCCAAAATGTCCCGGAGCCCATACCACGGTATCATCTGAGCCACGAGGACACCTGATATTTTGCCAGTAGCACCTACCCACGCCAGTCACTCACCGCCATAGTGTCAGCTTTCTTCCTCTTTCTGTTTTAGTGGAAAAGAGAGGTCACTTTTTTTCAAATACATGATCGAAAACAAATAATTCATGAACTCATGCAGGAGAATGTCATGCATGAAGTCAGATGGCAGTGCAAGATACTCCCTTCGATTCATTTGACTCTGCATATCAGGTTTGTCTGAAGTCAAACTTCATAAAATTTGATCAATTTTATATAAAAGCATATTAACATTCACAATACGAAATCAATATCATTAGATGAGGCATGAATTTATTTTTTTATTGAATAACTTTATTATTATAGATGTTGACATTTTTTTATATGAATATGTTAAACTTTATGAAGTTTGACTTCAGAAAAATCTTATATGTGAAATAAAAAGGACCGGAGGGAATACACATTGCAGATGGAGATATGTCCGGCACATTCATGACAGTGTCCATGGTACGAACCCCTTCTATTTTGACAAGACGACACACGTAGACCTCCTTGTTTGCGACGAATGATGATAGGTCATGCCATACGCAATTGCTCTCTGTGTCCTGTCCCATGGCAGCATCGCCTCCTATAAGATGGACATGGCAGCTTGGTGCGCACTAGTAGAAAACAGGGCATTAGTCCCGGTTTCAGAGGGTCTTTAGTCCCGGTTCTGCAAACGGGACAAAATGATCGGGACTAATGCCCATTACTTTTAGTCCCAGTTGGCTTACGAACCGGGACTAAAGCAGCTCCATGTGACCGCTGTGGGGCGCCAGGCAGGAGGACCTTTAGTCCCTGTTGATAACACCAACCGGGACTAAAAGCCAGCCACGCGTCAGCAGCTCGCAGGCGCTGGGGTTTTTATTTTATTTTTAAAGGGGGTTTAGAGCTAGGTTTCATATTGTGTTAGCTAGCTACTACATATAGAGAGAAGTGACCTCTTTTTCTTCGTGCTTGGTCGACGGTAGCTACTACATATAGAGAGAACTCGACGCTAGCTAGTAAGCAAATGAAGGAACCATTAATTACACAACATCGTCATGAACATATATAGAGAGAAGTGACCTCTCTTTCTTCGTGCTTGGTCGAATAACAAGTTTTCGTATATCTATCCGACGCTATTACATATATACAATATAACATCTCTTACAATCGCTAACATCATCTACCTAAGATCCATTTCCAATTCCATATGGTATTCTCCGTCTTTAGGTATGACGTGGTCAAGAAAGAATCCCGCCAATTCCTCTTGAATTGCTCGTATGCGATCATGTGGTAGGAGTTCATCCCGCATCCGCTAGATCCAATTTAAAGAAGGGGTCAATACATATATATGAATGAAACTTAACACAAATGATGGTAATAAAAAAGAATTGTGAATATTGTTTACGTACTTCAAATTGTTCGTCAGAGAAGTCCCGCTCAAGGGTCGAGTTGTGAATGAACTCGCAAACGTAGTATCCACATAAATTAGTCCCGGATGCCTGCCACAAGCACTTTACGAGAATAGAGTTCAATCAAACTGATAATCAAGCATGATAATGGTATTGATGAAACTAGAATTAATGAGAGATGCACGGAACTAGCTAGTACTACTTACTCTGGGCTGTGTAAATTTCAGCTCCTTCTTCAGACCCGGGACCATTCCGGTGAATTTTTTTCAAACCCTGCCCGGTAAAGAAAATGATTACTTGATATCAGGAACTGAACGAAAGTTGACGATCGATATGGTGCGATAATGATTGAACTTACCTCTGGAGCATTTCACTCATGTCCGCCCACTCCTTTTGATCTTTACGTCTCAAGTCTAAGACAGTTACTACTGCCCCGTCAAGCTTTATGGATAGCAGAATAAAGTGGAACCTGCGCACGCATAACTCATCAATTACACTTAACCTCGAGTAAGCGAAACCGAATATGCACAAGACAGTAACACTCACTGGGAGTTGTAAGGAAAGAGTATTTCCCTTTTGTTTTGATGTCGAAGGAATGCTTTTAGCAAGTTTTTCTCGGTATATTCGGCTCTCTTTTTTACCGACCATTCATTTACGGTATTTGGGCTAATGAACCCAATGTCATAGATTTGTCCTCTTTTGCACTCGACGATCTTCAATCTGCATAATATATATAGTGAGGATGATTATATATACATGCAATGAACGAGCTGAGCTAAAGACTTAATTACAGAAATAATACTTACAGACAGTAGCAAGTCATGAGTTGTTTGTCGAGGGCCTATTTATTGAATAACTGAAATAATTCCATAAATTCAACAGGCATCAGGTTGACTCTAATGAAGTCGTGCTCATCTTTAATTCACAGCATCAGACTGTCGGTCCCAGACTTCCTGCAGGTTTTCAAGTACCATTCATGCAATCTTCACATCAGCGTTGGTAGATGCGGGAGCTGATCACGTTTAACGAGAGGCTTCCCGTGCTCGTACCTAAATTGCTCTACTACCTCAGCCGTTTCAAATTGTACATCATCACCCACGTAATCACCAAGACTGGTACCGGGCAGTAGCCCCGGATGATTAGCGATATCGCTAGACACCTTGAGCGGGGGGTACGATTGCTTCTCCTGTTCGCCGAGCTGGGGAATTGTTTTTCCACTTCTTCGTCTTGCAGCACTGGTAGTACTTCCCAACCGCCGCGCTTCATCATATGTCCTTTCAATACAGCGGTCATAGTTGGATTGTGGCGAAGGCGGTGGTGGTCGCTTAAGGGCTTCCATAGTGCGCTTCGCTTTCACCGGATCTATTGTTTCCTTCGGAGGTGGATGTTTCCGTTCAAAATGGGCCCGCACTTCGGCTTCCACGATGTCCTTGTTTTCCTCGTCAGTCCTCTCATATGGTAACTTTGGAAGAGGCTTGAGGCTTGGACTAAATTTGAATTTCTTCCCGCCTGTTGTACTACTAGCCACCGGAGCGGCGGCGGCTCTCTTCCGCCGTTGCTGAGGTGGCGGAGTCCGCTGACGCGCCGGAGGAGGAGGCGGAGTCCGCTGACGCGCCAGAGGAGGCGGAGGAGGAAGAGGACTCCACTACTAGGGAAAAGCTTACTAGTAGCGCTGGTTTTTGAGCTATCAGTAGCGCTGGTACCCGCGCTACTGCTATGGCGCTACAGCTATTTTGTAGCAGTAGCGCTTGTTATACCCAGCGCTACTGGTATCTTCAGATACGAGTAGCGCTTTTCTGAGGTGCGCTACTGGTAAATGAGCGCTGCTGGTAAGCTTTTAGCCCGCGCCACTGCTAAAATTTATGTTTTTTTTCTGCATTTTGGCGCTGTACATGTTTAAACAGATATATCTTTTATCCAATAATAACTCATCATGAACTAGTCTGTTTAAACAGCATATTCATTGAAAAATAAGTGAAGTCATCACCACAAAATAAATCATCATGATCAACATCATCATCATATTAATAAAAACTCTCTTGCATCATAGTCATCACCACCAACACTAGCTAATAATCATCATAGTCATATGATAAGCAGTACTAGGTAGTCATACAGCCACACATATATAGCAGTTCTACTAGGTAGTCATACAGCCACACACATATGTAGTTCTAGATGATATCGACGACGATCATCATCCTCAAGCCTTGGCGGTGGGTGTTCCTGATAGTAATTAGGATGGCCTGTCCAACACGAAGATTCTTGCCAACGAGGAAGCTCTTCCACCCAACCGAGCTTGAGTGTGTGCGACCGTCCGTGTCCACGCCGTACGCACAGGTGGTGACGGAGCCCCTTGCGGTAAGGCGTATTCCAGCTGAGCCTTCTTCATCAGGCTCGATACCACAACTAACAGATAGGCTCTTTGGCAATTTCTGAATAAGAAAAACATATCAATTAGTAAGTAGCCTCGCACATACTCTTGCAAATATATTTCTACTAAGTATAGATTTCTACACTATCAAAAGACACACTACTACATTTCTACTAAGCATGAATTCTACTAATAAGTATGGATTATCTACACTATTAACAATTCCTTGGATTCTACACTAATAAGCATGTGATCGGACTCTACACTAAAGCATATCATCGGCTAGCTTCCACACAGCATATCATTGGACTCTACACTAAGCATATCATCGGATTCACTAAGCATATCAATTTGCATTTGTAAGTATAACAATAAAGCATATATATCATCAAATTACTACAGTAAGTATAACATACCATGACAAGCCGATCAACCATGGTACTTGTCAGGCGGGTCATGAATGGCACCCTGACAAAGTCAGCACGTGGCGGAATTATGCCCCATAGGTTGCACACCTCCTCCTCGCTCAGCCTCATTCTTTGAGCATAGATGACTTCATCAAGTGGGTCCTCATCATCTTCATCAAGTGGGTCCTCATCATCTTCATCATCTTCCTCCGTGTTGACATAAATGATAGCCAGCTTGGGTCTTTCTGCTCTGAAGGAGAAGCTGATCAACTCACCACCAGTGATACCCATGTGGGCTAGGAAACGGACCCATCCATCTCCTCCAATCTGCGACATATTGCGTCCTTTCTCGACCTCCATAGTGTAGGGGCCCCCCGGAGCCTTAAAGGTCACAGTGTCTCCGGTCAGCTTGTTGAATTTCAACCTCACATTGCATGGGACGATCTGTGTAAAAAAAGAAAAATGACACAATGCATTAATGCCAATAACACTAAAAACAAAATAGTTGTTACAGGTTTCATATAATTTGTTACCGCCTCATGAAGAAAACTCGGCTGGAAGTAGATGCCGAACAGCGTGCCAGTTGCAAGGTTGCTGGCGCACCTTGACTTGCACAGTCGACATGGTGGTGGTGGTGGTGGCGGTGGCACCATTTTCCTAAAGCAATATGAGCAAAGGATTAACGATCCACTTCACAGGAAAGAAAAACAGTAGCATGTGATATTTTTGGTTCTTCTTCAGTTATATTTTCATAGTGGAACCCGATCCCAAAAAGTAAACATAAAGTTCTCAATTAACTTACTAACACCTTCTAGAATAGAACCAACAGCTAGCAGGTAAATGCCAAATCAGCCAACAAGACTCACAGCTAGCAGACTACAGTGCATCGATCTTAATCGGAAAATAGAATATTCAGGTTTAGTAACTAAAATTAAGAGCATGCACATGCTTCCGTCCAGCTTTTATATTTACATAAAAACCGTCAACACTTGCAAGTTGCAATAGGTCGTACAAGCGACAGAAATATCTAGTCACAAAGGCTAACGAATACATATGATGATTTTGGACAATATTTGTTGTTTATCTTGTGCATATAAACAAAACAAAATTTCAAAACTTATTAGATTCTGCAGCGTGAGGACATTACATATAACAAGAACTGCCATGTATATCACCGATATCTCTAGATGAAGAGATTCTTCCGCGAGAAGCAATTTGATGGACAATTATAATCCTAAGATCTAGTAACATATAAGATGATATGTGATACTAATTAACAGTAGGATCTAGAGATGCTAGAATTAACCCAATTAATCCATATGCGACCAATTACACAGCTACAATAGCATCAAAAAACAACTACTGTGAGAAACACAAAAACCACAACCAAAGCAGCAGACATGGAATCATTGGACTACTACACTAGAGGCGGATGCACTCGATCGTTAGCCTACACTACTACACTAGAGAAGCGCGCTAGGTCAGTCGGTAGGGTACTGGCGTCGGGTTGCTCTCGACTAGCCCGAGCCGGCCGGAGTGGGGTGGCGCGGAGTTGCATGGGGGGCGGCCGGGATAGTAGGGCGCAGGGAGGAATGGGGAGGCGGCCGACGAGAGCTCGCGGGCGGCGCCAGAGGGGGCGACGTGAGGGGGGAGGAGCAGCGGAGGAGGGGATGACAAGCATTACCTGCGGTGTAGTGGCGTGCATGGTGGCTACGTGTGCGGCACGGCGGCGGCGGCTGGGGTGAGGAGGGGAGGAACCCTAACTGCGGCGACGTCGGGCAGAGGGGAAGGACGATCAGTGAGAGAGGGTGCGGGGGGGGGGGGGGGTCGGCCAGGGTTTCTTTTGGTGTAGTAGTAGTGCTGCGTAGGGGCCGGCGCTACTGCTAAGCCCACTAGCTGTAGCGCCGATTCACAGCCCACGCTACAGCTAAGTGGGCTACCGTTTTGGCCCTGCGGCCCACGTAACAGCAGCGCGGCCCATGCTAACCAACGCTGCTGCAATTAAGTAGCAGTAGCGTGTGTTGTACCAGGCGCTATTGGTACATACGAGTAGCGTGGGGGCCCAAACAGGCGCTACTGGTAAACTTCTATGTATAAGCATTTTCCTAGTAGTGCTCTACTGAGGGGCCTCCTCCGCCGGAGACGGCGGCTGAGGCGGTGGAGACAGCTCACACGCCGGAGACGACTCAGGCAGCTGAGCTGGACTGTGAGGAGTCTGCTGAGGGGCCTCATCCGGCTGAGTCTGCTGAGGCGGCGTCCAGTTTGGAAGCTTGATGTTCTCCTTTCTCCATAGACATGTACTCCTTAAAGCATTTTCCAGAAAAATATCCCCTTCACCTGTAGGGTAGTCAAGCTCCAGCCCCTCAAATCCCTCCATTATTTCATCCACCGTGACAATAGCATAGCCATGTGGAATCGGACGGCAATGGAAAGTTCCCTTAGCTTGAGGAGGTACAACAGAGCCGACCGCCGCCTTCAAGGTCAGGTTCTGGCATTTCGCCATTAGCGCACAATGTTCAGCCTCCGTGATACTATCCACGGGGTAGCGAGGAGCCATGAAATTAGGCTGAACGAGCTCCGTGGAAGCCACGCTCCTTCTCCGCTGAGATGGTGGGGTAGCTTCTGGGGCAGTGTCGAAGGAAGGATCTTCGTGCCGCTGAGATTGTTGGCCGGTAGCTCGCTGGCTCTCAAGTTCCTCTAGTTTCGCTAATCTTGCACTGAGCTTCTGCATTTCGCTTGCTTCCTCTTGCTTCTTTCTCTGTTGGCTTCTATGACCACCGCTGTCGGGAAACCCATGCACCCACGGAACGGAGCCTGAAGTGCCTCGTGTTCGTCCAGGATGTTCAGGATTCCCGAGGGCCTCTGTCAGCTCATCCTTCGCTCTATCAGGCCGGAACCTCCCTTCCTGCGCTGCCTGGATTGCTTCCTCAAGCTTCTTGATGGGTATTGCAAGTTGAGCTTTCGTCCAAACAAACTTCCCTGATTCTGGGTCCAAAGTTCCCCCAACCCCGAAGAACCAAGTCCTTGCCCGATTTGGCCAGTGCAATGTCGCTGGTTGGACCCCTTTAACAAGCAGTTCTTGCTCAGCTTTGTCCCACAACGGCCGGGCTTTGCTGTAGCCACCTGACCCTGTGGTATGGTGATACTTCTTCTTTGCAGCATTTTGCTTGTTTGTCAGTGACCTTTGCTTACCCTTGTCCGATTTCTTGTAGGCCACAAATGCGGGCCAGTGATCTCTTATCTTCTCATATTGACTGATGAATTCTGGAGTCTCGTCTTTCTCAACAAACTTTATGTTCAACTCTTTCTTCCAGTTCTTGAATAGTTCTGCCATCTTCTTAAGAGCAAATGCCTTGACCTTTCGCTCTATAACTGGGTTATTCGGATCCTCCTCTGGCGGTAGGCTGAAATTTGTCATCAGCGAGGTCCAAAGATCATCTTTCAGTCTATCCTGGACATAAGAAACTTCAGGGTCCTTCTTATTCCATTCTTGGATGCTGATCGGGACACTGTCCCTAACAACAACTCCGCACTGATGTACAAATGTGTCCTTGGTCCGCTTGGGAGCAATCGGTTGGCCATCTCGAGCGACTTCTGTGATCGTGAACCTTTTATTCTAGTGCAACCTTTTCTTCGGGCCTCGTCTCCTTACCGAAGTTTGGCTCGATCCGGAGGGCTAAAAGAAGAAAGAAGCGTTAATATATGTACATACAAAACAATTAATGCATCTAGTCAGCAGAGGATTAATATATATATATACCTCGCCGAACTTTGCAACAGTTAAGGCTCCCTCCTCCGTTCGGTCACCGGAGCCGTGATCATGATCTCCTTCCTCCGCCATTCGGTCACCGGAGCCGTCATGATCTCCTTCCTCCTCCATTGTTGGATCACCGGAGCCGTCATCCTGTCCTTCTTGACCATCGGTGTCGTTGAGAAACGACAAGGGATCACCTCCGGCGCGGATTATATCCCCCAACAACTCTTCTTTTTCTAAGTCTCTGTCCATAGTTTCTACAAATATTACAACATAGCAATATACAAACATGAGAGATAGATTAGTGGCAAACATGGACTTAATATCACAACAAGGAATCATATGCATATGAGCAATGGATTAGTGGCAAACATCATCGAGGACTCCTCCCCCTCATGTCTGATGAGTCGTCCTATATATCTTTCGAGAGAGGATACTTTGCGGACCGCCTCTCTCATGCCTGTCCGACGTCCCCCCTCATGTCGAAGTTATCTGGGTTATGTTTTAACGACCCCTCCCCCTCATGTCGAAGTTATCGGGGTTATGTTTTAACGACCCCACCCCCCCTCATGTCGAAGTTATCGGGGTTATGTTTTAATGGAACACAATTTGTTAACTTGACATTAGACGTCAATAGTATTATACATAACAACAGTGCGGGAGGGGGTAGGAGATCGGCAACGCTCTTTCTTCTAGGGTTTGGGTGGCCTCCAGAGTTGGTCGGGCGAGCGGACCGGGAGTAAATTTTGAATATATGAGTTGTTACTCCCTCTCTCCCATAATTAACCTTAGTAAATTTCATTATCATCATGCCCATTTAGTAAAGTTGCCTCTCCCCGATTTAGGCAAAGTAAAACTTAGTAAGATCATCATGCCCATTTAGTAAAGTTGCCTCTCCCCGATATAGAAAAACAATATGCATACATCCATGGATCATCCATACATCATTGCTCATATATTCCAAATTAATATGAGTTTTAGCAAGATCATCATGAACACAAATTTCTATGAACAAAAAAGATTTCTATGTATAAAAAAAATCATGAACATTTAGTAAAGTTGCCTCTCCCCGATTTAAGCAAAGTAAAACTTAGTAAACTTAATATGAGTTTTAGCAAGATCATCATGAACAAAAATTTCTATGAAAAAAAAAACTTTCTATGAACAAAAAAACTTTCTATGAAAAAAAAGCATACATCAATGCATACATCCATGGATCATCCATACATCTACATATACATACATACAGCATCCATACATACATCAATGGACAAAAAAATCTATGAACAAAAAAAAAAGCAGAGCAGGGGCGGCGGTGGGGCAAGCAGAGCAGCTGGGACGGCGGTGGCGGTGGCGGCGGCGGGGTAGGGCAGGGGCACGGGGGAAGGGGGCTCACTAGGGGCGGCGTCGGGGCAGGGGCAGGGGCATGGCGGCGTCGGGGCAGTGTAGGGGCGCGGGGAGCGGCGCCAGCGTCGGGGCAGGGCGCGCGTCGGGGCAGAGGACGTTGAGGGCATCGGCGAGGGCGTTGAAGGCGAGGTGGAGCAGCCTGACGTTGAGGGCGTCAACGGCGAGCTCTGGCAGCGGCGTCGGGGGAACTGCACAAATGGGGATTGGAAATTTGCTAAGTCTCGCTTATATAGTCACCCCTTTAGTCCCGGTTGGTGGCTCCAACCGGGACTAAAGGGGTTGTGCTGGCACTGGCGCAGTGCGTTGGGGGTTTAGTCCCACCTCGCTTGCCGAGAGGCGCTCGCAGTGGTTTATAAGCCCCGCTGCGATAGCCTCGTCGAGCTCCTCTCTAATGCAGGCCTGTTGGGCCTAACGTTCTTCTGTGCCCTGTTGGGCCTACTTGCCCCGCGGGCCTGCATCCTGGCCCACGTATAGTTGGGTTTCTAGTCGTATTTTAGTTGCATAAATTTTATATAATTTTAAGTTAATATTATTTTGATCATAACTAGAGGTTTATAAAAGCTTTTTAGTTGATTCTTTTTGCTATTGAAGAATATTATAGTTTTGTTTTAGTTGATCATAACAAAGTATTTTAATTGTTTCTTTTTAGTTCATTCTTTTTGCTATTAGAGTTTTATAAAAGTTTTCTAGTTCATTCTTTTTGCTATATTAGTTCATTCTTTGAGCTAAATGACCCTGAAATTGAAAAGCACTACAAATGAACTCTAAAAAGGTTGAAACTTGGTATGGTATCATCATTTCACCCACATAGCATGTGCTAAAAAGTTGAGAGGGTTACGGCAAAAACTGGATGCACTTCGTGTACAAACTGGACAATCTCTTTTGAAGTATCACGGTTTCGGACGAAAACACATGTGTTACAAAGGCATTTCATATTTTTTAAACTTATTTGAACTCCAGACTTTTTGTGCGTTCAATATGCACCATTCAAAGCCACATCATCAATTTTCAACCCTTTCTGACTTCATTTTCTATTGTTCATGCATTTAATCTTTTTTTGAGCTAAACGACCCTGAAATTGAAAAGCACTACAAATGAACTCTGAAAAGGTTGAAAGTTGGCATGGTATCATCATTTCACCCACATAGCATGTGCTAAAATGTTGAGAGGATTACGGCAAAAACTGGATGCACTTCGTGTACAAACTGGACAATCTCTTTCGTAGTATCAGGGTTTTGGATGAAAACTCATGTGTTACAAAGGCATTTCATATTATTTGAACTCCAGACTTTTTGTGCCTTCAATATGCATCATTCAAAGCCACATCATCAATTTTCAACCCTTTCTGACTTCATTTTCTATTTTTCATGCATTTAATCTTTTTTGAGCTAAATGACCTGAAATTGAAAAGCACTACAAATGAACTCTGAAAAGGTTGAAAGTTGGCATGGTATCATCATTTCACCCACATTGCATATGCTAAAAAGTTGAGAGGGTTACGGAAAAAAATGGATGCACTTTGTGTACAAAATGGACAATCTCTTTCAAAGTATCACGGTTTCGGACGAAAACTCATCTGTTACAAAAGGCATTTCATTTTTTCTTCGCGTCATCAGAGCCATCATTAGAGCCATCATCATATTCTCCTTCACTTTTTCTCCGTGTGTGTCCCTTGCTTATTGCGCCGTAACCATGAATAATCTTCATCGTTTAGCAGGGTGCTTGGGTCAGCCTTCAATTTGAAGGGAGGAATTTCATGAAACTTTTCATAATCTTCAGACATGTCTGTCTTGCCCTCCACTCCCACGATGTCTCTTTTCCCTGAAAGAACTATGTGGCGCTTTGGCTCATCGTATGATGTATTCGCTTCCTTATCTTTTCTTTTTCTCGGTTTGGTAGACATGTACTTCACATAGAAAACTCGCACCACAACATTGGCTAGGACGAATGGTTCGTCTGTGTACCCAAGATTGTTCATATCCACTGTTGTCATTCCGTACGGTGGGTCTACCTGTACCCCGCCTCCTGACAGATTGACCCATTTGCACCGAAGCAAAGGGAACTTAAAATCATGTCCATAGTCAAGTTCCCATATGTCCACTATGTAACCATAATATATGTCCTTTCCCCTCTTGGTTACTGCATCAATGCGGACACCACTGTTTTGGTTGGTGCTCTTTTGATCTTGGGCGATCATGTAAAATGTATTCCCATTTATCTCGTACCCTTTGTAAGTCAATACAGTCAAAGATGGTGACCTGGCCAACGAGTACAGCTCATCTACAACAGTGGTGTTACCCATGAGATGTGTTTGCAACCAACTGCCGAAAGTCCTGATGTGTTCACATGTAATCCAGTCATCACACTGCTCCGGGTGTTTGGAGCGCAGAATATTCTTGTGTTCATTGACATACGGGGTCACCAAGGTAGAATTCTATAGAAATGTGTAGTGTGCTTGAGCCCAAGAATGCTTGTCCCTACATATTATTGAGTCTGCTCCTAGCGTGCCTTTTCTAGTCAGTCTCCCCTCATACCGCGATTGAGGGAGACCAATCGGCTTAAGGTCAGGAATGAAGTCAACACAAAACCCAATGACCTCCTCTGTTTGATGGCCCGTGGGGATGCTTCCTTCTGGCCTAGCACGGTTACGAACATATTTCTTTAAGACTCCCATGAACCTCTCAAAGGGGAACATATTGTGTAGAAATACAAGGCCCAGAATGGCAATCTCGTCCACTAGATGAACTAGGACGTGCATCATGATATTGAAGAAGGATGGTGGGAACACCAACTCGAAACTGACAAGACATTGCACCAAATCATTCTTTAACCTTGGTAGGATTTCTGGATTGATTACCATCTGAGAGATTGCATTGAGGAATGCACATAGCTTCACAATGGCTAATCGAACGTTTTCCGGTAGAAGCCCCCTCAATGCAACTGGAAGCAGTTGCGTCATAATCACGTGGCAGTCATGAGACTTTAGGTTCTGGAACTTCTTCTCTCCCATATTTATTATTCCCTTTATATTGGACGAGAAGCCAGATGGGACCTTCATACTGAGCAGGCATTCAAAGAAGATTTCCTTCTCTTCTTTGGTAAGAGCGTAGCTGGCAGGACCTTCATACTGCTTTGGATGCATGCCGTCTTTTCCGTGCACACGTTGCTGGTCCTCCCATGCCTCCGGTGTATCTTTTTTCTTCCCATATACGCCCAAGAAGCCTAGCAGGTTCATGCAAAGATTCTTCGTCACGTGCATCAAGTCGATTGCAGAGCGGACCTCTAGGTCTTTCCAATATGGTAGGTCCCAAAATATAGATTTCTTCTTCCACATGGGTGCCCGTCCCTCAGCGTCATTCGGAACAGATAGTCCGCCAGGACCCTTTCCAAAGATTACTTGTAAATCATTGACCATATCAAGTATGTGATCACCAGTACGGAGGGCGGGCTTCTTCCGGTTATCTGCCTCACCTTTGAAATGCTTGCCTTTCTTTCGACATTGATGGTTGGTCGGAAGAAATCGACGATGTCCCAGGTACACATTCTTCCTGCATTTGTCCAAATATATACTTTCGGTGTCATCTAAATAGTGCGTGCATGCGTGGTATCCCTTGTTTGTCTGTCCTGAAAGGTTACTAAGAGCAGGCCAATCATTGATGGTTACAAACAGCAATGCATGTAGGTCAAATTCCTCCTGATTGTGCTCATCCCACACACGTACACCTTTTCCATTCCACACCTATAAAAGTTCTTCAACTAATGGCCTTAAGTACACGTCAATGTCGTTGCCGGGTTGCTTAGGGCCTTGGATGAGCACTGGCATCATAATGAACTTCCGCTTCATGCACAACCAAGGAGGAAGGTTATAGATACATAGAGTCACGGGTCAGGTGCTATGATTGCTGCTATGCTCCCCAAAAGGATTAATGCCATATGCGCTTAAACCAAACCATACGTTCCTTGCGTCATCTGCAAAGTCCCCCCCCCTCCCACCTTCTCTCGATTTTTCTCCACTGCGACCCATCAGCGGGTGCTCTCAACTTCCCGTGTTTCTTATAGTCCTCTTTGTGCCATCGCATCAACTTGGCATGCTCTTTGTTTCTGAACAGACGTTTCAACCGTGGTATTATAGGAGCATACCACATCACCTTGGCAGGAACCCTCATCCTGTGGTGCTTGCCCCCAACATCACCAGGGTCATCTCATCTGATCTTATACCGCAATGCACCGCATACCGGGCATACGTTCAAATCCTCTTACTCACCGCGGTAGAGGATGCAGTCATTAGGGCATGCATGTATCTTCTACACCTCCAATCCTAGAGGGCATAGAACCTTATTTGCTTCGTACGTACTGTCGGGCAATTCGTTATCCTTTGGAAGCTTATTCTTCACTATTTTCAGTAGCTTCCCAAATCCGTTGTCAGATACACCATTGTCTGCCTTCCATTGCAGCAATTCCAGTGTGGTACCGAGCTTTGTGTTGTCATCTTTGCAATTTGGGTACAACCCTTTTTTTGTGATCCTCTAACATGCGATCGAACTTCAGCTTCTCCCTTTCACTTTGGCATTGTCTCTTTGCATCAATAATGACCCGGCGAAGATCATCATCGGGCACATCATCTGGTTCCTCTTGATCTTCAGCTTCCCCCATTGCAGTATCACCGTATTCAGGGGGATAGTTGTCATCATCCTCTTCTTCTTCATTGTCTTCCATCATAACCCCTCTTTCTCCGTGCTTGGTCCAAACATTATAGTGTGGCATGAAACCCATCTCAAGCAGGTGGAAGTGAAGTGTTTTCGAGTCAGAGTAATCCTTCATATTCCCACAAATAGGGCATGGACAATACATAAAACCATTCTGCTTGTTTGCCTCAGCCACTTCAAGAAAATTGTGCAGGCCCTCAATGTACTCGGAGGTGTGTCGGTAACCGTACATCCATTGCCGGTTCATCTGCGTGCATTATATAATTAAGTGTATCAAAAACCATTACAGAACATCATGAATAGAGAAGTGACCAAATTATTACAAGTTCATCATCACATTAAAACCAAAGTACAGTAGTGATAAAATGTTATTACTGAAAAAATAAATACATAAAGTTCATACATAGTTCTCATAGAACAACATACAGCTCTCTAGAGCATCTAATTAAAACATACATTGAAACTAACATACAACTATTTAAAACATTTAAATGCAACAACAAATGTGATCATAATCGCAACTAAGGTAACAATTGATCCAACAGCATAATGATACCAAGCCTCATTATCAATGGCATATTTTTTTATCTTTCTAATCTTCAAGCGCACTGCATCCATCTTGATCTTGTGATCATCGACGACATCGGCAACATGCAACTCCAATTTCATCTTCTCCTCCTCAATTCTTTTCAATTTTTCTTTCAAATACTCGTTTTCTTGTTCAACTAAATTTTACCTCTCGACAAGAGGGTCGGTTGGAATTTCCGGTTCACATATCTCCTAGATCAAAACATCTATGTCACGTTGGTCGGCATAATTATCATAAACACTAAATGAAACAAATAGTGATGAAAGATAATATACCACATACGAATCATAGACCGGACGAGGGCTGACGGGGGCGAATACCAAAACCATGGCACTATATAATAACAAACAATAATAAAAGTAAGAAATTTATACAAGTATATCTATCTAAATCATACAAGTAAGAATTTTTTCTTTTAAAAAGAAGATAAGAACAAGAGGCTCACCACTGTGGTGCCGGCGATGAGATCACTACTAGGGAAAAGCTTATAGGTGGACGCTTACTAGTAGCACGGGTTTATACCCCTCGCTACTACTACTTACTAGTAGCGCAGGTTTATAGCCCTCGCTACTACTAAGTTGATAGTAGTAGCGCGAGTTTATACCCCTCGCTACTGCTAAGTGGTGTCTACCGTGCCCCCTAGGACATGCCATAGTAGTAGCGAGGGGTATAAACCCGTGCTACTACTAAGTTGATAGTAGTAGCGCGGGTTTATACCCCTTGCTACTACTAAGTACATGGTTTTTGAAGAGCCCTGAAATCCCCATCTCCTCCCGCAAATCCTTCCTCTCCCCCGTCATTCTCCCCCCTCTCTATCCCTAGGCTCTCACATGGACCTCCTACCCATGCGCGCCTCCTCCTCCATGGCGCCAAAAGAGGCCGCCGGTGTCCCGGAGCTCACCGGTCTTCCCCACATCTCCATGCCACCACGCCAGAGCTGAAGGAAATATGCCCTAGAGGCAATAATAAAGTTATTATTTTATTTCCTTATGTCATGATAAATTTTTATTATTCATGCTAGAATTGTATTAACCGGAAACTTGATACATGTGTGAATACATAGACAAAATAGAGTGTCACTAGTATGCCTCTACTTGACTAGCTCGTTAATCAAAGATGGTTATGTTTCCTAACCATAGACATGAGTTGTCATTTGATTAACGGGATCACATAATTAGGAGAATGATGTGATTGACTTGACCCATTCTGTTAGCTTAGCACTTGATCGTTTAGGATGTTGCTATTGCTTTCTTCATGACTTATACATGTTCCTATGACTATGAGATTATGCAACTCCCGTTTACCGGAGGAACACTTTGTGTGCTACCAAACATCACAACGTAACTGGGTGATTATAAAGGTGCTCTACAGGTGTCTCCGAAGGTACTTGTTGAGTTGGCGCATTTCGAGATTAGGATTTGTCACTCCGATTGTCGGAGAGGTATCTCTGGGCCCACTCGGTAATGCACATCACTATAAGCCTTGCAAGCATTGTAACTAATGAGTTAGTTGCGGGATGATGTATTACGGAACGAGTAAAGAGACTTGCCGGTAACGAGATTGAACTAGGTATTGAGATACCAACGATCGAATCTCGGGCAAGTAACATACCGATGACAAAGGGAACAACGTATGTTGTTATGCGGTTTGACCGATAAAGATCTTCGTAGAATATGTGGGAGCCAATATGAGAATCCAGGTTCCGCTATTGGTTATTGACCGGAGACATGTCTCGGTCATGTCTACATAGTTCTCGAACCCGTAGGGTCCGCACGCTTAAAGTTCGGTGACGATCGGTATTATGAGTTTATGTGATTTGATGACAGAAGTTTGTTCGGAGTCCTGGATGAGATCGGGGACATGACGAGGAGTCTCGAAATGGTCGAGAGGTAAAGATCGATATATTGGAAGGCTATATTCGGACATCGGAAAGGTTCCGAGTGATTCGGGTATTTTTCGGAGTACCGGAGAGTTACGGGAATTCGTATTGGGCCTTAATGGGCCATACGGGAAAGGAGAGAAAGGCCTCAAGGGTGGCTGCGCCCCTTCCCCATGGACTGGTCCGAATTGGACTAGGGAAAGGAGGCGCCCCCTTCCTTCCTTATCCTTCTCCCTTCCCCTTTTCCTATTCCATGTGGGAGGTGGAATCCTACTAGGCCTAGGGAGTCCTAGTAGGACTCCACACCTTGGGCGCGCCCTGTGAGGGCCGGCCTCCTCCTCCCTCCATCCTTTATATACGTGGCCAGGGGGCACCCCATAGACACAACAATTGATCATTGATCTCTTAGCCGTGTGCGGTGCCCCCCTCCACCATAATCCACCTCGATCATATCGTAGCGGTGCTTAGGCGAAGCCCTGCGTCGTAGCATTATCATCATCGTCACCACGTCGTCGTGCTGACGAAACTCTCCTGTGAAGCTTTGCTGGATCGGAGCTCACGGGACGTCATCGAGTTGAACGTGTGCTAAACTCGGAGGTGCCGTGCGTTCGGTACTTGGATCGGTCGGATCGTGAAGACGTACGACTACATCAACCGCGTTGTGCTAACGCTTCCGCTTTCGGTCTACGAGGGTACGTGGACACACTCTCCCCTCTCGTTGCTATGCATCACAATGATCCTGTGTATGCGTAGGAAATTTTTGAAATTACTACGTTCCCAACAGTGGTATCAGAGCCTGGTTTTATGCGTAAATGTTATATGCACGAGTAGAACACAAGTGAGTTGTGGGCGATACAAGTCGTACTGCTTACCAGCATGTCACACTTTGGTTCGGCGGTATTGTTGGATGAAGCGGCCCGGACCGACATTACGCGTACGCTTACGCGAGACTGGTTTTACCGCCGTGCTTTGCACATAGGTGACTAGTGGGTGTCTGTTTCTCCAACTTTAGTTGAACCGAGTGTGGCTACGCCCGGTCCTTGTGAAGGTTAAAACAGCACTAACTTGACGAACTATCGTTGTGGTTTTGATGCGTAGGTAAGAACGGTTCTTGCTCAGCCCGTAGCAGCCACGTAAAACTTGCAACAACAAAGTAGAGGACGTCTAACCTGTTTTTGCAGGGCATGTTGTGATGTGATATGGTCAAGACATGATGCTATATTTTATTGTATGAGATGATCATGTTTTGTAACTGAGTTATCGGCAACTGGCAGGAGCCATATGGTTGTCGCTTTATTGTATGCAATGCAATCGCCCTGTAATTGCTTTACTTTATCACTAAGCGGTAGCGATAGTCGTAGAAGCAATAGTTGGCGAGACGACAACGATGCTACGATGGAGATCAAGGTGTCGCGCCAGTGACAATGGTAATCATGACGGTGCTTCGGAGATGGAGATCACAAGCACAAGATGATGATGGCCATATCATATCACTTATATTGATTGCATGTGATGTTTATCCTTTATGCATCTTATTTTGCTTTGTTTGACGGTAGCATTATAAGATGATCTCTCACTAAATTTCAAGGTAAAAGTTTTCTCCCTGAGTATGCACCGTTGCCAAAGTTCGTCGTGCCGAGACACCACGTGATGATTGGGTGTGATAAGCTCAACGTTCATCTACAACGGGTGCAAGCCAGTTTTGCACACGCAGAATACTCGGGTTAAACTTGACGAGCCTAGCATATGCAGATATGGCCTCGAAACACTGAGACCGAAAGGTCGAGCGTGAATCATATAGTAGATATGATCAACATGGTAATGTTCACCATTGAAAACTACTCCATTTCACGTGATGATCGGTTATGGTTTAGTTGATTTGGATCACGTGATCACTTAGATGATTAGAGAGATGTCTATCTAAGTGGGAGTTCTTGAGTAATATGATTAATTGAACTTTAATTTATCATGAACTTAGTCCTGGTAGTATTTGCAAATTATGTTGTAGATCAATAGCTCGCGTATAGCTCCCCTGTTTTATTTTTGATATGTTCCTAGAGAAAACTAAATTGAAAGATGTTAGTAGCAATGATACGGATTGGATCCGTGATCTGAGGATTATCCTCATTGCTGCACAGAAGAATTATGTCCTTGATGCACCGCTAGGTGACGGACCTATTGTAGGAGCATAGGCAGACGTTATGAACGTTTGACAAAGCTCGGTATGATAACTACTTGATAGTTTAGTGCACCATGCTTTACGGCTTAGAACTGGGACTTCAAAATTGTTTTGAACGCCACGGAGCATATAAGATGCTCCAAGAGTTGAAATTGGTATTTCACACTCATGCCCGTGTCGAAAGGTATGAGACCTTTGACAAGTACTTTGCCTACAAGATGGAGGAGAATAGCTCAGCTAGTGAGCATGTGCTCAGAATGTCTGAGTACTACAATCATTTGACTCAAGTGGGAGTTAATCTTCCAGATAAGATAGTGATTGACAGAGTTCTCTAGTCACTATCACCAAGTTACTTGAACTTCGTGAAGAACTATAATATGCAAGGGATAACGAAAACGATTCCCAAGCTCTTCGTGATGCTAAAAATCGACGAAGGTAGAAATCAAGAAAAGCATCAAGTGTTGATGGTTGACAAGACCACTAGTTTCAAGAAAAGGGCAAAGGGAAGAAGGGGAACTTCAAGAAGAACGGCAAGCAAGTTGCTGCTCAAGTGAAGAAGCCCAAGTCTGGACCTAAGCCTGAGACTAAAGTACTTTTACTGCAAAGGGACTGGTCACTGGAAGTGGAACTGCCCCTAGATACTTGGCGGATAAGAAGGATGGCAAAGTGAACAAAGGTATATTGGATATACATGTTATTGATGTGTACTTTACTAGTGTTTATAGCAACCCCTTGGCATTTGATACTGGTTTAATTGCTAAGAGTAGTAACTCGAAACGGGAGTTGCAGAATGTACAGAAACTAGTTAAGGGCGAGGTGACGATGTGTGTTGGAAATAGTTCCAAGATTGATATGATCATCATCGCAACTCCCTATACTTTCGGGATTAGTGTTGAACCTAAATAAGTGTTATTTGGTGTTTGCGTTGAGCATGAATATGATTTGATCATGTTTATTGCAATATGGTTATTCATTTAAGTTAGAGAATAATTGTTATTCTGTTTACATGAATAAAACCTTCTATGGTCATACACCCAATGAAAATGGTTTGTTAGATATCGATCGTAGTGATACACATATTCATAATATTGAAGCCAAAAGATGCAAAGTTAATAATGATAGTGCACCTTGTTTGTGGCACTGCCGTTTAGGTCATATTGGTGTAAAGCGCATGAAGAAACTCCATGCTGATGGGATTTTGCAATCACTTGATTATGAATCACTTGATACTTGCGAACCATGCCTCATGGGCAAGATGACTAAAACGCCGTTCTCCGGAAGAATGGAGCGAGCAACAGATTTGTTGGAAATCATACATATTGATGTATGTGCTCCAATGAATATTGAGGCTCGCAGCGGGTATCGTTATTTTCTCACCTTCACAGATGATTTGAGCAGATATGGGTATATCTACTTGATGAAACGTAAGTCTGAAACAATTGAAAAGTTCAAAGAATTTCAGAGTGAAGTGGAAAATCATCATAATAAGAAAATAAAGTATCTACGATCTGATCGTGGAGGAGAATATTTGAGTTACGAGTTTGGTCTTCATTTGAAACAATGCGGAATAGTTTCGTAACTCACGCCACCTGGAACACCACAGCGTAATGGTGTGTCCGAACATCGTAACCATACTTTATTAGATATGGTGCAATCTATGATGTCCCTTACCGATTTACCACTATCGTTTTGGGGTTATGCATTAGAGACAGCTGCATTCGCGTTAAATAGGGCACCATCTAAATCCGTTGAGGCGACACCGTATGAACTGTGGTTTGGCAAGAAACCAAAGTTGTCGTTTCTTAAAGTTTGGGGTTGCAATACTTATGTGAAAAAGTTTCATCCTGATAAGCTCAAACCCAAATCGGAGAAATGTATCTTCATAGGATACCCAAAGGAGACAGTTGGGTACACCTTCTATCACAGATCCGAAGGCAAGACATTCGTTGCTAAGAATGGATCCTTTCTAGAGAAGGAGTTTCTCTCGAAAGAAGTGAGTTGGAGGAAAGTAGAACTTGATGAGGTAACTGTACCTGCTCCCTTATTGGAAAGTAAGTTCATCACAAAAATCTGTTCCTGTGACTCCTACACAAATTAGTGAGGAAGCTAATGATGATGATCATGTAACTTTAGATCAAGTTACTACCGAACCTCGTAGGTCAACCAGAGTAAGATCCGCACCAGAGTGGTACGGTAATCCTGTTCTGGAGGTCATGTTACTTGACCATGACGAACCTACGAACTATGAGGAAGCGATAATGAGCCCAGATTCCGCAAAATGGCTTGAGGCCATGAAATCTGAGATGGGATCCATGTATGAGAACAAAGTATGGACTTTGATTGACTTGCCCGATGATTGGTGAGCCATTGAGATTAAATGGATCTTCAAGAGGAAGACGGACGCTGATAGTAGTGTTACTATCTACAAAGCTAGAATTGTCACAAAAAGGTTTTCGACAAGTTCAAGGTGTTGACTACGATGAGAGTTTCTCACTCGTATCTATGCTTAAGTCTGTCCGAATCATGTTAGCAATTGCCGCATTTTATGAAATCTGGCAAATGGATAAACAAAACTGCATTCCTTAATGGATTTATTAAAGAAGAGTTGTATATGATGCAACAAGAAGGTTTTGTCAATCCTAAAGGTGCTAACAAAATATGCAAGCTCCAGCGATCCATCTATGGACTGGTGCAAGCATCTCAGAGTTGGAATATACGCTTTGATAAATTGATCAAAGCATATAGTTTTATACAGACTTGCGGTGAAGCCTGTATTTACAAGAAAGTGAGTGGGAGCACTACAACATTTTTGATAAGTATATGTGAATGACATATTGTTGATCGGAAATAATGTAGAATTATTCTGCAAAGCATAAAGGAGTGTTTGAAAGGAGTTTTTCAAAGAAAGACCTCGGTGAAGCTGCTTACATATTGAGCATCAAGATCTATAGAGATAGATCAAAACGCTTGATAAGTTTTTTCAATGAGTACATACCTTGACAAGATTTTGAAGTAGTTCAAAATGGAACAGTCAAAGAAAGAGTTCTTGCCTGTGTTACAAGGTGTGAAATTGAGTAAGACTCAAAGCCCGACCACGGCAGAAGATAGAAAGTGAATGAAAGTCATTCCCTATGCCTCAGCCATAGGTTCTATAAAGTATGCCATGCTGTGTACCAGATCTATTGTATACCCTACACTGATTTTGGCAAGGGAGTACAATAGTGATCTAGGAGTAGATCACTGAACAGCGGTCAAAATTATCCTTAGTGGAATAAGGATATGTTTCTCGATTATGTAGGTGACAAAAGGTTCGTCGGAAAGGGTTACGTCGATACAAGTTTTGGCACTGATCCAGATGACTCTAAGTCTTAATCTAGATACATATTGAAAGTGGGAGCAATTAGCTAAAGTAGCTCCGTGCAGAGCATTGTAGACATAGAAATTTGCAAAATACATACGGATCTGAATGTGGCAGACCCGTTGACTAAACTTCTCTCACAAGCAAAACTTGATCACACCTTAGTACTCTTTGGGTGATAAACACATGGCGATGTGAACTAGATTATTGACTCTAGTAAACCCTTTGAGTGTTGGTCACATAGTGATGTGAACTATGGGTGTTAATCACATGGTGATGTGAACTATTGGTGTTAAATCACATGGCGATGTGAACTAGATTATTGACTCTAGTGCAAGTGGGAGACTGAAGGAAATATGCCCTAGAGGCAATAATAAAGTTATTATTTTATTTCCTTATGTCATGATAAATATTTATTATTCATGCTAGAATTGTATTAACCGGAAACTTGATGCATGTGTGAATACATAGACAAAATAGAGTGTCACTAGTATGCCTCTACTTGACTAGCTCGTTAATCAAAGATGGTTATGTTTCCTAACCATAGACATGAGTTGTCATTTGATTAACAGGATCACATCATTAGGAGAATGATGTGATTGACTTGACCCATTCCGTTAGCTTAGCACTTGATCGTTTATTATGTTGCTATTGCTTTCTTCATGACTTAAAGTTCGGTGACGATCGGTATTATGAGTTTATGTGATTTGATGACCGAAGTTTGTTCGGAGTCCCGGATGAGATCGGGGACATGACGAGGATTCTCGAAATGGTCGAAAGGTAAAGATCGATATATTGGAAGGCTATATTCGGACATCGGAAAGGTTCCGAGTGATTCGGTTATTTTTCGGAGTACTGGAGAGTTACGGGAATTCGTATTGGGCCTTAATGGGCCATACGGGAAAGGAGAGAAAGGCCTCAAGGGTGGCTGCGCCCCTTCCCCATGGACTGGTCCGAATTGGACTAGGGAAAGGGGGCGCCCCCTTCCTTCCTTCTCCTTCTCCCTTCCCCTTTCCTATTCCATGTGGGAGGTGGAATCCTACTAGGACTAGGGAGTCCTAGTAGGACTCCACACCTTGGGCACGCCCTGTGAGGGCCGGCCTCCTCCTCCCTCCATCCTTTATATACGTGGCCAGGTGGCACCCCATAGACACAACAATTGATCATTGATCTCTTAGCTGTGTGCGGTGCCCCCCTCCACCATAATCCACCTCGATCATATCGTAGCGGTGCTTAGGCGAAGCCCTGCGTTGGTAGCATCATCATCACCGTCACCACGTCGTCGTGCTGACGAAACTCTCCTGTGAAGCTTTGCTGGATCGGAGCTCACGGGACGTCATCGAGTTGAACGTGTGCTGAACTCGGAGGTGCCGTGCGTTCGGTACTTGGATCGGTCGGATCGTGATGACGTACGACTACATCAACCGCGTTGTGCTAACGCTTCCGCTTTCGGTCTACGAGGGTACGTGGACACACTCTCCCCTCTCGTTGCTATGCATCACCATGATCCTGTGTATGCGTAGGAAATTTTTGAAATTACTACGTTCCCCAACAAGAGCACCTCACCACCGGCGACCAACCCCGCTGCTACCTCCATCTCCTTCCTCTCTCCCTCGTTTTTCTTTTTCTCTCTCTCCCTCTGGTTTGACTCACCCTTCCATGTCCTTGCCCGTGCAGGTTGTCACCATGGACGACTAGGAGCTCGCTGCCTTTGCTGCGAAGAGGAGCCCCACGCCGCCACCTTGCTCGGCCATGGATCCGGGCCCTCTGCAGCAGCCGTCGCTAGATCTGGTCTGCCGCTGCCCTTCCGCACCTCCGGCGACCCCTGCCGTCGTTGGATCGAACAATTGCTGCCATTCACATCATGCACGGGATCGAGAATTTTTTTTGTTTTTGAAATTAATAGTAGTAGCGCGGGTGGCAACCATGCTACTACTAACAAACATAGTAGTAACGCGGGTGCACCCGCGCTACTACTACAAGTTAGCTGTAGCGCCGTAGTAGTAGAGCGGGCACCCACGCTACTACTAGTTGTTTAACCCGCGCTACTACTAGGCTTTTCCCTAGTGGTGGATTGACGCGGGCGATCGAGGACGGGGACGGGACGGCACCCTACACATGTGCAGACTCTAAGAAATTAATTTGAGCTTAAATTGTGCATCTAAATCAAAAGAACTCCCACATATACTCCTACACTAAAACCCACAAACCACTCTACTTCTAGAGCATTTGAAATGAACTAAACTAGCAGTGAGAGATGAAAGGATGAAGTAGCTAACCTTTTAGAATGCATGTGTAGTTGATGCACCGCCAAACCTAGACAAATCTTGGGCAAAATGGAGCTTGGAGGTCGAGCTTGGAGAGGAGAAAGCTTAAGTGTGGCTCAGGCATTTCGTCGAACACCTCATGTGCATGCATAGAAGGGAGAACAGAGCAGCGCATGCACACACCTCCCACACGGCCAAAAAAAAGATGGGAGGGTGGGCAGGGGCGAGGGTATATATAGGCATCTCTTTTATCCCGGTTGGTGGCTAGAACCAGGACAGAATACTAACCTTTTGATCTCGGTTCCAGCCACCAACCGGGACTAAAGGGGCTGCGCCAGGAGCGAGGCCCTTTGGTCCCGGTTCGTGTCTGGAACCGGGACCAAAGGGGTCAGACGAACCGGGACCCTGGCCCGGCCGTCGCCCTGGCCTCACGAACCGGGACTGATGCACCCATTGGTCCCGGTTCATAACAGAACCGGGATTAAAGCTTTTATCTCGCCTGGACCAAAGCCTTGTTTTCTACTAGTGGCAGTGAGAAGAGGAGTTGTAGAGAATAGGAGATGTGATGTGTGGGAACGGTACGTGACATGTGTCGGCTATGAACGAAGTTAGGTTATCTGAATAGTTTGTAGGTGAGAAAGAGAGATCTCGGTGGTTGGTATTGGGTCCATACACACTCCCCATGGTCCTCGAGCATTTGAAACTCTACGAGCTTCTTCTGTTAGCAAATGGTATAGATGCACCTATTCCAAGAATTAATGATTCTCAGTTGATTTTATAATTTCCCTATAGAAATCTAACAAAAGTGTACACAGCTTTGTAATAGTTTGTTTATTTTGTGTAAATAAATATTTATTGTCTTTGTTGACTGCTTTTAAATGGTTCATGTAGTTCTAAAACATTGTTTACCATGTTGTAATTACTTGTTCATATTTGTGAACGAAATTGTAGTACTTATTTTCTTAAATCTTATGAAATCTTACAAGAATATCAATGTCAGATTAACGATTCTTGGCATCGAATGGGGAGTAAGAAATTATAATGTGGCTAATATTTAGCAAAACCAAAATAGCATATATTGTGGGTTTCTTCTTATTTACATGGAATGTGGGGCTATATATTCTCGGAATAAAAATTGCATGGGCATTCCTTCACCACAAATTACTTCCACTGGATCACCAATGGAGCGGGTTGAGGTGGGCGGCTCATACGACTTTCCAAAATCTCATAACTTTAGTCAAGTTGATGCAAATTTATTTTTCAAAAGAACAGAGGAATGTTGAGGTGCAACAGTTGAAGACTGCGATGGCGACTTTCAAGGATCTAGTCATCTGGATTTAACTCCAGATTTCACCAGGGCTTTTCTGTTTTTCATGTTTCTTTTCAATTTCTTCGATGTGATAGTTTTTGTAGGGAATTAATAAAGTCAAGTTGATTACTAAAAAGTATAACTAACAAATCAATTAAATTGATATGTGTGTTGTGTCATTGTTAAAGTTGTCTAAACATTTGCCGTCAGGTTCTCCTGCCTTCCTTAGTACATTCGGTTTGTGAGTGCATAGACCAAGGATGCAAGTGCATGGCGAGCGCTCCTGAACAAAAAAAATGGGACACATACTAGATAGTGTAGATAGGATACTGTGTCATGTCATAATGGTTTCTAAAAATGTTGTTAATTGTTTTTTTAAAGAACAAAGTGACCTATGCTTTGATCATGTTGTTCGATGCGATGAGACTCAAAGAATGTTTAAGCATTTTATATTTTTTCTGCAAGGGTAAAACGAGCTTTAGTTCATTATTATAGAGTTACAATCCAAAGGCAAGATTTTCTCGATACAGGGGGGCTATGTGTAGCCAAAGTACTACACTTAGAGCATCTCTAGGAGACCCCGTATAAAGCCGCGACCCGCAAAATAACCGCCAAAATACGGGTCGGCGCGGAAATGCTGCCCGACCAGACCCTGCAAACGCGTCCGACCCGTAAATTTTTTTCAGGGGCGCGGCAAAATCCCATCCCCAACCCGTGAAAACGCAGGCTTCCGCCTCGCCCCTATGGTGCCCCATATCCCAGGAAAGCGGTTGGCGGGAGGGACATTTCAGCCCGCGCCCTTTCCCCCACCCCCTTCCGCCGACGCCCGCCATTGGTTCCGCCCATCTGCCGCCGGCGATTTCGACCAAATCTGCGTGCGGAATCGGGCCGCGGGGGTTCCCCTACCCTCGTCCACCGAGCCGCTGCACCAGCTCCCCGGATCCGCCGATCCGAGCCACCCCGAGCCATCCCTAGTCGCTGCCTCGGGATCCACCGCCGGAGAGCCACCGCCCCGAGTAGCCGGTGAGTTTGTACTTGTGCTTGTGCCAAGCAGTATGCATAGTTGGTTAACACGGCGTATGTATTTGTGATTTTAGATGGAATTGAGCCCGTGCGATAAGTTTTTGCTCGACAATTCGTCCGATTCGGACGACTCGGATGTTGAGACACTGCTTGTCAACTACCACGAGTAGACGTTGGTGATGGCCCTTGCCGTCAAGGAGCACGAAGATGAGCACTAAAAGAGGCGGCGAGGATCGACCGTCGGCCGTCTTTGCATTCCTCGAAATCGCCATCTCGGGAACGAGATGTTGATGCAAGACTACTTCGCGGAGAATCCAACATATCCGCCGCACCTTTTCCGGAGAAGGTACCAAATGCGCCGATCCCTCTTTGTGAAAAATTTTCCAGCTTGCGAGGCCAATTGTCAGTATTTTACTCAAAGAAAAAATGACATGGGCTTGAAGGGATTTAGTGCATATCAAAAAATCTCGGCAGCTATGCGGGTAATTGCATATGGCATTCCGGCTGACTATGCCGATGAGTACCTTCGCATTGGTGAAGATACTACAATTGAGTTAGTGCGTAGGTTTGCCAAATTGATCATCCGTGTCTTTGGTCCTGAATATCTTCGGGCATCAAAGACCCCCAAACTAGGAAACAATGTGAATTTGCAAGGGTACAAGAGGCATCCCGAAAAGACATTGAAAGAGCATTCAGGGTTATGCAATCTAGGTTTGCCATTGTTCGTGGTCCTGCTCGTTTTTGGGACAAGCGATCCTTGAAAAACATCAGGACATGCTGTGTTATTCTTCACAATATGATTATCGAAGATGAGAGAGGCATGAACTTGGAGTTCTTCTACGACAATGTGGGTAGCCGTGTCAAACCAGCTAGAGACCCTAACCACATTAGAGCTTTTCTTCAGACCTACAAGGAGATTGAAAATGCAAACACTCACTTTCTGCTTCAGGAGGATCTGTTGGGGAACGTTGCATGAAAAACAAAAAATTTCTTTGCACACGCAAGATCTATCCATGGAGATGCATAGCAATGAGAGGGGAGAGTGTGTCTACGTACCCTCGTAGACCATAAGCGGAAGCGTTTAGTAACGCGGTTGATGTAGTCGAACTTCTTCGCGATCCAACTGATCGAGTACCAAACGTACGGCACCTCCGCGTTCAGGACATGTTCAGCTCGGTGACGTCCTCGTCTTCTTTATCTGGCAAGACGGAGAAGTAGTGGATGAGTTTCGGTAGCACGATGGCGTGGTGACGGTGGTGGTGATGCTATCTCCGCAGGGCTTCGCCTAAGCACTACGAAAATATGACCGAGGGACGAAACTGTGGAGAGGGGTGCCGCACACAGCTAAGAGATTGTCGTGGTTATGTGTGGTGCCCCCTCCCACATATATATAGGTGGGGGGAGAGGGAAGGCAGCCAGGAGGCGCCCCAAGCCGCGCCCCCCTTCCTTGTTTGAGCTCGGGAGGAAGGCAGGGGGAGGTGGCGCCCCCCCCCCCCTCTTTCCTTTCTCTCATGAGGGAAAGGCAGGA
Source organism: Thinopyrum elongatum (assembly GCA_011799875.1). NCBI lineage: Eukaryota > Viridiplantae > Streptophyta > Magnoliopsida > Poales > Poaceae > Thinopyrum > Thinopyrum elongatum. Next base: position 590,556,975 of record CM022299.1, on the reverse strand, counting down.
GGGGCCAACCCTCCCCCTTTCCTTCCCTTAGGGCCGGCGGCCAGGGAGATGCATGCGCCAGCCCCCTTGTGGGCTGGTGTGTCCCTCCCCCTGGCCCATTAGGCCCATAGACCTCCCTGTGTATCCGGAACCCCTTTCGGCGATCCGATGACTACCCGGTGCACTCCGAAACTCTTCCAGTGTCCAAATAGTCTCATCCTATATATCAATCTTTACCTTCGGACCATTCTGAAGCTCCTCGTCATGTCCGTGATCTCATCCGGGACTCCAAACAACATTCGGTCACCAAATCATATAACACTATATCGTCAACGAACGTTAAGCGTGAGGACCCTTCAGGTTCGAGAACTATGTAGACATGACAGAGACACCTCTCCGGTTAATAACCAATAGCGGAACCTGGATGCCCATATTGGTACCTACATATTCTACAAAGATCTTTATCGGTCGAACCTTATGACAACATACGTAATTCCCTTTGTCTGTCGGTATGTTACTTGCCCGAGATTCGATCGTCGGTATCTTCATACCTAGTTCAATCTCATTACCGGCAAGTCTCTTTACTCGTTCCGTAATACATCATCTTGTAACTAACTCAGTCAGTTTGCTTGCAAGGCTTCTTATGATGTGTATTACCGAGAGGGCCCAGAGATACCTCTCCGATACACGGAGTGACAAATCCTAATCTCGATCCATGCCATCTCAACAGACACCTTCGGAGATACCTGTAGAGAATCTTTATGATCACCCAGTTACGTTGTGATGTTTGATAGCACACAAGGTATTCCTCCGGTATCCGGGAGTTGCATGATCTCATAGTCAAACGAATATGTATTTGACATTAAGAAAGCAATAGCAATAAACTAAACAATCATATTCTAAGCTAATGGATGGGTCTTGGCCATCACATCATTCTCCTAATGATGTGATCCCATTATCAAATGATAACACATGTCTATGCTTAGGAAACCTTAACCATCTTTGATCAACAAGCTAGTCTAGTAGAGGCTTACTAGGGACACGGTATTTGTTTATGTATTTAAGTTTCCTATCAATACAGTTCTAGCATGAATAATAAACTTTTATCATGAATAAGGAAATATAAAATAACAACTTTATTATTGCCTCTAGGGCATATTTCCTTCAGTCTCCCACTTGCACTAGAGTCAATAATCTAGATTACATTGTAATGAATCTAACACCCATGGAGTCCTGGTGTTGATCATGTTTTGCTCGCGGAAGAGGCTTAGTCAACGAGTCTGCTACATTCAGATCCGTATGTATTTTGCAAATCTCTATTCCTCCATCCTTAACCTTTTCACTAATGGAGTTGAAGCGTCTCTTGATGTGTTTGGTTCACTTGTGAAACTTGGATTCCTTCGCTAAGGCAATTGCTCCAGTGTTGTCACAAAAGATTTTCATTGGACCCGATGCACTGGGTATTACACCCAGATCAGATATGAACTCCTTCATCCAGGCTCCTTCATGTGCTGCTTCCAAAGCGGCTATGTACTCCGCTTCACATGTAGATCCCGCCACGACGCTCTGCTTGGAACTGCACCAACTGACAGCTCCACCATTCAATATAAATATGTGTCCGGTTTGTGACTTAGAGTCATCTGGATCAGTGTCGAAGCTAGCATCGACGTAACCATTTATGAAGAGCTCTTCGTCACCTCCATAAACGAGAAACATATCCTTTGTCCTTTTTAGGTACTTCAGGATGTTCTTGACCGTTGTCCAGTGATCCACTCCTGGATTACTTTGGTACCTTCCTGCAAAACTTATGGCAAGGCACACAGTAGGTCTGGTACACAGCATAGCATACATGATAGAACCTATGGCTGAGGCATAGGGCATGGCTTTCATTTTCTATCTATCTTTTGCAGTGGTCGGGCTTTGAGTCTGACTCAATTTCACACCTTGTAACACAGGCAAGAACCCTTTCTTTGACTGATCCATTTTGAACTTCTTCAAAACTTTGTCAAGGTATGTGCTTTGTGAAAGTCCTATTAAATGTCTTGATCTATCCCTATAGATCTTGATGCCCAATATATAAGCAGCTTCACCGAGCTCTTTCATTGAAAAATTCTTATTCAAGTATCCTTTTATGATATCCAGAAATTCTATATCATTTCCAATCAACAATATGTCATCCACATATAATATTAGAAATGCTACAGAGCTCCCACTCACTTTCTTGTAAATACAGGTTTCACCGTAAGTCTGTACAAAACCATATGCTTTGATCACCTCATCAAAGCGTATATTCCAACTCCGAGATGCTTGCACCAGTCCATAGATGGACCGTTGGAGCTTGCACACTTTGTTAGCGCCTTTAGGATCGACAAAACCTTCAGGTTGCATCATATACAACTCTTCTTTAAGAAATCCATTAAGGAATGCAGTTTTGATGTCCATTTGCCAGATTTCATAATTATAAAATGCGGCAATTGCTAACATGATTTGGACGGACTTAAGCATTGCTACGGGTGAGAAAGTTTCATCGTAGTCAACTCCTTGAACTTGTCAAAAACCTTTCGCGACAAGTCAAGCTTTGTAGACAGTAACATTACCATCAGCGTCAGTCTTCTTCTTAAAGATCCATTTATTCTCTATGGCTTGCCGATCATCGGGCAAATCCACCAAAGTCCATACTTTGTTCTCATACAAGGATCCTATCTCAGATTTCATGGCCTCAAGCCATTTATCAGAATCTGGGCTCATCATCGCTTCTTCATAGTTCGTAGGTTCGCCATGGTCTAATAACATAACTTCCAGAATAGGATTACCGTACCACTCTGGTGCGGATCGTGCTCTGGTCGACCTACGAGGTTCAGTACTAACTTGATCTGAAGTTTTATGATCATTATCATTTGCTTCCTCTCTAGTTGGTGTAGGCATCACGGGAACAGTTTTCAGTGATGTGCTACTTTACAATTCGAGAGAAGGTACAATTACCTCATCAAGTTCTACTTTCCTCCCACTCACTTCTTTCGAGAGAAATTCCTTCTCTAGAAAGGATCCATTCTTGGCAACAAAAATCTTGCCTTTGGATCTGTGGTAGAAGGTGTACCCAATAGTTTCCTTAGGGTATCCTATGCAGACACACTTCTCCGATTTAGGTTCGATCTTATCAGGCTGAAGCCTTTTGACATAAGCATCGCATCCCCAAACTTTAAGAAACGACAGCTTAGGTTTCTTGCCAAACCACAGTTCATACGGTGTCATCTCAATGGATTTAGACGGTGCCCTATTTAATGTGATTGCGGCTGTCTCTAATGCATAACCCCAAAATGATAGTGGTAAATCGGTAAGAGACATCATAGAACGCACCATATCTAATAAAGTACGGTTACGATGTTCGAACACACCATTACGCTGTGGTATTCCAGGTGGCATGAGTTGTGAAACAATTCCACATTGTTTTAAATGAAGCCCAAACTCGTAACTCAAATATTCGCCTCCGCGATCAGATCGTAGAAACTTTATTTTCTTGTTACGATGATTCTCCACTTCACTCTGAAATTCTTTGAACTTTTCAAATGTTTCAGACTTGTGTTTCGTCAAGTAAATATACCCATACCTACTCAAATCATCTGTGAAGGTCAAAAAATAACGATACCCACCGCGTGCCTCAACACTCATCGGACCGCATACATTGGTATGTATTATTTCCAATAAGTCATTAGCTCGCTCCATTGTTCCGAAGAACGGAGTTTTAGTCATCTTGCCTGCTTCTTCTTGAGCTTGCGTTGATTTTTACCTTGAAGAGGAAAGGGTGATGCAGCAAAGTAGAGATAAGTATTTCCCTCAGTTAAGAACCAAGGTATCAATCTAGTAGGAGGCACAAGCAAGTCTCCAATCTATGCACCTGCACAAACTAACAAACACTTGCACTCAATGCGAAAAAGGGGTTGTCAATCCCTTCACGGTCTCGAACAAGAGTGAGATCTAATAGAGATAGGTGTAAAAGATTACTAAAACGTAAAACAAAATAAAAACAAATAAATTGCAGCAAGGTATTTTTGTGTTTTTTGGTTTATAGATCTGAAAATATATGATGGAAAATAGACCCGGGGGCCGTAGGTTTCACTAGGGGCTTCTCTCTTGAAAGAAAATAATACGGTGGGTGAACAAATTACTGTCGAGCAATTGATAGAAAAGCGCAAAGTTATGACGATATCCAAGGCAATGATTATTAATATAGGCATGACGTCCGTGTCAAGTAGACCGAAACAATTCTGCATCTACTACTATTACTCCACACATCGACCGACTCTTGCCTGCATCTAGAGTATTAAGTTCATAAGAACAGAGTAACGCTTTAAGTAAGATGACATGATGTAGAGGGATAAACTCAAGCAATACGATGAAAACCCCATCTTTTTACCCTTGATGGCAACAATACAATATGTGCCTCGCTACCCCTACTATGTCACTGGGTGAGGACACCGCAAGATTGAACCCAAAACTAAGCACCTCTCCCATTGCAAGAAAAACCAATCTAGTTGGCCAAACCAGACCGATAATTCGAAGAGAAATACAAAGATATTAAATCATGCATAAAAGAGTTCAGAGAAGACTCAGATAATATTCATAGATAATCTGATCATAAATCCACAATTCATCAGATCTCGACAAACACACCGCAAAAGAATATTACATCGGATAGATCTCCAAGAACATCGAGGAGAACATTGTATTGAAGATCAAAGAGAGAGAAGAAGCCATCTAGCTACTAGCTATGAACCCGTAGGTCTGTGGTAAACTACTCACGCTTCATCGGAAGGGCAGCAAGGTTGAAGTAGAGGCCCTCCGTGATCAAATCCCCCTCCGGCAGGGTGCCGGAAAAGGCCCCAAGATGGGATCTCACGGGAACAGAGGCTTGCGGCGGCGAAAAAGTATTTTGGTGGACGCTTCTGTTGGTTTGGGAATATTTGGGAATTTATAGCGCAAGAATTAGGGTTGAAGGACTCTCGAGGGGCCCGCAAGCCAGGGAGGCGCCCCCCTAGGGCGCGGCCTCAGGGCTTGTGGTGCCCTCGGGACTCTTCTGGCCCCCTCTCCAAGCTCTGTGGATATCTTCTGGTCCAAGGAAAATCATCGTAATGTTTTATTCCGTTTGGACTCCGTTTGATATTCCTTTTCTGTAAAACTCAAAAACAAGGAAAAAACAAAAACTGGCACTGGCTCTAGGTTAATAAGTTAGTCCCAAAAATAATTTAAAATAGCATATTAATGCATATAAAACATCCAAAATATATAATATAATAGCATGGAACATACAAAAATTATAGCTACATTGGAGACGTATCAAGCAACCCCAAGCTTAATTCCTACTCGTCCTCGAGTAGGTAAATGATAAAAACAGAATTTTTGACGTGGATTGCTACCTAACATATTTATCCATGTATTTTTCCTTATTGTGGCATGAATATTCAGATCCATAAGATTCAAAACAAAAGTTTAATATTGACATAAAAACAATAATACTTCAAGCATACTAATAAAGCAATCATGTCTTCTCAAAATAACATGGCCAAAGAAAGTTATCCCTACAAAATCATATAGTCTGGCTATGCTCCATCTTCATCACACAAAGTATTTTATCATGCACAACCCCGATGACAAGCCAAACAATTGTTTCATACTTTTGGTGTTCTCAAACTTTTTCAACTTTCACGCAATACATGAGCGTGAGCCATGGATATAGCACTATAGGTGGAATAGAATATGGTGGTTGTGGAGAAGACAAAAAGAAGGAGAAGGTCTCACATCAACTAAGCATATTAACGGGCTATCTAGATGCCCATCAATAGATACCAATGTGAGTGAGTAGGGATTGCCATGCAATGGATGCACTAGAGCTATAAGTGTATGAAAGCTCAAAAAGAAACTAAGTGGGTGTGCATCCAACTTGCTTGCTCACGAAGACCTAGGCTAATTTGAGGAAGCCCATCATTGGAATATACAAGCCAAGTTCTATAATGAAAAATTCCCACTAGTATATGAAAGTGACAAAATAGGAGACTCTCTATCATGAAGATCATGGTGCTACTTTGATGCACAAGTGTGGAAAAAGGATAGTAACATTGTCCCTTCTCTCTTTTCTCTCATTTTTTTCTTTTTTTTGGCTTCTTTTGACCTCTTTTATTTTTTGTAAAGTCCGGAGACTCATCCCAACTTGTGAGGGAATCATAGCTTCCATCATCCTTTCCTCACATAGGACAATAATAATAATGATGATCATCACACTTTTATTTACTTATAACTCAAGAATTACAACTCGATACTCCTTTGGCGCGGCCTCAGGGCTTGTGGTGCCCTCGGGACTCTTCTGGCCCCCTCTCCAAGCTCCGTGGATGTCTTCTGGTCCAAGAAAAATCATCGTAAAGTTTTATTCCGTTTGGACTCCATTTGATATTCCTTTTCTGTAAAACTCAAAAACAAGGAAAAAACAGAAACTGGCACTGGGCTCTAGGTTAATAAGTTAGAGCCAAAAATAACATAAAATAGCATATTAATGCATATAAAACATCCAAAACAGATAATATAATATCATGGAACAATAAAAAATTATAGATACGTTGGAGACGTATCATTGCCCATGAGGCATGGTTCGCAAGTATCAAATGATTCATAATCAAGTGACCAAAAGTCTATCTGCATGGAGTTTCTTCATGCGCTTTACACCAATATGACCTAAACGGCAGTGCCACAAGTATGTTGCACTATCATTATCAACTTTGCATCTTTTGGCATCAATATTATGAATATGTGTATCACTACGATCGAGATTCAACAAGAATAGACCATTCATCAAGGGTGCATGACCATAAAAGATATTACTCATATAAATAGAACAACCATTATTCTCTGATTTAAATGAATAACCGTCTCGCAATAAACAAGATCCATATATAATGTTCATGCTCAACGCTGGCACCAATTAACAATTATTGAGGTCTAAAACTAATCTCGAAGGTAGATGTAGAGGTAGCGTGCCGACGGCGATCACATCGACCTTGGAACCATTCCCGACGCGCACCGTCACCTCGTCCTTAGCCAATCTTCGTTTATTCCGCAGCTCCTGTTTCAAGTTACAAATATGAGCAACCAAACATTAGTAAGGTACACATCAATAACATGTATATCAAATACACCTTTGTTCACTTTGCCATCCTTCTTATCCGCCAAGTATTTGGGGCAGTTCCGTTTCCAGTGATCATTCCCTTTGCAGTAGAAGCACTCAGTTTCAGGCTTGGGTCCAGCTTTGGGCTTCTTCCCGGGAGTGGCAACTTGCTTGCCATTCTTCTTGAAGTTCCCTTTCTTTCCCTTGCCCTTTTTCTTGAAACAAGTGGTCTTGTTAACCATCAACAATTGATGCTCCTTCTTGATTTCTACCTCCGCAGCCTTAAGCATTGCGAAGAGCTCAGGAATCGTTTTCGTCATCCCCTGCATATTATAGTTCATCACGAAGCCTTTGTAGCTTGGTGGCAGTGACTGAAGAACTCTGTCAATAACACTATCAACTGGGAGTTCAACTCCCAGCTGAGTCAAGTGGTTATGATACCCAGACATTTTGAGTATGTGTTCACTGACAGAACTATTCTCCTCCATCTTGCAACTATAGAACTTGTTGGAGACTTCATTTCTCTCAACCCGGGCATTTTCTTGAAATATTAAGTTCAACTCTTGGAACATCTCATATGCTCCATGACGTTCAAAACGTCTTTGAAGTCCCGGTTCTAAGCCGTACAGCATGGCACACTGAACTATTGAGTAGTCATCAGATCGAGCCAGCCAGACGTTCATAACATCTGCAGTAGCTCCTGTAGCAGGTCTATCACCTAGCGGTGCATCAAGGACATAATTCTTCTATGCAGCAATGAGGATAATCCTCAAGTTACGGACCCAGTCCGTGTAGTTGCTACCATCATCTTTCAACTTAGCTTTCTCTAGGAACGCATTAAAATTCAGGGGAACGGTAGCTCGGGCCATTGATCTACAACATAGATATGCAAAACTATTAAGACTAAGTTCATGATAAATTTAAGTTCAATTAATCAAATTTCTAATGAACTCCCACTTAAATTAACATCTCTCAAGCTATCAAAGTGATACATGATCCAAATCAACTAACCCATGTTCGATCATCACGTGAGATGGGGTAGTCATCAATGGTGAACATCTCTATGTTGATCATATCTACTATATGACTCACGTTCGACCTTTCGGTCTCCAGTGTTTCGAGACCATGTCTGTACATGCTAGGCTCATCAAGTTTAACCCAAGTATTCTGCATGTGCAAAACTGTCTTACACCCATTGTATTTGAACGTAGAGTCACACCCGATCATCACGAGGTGCTTCGAAATGACAAACTTTGGCAACGGTGCATACTCGGGGAGAACACTTTTATCTTGAAATTTAGTGAAGGGATCATCTTGTAATGCTACCGCCATTCTAAGCAAAATAAGCTGCATAAAGGATAAACATCACATGCAATCAAAATATGTGACATGATATGGCCATCATCATCTTGTGCTTTTGATCTCCATCTCCAAAGCATCGTCATGATCGCCATCATTGCGTCGGGGTCGTCTCGCCAACTATTGCTTCTACAACTATTGCTAACGCATAGCGATAAAGTAAAGCAATTACATGGCGCTTGCATTTCATACAATAATTAAGAGACAACCCTAAGGCTCCTGCCGATTGTCGATATTACAAAACATGATCATCTCATACATCAACATATATCACATCATATCTTGACCATATCACATCACAACATGCCCTGCAAAGACAAGTTTGACGTCCTCTACTTTGTTGTTGCAAGTTTAACGTGGCTGCTACGGGCTTCTAGCAAGAACCGTTATTAACTACGAAAAAACCACAACGGTGATTTATCAAGTTTGCTGTTTTAATCCTCTTCAAGGACCGGCCGTAGTCAAATTTGATTCAACTAAAGTAGGAGAAATAGACACCCGCCAGCCACCTTTATGCAAAACAAGTTACTTGTCAGTCGGTGGAACCGGGCTCATGTGCGTGGACATGTAAGGTTGGTCCGGGCCGCTTCATCCCACAATACCGCCGAACCAAAATAAGACGTTGGTGGTAAGCAGTATGACTATCACCGCCCACAACTCTTTGTGTTCTACTCATGCATATCATCTATGCATAGACCTGGCTCGGATGCCATTGTTGGGGAATGTTGCATGGAAAACAAAAAATTTCTACGCACACGCAAGATCTATCCATGGAGATGCATAGCAACGAGAGGGGAGAGTGTGTCTACGTACCCTCGTAGACCGAAAGCGGAAGCGTTTTGTAACGCGGTTGCTGTAGTCGAACTTCTTCGCGATCCAACCGATCGAGTACCGAACGTACGGCACCTCCGCGTTCAGCACATGTTCAGCTCGGTGATGTCCTCACCTTCTTGATCCAGCAAGACGGCGAAGTAGTGGATGAGTTCCGGCAGCACGATGGCGTGGTGACGGTGGTGGTGATGCTATCTCCGTAGGGCTTCGCCTAAGCACTACGAAAATATGACCGAGGGACGAAACTGTGGAGAGGGGCGCCGCACACGGCTAAGATATTGTCGTGGTTATGTGTGGCGCCCCCTCCCACATATATATAGGTGGGGGTAGAGGGCAGGCAGCCAGGAGGCGCCCCATGTGGGGCCGAATTCCACTTGGGTTCCTGCCCCCAAGCCGCGCCCCCCTTCCTTGTTTGTGCTTGGGAGGAAGGCAGGGGGATGTGGCGCCCCTGAAGGAAATACACCCTAGAGGCAATAATAAAGTTGTTATTTTATATTTCCTTATTCATGATATAGGTTTATTATTCATGCTAGAATTGTATTGATCGGAAACTTAAATACATGTGTGAATAGATAAACAAATACCGTGTCCCTAGTAAGCCTCTACTAGACTAGCTTGTTGATCAAAGATGGTTAAGGTTTCCTAACCGGAGGAATACCTTGTGTGCTATCAAATGTCACAACGTAACTAGGTGATCATAAAGATGCTCTATATGTATCTCCGAAGGTGTTTGTTGAGTTGGCATGGATCGAGATTGGGATTTGTCACTCCGAGTATCGGAGAGGTAGCTCTGGGACCTCTCGGTAATACACATCATAATAAGCTTGCAACAAAATGACTAAGGAGTTAGTTACGAGATGATGTATTACAGAACGAGTAAAGAGACTCGCTGGTAACGAGATTGAACTAGGTATGAAGATACCGACGATCGAATCTCAGGCAAGTAACATACCGACAGACAAAGGGAATTGTGTATGTTGTCATAACGGTTCGACCAATAAAGATCTTTGTAGAATATGTAGGAACCAATATGGGCATCCAGGTTCCGCTATTGGTTATTGACTAGAGAAGTGTCTCGGTCATGTCTACATAGTTCTCGAACCCGTAGGGTCCGGACGCTTAACGTTCGTTGACGATATAGTTTTATATGAGTTATATGATTTGGTGACCGAATGTTGTTCGGAGTTCCGGATGAAATCACGGACATGACGAGGAGCTCTAGAATGGTCTAGAGGTAAAGATTGATATATAGGACGATACTATTCAGAGATCGGAAGAGTTTCGGAGTGCATCGGGTAGTCATTAGATTGCCGGAAGGGGTTCCGGATGCCCCCGAGAGGTCTATGGGCCTAATGGGCCAAGGGGAGGGACACACCAGCCCACAAGGGGGCTGGCGCGCCCTCTCCTTGGCCACCGGCCCTAGCGGAAGGGAAGGGGGAGGGTTGGCCCCTCCTGCCTTTCCCTCCTCATGGGAGAAAGGAAAGGGGGGCCACCACCCTCCCCTGCTTTTCCCACGCGCCTAAAAAGGCAAGGGGGCGCGGCTAGGGGAAGGAGCCTAAGTGGGATTCGGCCCCACTTGGGGCACCTCCTGGCTGCCTCCTCCCTCCCCCCCCCCCCACCTATATATATGTGGGAGGGTGCGCCAGACAAAGCCACGACAATCTCTTAGCCGTGTGCGGCGCCCTCTCCACAGTTTCATCCCTCGGTCATATTTTCGTAATGCTTAGGCAAAGCCCCGCGGAGATAGCTTCACCATCACCGTCACCACACCGTCGTGCTGCCGAAACTCATCCACTACTATGCCATCTTGCTGGATCAAGAAGGCGAGGACGTCACCGAGCTGAACGTGTGCTAAACACGGAGGTGCCGTATGTTCGGTACTCGATCGGTTGGATCACGAAGAAGTTCGACTACATCAACCGCATTACTAAACGCTTCTGCTTATGGTATACGAGGGTACATAGACACACTCTCCCCCTCGTTTCTATGCATCTCCATGGATAGATCTTGCGTGTGCGTCGAATTTTTTTTTTGTTTACCATGCAGTGTTTTCCAACAGTGGCATCCGAACCAGGTCTATGCGTAGATGATATGCGCGAGTAGAACACAAAGAGTTGTGGGCGGTGATAGTCATACTGCTTACCACCAACATCTTATTTTGATTCGGCGGTATTGTGGGATGAAGCGGCCCGAACCAACCTTACATGTACACGCACATGAGACCGGTTCCACCGACTGACATGCAACTAGTTTTGCATAAAGGTGGCTGGCGGGTGTCAGTTTCTCCTACTTTAGTTGAATCGAATTTGACTACAGCCGGTCCTTGAAGAAGGTTAAAACAACAAACTTGATAAATCACCATTGTGGCTTTTGCGTAGGTAAGAACGGTTCTTGCTAGAAGCCCATAGTAGCCACGTAAAACTTGCAACAACAAAGTAGAGGATGTCTAACTTGTTTTTGCAGGGCATGTTGTGATGTGATATGGTTAAGACATGACATGATATACGTTGTTGTATCAGATGATCATGTTTTGTAATATCAACAACCGACAGGCGCCTTAGGGTTGTCTCTTAATTATTGAATGAAATGCAAGCGCCATGTAATTGCTTTACTTTATCGCTATGCGTTAGCAATAGTTATAGAAGCAATAGTTGGCGAGACGACCCCGACGCAACGATGGAGATCAAGGTGTCGAGCCGGTGACGATGGAGATCATGAAGATGCTTTGGAGATGGAGATCAAAAGCACAAGATGATGATGGCCATATCATGTCACATATTTTGATTGCATGTGATGTTTATCCTTTATGCATCTTATTTTGCTTAGAACGACGGTAACATTATAAGATGATCCCTTCACTAAATTTCAAGATAAAAGTGTTCTCCCCGAGTATACACCGTTGCCAAAGTTCGTCGTTTCGAAGCACCTCATGATGATCGGGTGTGATAGACTCTACGTTCACATACAACGGGTGTAAGACAGTTTTGCACATGCAGAATACTTGGGTTAAACTTGACAAGCCTAGCATGTACAGACATGGTCTCGGAACACTGGAGACCGAAAGGTCGAACGTGAGTCATATAGTAGATATGATCAACATAGAGATGTTCACCATTGATGACTACCCCATCCCACGTGATGATCGGGCATGAGTTAGTTCATTTGGATCATGTATCACTTAGATAACTTGAGGGATGTTTATTTAAGTGGGAGTTCATTAGTAATTTGATTAATTGAACTTAATTTATCATGAAATTAGTCTTAATAGTTTTGCATATCTATGTTGTACATCAATGGCCCGAGCTACCATTCCCCTGAAGTTTAATATGTTCCTAGAGAAAGCCAAGTTGAAATATGATGGTAGCAACTACACAGACTGGGTCCGTAACTTGAGGATTATCCTCATTGCTGCACAGAAGAATTATGTCCTTGATGCACCGCTAGGTGACCGACCTGCTGCAGGAGCTACTACAGATGTTATGAATGTATGGCAGGCTCGATCTGATGACTACTCGATAGTTCAGTGTGCCATGCTTTACGGCCTAGAACTGGGACTTCAAAGTTGTTTTGAACGACATGGAGCATATGAGATGTTCCAAGAGTTGAAGTTAATATTTCAAGCAAATGCCCGGGTTGAGAGATACGAAGTCTCCAACAAGTTCTATAGCTGCAAGATGGAGGAGAACAGTTCAGTCAGTGAACACATACTCAAAATGTCTGGGTATCATAACCACTTGACTCAGCTGGGAGTTGATCTTCCAGTTGATAGTGTTATTGATAGAGTTCTTCAATCACTGCCACCAAGCTACAAAGGCTTCATGATGAACTATAATATGCAAGGGATGAATAAAATGATTCTTGAGCTCTTCGCAATGCTTAAGGCCGTAGAGGTAGAAATCAAGAAGGAGCATCAAGTGTTGATGGTTAACAAGACCACTAGTTTCAAGAAAAAGGGCAAGGAAAAGAAAGGGAACTTCAAGAAGAATGGGAAGCCAGTTGCCACTCTCGGGAAGAAGCCCAAAGCTGGACCTAAGCCTGAAACTAAGTGCTTCTACTGTAAAGGGAATGGTCACTGGAAGCGGAACTGCCCCAAATACTTGGCGGATAAGAAGGATGGCAAAGTGAACAAAGGTATATTTGATATACATGTTATTGATGTATACCTTACTAATGCTCGTTGTAGCACCTGGGTATTTGATACTGGTTCGGTTGCTCATATTTGTAACTCAAAACAGGAGCTGCAGAATAAACGAAGATTGGCTAAGGATAAGGTGACGATGCGCGTCGGGAATGGTTCCAAGGTCGATGTGATCGCCGTCGGCACGCTACCTCTACATCTACCTTCAGGATTAGTTTTAGACCTCAATAATTGTTATTTGGTGCCCGCGTTGAGCATGAACATTATATCTAGATCTTGTTTATTGCGAGACGATTATTCGTTTAAATAAGAGAATAATGGTTGTTCTATTTATATGAGTAATATCTTTTCTGGTCATGCACCCTTGATGAATGGTCTATTCTTGTTGAATCTCGATCGTAGTGATAAACAAATTCATAATATTGATGCCAAAAGATGCAAAGTTGATAATGATAGTGCAACATACTTGTGGCACTGCCGTTTAGGTCATATTGGTGTAAAGCACATGAAGAAACTCCATGTGGATGGACTTTTGGAATCACTTGATTATGAATCATTTGATACTTGCGAACCATGCCTCATGGGCAAGATGACTAAAACTCCGTTCTCCGGAACAATGGAGCGAGCTAATGACTTATTGGAAATAATACATACCGATGTATGCGGTCCGATGAGTGTTGAGGCATGCGGTGGGTATCATTATTTTCTGACCTCCACAAATGATTTGAGTGGGTAAGGATATATCTACTTGATGAAACACAAGTCTGAAACATTTGAAAAGTTCAAAGAATTTCACAGTCAAGTGGAGAATCATCGTAATAAGAAAATAAAGTTTCTACGATCTGATCGCGGAGGCGAATATTTGAGTTACAAGTTTGGCCTTCATTTAAAACAATGTGGAATTGTTTCACAACTCACGCCGCCTGGAACACCACAGCGTAATGGTGTGTCCGAACGTCGTAACCGTACTTTATTAGATATGGTGCATTCTATGATGTCTCTTACCGATTTACCACTATTGTTTTGGGGTTATGCATTAGAGACAGCCGATTCACGTTAAATAGGGCACCGTCTAAATCCGTTGAGACAACACTGTATGAACTGTGGTTTGGCAAGAAACCTAAGCTGTCGTTTCTTAAAGTTTGGGGATGCGACGCTTATGTCAAAAGGCTTCAGCCTGATAAGCACGAACCTAAATCGGAGAAGTGCGTCATGAGCTGTCAGTTGGTGCAGTTCCAAGCAGAGCGTCGTGGCGGTATCTACGTGTGAAGCGGAGTACATAGCTACTTCGTAAGCAGCACATGAAGGAGTCTGGATGAAGGAGTTCATATCCGATCTGGGTGTAATACCCAGTGCACCGGGTCCAATGAAAATCTTTTGTGACAACACTGGAGCAATTGCCTTGGCGAAGGAATCTAGGTTTCACAAGAGAACCAAACACATCAAGAGACGCTTCAAATCCATTCGTGAAAAGTTCAAGGATGGAGACATCGAGATTTGCAAAATACATATGGATCTAAATGTAGCAGACCCGTTGACTAAGCCTCTTCCGCGAGCAAAACATGATCAGCACCAAGACTTCATGGGTGTTAGATTCATTACAATGTAATCTAGATTATTGACTCTAGTGGAAGTGGGAGACTGAAGGAAATATGCCCTAGAGGCAATAATAAAGTTGTTATTTTATATTTCCTTATTCATGATAAAGGTTTATTATTCATGCTAGAATTGTATTGATCGGAAACTTAAATACATGTGTGAATATATAAACAAATACCGTGTCCCTAGTAAGCCTCTACTAGACTAGCTCGTTGATCAAAGATGGTTAAGGTTTCCTAACCATGGACATGTGTTGTCATTTGATAACGGGATCACATCATTAGGAGAATGATGTGATGGACAAGACCCATCTGTTAGCTTAGCATATGATCGTTCAGTTTATTGCTACTGCTTTCTTGAATGTCAAATACATGTTCCTTCGACCATGAGATCATGCAACTCCCGGATACCGGAGGAATACCTTGTGTGCTATCAAACATCACAACGTAACTGGGTGATCATAAAGATGCTATACAGGTATCTCCGAAGGTGTTTGTTGAGTTGGCATGGATCGAGATTGGGATTTGTCACTCCGAGTATCGGAGAGGTATCTCTGGGCCCTCTCGGTAGTACACATCATAATAAGCTTGCAAGCAAAGTGACTAAGGAGTTAGTTACGAAATGATATATTACGGAATGAGTAAAGAGACTTGCCATTAACGAGATTGAACTAGGTATGAAGATACCGACGATCGAATCTCGGGCAAGTAACATACCGACAGACAAAGGGAATTACGCATGTTGTCATAACGGTTCGATCGATAAAGATCTTCGTAGAATATGTAGGAACCAATATGGGCATCCATGTTCCGCTATTGGTTATTGACCGGAGAGGTGTCTCGGTCATGTCTACATAGTTCTCGAACCCGTCGGGTCCGCACGCTTAATGTTCGTTGACGATATAGTGTTATATGAGTTATATGATTTGGTGACCGAATGTTGTTCGGAGTTCCGGATGAGATCGTGGACATGACGAGGAGCTGTGGAATGGTCCGGAGGTAAAGATTGATATATAGGATGATATTATTCAGACAACGGAAGAGTTTCGGAGTGCACCAGGTAGTCATCGGATCGCCGGAAGGGGTTCCGGACACCCCCGGGAGGTCTATGGGCCTAATGGGCCAAGGGGAGGGACACACCAGCCCACAAGGGGGCTGCCGTACCCTCCCCCTGGCCGCCGTCCCTAGGGGAATTAAAGGGGGCGGGTTGGCCCCTCCTGCCTTTCCCTCCTCATGGGAGAAAGGAAGGGGGGGCGCCACCCTCCCCTGCCTTTCCCCGCGCGCCTAAAAAGGCAAGGGGGGCGCAGCTAGTGGCAGGAGCCCAAGTGGGATACGGCCCCACTTGGGGCACCTCCTAGCTGCCTCCTTCCTCCCCCCACCTATATATATGTGGGAGGGGCGCCACACAAAGCCACGACAATCTCTTAGCCGTGTGCGGCGCCCCTCTCCACAGTTTTGTAGTGCTTAGGCGAAGCCTGATGTCTACTACACAACTTGTTCTTGTAGACTCGTGTTGGGCCTCCAAGCGCAGAGTTTTGTAGGACAGTAGCAAATTTCCCTCAAGTGGATGACCTAAGGTTTATCAATTCGTGGGAGGTGTAGGATGAAGATGGTCTCTCTCAAACAACCCTGCAACCAAATAATAAAAAGTCTCTTGTGTCCCCAACACACCCAATACAATGGCAAATTGTATAGGTGCACTAGTTCGGCGAAGAGATGGTGATAAAAGTGTAATATGGATGGTAGAAATATATTTTTATAATCTGAATAAATAAAAACAGCAAGGTAGCAAGTGATAAGACGGAGCACAAACGGTATTGCAATGCTTGAAAATGAGGCCTAGGGTCCGTACTTTTGCTAGTGCAATCTCTCAACAATGCTAATATAATTGGATCATATAACCATCCCTCAACGTCCTATGAAGAATCACTCCAAAGTTCCTATCTAGTGGAGAACATAAGAAGAAATTGTTTGTAGGGTACGAAACCACCTCAAAGCTATTATTTCCGATCAATCTATCCTAGAGTTCGTACTAAAATAACACCAAGCTATTATTTCCGATCGATCTAACCAACAGTTCGTACTAAAATAACACCATATGATACACATCAACCAACTCTAATGACACCTAGATACTCCAATGTCACCGCGAGTATCTGTCAGTTGATTATACGCTATGCATCAAACAATTTCAGACTCATAATACTCAATCCAACACAAAGAACCTCAAAGAGTGCCCCAAGATTTCTATCGGAGAAACAAAGACAAGAACGTGCATCAACCCCTATGCATAGATTACCCCAATGTCACCTCGGGAATCCGCGAGTTGAGTGCCAAAACATATATCAAGTGAATCAATATGATACCCCATTGTCACCATGGGTATACATAGCAAGACATACATAAAGTATTCTCAAATCCATATTTCACTCCGATAAGAAAACAATCTCAAAGGGAAAACTCAATTCACAACCAGATAGAGAGGGGAAAACACCATATGATCCGACTATATTAACAAATCCCATGATACATCAAGATCGTGACATCTCAAGAACACGAGAGAGAGAGAGAGATTAAACACATAGCTACTAGTACAAACCCTCAACCCCGAGGGTGGACTACTCCCTCCTCATCATGGTGGCCATAGGGATGATGAAGATGGCCACCGGTGATGATCTTCCCTTCCGGCAGGGTGCCGGAATGGGGTCTAGATTGGATCTCATGGATACAGAGGCCTTGCGGTGGCGGAACTTCTGATCTAGGGCTACCCTAAGGGTTTTTGGAATATTTGAGAATTTATAGGGCGAAGAGGGGGTGCGGGATGCCACCGAGGTGGGCACAACCCACCGGGGCGCACCTGGGGGCCCAGGCGCGCCCTGGTGGGTTGTGCCCCCCTCGGGGCACCCCTCATGTGCTGCTCTGGCCCATTGGATGTCTTCTGGTCCATAAAAAATCCACAAAAAGTTTGGCGGTGTTTGGACTCCGTTTGATATTGATTTCCTGCGATGTAAAAAACAAGCAAAAAATAGCAGCTGGCACTGGGCACTGGGTCAATAGGTTAGTCCCAAAAAATGATATAAAGTTGCTATAAAATGATTGTAAAACATCCAAGAATTATAATATAACAGCATGAACACTTCATAAATTATAGATACGTTGGAGACGTATCTGCATCCCCAAGCTTAATTCCTACTCGTCCTCGAGTAGGTAAATGATAAAAGAAATAATTTATGAAGTGTGAATGCTAGCAAAGTGCATAAGTTTGATCAATGATAATTTCAATCACTTTTCCTAACATCATAACAGCAATTCTTTCTTATAAAACTTCTCATGTTAAAGTAGCAACCAATTGACATGTTAAGGTTCAGACAATGAGATCTCTTGAAACTCAACAACCTATGTTCTCAGTCACCAAACAATTGCAATTCAACTTATTTAATAGAGCCTAAGTAAGAGCTCTACATACTCAACCATCATATAGTCTTCTATGATTGCTAACACTCACCGCATAAACATGAGCAAAACGTTTCAACCGGACACATAGAAAGATGGGGGCTTATAATTTCGCCTCCCAACGTATTCACCTCAAGGGTGATGTCAACGATAATAACTCATGCTACCCATATCCAACTGGATATATGTGCCTAGATCTTTCCTCACCACATGATGCTTGCCAAAAGAGAAAAATAAAAAGGAATAGAGAGAAAAACTTTGACTCTTGCATAAAAGTAAATACATAAAGGTAAAAGATAGGCCCTTCGCAGAGGGAAGAAAAGGTTGCCATGCGCTTATTTGTTTGTATGCTCAACCCCTTAGTGAAAAATAATGTCACGTTATATTGCCCCTTATGATAGCAACCTTTATTATGCAGTCTGTCGCATTTATTCTTTGCCATCACAAGTTCGTACAACGCTCAATTTTCTCTTACACTAAATGATCTAACACTTTTAGAAGCAATTTTTATTGCCTTATTGCACCGATGACAACTTACTTGAAGGATCTTACTCAATCCTTAGGTAGGTATGGTGGACTCTTGAAAATAAGATTTGGGTTTAAGGGTTTTTGGATGCACAAGTAGTATCTCTACTTGGTGCGGAATTTTTGGCTTTTTGGCTAGCAAAGATGGGGGGCAAGCACCACATGTTGAAGGATCTATGACAATATAACTTCTATGTGAATATGAACAAACATAAATCATTACGTTGTCTTCCTTGTCCAACGTCAACAATTTTGGCATATAATATTTTGATGGGTCTCACAATCACAAAATATTTCCAAGATAGTGTATTTGCATGTGAAAGTTCTCTTCCTTATAGTAATCATTCAGGAATTGCTTGTATGACCAATATTGTGATTGTCAAGCTTCAAAAGATTTCACTTTCTAAACCCAATGTGAAGCTACCACTAGGCATGATATGAACATATAATTTCAACTTCATGATATTCAATTCATTCAACAATTTACTCATAGGATATAAGTGAAGCACGAGAGTAAATGACAAGCTACTCCAAAAAGATATAAGTGAAGATCAATCGAGTAGTTAAGTAAATAGATAGCTATGTGAGGACTCGCTTTTATTTAAAACTTTCAGATCTAAGTATTTTATTAAAACAGAAAGCAAAACAAAATAAAATGACATTCCAAGAATAGCACACATCATGTGAAGAAGCAAGAACTTAGGCTCAACCGATACTAACCGATAATTGTTGAAGAAGAAAGGTGGGATGCCTACCGGGGCATCCCCAAGCTTAGATGCTTGAGACTTCTTAGAATATTAACTTGGGATGCCTTGGGCATCCCCAAGCTTGAGCTTTTGTGTCTCCTTAATTCCTCTCATATCACGGTTTCCCTAAATCTTAAAAACTTCATGCACACAAAACTCAACAAGAACTCGTGAGATAAGTTAGTATAAACCAATGCAAAAACCTTATCATTCTCTACTGTAGCAAATCACTAAAATTATAATTTAACATTGCATACTAAATTCCTCTGCATATTTAATAGTCCTATCCTCAAATAGAATCATTAAACAAGCAAACAATGCAAATATAACAGCAATCTGCCAAAACAGGACAGTCTGTAAAGAATGCAAGAGTATTCATACTTATCTAACTCAAAAAATTCTGAAAATTTAGCACACAGTAGAAAATTTATCATATCTTACTTTGCAAAAAGTTTCAACATTTTATCACAATCTGACTTTTCTAGAGAATTTTTTTCAATAGCAATAAACTTTCTGTTTTGAAACAGCAACTCATATACTTGCAAAATAAGCATGGTAAAGGCTATCCTTGACATTTTTATTGAAAAGAAAGATGCAAAACATTATTCTAAATAACAGAAAGAAAATCCTAACAAGAAAATGATGCTCCAAGCAAAACACATATCATGTGACGAATAAAAATGTAGCTCCAAGTGAGGTTACCGATAATGTTGGAGACGAAAGAGGGGATGTCTTCTGGGGCATCCCCAAGCTTAGTTGCTTAGATCTTCCTTGAATATTACCTTGGGGTGCATTGGGCATCCCCAAGCTTAGGGTCTTGTCACTCCTTATTCTCCTCATATCGACATCTCACCCAAAACTTGAAAACTTCAATCACACAAAACTTAACGGAACTTCGTGAGATAGGTTAGTATGATAAAGAGCAAACTATTTCACTTTGGTACTGTCAAAGACAAGATTCATAATTGTTTCCACACAATTCCTACTGTAGCATATCATTTCC
Organism: Thinopyrum elongatum; assembly: GCA_011799875.1. Taxonomy (NCBI): domain Eukaryota; kingdom Viridiplantae; phylum Streptophyta; class Magnoliopsida; order Poales; family Poaceae; genus Thinopyrum; species Thinopyrum elongatum. The sequence continues at coordinate 590,536,190 of CM022299.1, read as the reverse complement.
ATAATTTATATTGAGCAATATAAGCCATAGAAACTTGAAAACAAGCAAACCATGCATTGAAAACAGAATCTGTCAAAAAACAGAACAGTCTGTAATAATCTGTACTCCAACCATACTTCTGCGACTCCAAAAATTCTGAAAAATTAGGACAACGTAGATAATTTGTATATATATTACCTGTAAAAAATTCACATCAAAATCACGTTCCAGTGAATTTTAAAATTCCTGGACTGAGCGCAAAAGTTTCGGTTTTTGCACAGATTCAAGTCAACTATCATCCATACTATCCCAAAGGCTTTACTTGGCATTTTATTGAAACAAAAGCAATAAAACATGATTATTACAGTAGCATAATCATGTGAACACACAAAAACAGTAGGTAAAAGTGTTGGGTTGTCTCCCAACAAGCGCTTTTCTTTAATGCCTTTTAGCTAGGCATGATGATTTCAATGATGCTCGCATAAAAGATAGGAATTGAAACACAAAGAGAGCATCATGAATCATAAGTTCCTCTCTCATAATAATTTTCAGTAGCACCATGAATAGATTCATCAATATAACCATCACATAGAGCATTATTTTCATGATCCACAAGCATAGAAATTTTACTACTCTCCACATAAGAAAATTTCTTCTCATTCACAATGGTGGGAGTATCATATGAAACTCGAATACTATAAATTGTTTCCACATTAAAAGAGTAATGTTTAGGAAAAGGGTAGTCATAACTATGACAAGTTTTATAAACATAATCATCACTACGTTTTAGAACATAAGTATCATCACAATAATCATCATAAGTAGCAACTTTATTCTCATCATAGATAGGAGGCATGCAACCATCATAGCAAATTTGATCATTCAAAGTAGGGGGGCTAAAAAGATCATCTTCATTAAGCATAGCATCCCCAAGCTTGGGACAAACATTAATTGCAGCAAATAAATTCTCAAGCATGTCATTCTCATCAAACATAGCATCCCCAAGCTTGTGTCTTGGCATATCATAAGCATAATCACTCTCATCATTAATAGTATGAATAGCACCAACGGTATAACAATTGCTATCATCATAATTTCCCAAGTTGGTTCCAAAAATATTTCCAAGATTATAAGAAGTATCATTATCTTCCCAATCATAATCATCACAACAAGCAATAGGCATAATAAAATCATCATCAGGTGCATCATCTTCCACAATTATTTTTGATTCATTTTCATGAGGCACAACAATAATAGGAGCAACATTATTTGGGAGAGATACCTTTTTACCTCTATTCTTTCTTCTTTTCTTCTTCTTCACCACATCATGTGTGGGTTTAATTAATTTTTTCAAGCTTCTTGTTGAAGAGATTGATTGGATAGGAAGCTCCTCCTCGTTACCTGATTCATCATAATAAACACTAGGAGGGTATTGGAAAATATTTTCCCTTTCATTAGTACTCTCTTCATATTCTATTTGTTTTCTTGTCTTTAGATAGTTGGCAATATAAGGATTCTCAATGCAATTTACCGCACAAAACATATAAATTTTCTCTAGATCAAAATCAAGAAATCTCTCGAGATTAAATTTTGGAATACCCTCAGTTATATGTTTCATTTCTTCATACCCCAAAATAAGACTAAGCTCTTTATGATGCTCAAGGGTAATCAAGTTATCACAATTTTTGGACACGATTTGATCGTGAAACAATTTGCATTGGAGATTTAAATAACCACGTTCATTAGAAATTTCACAAGGATGGCGAAAAAAATTAAATCTTTCAGCACAATCATCTAGCCTCTCTTGCAACTTTTTCGTTTCTAAATATTTATGCTTCTTACAAAATCTATCTTCCCTTCTTGGTGTGCATTTGCACTCCCAATTCACTGCGCAAAAATTGACATGCTTATAAGAAACATTTTTGTCATGACTTGTGCAATCATCATTAGCATTTTGGATATTCAAAGAATTCATACTAACAACATTGCAATCATGCTCATCATTCAAATATTTTGTGCCAAACATTTTATTGACTTCTTCTAACAATTGAGCACAATTTTCCGATCCATCATTTTCAAGAAAGATATTATACAGATGATCAATAATATGATGCAACCTCAATTCCATTTTTTATGTAGTTTTCTTTTATAAACCAAACTAGTGATAAAACAAGAAACTAAAAGATTCAATTGCAAGATCTAAAGATATACCTTCAAGCACTCACCTCCCCGGCAACGGCGCCAGAAAAGAGCTTCGTTGACGGGGTGTGAGTGCCGCTTACCTAACCTCCCCGACAACGGCGCCAGAAAAGAGCTTGAGGTCTACTACACAACTTGTTCTTGTAGACTCGTGTTGGGCCTCCAAGCGCAGAGTTTTGTAGGACAGTAGCAAATTTCCCTCAAGTGGATGAACTAAGGTTTATCAATCTGTGGGAGGTGTAGGATGAAGATGGTCTCTCTCAAACAACCCTGCAACCAAATAATAAAAAGTCTCTTGTGTCCCCAACACACCCAATACAATGGCAAATTGTATAGGTGCACTAGTTCGGTGAAGAGATGGTGATAAAAGTGTAATATGGATGGTAGAAATATATTTTTATAACCTGAATAAATAAAAACAGTAAGGTAAGCAAGTGATAAAACGGAGCACAAACGGTATTGCAATGCTTGAAAATGAGGCCTAGGGTCCGTACTTTTGCTAGTGCAATCTCTCAACAATGCTAATTAAATGGATCATATAACCATCCCTCAACGTGCGATGAAGAATCACTCCAAAGTTCTATCTAGCGGACAACATAAGACAAAATTGTTTGTAGGGTACGAAACCACCTCAAAGCTATTCTTTCCGATCAATCTATCCTAGAGTTCGTACTAAAATAACACCAAGCTATTCTTTCCGATCGATCTAACCAAGAGTTCGTACTAAATAATAACACCTATGATACACATCAACCAACTCTAATGTCACCTAGATACTCCATGTCACCGCGAGTATCCGTGAGTTGATTATACGATATGCATCAAACAACTTCAGATTCATAATACTCAATCCAACACAAAGAACCTCAAAGAGTGCCCCAAGATTTCTACCGGAGAAACAAAGACAAGAACGTGCATCAACCCCATGCATAGATTACCCCAATGTCACCTCGGGAATCCGCGAGTTGAGTGCCAAAACATATATCAAGTGAATCAATATGATACCCCATTGTCACCACGGGTATACATAGCAAGACATACATAAAGTGTTCTCAAATCCATAAAAGTATTCAATCCGATAAGAACAAAATCTCAAAGGGAAGACTCAATTCACGACAAGATAGAGAGGGGAAAACACCATATGATCTGACTATATTAACAAAGCCCACGATACATCAAGATCGTGACATCTCAAGAACACGAGAGAGAGAGAGAGAGAGAGATAAACACATAGCTACTGGTACAAACCCTCAGCCCCGAGGGTGGACTACTCCCTCCTCATGATGGTGGCCATAGGGATGATGAAGATGGCCACCGGTGATGATCTCCCCCTCCGGCAGGGTGCCGGAACGGGGTCTAGATTGGATCTCGTGGATACAGAGGCCTTGCGGCGGCGGAACTTCTGATCTAGGGCTACCCTAAGGGTTTTTGGAATATTTGAGAATTTATAGGGCGAAGAGGGGGTGCGGGACGCCACCGAGGTGGGCAGAACCCACCGGGGTGCGCCTGGGGGCCCAGGCACGCCCTGGTGGGTTGTGCCCCCCTCGGGGCACCCCCCCCCCCCCCCCAGGTGCTGCCTGGCCCATTGGATGTCCGTCTGGTCCATAAAAAATCCACAAAAAGTTTCGCGGTGTTTGGACTCCATTTGATATTGATTTCCTGCGATATAAAAAACAAGCAAAAAACAGCAACTGGCACTGGGCACTGGGTCAATAGGTTTGTCCCAAAAAATGATATAAAGTTGCTATAAAATGATTGTAAAACATCCAAGAATGATAATATAACAGCATGAACACTTCATAAATTATAGATACGTTGGAGACATATCAAAGCCCTGCGGAGATAGCTTCACCATCACCGTCACCATCACCGTTGTGCTACCGGAACTCATCCACTACTTCGCCGTCTTGCTGGATCAAGAAGGCGAGGACGTCACTAAGCTGAACATGTGCTGAACGCGGAGGCGTCGTATGTTCGGTACTCGATCGGTTGGATCGCGGAGAAGTTCGACTACATCAACCACGTTACTAAACGCTTCCGCTTACGGTCTACGAGGGTATGTAGACACACTCTCCCCCTCATTGCTATTCATCTCCATGGATAGATCTTGCGTGTGCATAGAAAAAAATTGTTTTCCATGCAACGTTTCCCAACAGCCCCTCCCCCCTTTCCTTTCTCTCATGAGGAGGGAAAGGCAGGAGGGGCCAACCCTCCCCCTTTCCTTCCCCCAGGGCCGGCGGCCAGGGAGAGGGGCGCGCCAGCCCCCTTGTCGGCTGGTGTGTCCCTCCGCTTGGCCCATTAGGCCCATAGACCTCCCGGGGTGTCCGGAACCCCTTCCGGCGATCCGATGACTACCCGATGCACTCCGAAACTCTTCCGGTGTCCAAATAGTATCGTTCTATATATCAATCTTTACCTCCGGACCATTCCGGAGCTCCTTGTCATGTCCATGATCTCATCCGGGACTCCGGACAACATTCGGTTACCAAATCATATAACTCATATAACACTATATCGTCAATGAACGTTAACCGTGAGGACCCTATGGGTTCGAGAACTATGTAGACATGACCGAGACACCTCTCAGGTCAATAACCAATAGCGGAACCTGGATGGCCATATTGGTTCCTATATATTCTACGAAGATCTTTATCGGTCAAACCTTATGACAACATACGTAATTCCCTTTGACTTTCGGTATGTTACTTGCCCGAGATTCGATCGTCGGTATCTTCATACCTAGTTCAATCTCGTTACCGGCAAGTCTCTTTACTCGTTTCGTAATACATCATCTTGTAACTAACTCCTTAGTCACTTTGCTTGCAAGGCTTCTTATGATGTGTATTACCGAGAGGGCCCAGAGATACCTCTCCGATACATAGAGTGGCAAATCCTATTCTCAATCCATGCCAACTCAACAGACACCTTCGGAGATACCTGTAGAGGATCTTTATGATCACCCAGTTACGTTGTGATGTTTGATACCACACAAGGTATTCCTCCGGTATCTGGGAGTTGCATGATCTCATAGTCAAAGGAATATGTATTTGACATTAAGAAAGCAATAGCAATAAACTGAACGATCATATGCTAAGCTAACGGATGGGTCTTGTCCATCACATCATTTTCCTAATAATGTGATCCCGTTATCAAATGACAACACATGTCTATGGTTAGGAAACCTTAACCATCTTTGATCAACGAGCTAGTCCAGTAGAGGCTTAGTAGGGACACGGTATTTGTTTATGTATTCACATATGTATTTATGTTTCCTATAATTACAATTCTAGCATGAATAATAAACCTTTATCATGAATAAGGAAATATAAAATAACAACTTTATTATTACCTCTAGAGCATATTTCCTTTAGGATCTCATTGAGCACCATTGGCAAAGGGCTGGGCAGTAACACATTCCATTTTTCCATTCATTTTCATTCAATTCATGTGTCATTTGTATTCGGGACAAGTTTTGTATTGAATTATTTAGTTTGCTTCGGACATTTGAATAATTATTGTAATTTGAATGATTGCTGTATTGTAATATTGACATTTTTCTTATATTGCAAATTAGTAATTCTGAATATGTGCATATGTGTCAAATTCAGATAAAACCGCATCTGATATGCGGGCCGGCGCGGGCGCCAGCGGAGCAGACCCCGCATATTGGAATTGTAAAACGGAAATATACGGAATATTTCCGTTTTACAGTTCAGCTATGCGGGGTCTGCTCCACCGGCGCCCGCGCCGGCCAGCAAAACCGTTTTTCCGTGAACTGTAAACGAGTTTTGCGGGTCGGCGATATACGGGGTCTGCTAGAGATGCTCTTAGTGCGGCAATATTTTCGTCATAACCAATATAAGCATTTTATATTTAAGGATTTTCATTTTTTTTTCTGATTAACGGAACAACTCTCTTTTGCCTAACTAAGAGCATCTCTAGCAGACACCGTATAATGCCGACTCGCAAAACGCGTATACAGTTCGTGAAAAAACGGCTTTGCGGGCCGGCGCGGGCGGCGGCAGAGTCAGACCCCGCAAAACGGACCCGTAAAAAAGGATATTCAGCCACTGCCCGCGCCGGCCCGTAAATCAGTAATTTGCATTTCAATTTCCTGCATGAAAACACATTTCTTTGCTTCTTTATTTTCTTCAAGGGCATTGGATACATAATAATTCACCAAATCTTTGATAGAACAGCAAGACCAAAGAAAACAAAAACCACAATTAGGCATTTTAGAAGATATCCAACTTCCATAACTGCTCCCACTAGTTGGACCAACATCTTCTCCGTGCATTCGTTGTTGATCTGCGGATTCTTTATCTTGCATTCTTCATTCTTCTTCTTTGGTTCTAAAGAAGGAGACGTTGCTTCCCCTCTAGTTTCTTCTCTAATTGCACATGCAGCCGCATCATTAGACTCGATTCTACTAAGGAGTGCACGAACATCTATTAAGTTTCTTTCTATCAATAAATCAATGTATTCTCCTTCCCAAAACCAAAATGAGCATCCATCTTCCTACACACATGACGATCTCCATAAGCTATCGAAATTGAACCGAATAGGTTGACAAAGCCGAATGGAAACAACAACATACCCCATTGTTTTTGCATTTGAAGAATACCCATCCGGTGTTGTTCGACGTGCTAGAAGTTAGCCGCAGCACTGTCCCATGCAGTCGTCGCACTGTATGAGCGGCATCGACGAGCCGGCGAGCCGCTGCACGAGCGCCGAGCCCGGGCAACGGCCAGCCGAATCCTTGCTGGCAAACCGATGACGGCAGCTAGAGGACGAACCAGTACCTGCATGCGGTGCTAAGGCTTTGCCAGGGCTGCGCGGGGTGCTCCCCGACCAATCCATGGCTTGGCACAGCCACCGCTGGCCGGAAACGCCAAATCCGGTGGCCGCGACAAATAGCCGTGGATCTGGAGCTTTTCGGCCGGCCGAGGTTGGAGGAAGTGATGGACAACAATCCCGGGCGCGTGGCGCCCGCCGGGGTGATCCCGACGGTTGGGTATGGCTGGAATTGTAGGCGGCGGCCCAGCGGCAGTGTGTGGAGAAAAGCGCGGGCTGAAATGACCCCCCCCCCCCCCCCCCCCCCCCCCCCCCCCCCCCGCCTACCGCTGGGTCAATAGCTCCTGTGCAACACATTTCTTGTGAATGGAAAGGAGTGCGACGTAGTTGCCAGAAATAGCTCCTGTGCGCCGTCTTACATGGCAATAATAGCCCCAATACGACCAGGTGGTTAAAACATAGGTCCGGTCGTCAACGGGACTGAGGTTAAGGTAAAAACAGGGGGTCAAACTAATCAGTGCGTCTGGTGGTGGGTCCCACTTGGCAGTGCATCGATTCCCCGCCTGACTGAACACGTGCTTCTCCCCTGCTTCTGGTTGCTGCTCTCTTCTTCGTTCTCGTCGACAGCGGCGGCGGAGCTTTCATCCACGGCCGCGGCTGCGCATGTGGTGAGTGTATTCGGCACCATTCCCCTTCATCTTGAGTTAGATCTGACCAAGTGAGCCTCTGTTTGCCCCTGTTTTCCACGGGATCCAGATTGTGGAGGTGGGTGGGACTGGGGAGCGGCGGCGGGGCGGCGTTGGGCTGAACGAGATGGAGCCACGAGAGACAACGTCGACTAGGTAATCACCCTGTCCAACCTCTTCAACCCTGCGATGTGTGCCTCGTCTGCTTTAGCTGCCTCACAGTGCCCGCCATTGATAAACAGGGGCAATGTTGCTCGGACCTTCAAATTCAGTGTTGAATTCTTACCATCTAAAGCAAAGCAAGTTGATGGTAGCGTGTGAGATATAGAGAGAGATACAATTGTGAAATGGGAGGTTGAATTTGAAGAGATTGATCCACAGGAAATACATAGCATGGAAGAGAGGGCCGTGAGGAATGTTGTGGAGAAAATTGGGGAAAGCATTTTTTTGGGTCCAGAGCAAGAGGTAGCATTGTTACGGTTTGATAATTGGAAGGGTGAGTATGTGAGAATTGAGAATGGTGAAGAGATGGTTGATGAAATCGATCGGCTAGACGGTTGGGCAAGCAAATAGAATACCTTTCATGCAGAGCTCGTTGATCTAAAATTAGATTCTAAGGTTGGATATGTGCCCTCAAAGTTGGCTTCACAGATGGTAGATGATGATTGGGCTTCACAGAGACAGATAACGCCCATGTGTACGGGTGAAGTGACAGTAATAGAGGGGCCTGATCAAGATGCAGAAGAGGGCTGTGATGGTGCTGCAAGGGTTGTTTGTGTTGATTGGAATTCAGTACAATTAGAAGACACTACTGATTTGGTCATTACACCAATGGCTGACACTGAGATGGCCAAAAAATTTGGCATTCCAGTAGATCCAGTAGATGATCAAGATGAGGAAGAGAGGGGTGAATCGAGCTTGCCTAATGATTCTAACATAGATGCTTGTGAAGATGTGGATGGACAGCTGATGAAAGATGCTGCAGATGATGTAGATGATGCACATGATGATGAGCTTGTAAGTGTGTATGACAAAGAAAATCCTGTTATTGAAGTAGGCAAGTTGTTCCCAAGCATGAAGGAGTTCAGGATGTGTTTCAAGACTTATGCAGTCAAACATGAGTTTGATGCCAAGACTATGTGGACTGATAAAAAGAAATTTTATGCAAGGTGCAGAGGTTTTGATGGAAGCGTCAGGCCTTGCAAGTGGTACATATCTGCTACAATTCAACCTGATGGAAGTACCATCAGGGTTAATCAAATCCCAAATCCACATACTTGTATTACAAGTTCACAGAGAGTATCAACCATGACATCACAACTTTGGATTGCAGAAAAGATCACTCCAATTTTAGCCAAGAAATCGAACACTACAGCAAAGAAACTTAAAGTGGACTTGGAAAAGCAGTACCCCATTAAGGTGAAGTATACCACAGTGTGGAAAGCAAAACAGAGGGCAATGAAAGAATTATATGGTGATTGGGCAAATACTTTTAGGATGCTTTATAACTTCAAAGTAGAGGTGGAGAAGAGGTCACCTGGCAGTGTTGTGGAGATAGATACTGAGGTAACAGAGGATGGTAGAGTTCTTTTCTCCAAGTTCTTTATGGCTTTAAAGCCTTGCATAGATGGCTTCAAAGCAGGGTGCCGTCCATATTTGATCATAGACTCATCTTTTTTGACTGGCAAATGGAATGGTCAATTGGCAGCATGCAATGCTTTAGATGGACACAACTGGATGTTCCCTGTTGCTATTGGTTTGTTTCAGTCAGAGACAGAGGTTTCATGGACATGGTTCATGATGCAGTTGAAAAGATGCATAGGGCCAGTGTCACCTTTGGCAGTACACACAGATGCATGTAAAGGGCTAGAAAATGCAGTGAAGAATGTTTTTCCTCATTGTGAGCAGAGGGAGTGCTTCGGCCATATGTGGATGAATTTGATCAAAAAATTCAGAGGAGAAGAATTTGGGAGAATGTGGCCAGCAGCAAGATCTTACACCAAACAGACACATTCATATCATCTTGATAAGATAAAAGTAGCATGTAGTGAGTTTGGTCCATGGTTCGACACCTATCATTCTCTATTGTGGTATAGGTCAGGATTTAACACTGCCATCAAGTGTGATCATATCAACAATAACTTGGCAGAAAGTTTTAACAACAAGATAAAACAGTTAAAGAACTTGCCTGTGCATGACATGGTTGACCAAATCAGGATCATGATCATGCGCATGTGGGAATTGAGAAGAAGGATTGGTGATTGTCTGCAAGGGAATAAGCTTCCTGCAGTGGTACAACAGGTGGTGAACAAGAGCAGAAATCTTACACATTTGTCTGTTGAAAAATCTTCATTGTGGGGTGCTGAAGTTAGAGATACCAAGATTGGAAGGAGGCATGTTCTTAACACTGAGTTGCATGACTGCACTTGCCTCGAGTGGCAACACACCGGGAAACCATGTGACCATGCCATACTTTTCTTGGCCTCCCAACCCAAGATAAACATGCTCCCATATTTGCATGAATATTACTCAGTGGCAAGATTCAAGGCTGCATATGCAACTCCAATTCCAGCACTTACAGATCAATCTCAGTGGCCTGAAGTGGAAATTGAATTTTCCATGTGTCCTCCCCTAACAAAAAGAAAGGCTGGCAGGCCTAAAGAGAGTAGATTCAAGGCATGGTTTGAGAAAGGTGGGAGTAGTAAAAAGGGGAAGGGGAAGAAGGATGCAAAGCCAAAAAGGTCCCAAAAAGGTAACAAAAATAGATGCAAGTTGTGCCAGGAACTTGGGCACCGAAAAGGATCTCCAAAATGTCGTTACACTCCTGAAAGGCCAAAGTATGTTTATGTTTGTGTTTTTTTTATTTAGATGTTGTTTTTAATTACTAGGAAAATTACAAGCTTTGTTTTCCAGGAGGAAGCGTGGAGGTTAACCCCTTGTTGTTGAAGATTGCTGGGCAATAAAAAAGGCAAGAATCAATGGTTGTAGAAAAAAGAGAAGTTTTGGTGAAAGTGTGCACACTGAACCAGACTTCGATGTTGTGGTGCAAGATGAACCTGAGTTGGATGATGTTGTGGTGCAAGATGAGCCAAACTTGGATGATGTTGTGATGCAAGATGAGCCAAACTTCGATGATGTTGTGGTGCAAAATGAGCCAAACTTGGATGATGTTGGGGTGCACAATGAGCAAGATTTGGATGTGGTGCAAAATGAGCAAGATTTGGATGTGGGGGTAAAATGAGCAAAATGAGCAGAATGTGGTGCAAACTAGAACTGAAGTTGATGCGGCTGATGTGCAAACTGAACCTATATTGGAAGTTGTGTTACAAATTGAAGCTGCTGTAGTTGATGTTGTGCAAACTAACCCTCATTTAGATGTTGTGGTGCCAACTAAAGCTGTCCTAGATGGTCCAGTGAAGAAAACCAGGAGCTTGACTGAACTAGGTGTTGTACCCGTCGTAGGATCAACAAGTGCCAAGAAAAAGAAGAAGAAATCGAGTGGTCAGAAGAAGTAGAAGTGAAATATTGTTCTTTTCTGAATAAAAAAACTTCCCTGGATTTGTGTAAAAACTTTTCTGAATTTGTGTAATGCTATTTTTACTTTGATGGGTATCTGTGTAACTCTATTCAAATTCTGGCCGAATTTCAAATTTGAGCCAAAATTCAAATTTTAAGCTGTTTAGTTTGGGTATTGATGTTACAATGATTTCTCAAATATTATACATGTTAGGTGATCAATCCGATGACTTTTTGTTGAGTGAAACACTAGTCATGAAAAATGTGCTCCAAATGAGCTCCAAAGCTAGGATAAACACCCCATTTGCAAGCAATTTTTTTCCGACCTTCTCTAAATGAGCCAAAAATCAAAACTTGAATTCTAGTGTGCAAATATATGGTCCATGCCCAATATTGGATCGTTTGGATAAACTATGACATGCTTAACCCTAAACCCTAACCTGAATCCCACACAACCTCGTTCGTGATAGCAAGGTTTTGTGAAGGGTTTTTCATGAATATACCCGTAGACCAGCTTTCTTATTTTTTCCAGCAACCTAGTAACATAAAACGATGATGGGTGCAAGTTTCATATTTTTCTGATTTTTTTTAAATTAGTTATGGTCAACCCTAGCCCTCATAACCCCTTCAAAACCCCTCATAACCCCTTCAAAACCCCTCAAACCATAGCCAAAACCCCGCATCCTTCTGGCCCGTTGGATATCTGCGAATGGACGGTGTGGATCAGGCGCTAGGGCAACGTCAGCGATCCGAGTGACGCGCTCTGATTGACCGTATTCGACAACGCTGGATCACTCCCCCCCAACCATTTCTGACCGTTGGATCGCTGCGCGTCGAACAGTGTGGATCAGCCTGCAGTGCCATGTCAGCGATCCGCGTGAAGCTAGTTCGGTGTTGTGATTGGCTGGATTTGAAAACACCTATTTTTTTGCGCTTTTTTTGTTCTGCGCTCGAGGGTGGGCTGCTGCCATGCATGCGCGTTGTTGGGCTGTGGTAAAAAAGCCCACCCGTTGGAACTTTGGACCGAACGTTGTCACGCCTCCCTCTAGCCGCCCTAGCAGGCTACATTGCCATGCATGCGAGTGACCAGCCTACGATGCATGCATGCACGGGCGGCATACGCAGAGAAGACAGAGCAGGAGTGAACCCCCAACCGACGGCACAGCCGCGTGCGCTGAAACGTCGCAGCCTGGCTATTGATGCAGCCTTGGGTTTCCCACGCGTGTACACACTCCCGATGCCACCCAACGCCGCCCGCTCATTACTTCCACCCGGTGTGAAACCAGTCAAAAAACACGTCGCACTGGGGCTATTTAAGCCACCTATCATCTTCCTCCTCCTCTCACACCCTCCTTCTTCTCACCACAAACAACCCCAAAACCAGGCCGCCGCAGCCATGCAGTACATCGGGCCATCCTACCGCTTTCCCCCCACCATGCCGGAGAGGCTCTACCCCGCCGGGGTGTACGTCGAGAACACACTCCGTGTGTGGGCGATGTCAAGATGGAGGGGCGCAAGGGAGTTCACCAACTTCTTCCTTGGGGCTGGCTACCGCCACCTCCCCAGGGGATCTCCAAGGATGTACCAAGTAGAGGAGGTCATCCACAACGGGGTTGTGGTTGCTATCATTGCCCACTTCACCAACCCCTTCGACGCGTTCTACCTCCTCGGCCGCATGTTTTGGTGTGGCTGCGAGTTCATCGCTTTCACCACCCACAACATCTTCACGGACTAGACCAACATCTTCCCCACCGCGGAGCGCATGCACACTCTGCCGTATCTAGACCTATATATAGTTCTTGCTACTTATTTAAGTTGCATGGTGTTTTGGCTTGTAGGTCTAGATACACCCATTATTAAAAAATGCATTTCAAAATGTGAAAAAAGACATTTTTTTTGGACTGTAAAAGGACAAAAAATGACTCGTGAAAAAAATGAAATCTCTCTTTTTTACACAAGCCACAAATAATTTCTTTTTAGTGGATTTTTGATTTACATTATTCCATGAACAAAAAAAAGTAACAGAATTTTTGAAATGTTAAAAGAAGTAAATTTTCTATGAGCTAACACAAGTAAAACGGGCCCAAGTGAAACATGTGCCATGTGCTACCTCTTTGCATTTTGCCGCATTTTTATTTACATTGTTCCATGAACAAAAATTCGGCCAAAGTAAAAAACAAGTCGAGTAGTATATGTTTGTTAGAGGTTTATTTGCCCAAGCAACATTTTATTTAGTCGAACCATTTTTCGTTAAACATGGGTGCCTCTATGCTATAAAAAAGGGCCGGTGCCCCTAGGCGGGTGGGCTGGTTTCTCTTTGGGACTGGTTATTTCCTCACGGCCCAACATCGATTCGGCAGCCTAGATTTTTTTTTACTAGAAACTAAATTTGGGTGAGCACTCTGTTAACTGAAGAACAAAAACAGGGGCATGAACACTGAATAATTTTCTAAATTGCTGCTTCGACTCAGTTGCATCAATTTGGCATGGCGCACAGATCGCGTCCTCTGCCCTGACAGGCCTAAATGCCCATTCTAATGACGGATGAACAACAAGTACAAGAAAAACAGAGCAATGATACAACAATAGAAGCCCCCTGCCCTGCTATTTGCTTGCTTCTGCAAATCGATCATCTGCGTTAGATGTTTGTTGATCTTCTTCAGTTCCTCGTTCAGTTCGGACTGCGCGTGCAATTCAGCATTGCGCGCATACCTCGGCATCGACAGGACTCTGCCTGCCCCTCGCCCGTCCGAGCTCGCCAAATTCTCCACAACAATCGGCGGCACCCCGCCCAAATTGAGCTCACAGGTTGCGGCCCCGCTCGAATCAATGTAGCCCCCAAACTGAATCCTCTCAATATAATCATCCATCCACTCGAAATGTGTACATTTCTTCAGGATCTGAAAACAACAACATGAACCCTAAATCCCAAATTCGACGAGAAAAAGGTAAATCTGGAGAAATCAGAGCAAACGACAGCGAAAGAACGGGTTAAGAACTGAGATCTAACCTTGCCATCCCTTCCTGCCATTGTTTTGCTCAAGCATTTCACAAATTCGCGCCCAAGATTGCCATTCTCATCCGTCTTACTGACCCACCGTTTAAGAAGCTCTGGGCGTGGGCACTCAGGGCACCTTGTGAGCGGCACTGGACCATGTTGTCGCCATTTTAAGTGCGTGGCGGAGGAGCTAGACATCTGCGCTAGGTCGCCGGAGAAGAGAAAGATTGGGGAAAGAGGAAGCAATGGGCGGCGGCGGGCAGACGGGCACTGGCGCTCGTCTCTTCTAGCTACGGAGAGGTGGGTCCCGCTCTTACGTGGACAAGTGGTGGGCCCCGCGCATACGTGGATAAGTGGTGGGTCCAACCCCTAATAGCTAACGAGGGCATCGGTTGAGTTTAATGGCCATGTTGTGCCTGGGCTATTTACGGGCTCAAATGTGTCGCACCAGAGCCATTTGCTCGAACAACGTCGCACCCCTTCCAATTCACATGAAATGTGTCGCACAGGAGCTATTGACCCCCTACCGCTACCGCTATATACAAGGCACCGATGGGGCGAGGGGGAGAACCTGCGTTTCGCGGGTTGGGGTGGGAATTTTGCCGCGCCCCGCAAAAAAATTTACGGATCGGACACGTTTGCGGGGTCTGATCGGGCAACATTTTCCGTGCGGACCCGTATTTTGGCGGTTATTTTGCGGGTCGGGACATTACACGGGATCTGCTAGAGATGCTCTAATAGGATGAGATTCTTGGCTAAAAATATAGAGTAAAAAAAACTCCCTCTCACTAGATTCTCCTCCACCTGAGAACCACACAAATGATTTGTGGACACACTGGTTTATTGTTCATATTATGCGGTGAATAAGGAAATCTTACAGATGGCAAGTTTGGTTTCAAGAAAAAAAAACACGACAATGTTCGTACAACCACGCAGCACATGATGGTAGCTAGGCAGCCATGGTAAAATTGAAGTTACTGCACGTAGTCTGCCTGCCCCATAGCAGCGAGCTGAAGCCGAGCCGCTGCTTCTCCTCGTCGAACACCAGCAGGTTGTTCTCCATCTGGAACCCTCCGATCACCGCCGCCGGCAACCCGCCCTGCTTGTCCGTCTCCCCCTGCTTCATCTCCACGAAGGCGAGGCACGCCGTGTCGTCGCCCACCTGCACCATCGAGTTGCCGCCGAACACCGTCCAGTTCCTGCCGCCCTCCAGCATCAGGTCGATCTGCGGCACGGCGTAGCCCAGCCGCGTCGACCCCAGCTCCGTCGAGTTGTAGCACAGCTCGAACGGCGCCACCGCCGGTGTGATCCTCGCCCTCTCCGCCGTGGCCGTATCGAACGCCTTGATGAACGCACGGTACACGTCGGGCCGGAGCGCCGTGTACGGGATCGTGGAGCACAGCCCGAGAACCAACGGCGCGCCGTACCCATTGTCGAGCGGCAGCCGCGCCTGGTTCACGGCGAAGCCCTTGTCAGCCGAGATGTAGTACCCGGGGGAATCGCCGTGCTTGCGCAGCGGCGTCTACCCGGCCAGGGTCGCGTTGACGTCCGGCCGGCCCGGCGGGAGGAGGAAGAGCGGTCCACCGCCGAAGATGGCCACGCCTGCGCCGGAGCCGGCGCTCGGGAGGCAGAGCGCGAACTTGTTACCGACCTTCTGCGTGTCCGCGACCTGCGCCGGGAGCGCGAGGCCAGAGCGCGCGAGCCCCGCGACGCCGGCCGCCCCCGCCGGCAGCTTCGCCAGGAGCGAGCCCGGCGCGCAGGATGCCACGGCGGTGAACGACACCTCATACAGAGGGTTCTTCCCGTCGGTGGCGTTGGCGGAGAGCGTGACGCGCGTCACGTCCCCCGACGCGGTCTCGCCGGACACGGGGTTGTGCGGGTGCGCGGTGCACTTGCAGCGGTTGCGGTTGCGGGCGTCGGGCTCGCCGTAGCTGGTCTGCGGGCAGTTGGGCGGCTGGAACCGGTGCGCGCGCATGCAGGCGTCGCTGTTGCAGTCGAGCGTGTCATGGGAGGGCCCGTCGCAGGTTGTCCAGACGATGGGGCCGGAGAGGTCGAGGACGAGCGGGCGGGTGTCCTTGAGCGGCGCCGTGTAGAGGGAGGTGGCCGCGTCCTTGGTGATCGCGGTGACCAGCGGCATGCCGCCGCCGTCGCCCGCCGCCACCGTGTGCGCCAGCGCGCAGAGCGCGGCGGTGGCGACGAGGAGGAGAAAGTGGAGGGGTCTGGGTTGCGGCATTTCGGCTGCCATTGGTGCTAGCAGGTCAGGTTGCGAGCTTGAATGCTAGATTGCAAAGATCATATATGGTGGTGGCGGCCGGCCGATGCAGGCATACGTGTGAGATGATGTTTGCTGGAGGATTCTGACTTGCCAGTGTTTTCTATGTTATCATCGTCGGAAGTCATCCGGGCACGACGTCGAGGCGCCATCCAAGATTGGGTTGACTATAGAGATTAGAGATCGGTGGTGTCGGTGATGATTTTTCTTTTGTGATGAAGCAATGGATCAGCGCGTGCATGCTCTTCACCAAGTTCTTATTACCACCTCATTTTTTTAGGAGTATTAGTTTCAGCACTAGCTTATACTCCCTCCTTCTCATATTGTTAGGAGTATTAGTTTCAGCACGAAGATTAACGCAGGTCGATCGTTAGTTTATTACGTGAGCCGTCGTACAGGTTTTTACGTGAGCTAACAGCACGAGAGATCCATCAGGCGTCATTTGTTTTATTTCCAAAAAAATAGGGATTCTTAACTGTGCGAGAGAGAGAGGAAGTAGTCTGCGCCTAATATTATGGGATTGCATGAAAAAGCTAATACGCCCAACATTTTGGGAGGGAGGGAGTATCCGTGGGCAGCTCCTTCCGGCAACGATAGTGCTTGTTTGGTGGTTGAAGAATCTTGTTGTAATTTTTACTATGTTTGAGATGTTTTGTATTTCTGATGAATTTATAATAGATACAAATCCTTTTTCGTAAAAACAACTACGAGCTAGCATTTCCGCCAAAAAAAAAAAGGATCTGGCCTATTTGCTTCCTTATTCGATCCTCTTTTCTCATGCTTGAACAAGGCATGCTCAAAATATTGTATTTCGGGCTTTGATATCCTGTATGATTTGTGCATAAGCTCCAGCAATTCCTTTGTCCAAAGAGTCGATCACCCGTGAACAATCGCTTGCAATACAAACTCTTCACATCATCAGATCACTTGCCAGAGCTAAGCTTTGCGTACAACGGTACAAGCAAGTGCTTTCAGTATCTGAGGGTCCAAAATTCCTTCAAACGTGATCGTTGGAGCCCTTGCGAATGTGCCATCACCATTCCTTGCTACTACAGCGACACCCTTTTTTTTATCGAACCATGTAGGAGGACTGCATGTGAATAGATAAGTAGAAACAGAAAAGGGAAAGATCCCATACAAAGTCAGATTACAAACGACCCTAGAAGCTACAACCCCTTTCATGTCGTTCTTTTTAGCTGCAACATCATCATTGAGTTTTGGGGGCAACTGTGGTATATGATCTGGCTTTAGGTGAGGAGCAACCCCACGCTAGGTTGTTATGTTATGCTCCAGATTCAAGTATAGAGAGAAAGGCTAACTTCTCATGAGTGAGCGAAGCGAGGCCCGTCGCCGGTAGGCTTGGGCCGAAGCGGACCCCACAGTACAGATCATTATTGACCTAAGTCACCTGTGTTATATATACCTCTTGTAAGCCGCCACACGGGATAAGTTGATCCGTTGTAAATCTCCGGCGTTTGTAACCTTCCCCGGTATAGTGAAGTTTGGCTGGCTGGCACCCGTGGTTTTTTCCCCTTCGTGTTGGAGGGGTTTTCCACATTAAAATATAGTGTCTCTTGATTGCTTTTCGTTCTTCGTCGTGTTGATTTGCCTGTCGTATCTCTAGCATAGGTCATGACACCTCATGTGATGGCACAACCTTGTGAGTCTTCATCACATGCAAGTTCCAGATGAATCTTTTGACAAAAGTCTCCACTCGCAAATGATGATGGGGTTTTTTGATAAGCAAGAAGATCCAATCCTTCGCCTTACCTTTCAGAGAAAACACAACCAATTCAGTTACTTTTTCACAAGCAAGTGGCCAAACACACTTTGACATGATGCAATCGATCATGGAGTTTCTCCACGAGTCCTCAAGCCTGCAAACAAGACGTCTATCATCTTCCTTCATGTGTCCCTGATTCAGTAAATTTCCGGTATTTTGCTTACCTTCATAGAAACACGCATACCTTTGCAGCTACCGGCACCAGCCAAAGTGAGGTCCACTATGTTTCCTCCAACTTTCGGTTTAAAGTTGCAGGAACTTCATCCAGTCATGCCTCTCATACAACCTTCGTATTGTTCAACATTTTGTATGCCTAGCGGATGAAGAAAAAACCTACAATCATGATGCCAAGCCCAGAAATCACCATGCGTTGTGTACTCAGAGAGATATTCTAAATGACCTCGATATCCATTGGAAGAAAGAAGCGTTGAAGCTTTTCAATATCCCATGTGGTCAATGTGTTATTGAGCAGTTTACTCACCCTCACCCTTGAGGGAGGGTCATTCATTAGGCACATAATTGGTTTCTAGGCAACCAATTGTCATGCCATGGATATGTATCTTCTTCTATCTATGCTTTATCATACACTATTTCAAAATCTCATGCCCATCAAGCATGGCCCCTCCAAAATGCGATGGATTAGATCCTAGACTACCCACTAGTAGAAAACAGGGCTTTGGTTGAGGCCTGGGTAAGGGCATTAATCCCGGTTCACTCACGAATCGGGACCAAAGGGGGCATCAGTCCCGGTTCGTGAGGCCAGGGCACCGGCCGGGCCTCGGGGGCCATTGGTCCCGGTTCGTCCGACACTTTTGGTCCCGGTTCCAGACACGAACCGGAACCAATGGGCCTCGCTCCTGGCCCAGCACCTTTAGTCCCGGTTTGTGGCTGGAACCGGGACCAAATGTCAGTCTTCTGTCCCGGTTCTAGCAACCAACCGGGACTAAAGAGAAGTCTATATATACCCCAGCCCCTGCCCGCGAACAGGGCCACTGCTCTGTTTTTTTGGCCGGCCGTGGGAGAGGTGTGTGTTGATCTAGCTCACTTCCTATGCACATGAGGTGTTCGATGAAATGTCCGAGCCATACTTAAGCTTTCTCCTCTCCAAGCTCCTTGTCCAAGCTCCATTTTCCTCAAGATTTGTCTAGTTTTGGTGGTCCGTCCTGTCCCGTCCCCGTCCTCACCGCCGTCGATCGCCCGCGCCGATCTCGTCGCCGGCACTACCGTGGTGAGCCTCTTGTTCTTATCTTCTTTCTAAAAGAAAAAAAAAATCTTACTTGTATGATTTAGATAGATACTTGTATATTTTTCTTACTTTTATTATTGTTTGTTATTATATAGTGTGATGGTTTTGGTATCCGCCCCCATCGGCCCTCGTCCTGTCTATGATTCGGATGTGGTATATATTATCTTTTATAACTATTTGTTTCATTTAGTGTTTATGACAATTATGCCGACCAACGTGACATAGATATTTTTATCTAGGAGGTATGTGAACCGGAAATTCCAACCGACCCTCTTGTCGAGAGGTTAAATTTAGTTGAAAAAGAAAACAATTACTTGAATAAAAAATTGAAAAGAATTGAGGAGGAGAAGATGAAATTGGAGTTGCATGTTGCGGATGTCGTCGATGATCACAAGATCAAGATGGTTGCAATGTGCTTGAAGATTAAAAAGATTAGAAAATATGCCATTCATACTGAGGCTTGGTATCATTATGCCGTTGGATCAATTGTTAACTTAGTTGCGATTATGATCGCATTTGTTGTTGCATTGAAATGTTTTACATAGTTTTAATGTATGGTTTAATTAGATGCTCTAGAGAGCTATATGTTGTTCAATGAGAACTATGTATGAACTTTATGTATTTATTTTTTGAGTAATAACATTTAATCACTACTGTACTTTGGTTTTAATGTGATGATGAACTTCTATTAATTTGGTCACTTCTCTATTCATGATGTTCTGTAATGGTCACACTTAATTATATATAATGCACGCAGATGAACCGGCAATGGATGTACGGTGACAGACGCACCTCCGAGTACATTAAGGGCGTGCATAATTTTCTCGAAGTGGCTGAGGCAAACAAGCAGAATGGTTTTATGTGTTGTCCATGCCCTATCTGTGGGAATACGAAGTCTTACTTTGACTCGAAAACCCTTCACATCCACCTGCTTGAGAAGGGTTTCATGTCACACTATAATGTTTAGACCAAGCACGGAGAAAGAGGGGTTATGATGGAAGGCAACGAAGAAGAAGAGGATGATGACAACTATCCGCCCCCGAATACGGTGATGCTGCAACGGGGGAAGCTGAAGATCAAGAGGAACCAGACGATGTGCCCGATGATGATCTTCGCCGGGTCATTGTTGATGTAAAGAGACAATACCAAAGTGAAAGGGAGAAGTTGAAGTTCGATCGCATGTTAGAGGAACACAAAAAAGGATTGTACCCAAATTGCGAAGATGGCAACACAAAGCTCGGTACCACTCTGGAATTGCTGCAATGGAAGGCATACAATGGTGTATCTGACAACGGGTTTGAGAAGCTACTGAAAATATTGAAGAAGAAGATTCCAAAGGATAACGAATTGTCCGATAGTACGTACGGAGCAAAGAAGGTTCTATGCCCTCTAGGATTGGAGGTGCAGAAGATACATGCATGCCCTAATGACTGCATCCTCTACCGCGGTGCGTACAAGGATTTGAACGCATGCCCGGTATGCGGTGCATTGCGGTATAAAATCAGATGAGATGACCCTGGTGATGTTGAGGGCGAGCGCCCCAGGAAGAGGGTTCCTACCAAGGTGATGTGGTATGCTCCTATAATACCACGGTTGAAAAGTCTGTTCAGAAACAAAGAGCATGCCAAGTTGATGCGATGGCACGAAGAGGACCGTAAGAAAGACGGGAAGTTGAGAGCACCCGCTGACGGGTCGCAGTGGAGAAAAATCGAGAGAAACGTGGGGGGACTTTGCAGGTGACGCAAGGAACGTATGGTTTGGTTTAAGCGCGTATGGCATTAATCCTTTTGGGGAGCAGAGCAGCAATCATAGCACCTGGCATGTGACTCTATGTATCTATAACCTTCCTCCTTGGTTGTGCATGAAGTGGAAGTTCATTATGATGCTAGTGCTCATCCAAGGCCCTAAGCAACCCGGCAACGACATTGATGTGTACCTAAGGCCATTACACTACACCACGGTAGAGCTTCCGTGACACACCAATGTGTAGGGATAGGGTACCTTTGCCGACACTTAAGTTGTAGCTAACACCAATGCTGACAGAAGATGAAAGAGTCGGAGGACTTGCTGTGGGCAAAGGTATTGCCGACAGTTGTTTACTTCCCGACACTTTTTTAGTCGCCATACACCCTACCTACGCTGACAGATGGTATGTCCACATACACCCTACATATGCCGACACTTTATCAGATGACATACACCCTACCTATGCCGACAGATAGCGTGTCCACATACACCCTACCTATGCCGACACTTTATTAGCCACATATGTCGTATCTATGCCAATAGATAGTCTATCAACATACACCCTACCTACACCGACAGATATTGCCTTTGCTGATAGATAAATTGCTGGTAAAGTGATGTGCAGCCAAAACAATATATACAAGCTCTAAACAGATTCAATTAGTATCCGCACATCCAGAAGCAGGTTCAAGATGAACACATACTGTACAGCAATGAAATATATTCACAAACGTGCATATGACAAACACATCAATCTTGGCAAAGCATAGTTTTTACCATCTTAACAATCACCCAGAACACACAAGTCACAAAAAGATAGCACTATTTGCTGGTATGAGAGACTTCAACTAGATGGTCCAGAACATACAAGTCTGTATCGACATGCATAAAATGCAAGCTCCAAAATAACCAAAACACCAAATGGTCTAGAAGACACATAAGATCCATGATTACTAGTTGGTTGGTCCATAAACGCCGCAAAGTCATCACGTCCATGTGCACGAGTTGGCCAAGTGCCTGAAATGTTTTCACAAAAAATTGTCAAGAAAGTGGAATCAGCTCAAGTTCTTCAAAGCTCATTTGTGGATTAACACATATTCGATCAATAAATCCTCATGATATCATAGTTAACAATATAGTTTCTACAAAAGTTATTATTGGCTCACATAGTACTATATAGAACTATTTTCCTGTGCTTGCAGTTTTATCAACAATAAAGGTATTGACCATCTGAAACAGAGATCATACAACCTAGTAGCTTATTTTGTAGCCTATTACATATGCATTCCCTGAAGAAAGGACAAACTCTTTCACAACCTCTCTAGATTTTCATGATTAAGAGCTACATAACCATGGATAAAAAAGGAAACCTTGACACATATATACACAAGCAATTTAGTGTTCACATATAGGCCAGCAACCTTGTAACGTGACATTTTAGAAACTGTTCGTATGCAATAGCATGTAAGCTAATTACTACTGAAACAGAAAATGTACCTAATAGTTGAGGTACCCGGCGAGTAGCCCTCCGTTCGCCACCGATTGCCCAGAATAAGTCATGGCCCTGGTTCCCGGCGAGGTAGCCTTCCATCCACCATTCGTTATCTGCTGCATCTGGGTGACCATGGTTCCCAGCGAGGTAGCCATCTGTTCTCCGCCCATTGCCCGCGCAGCATGCTGGTGGTCGTGGTTCCCGGCTATTGTCAGCAAGAATAAATGGATTAGTAACTTGTTTCTCAGTGTCCAGCATTGTAATGATGACAACTGTATGTAACTGCACTAATTGCATCTATTTTTGCTCTATAATTATGTGCAATTGGCATAGGCGTATCAAGGTACAACACTGAATTTAAGCATAAAAAGTACAGGACTGAGTCAGCTTAATCGCTCAAATATCAGTCAAAGTCAAAGAACAGCATCTCTACGTCATGTAGAGTTAATTTCCAAGGCATGGATTGTTAAAAAATAATCGAACTAAGCAGGTATGTATTGCTTTTTATCGGCCAAAAAAAGGGTTCATTGGTTCAGGCCCCTATTGCTTCTGTTCTAATACGTAGCTGCTTTGGGAAGACATCAGTATGAATAAAACCGATAAATATAGTATGCATGCAGATAGATCCTACATACAGAGAAACAAATCATGCCATATTGTAACTTCTAAACACACTAAAAGGCTAAAAGCATACCTGTACAGATAATTGACCATGATACCTCCACTTTGTTCAATGCCCTTCTCGGATTGGTCAGCCATCCAGTTTATTCTCTCAACCATCTACCATAAAATAAAAGTGGTGTTCAGCTGTTACGTAATGCCCATTGAATTGTTTCAAATACCGGTCATGAGTTCCACAATAAACATTAGCAGAGCATTTCCTAATACAACAGAGCCACAGTTACAACGGCTAGTGCATGTAGTAGTGAATTTAAATTACACATGACACAATCGCAGGACAAACTGAGCCATTCAGTTGCAAACTACCCTCTACACTTTGAAATATGCCATCTGGGGTGCAGAGACTTACTTAAATGGCAAAGAGCTTGGTGTTCAAGTTGTGGGAGTAGTGCAGAATGTGGACTGGTCGCAGACACATTTCAAGGTTGTTCTGTAGATCCCACCCACAGTATCAGATCAGCTGAAACAAAGCATCCCAATTTCAGTTGAGAGAGTTAAAAGTAGGCACACAAACCATAGCAATAGTATAAGGGGCTCATGGAGAGTAAGAAGAAGAACCAGTGCATATTCAGTTCCAAGTGAACTCGCCACGCGTTGACTGAAAAATAGCTCTTGTGCCAAGATAGTAAGATGATACATATTTAAATTGTTTCTGATAAACTGAACCTTCATTTCTCGAGCCTAGTTTAAGATGATGGACTAGTTGAACTGGTCAACAAATAGGAAACCCTGGACAAGCATCAGGATGGCAAAATGATGGATCCATCCATTCCATTTGCTGACTTAGCATGTCATATCCTGAAATGGCTTGTATAAGATAAATGAGGGCCCACCGGTGCCAGCGGCATGCCTCTAGCACAAGCTGAAAATAAAACAATGAAGCTTATCATCATATTATTATATGCCAGTGATCAAACTTGCATGGAGCCACATACTGAATCTAAAGGTTTAGAGAGTTGTGTTTTTGTTCTTCTATTCAGATTGCCAAACAAAGGTGAAGACATGACATATATAAAGCATAACCATGTTGTAGATCAGCAATCAAGCTTACATGGCAACAATAAGATCCAGTGATAAGTTCCCAAGGTTTACATAGGATTTAGGGTGTAATATTCAGATGGTCCAGACAAGTGTTAAAACAGGACACCAGACCAACAATTTCCTACATGTGCATTCATTTTCCCAATGACATATATATGCCATTGTCTCGATGACATTTTATATGTCTGTGTCTTTCTTGTGTCTCCAAATTAAAATCAAGGTTTACTTTTATAATATTTTGTTGAACTTCACGCACCAACAGAAGTATTACTTGATGCCTGACAAAATAGTCGCACGTCACAATTAACCAAACAAAGTAACTGAAAATTTTCATAGAGAACTAAATGCATTAATAGTCTGCAATGAGAACAATAGTGCATCAACATTAGAGGTAAACCAGATCCATAACAGAGTAACTGAAAAATTTCAGATCCATGGCATTTTTAGAGAAATAAAGCATCACATAACAGACTACAGCTTGTCAGACCAAACTAATAGATATAACCAACTAGGCAGGCATATGAGAATGGCAGAAGATAATTTTTCCTAGGACGCAACATAGCACAAATTATTCCAGAGAGGCTAAGGACGCAACAGACCACATACAACAGAAACGGAGGTACATGCCAATATGCAAACTTATGTAGTCGCCGAGGGTGAGCGTTGCTGTTGGTGACGAGCAGACGAAATTTGCAGAAACCTTTTTATGAGAGATCGCGCTATTGGTGGCGGCGTGGGCGCGTGGCCGAGCTTGTTGGAGACGAGATCCTTCCCTGAGAGGAGGAAGACGGGGCAGTCGGCCACCGCGGCACTAGGGAAGG
This sequence comes from Thinopyrum elongatum, assembly GCA_011799875.1. Taxonomy (NCBI): domain Eukaryota; kingdom Viridiplantae; phylum Streptophyta; class Magnoliopsida; order Poales; family Poaceae; genus Thinopyrum; species Thinopyrum elongatum. Next base: position 590,510,936 of record CM022299.1, on the reverse strand, counting down.
CATGCAGCGATGGGGTTAGGGGATCTGGGATATGCTCACCGCCGTCGATGGGGACTCGGGCCAACGAAGATGCCCATGTGGTGGCAGCGAAGGGGGCGGGGAAGGCAGGCCATGGAGAGGGCCGGGAGCTCGGGGCTATGGCCGCCGGTGGCAGCAGGGACGGGTCCGAGGACAGCGGCGACGGAAATTGGGGGCAGGGGCGAGGAGGATAGGGTTAAAGCGAGTGGATGTGAGGCTACGGGTTCCTTTGGGGGTACTTGGCCAAGGTGAGATGAAAACTGGGCCGCCCGCAGCAAAATTTTTGGGCTCTCGCGCTTAATTCACGCGGCAATTATTTCACCTTTCCTTCTTGACACGTGTCCACATACGCCGACACTTAATCTGTGTCCATACACCCTACCTACGCCGACATATTTTATGTCATTTAGCATATACCTACGCCGACTGAAAAATTATCAGGACACGCACATCTACCGACAGATGATATGTCACTAAGTGGTTGCCGACATATACATTGTCGTTGCATGATTTCCGACACATAGTTTGTCCATAATTATGTACATTGGCCAACATATGATCTGATTACGAAGCTTCAAAGCTACGCCGACTGATCTCCTGTAGAGATTAATAGACCTTTGCCCACAGAAGTGTGTCACTTAACCTCTACCGTGGTGTAGTGTTAGTTGAAGAACTTTTACAGTTGTGGAATGGAAAAGGTGTACGTGTGTGGGATGAGCACGACCAGGAGGAATTTGATCTACATGCGTTGCTGTTTGTAACCATCAATGATTAGCCTGCTCTCAGTAACCTTTCAGGATAGACAAACAAGGGATACCACGCATGCACGCACTGTTTAGATGACACCGAAAGTATATATTTGAACAAATACAGGAAGAATGTGTACCTGGGACATCATCGATTTCTTCCGACGAACCATCAATGTCGAAAGAAAGGCAAGCATTTCAAAGGTGAGGCAGATCACCAGAAGAAGCCCGCCATCCGTACTGGTGATCACATACTTGATATGGTCAATGATTTACAAGTAATCTTTTGGAAAGGGTCCCGGCGGACTATCTGTTCTGAATGATGCTGAGGGACGCGCACCCATGTGGAAGAAGAAACCTATATTTGGGGACCTATCCTATTGGAAAGACCTAGAGGTCCGCTCTGCAATCGACGTGATGCACGTGACGAAGAATCTTTGCGTGAACCTGCTAGGTGTGACGCCCCCGGCTCAATCGTGCACTAATCATACACGCAAATGCACACGATCAAGCCTAAGAACTCACGGGAAAATATCACAACACAACTCTAAAACATAAATAAAGTCATACAAGCTTTATATTACAAGCCAGGGGCCTCGAGGGCTCGAATACATAAACTTGCGAACAAGCGTCAGCGGAAGCATCAGATATCTGAGTACAGATATTAAAAGAGAAACAGAAAGGCCTTTAGAAAGGCGGGGCAAAATAAAAACACTACGATCGAAAGGCGTAGGCCTCCTGCCTGGGACCCTCCGATCCTACTCCTGATCGTCAGTCAACTCGTAGTAGTATCCATCCTCTGGGTAGTAGTAGTAGCGATCGTCGGGGCATCTGTCTCAGGGGGCTCCGTCTTCTGGTCATGTCAAACTGATATGGGGAGAAAAGGAAAACAAAGCAACCGTGAGTACTCAGAAGTACTCAGCAAGCAAGGATCTACACTACATATGCAACATTATCAAAGGGAGGCTGTATATGTGGACTGGGCTGCAGAAATGCCAGAATAGAGAGAAGGCCTAGTCCTATCGAAGACTAGCATCTTCAGCGGTCTTGCAGCAGTAGAAGAGAGTAGAACAGTACAATATAATGTAGCCGTATCATTAAGTCTCATCCTCACCCAGAGATCCTTTCTCGACTCCCTGCGAGAAAGCAATCCCAGAGCCATAGTATCCAAGTATCCAATTCTAAATTGTATCAATCAGGATACAACTCCGAGTGTCCTTTACCGTAGGACCGGCTATCGATAGAAGTATTCTTCCCTGCAGGGGTGTACCAACTTACCCAACACGCTCGATTAACTCCGGCCGGACACACTTTCCTGGGTCATGCCCGGCCTCGGCCAAACGACACATCGCAGCCCTACCTACAGCTCAGCAGAGAGGTCCCCGTCGGTCTACATCCTAAGCGCTCAGAGGTCTTGGGCCATCGCCCTGTGCACTCCGAGTCGTTGCGTGCAGGGGGAAGCCAGGCACCAGGGGGGCGCCGGTCCGTCCCGGCCGCAAGGCTGAACTAGACGTCTGACAGAGCTTTCGGCTGATGCTACGATGCAGAACGCCCATACTATGCCCACGTGATGGTTAGTGCTATCAGACCAGAGGCCTGCTCGGATCAAATATCCAAATCGTTAGGACTAGGGCTTGCGGTAACGAGCAGAGACTCACGAAAGATGTGACCCCGTCGCCCCGTCTCGAGGACTTGCTGCAAGAGTTAAGAATGCCCGGCCGCGCCTCGTATTCACCACTCGGGCACCACACAGGCACCCGTCTTCACAACACTCGCCACTTAGGCGCACGCGGGTACCGCTCAGGGTCGACCCGCCTATCCAAGTAACAGTGTAAAGTCCAAGTATCCGTGTGTCCATAACATCAGGGGAATCCGAGGTATCACCCTCGTTGGATTCCTACTCGATGTGTCTGTCAAGGTGAACTCGGAGGATTCACCCTCGATGGGTTCACACTTGATGTGTTGCACGACAGCGTCGTTACCGGAAGTGGCGAAGGAGGAATCACCCTCGATGACCACGACCGAATAGCTACTCTACAGAGTTAACATCAGAAGTGCTACATGAGGTTTCACCCTCGGCACTCGATAGTAACGCTGCAGTGTCGTTACAACTAAGGGGGGGGGTGATGTGCGGTGTCGGGTCCTGGTCTTCAATCCCGTTGATCGGGTCTTCTGACGATCCAGCGCGGCAGTCGGGATAAGTGGGGTCACTGATAGGTCTCTACCCAGCCTATACTAAGCAGTTTTAGGATATGCAGGTAATTATCCACAGCCGGTTACAATAAACAGGCTATGCATCAGAATAGGTAAAGCAATAGCAGCAGCAATTCTAATGCAAGCATGAGAAATAGAATGGGCGATATCGGTATGCTCAAGGGGGGGGGGCTTGCCTGGTTGCTCGGCGGCAAGGGCAAGGTTGTCAGTGTTGTCTCCGGGCTCCGGAGCTGCGTCGGTCTCGGGGACGATGTCGGTGTCGGGGTCTAACGAGAGAGAAGAGGGGGAAGGAAACAGTATAAATACACAGCGAACAAGTGCAATACAAAGCATAACATGGCAATACGCGGTGACGGAGGTGACCTAACGCAGTGCCGGGTGATACTGGCGAAGGTGGGATTCATCCGGGAATGTTTTCCCGTCTCCGGACATTTGTCAGACAGATGACCGGAGAGAAACGGTTGCATGTTCGGATAGTTAGGGACGTGTGACGGACGAACGGACCGCGTATTCGGATTCGTCTCGTCGTCCTGAGCAATTTTCATGTATAAAGTTTTTCGATCGGAGTTACGGATTAAAAGATATGATTTTCTAAAGTTTTTATTAATTTCTGGAATTTAATTAATTATTTAAATTAACATTATCCGAAATAGTGAATGCTGACGTCAGCATGACGTCAGGACCAGTGGGTCCCACCTGTCATTCTCACATTAGGCTAATTAGGGTTTGATTATGTTAATTACAATTTAATTAGACTAATTAATTAATTAGATTAATTAAACAGAATTAATTAAGTTAATTATTTAATTAATTAATTAATTAATTAATATTTATTTTTATTACTATTATTATTATTATACTTTTTTAATCATTTTTTTTAGGGGCGTGGGCCCCTTCTGTCATCGACACAGGGGGCCGGGCCCACTGGTCAGTGGCCCCGGGAGGGCCAAACGGGCACGGGCGCCAGGCGCGGGCGCTGGGCGACGGGCGCCAGCCCGCCCGATAGGGAGCTCGCCCAGGCCAGCCGCGGCGCGGGCTGGCGGGGCGCCGGCGGCCAAGGGCGGGGGCCGGACCGGCGAGCGGGAGGCGCAAGGCAGCAGGGGGTAGCGGGGAGCAGCGGCGCTGCGCGCGGCGACGGCTGTGGCGTGGGCGACAGCGGCGATGGCGAGCGAGGGCTCGTGCGGCTACGGAGGTGGCAGCGCAGTCAGGGGCGTGCGCGGGAGCGCGAAGTGGCGCAGCGAGCGTGGCTATCGTCGTGGGCGGGCGAGGCAGGGCGCGGCCGGAGCACGGCGACGGGGACGGGCGACGGGGAAAGAAAGGGAGGCGGCGACGGGGCTCACCCCCGTTTGTAGGGCAGGGGTCGGCGAGGCTCGATGCGGGCTGTTGATGGAGAGGCGGGGCGGGGTCGAGGAGGCGATCCGGCGGGGTCCGGCGACTGCGCGAGGTGGCGGCGATGACGACGGCGTCGAGCAGGCGTCGGGCCACAAGGGAGAGGGGACGGGGCCGCGAGGGACGGCGCTTGGCGATCCGGAGACGGGGTCGGCACCGCGAGTGGCGGTGGTCGGCGACGAGGCCGGGGCAGCACCGGGCGGCGAGCGGCGACGGTCCTCCTCTCTCGATCTCGATCCAGTACTGGATCGGATTGGGGGGGGGAGTGTGTGGTGGCGTGTGTGTGGTGTCGGTGGAGGGGGGCCAGGGGGGTAATAGGCCAGCGAGGGGGGGGAGAAGGTGGCCGGCCGCTGGATAGCCAGCTGGGCCGAGGCCCAAGGGGGGGGGTCTTTTCTCTTTTTCTTTTCTGTTCTGTTTTTCTTTTCTTTTCTTTTTCTATATTCATTTCTTTTCTGTTTTGTTAATTGTTCAGGCCCCAAATGGTTTTTGTAAAAAGGGAGGGGGCCTATTCCATAAATACCAGTGCTTTATACCCTAACACCAAAAACTGGTTTGGGCAAAACATCATTTCATACTTAAATTAGATTTAATAAATGGTTATTAAATATTGTTTTTAGTCGCTGTTTGAAGATGTTTGAGTCACTTACCCAACTCCAATGATGTTGGTTTCAATTTTAGAATTGTCTCTGATTTATTTGCTATTTAATGAACAATTTAGTTTCTATGTTAGACAACTTTTATTTTCCACTTTCATTTAAATTTGAATTTTGACTTAGGAGTTGAAATGCAATATGATGTTAATGATGATCATGCACTGTTAATCATGCTGACTTTGCATTATCAAAATGGGATTACTGTGGCTAACCACTGGGGGTGTTACAAATCTCCTCTACTAACAAGAATTCTCGTCCCGAGAATTAAGAGGTAGAAGGAAAAAGTTCGGGGTATTCCGCACGAAGATTATCCTCGCGTTCCCAAGTGGCTTCATCTTCAGTATGATTTGACCACTGCACTTTGAGGAACTTGGTAACCTTCTGACGGGTCCGACGTTCAGCTTCATCGAGAATGCGGATCGGATGCTCCTTATAAGAAAGGTCATCTTGCAATTCGAGCACCTCGTGATCCACAGCTCGGTGCGGAGATTCCTTGAAGCATTGACGAAGTTGCGACACATGGAAGACGTCGTGGATATGAGAGAATTGCGGTGGCAACTCCAATTTATACGCCACCTGACCACGTCTAGCAATAATGCGGAAAGGACCAATGTAGCGTGGAGCTAGCTTGCCCTTGATTCCAAAACGGTGAGTGCCCTTCATAGGAGTGACTCGCAGATAAGCCTGATCACCAGGTTGATAAGTCAAACCCCATTGTTTGCGATCATAGTTGCTCTTCTGGCGGTCCTGAGCCGCCTTGAGGTTTTCCCGGACAACACGGACTTGTTCTTCGGCGTGTTGAATAATATCCGGACCCACGAGCGGTCGTTCCCTAGTTTCTGACCAATTCAGAGGGGTTCGACACTTACGTCCATATAGAACTTCGAAGGGGGCCATTTTCAAGCTGGCTTGATAGCTGTTGTTATAAGAGAACTCAGCATATGGAAGAGATTCTTCCCACTTCTTGCCGAAAGAAATAACACAAGCCCGAAGCATGTCTTCAAGCACTTGATTGACTCGTTCGACTTGGCCTTGGGATTGGGGGTGATAAGCTGAACTCCAGGTAATATGAGTTCCCATAGCTGTTTGGAAACTTTCCCAGAATTTGGAAGTGAAAAGACCGCCACGGTCCGAACTAATCTCCTTCGGAATACCGTGGAGTGAAACAATTCTGGAGATATACAACTCTGCTAACTGACTAGCAGTGATCGTCTCCTTGACAGGCAGAAAGTGTGCAACTTTAGAGAGTTGGTCGACGACGACAAGAATAGCATCGTGACCCTTCTGTGACCTGGGAAGTCCTGTAACGAAATCCATCTGAACCTTATCCCATTTCCATAGAGGAATAGGAAGTGGTTGCAGAATTCCAGCAGGTTTCTGATGTTCTGCTTTAACGCGACGACACACATCACATTCAGCAACATATCGAGCAATATCCTGCTTCATTTTAGACCACCAGTACGTTTGACGGAGATCACGATACATCTTGGTGCTACCCGGATGAATAGACAGCGGGGTATCATGTGCCTCCTTCATGACTTTGTCAGTCATAAGCTCGAAGCGAGGTACGACAATGCGGTTTCTGAAATACAAGGTTCCATCTTCAGACAGCGAGAAATCCCTGTACTTTACAAGGTGAAGGTCTTTCTTCATCAGATCAACTTCAGCATCTTTAGCTTGCGCAATCTTAACAGCTTTCTCAAGATCTGGTTGTATCACAAGGTTATTAAGAGAACCCTGTGGAACAATACACAGATTCAGCTTGCGTAGTTCTTCATAAAGACGAGGTTGAGCTCGCCTAACCATGAGGTTGTCGCAATAGGACTTGTGGCTTAAGGCATCAGCCATCACGTTAGCCTTGCCAGGGGTATAGGATATACCCAAATCATAGTCCGCAATGGCCTCCATCCATCTTTGCTGACGGAGGTTTAGAGATGGTTGAGTGAACAAGTACTTCAGACTTTTATGATCCGTGTAGATCTCGCAACGATTACCGAGAAGGTAATGTCGCCACAACTGCAGTGCATAGATGACAGCAGCTAGTTCTAAATCATGTACCGGATAATTCTCTTCATGTGGGCGCAACTGACGAGAGCCATAAGCAATCACTTTACGCTCTTGCATTAGGACACAGCCTAATCCTTCACGGGATGCGTCACAATAGATCACAAAGTCTTTGCGGGTATCTGGAGGAGATAGTACTGGGGCAGATGTTAGCTTGTCTTTGAGTGCTTGAAAACTTTCCTGACAATTGTCTGTCCATTCGAACTTAATGCCCTTGTGAAGCAGATCAGTCAAAGGCTTAGCAATCTTGGAAAAGTTCTCGACAAATCGACGGCAATAGCTTGCAAGGCCGAGAAAACTTCTCACTTGCTTGACGTTCTTCGGATGAGTCCAGTCCAGAATAGCCTGAACTCGTTCTGGGTTAACGGCAATTCCATCTTTGGAAATCACATGACCGAGGTACGTTACTTCAGATAGCCAGAATTCACATTTGGAGTACTTGGCACACAACTGGTGTTCTCGGAGCCTTTCCAGTACAAGACGGAGGTGTTCAGCATGTTCTTCCTTATTCTTCGAATATACCAGAATATCATCCAGATATACCATGACAAATTTGTCGAGGTAATCCATGAAGATGTAATTCATCAGACGGGAGAATGTGGCTGGAGCATTTGTTAAGCCAAACGACATGACCGTGTACTCGTAGGAGCCATAACGAGTAACAAATGCAGTCTTCGGAATATCCTCTTCGGGAACACGGATCTGATGGTAACCCAACCTCAAATCAAGCTTAGAGAATACTGAGGAACTGGCAAGCTGATCATACAAATCATTGATCCGAGGAAGCGGATATTTGTTCTGGATGGTGGCTTGGTTAATGGGTCGATAATCCTGAACCAATCGGTTAGTTCCATCCTTCTTCTTAACGAAGAGTGAAGGTGCTCCCCAAGCGGAGGAACTGGGCCGGATGAAACCTTTCTTAAGTGACGTGTCGATTTCCTCCTTAAGTTCAAGAAGGTGGTGCGGAGGCATCTTGTAAGGACGCTTCGCAATAGGAGTTGTGCCTGGTTTCAAGTCGATGACAAACTCAACAGCTCTAGCAGGGGGTATTCCTGGAAGTTCTTCTGGAAATACATCTTGAAAATCACAAACAACTGGAACATTCTCGATGCCTTCAAGAGGTGAAGCATTCAATGCATTCAGAACATATATCTGGCTCTCAGCATCTTGAGCTATTCGGGCTGAGTATTTGACTATCTGGCCAGATGGGTGTGTGAGCTGGACTGTCTTAGTAGCACAGTCAATCAAAGCATTATGGGCTGTCAACCAGTCCATACGAGAATGATGTCTATGTCGGAAGGTCCAAGAGCAATAAGGGAAGCGGAGAACGTCAACCCTTAAATTTTGATCTGATTGTTGTGACTTACCATCTTGGTTTGCCACCTAGAACGGGGAGTGATAATCTCTAATGGTGTGGGCAATAACTCTAGAGGTAGCTCATGTCGCTGAGCAAATTGTTGAGACACAAAGGAATGTGATGCCCCGGAATCAAAGAGAACAGAAGCTGCAACTGAATTAACTGACAGAGTTCCCATCACGATTTTTGGAGACTCACGAGCTTCTCCCATTTTGACGTGAGTAACCTGGCCTCGGTCCATAGCAGACATCCTGGCCTTACGATTTCTGCAACGATGGGTTCGATGGCCCTTCGTACGACCATCAAGAGGACGTGGTACATCCTGAGGAGAAGCCATAACATTAGGCGGTCCATCATGAACCGTTAGCTGTCTCGGCGGTGAAGGCAGTCGAGGTGCAACATAAGACGGCCTTGGTGTTGGAGCAAGTTGATGATGAACATTGTGTGGGATCCAGACTCGACGTTTCTGAACAGGCTGACCCGAGGATGAGCCAGCTTCATGAGTGCGCTTGAGTGACTCCTGGTACTCAGTCAGAGCTGTTTCAACTTGGAAAGATTTGCTGACAAGCGTTGCGAAATCTGTGAAATCATGGACAGCAAGTGCAAGTTTTATATCCGTACGCAGTCCTTCACGGAATTTCTCCTGCTTGCGTGTGTTGGTGTCGACGTCATCCGCAGCATAGCGAGACAATTCAAGAAATTTCCTCTGGTATTCATCCACAGTCATTGTGCCCTATGAGAGTTTGCGGAACTCCTGCTTCTTCTGGTCGATCAGACCTTGAGGAATGTAACGTGCATGAAAAGCTGACTGGAATTCCTGCCAAGTGGCTACAGTCTCCGCAGGCAACATAGCCTTGTGGCTTTCCCACCATTGAGCAGCTTGACCCTTCAGGTGGAATGTCGCAAAAGTGACGTAACTGTCAGGGGCAACATTAGCTGACTCCATTTCAAACAGGATGTCACGAAGCCAATCATCAGCATCCATAGGATTGGTGGAGTTGCGGAAAATGGACGGATTGAGGCGGACAAATTCTGGCAGCGAGATCGGTCCAGGCTCCTGGCGAGCCTCGTTGCGTTCCAAACGTCTTACCAGACTCTCGTTGAGCTGACGATTCAATTCAAACTGCTGCATCATTGCGGCAATATAGGGTGGAGGTGGAAGATCGTCAGCCATCCTGCCAAATCAACAGGGGCAGTTTAGCAAGAAAGACTGCATGTGTAAGGAGTTATTCAGGACGTAACACGAGAGATGAACAGGAAGGGCATTAGAGGTAAAATAGTAGTCGTTGAAAGACATACCAATCCATGCACAGAGTCGGGTACATGTGGACAGCACAACGGCGCAAATTTAGAAGCTAGACATTCTAGGCGGCGCGCAGGCACGCGGTAGGGAAGTACACAACGAGACATAGCAAAGGCTACATCAACGTCGGAGAAAACTATTGGAGCGAGGAATCTGCAAGTGACAACACAGGGGGCCCTCGATAAAAGGATCCTGTAAGCAGAACCTGGCCCACAACCTTGAAGCAAGGGGGAATATTTCAGAACACCGGGTGGATGTGATCACGAGATCCTAATGTTGGAGTTAGTAAAATTTTAACCCGAATAGAAGAGAGGTCAGAGTCCCAGAGTAAAGGACAAGAAGTAAAAGATACTAATACCACCCAATTGGCGACGTGGGCCCGTAAGCCACACAGCCAAGTTAGTAAAACAGTTTTCGGTTACTAGACTCAACTTCGGCCAAGGAGTTGGAAAGGGGGATTCCTAGAGGCATTCGGCTCTGATACCAACTTGTGACGCCCCCGGCTCAATCGTGCACTAATCATACACGCAAATGCACACAATCAAGCCTAAGGACTCACGGGAAGATATCACAACACAACTCTAAAACATAAATAAAGTCATACAAGCTTTATATTACAAGCCAGGGGCCTCGAGGGCTCGAATACATAAACTTGCGAACAAGCGTCAGCGGAAGCATCAGATATCTGAGTATAGATATTAAAAGAGAAACAGAAAGGCCTTTAGAAAGGCGGGGCAAAATAAAAACACTACGATCGAAAGGCGTAGGCCTCCTGCCTGGGACCCTCCGATCCTACTCCTGGTCGTCAGTCAACTCGTAGTAGTATCCATCCTCTGGGTAGTAGTAGTAGCGATCGTCGGGGCATCTGTCTCAGGGGGCTCCGTCTTCTGGTCATGTCAAACTGATATGGGGAGAAAAGGAAAACAAAGCAACCGTGAGTACTCAGAAGTACTCAGCAAGCAAGGATCTACACTACATATGCAACATTATCAAAGGGAGGCTGTATATGTGGACTGGGCTGCAGAAATGCCAGAATAGAGAGAAGGCCTAGTCCTATCGAAGACTAGCATCTTCAGCGGTCTTGCAGCAGTAGAAGAGAGTAGAACAGTACAATATAATGTAGCAGTATCATTAAGTCTCATCCTCACCCAGAGATCCTTTCTCGACTCCCCCTGCAGAAAGCATCCCAGCCATGTATCCAAGTATCCAATTCTAAATTGTATCAATCAGGATACAACTCCGAGTGTCCTTTACCGTAGGACCGGCTATCGATAGAAGTATTCTTCCCTGCAGGGGTGCACCAACTTACCCAAACACGATCATAACTCCGGCCGGACACCTTTCCTGGGTCTGCCGGCCTCGGCCAACGACACATCGCAGCCCTACTACAGCTCAGCAGAGAGGTCCCCGTCGGTCTACACCTAAGCGCTCAGGTCTGGCCATCGCCCTGTGCACTCCGAGTCATTCGTGCAGGGGGAAGCCAGGCACCAGGGGGGCGCCGGTCCGTCCCGGCCGCAGGCTGAACTAGACGTCTGACAGAGCTTTCCGCTGATGCTACGATGCAGAACGCCCCATACTATGCCACTGATGGTTAGTGCTATCAGACCAGAGGCCTGCTCGGATCAATATCCAATCGTTAGGACTAGGGCTTGCGGTAACGAGCAGAGCTCACGAAAGATGTGACCCCGTCGCCCCGTCTCGAGGACTTGCTGCAGGGTTAAGAATGCCCGGCCGCGCCTCGTATTCACCACTCGGGCACCACAACAGCACCCGTCTTCACAACACTCCCACTTAGGCGCACGCGGGTACCCCTCAGGGTCGACCCGCCTATCCAAGTAACAGTGTAAAGTATCCAAGTATCCGTGTCCATAACATCAGGGGAATCCGAGGTATCACCCTCGTTGGATTCCTACTCGATGTTCTGTCAAGGTGAACCGGAGGATTCACCCTCGATGGGGTTCACACTTGATGTGTTGCACGACAGCGTCGTTACCGGAAGTGGCGAAGGAGGAATCACCCCTCGATGACCACGACCGATAGCTACTCTACAGGGTTAACATCAGAAGTGCTACATGAGGTTCACCCTCGGCACTCGATAGTAACGCTGGCATGTCGTTACAACTAAGGGGGGGGGGGGTGATGGGCGGTGTCGGGTCCTGGTCTTCATCCCGTTGATCGGGTCTTCTGACGATCCAGCGCGGCAGTCGGGATAAGTGGGGTCACTGATAGGTCTCTACCCAGCCTATACTAAGCAGTTTTAGGATATGCAGGTAATTATCCACAACAGGTTACAATAAACAGGCTATGCATCAGAATAGGTAAAGCAATAGCAGCAGCAATTCTAATGCAAGCATGAGAAATAGAATGGGCGATATCGGTATGCTCAAGGGGGGGGCTTGCCTGGTTGCTCGGCGGCAAGGGCAAGGTTGTCAGTGGTGTCTCCGGGCTCCGGAGCTGCGTCGGTCTCGGGGACGACGTCGGTCTCGGGGTCTAACGAGAGAGAAGAGGGGGAAGGAAACAGTATAAATACACAGCGAACAAGTGCAGTACAAAGCATAACATGGCAATACGCGGTGACGGAGGTGACCTAACGTAGTGCCGGGTGATACTGGCGAAGGTGGGATTCATCCGGGAATGTTTTCCCGTCTCCGGACATTTGTCAGACAGATGACCGGAGAGGAACGGTTGCATGTTCGGATAGTTAGGGACATGTGACGGACGAACGGACCGCGAATTCGGATTCGTCTCGTCGTCCTGAGCAATTTTCATGTATAAAGTTTTTCGATCGGAGTTACGGATTAGAAGATATGATTTTCGAAAGTTTTTATTAATTTCTAGAATTTAATTAATTATTTAAATTAACATTATCTGAAATAGTGAATGCTGACGTCAGCATGACGTCAGGACCAGTGGGTCCCACCTGTCATTCTCACATTAGGCTAATTAGGGTTTGATTATGTTAATTACAATTTAATTAGACTAATTAATTAATTAGATTAATTAAACAGAATTAATTAAGTTAATTATTTAATTAATTAATTAATATTTATTTATTTTTATTACTATTATTATTATTATACTTTTTTAATCGTTTTTTTAGGGGCGTGGGCCCCTTCTGTCATCGACACAGGGGGCCGGGCCCACTGGTCAGTGGCCCCGGGAGGGCCAAACGGGCACGGGCGCCAGGCGCGGGCGCCAGCCCGCCCGATAGGGAGCTCGCCCAGGCCAGCCGCGGCGCGGGCTGGCGGGGCACCGGCGGTCAAGGGCGGGGGCCGGACCGGCGAGCGGGAGGCGCAAGGCAGCAGTGGGTAGCGGGGAGCGGCGGCGCTGCGCGCGGCGACGGCTGTGGCGTGGGCGACAGCGGCGATGGCGAGCGAGGGCTCGTGCGGCTGCGGAGGTGGCAGCGCAGTCAGGGGCGTGCGCGGGAGCGCGAAGTGGCGCAGCGAGCGCGGCTATCGGCGTGGGCGGGCGAGGCAGGGCGCGGCCGGAGCACGGCGACGGGGACGGGCGACGGGGAAAGAGAGGGAGGCGGCGACGGGGCTCACCCCCGTTTGTAGGGCAGGGGTCGGCGAGGCTCGATGCGGGCCGTTGATGGAGAGGCGGGGCGGGGTCGAGGAGGCGATCCGGCGGGGTCCGGCGACTGCGCGAGGTGGCGGCGATGACGACGGCGTCGAGCAGGCGTCGGGCCACAAGGGAGAGGGGACGGGGCCGCGAGGGACGGCGCTTGGCGATCCGGAGACGGGGTCGGCACCGGCGAGTGGCGGTGGTCGGCGACGAGGCCGGGGCAGCACCGGGCGGCGAGCGGCGACGGTCCTCCTCTCTCGATCTCGATCCAGTACTGGATCGGATCGGGGGGGAGTGTGTGTGGCGTGTGTGTGTGTGTGTCGGTGGAGGGGGGCCAGGGGGGTAATAGGCCAGCGAGGGGGGGGGAGAAGGTGGGCCGGCCGGCTGGATAGCCAGCTGGGCCGAGGCCCAAAAGGGAGGGGGTCCTTTTCTCTTTTTTTTTCTGTTCTGTTTTTCTTTTATCTTTTCTTTTTCTATATTTATTTCTTTTCTGTTTTGTTAATTGTTCAGGCCCCAAATGGTTTTTGTAAAAAGGGAGACCTAGTCCATAAATACCAGTGCGTTATACCCTAACACCAAAAACTGGTTTGGGCAAAACATCATTTCATACTTAAATTAGATTTAATAAATGGTTATTAAATATTGTTTTTAGTCGCTGTTTGAATATGTTTGAGTCACTTACCCAACTCCAATGATGTTGGTTTCAATTTTAGAATTGTCTCTGATTTATTTGCTATTTAATGAACAATTTAGTTTCTATGTTGGACAACTTTTATTTTCCACTTTCATTTAAATTTGAATTTTGACTTAGGAGTTGAAATGCAATATGATGTTAATGATGATCATGCACTGTTAATCATGCTGACTTGGCATTATCAAAATGGGATTACTGTGGCTAACCACTGGGGGTGTTACACTAGGCTTCTTGGCCGTGTATGGGAACACAAAAGATACACCGGAGGCATGGGAGGACCAGCAACGTGTGCACGAAAAAGACGGCATGCATCCAAAGCAGTATGAAGGTCCTTCCAGCTACGCTCTTACCAAAGAAGAGAAGGAAATCTTCTTTGAATGCCTGCTCAGTATGAAGGTCCCGTCTGGCTTCTCGTCCAATATAAAGGGAATAATAAATATGGCAGAGAAAAAGTTCCAGAACCTAAAGTCTCATGACTGCCACGTGATTATGACGCAACTGCTTCCAGTTGCATTGAGGGGGCTTCTACCGGAAAACGTTCGATTAGCCATTGTGAAGCTATGCGCATTCCTCAATGCAATCTCTCAGAAGGTAATCGATCCAGAAATCCTACCAAGGGTAAGGAGTGATTTGGTGCAATGTCTTGTCAGTTTCGAGCTGGTGTTCCCACCATCCTTCTTCAATATCATGACGCATGTCCTAGTTCATCTAGTCGACGAGATTGCCATTCTGGGCCCTGTATTTCTACACAATACGTTCCCCTTTGAGAGGTTCATGGGAGTCCTAAAGAAATATGTTCGTAACCGTGCTAGGCCAGAAGGAAGCATCTCCACGGGCCATCAAACAGAGGAGGTCATTGGGTTTTGTGTTGACTTCATTCCTGACCTTAAGCCGATTGGTCTCCCTCAATCGCGGTATGAGGGGAGACTGACTGGAAAAGGCATGCTAGGAGCGGACTCAATAATATGTAGGGACGGGCATTCTTGGTCTCAAGCGCACTACACAGTTCTACAGAATTCTACCTTGGTGACCCGATATGTCAATGAACACAAGAATATTCTGCGCTCCAAACACCCGGAGCAGTGTGACGACTGGATTACATGTGAACACATCAGGACTTTCAGCAGTTGGTTGCAAACACATCTCATGGGTGACAACACTGTTGCAGATGAGCTGTACTCGTTGGCAAGGGGACCATCTTCGACTGTATTGACTTACAATGGGTACGAGATAAATGGAAATACATTTTACACGATCGCCCAAGATCAAAAGAGCACCAACCAAAACAGTGGTGTCCGCTTTGATGCAGCAACCAACAGGGGAAAGGACACATATTATGGTTACATAGTGGACATATGGGAACTTGACTATGGACATGATTTTAAGGTCCCTTTGTTTCGGTGGAAATTGGTCAATCTGTCAGGAGGCGGGGTACAGGTAGACCCGCAGTACGGAATGACAACAGTGGATCTCAACAATCTTGGGTACACAGATGAACCATTCGTCCTAGCCAATGATGTGGCGCAGGTTTTCTATGTGAAGGACATGTCTACCAAACCGAGAAAAAGAAAAGATAAGGAAGCGAATACATCATACGATGAGCCAAAGCGCCACATAGTTCTTTCAAGGAAAAGAGACATCGTGGGAGTGGAGGGTAAGACAGACATGTCTGAAGATTATGAAAAGTTTCATGAAATTCCTCCCTTCAAAGTCAAGGCTGACCCAAGCATCCTGTTAAACGATGAAGATTATCCATGGTTACGGTGCAATAAGCAAGGGACACACGCGAAGAAAAAGTGAAGACTTTCTCTCCACAACTATTCTGATGATGCCTTTGATCTAGAATATCACTGCAGTTACATGTCAAGAAATGAAATGCCTTTTGTAACAGATGAGTTTTCGTCCGAAACCCTGATACTTCGAAAGAGATTGTCCATTTTGTACACGAAGTGCATCCAGTTTTTGCCGTAACCCTCTCAATTTTTTAGCACATGCTATGTGGGTGAAATGATGATACCATGCCAACTTTCAACCTTTTCAGAGTTCATTTGTAGTGCTTTTTAATTTCAGGGTCATTTAGCTCAAAAAAATCAGTAAATGCATGAAAAATACCAAATGAAGTCAGAAAGGGTTGAAAATTGATGATGTGGCTTTGAATGGTGCATTTTGAACACACAAAAAGTTTGGAGTTCAAATAAGTTCAAAAAAATGAAATCCCTTTGTAACAGAAGAGTTTTCGTCCGAAGCCCTGATACTTCAAAAGAGATTGTCCATTTTGTACACGAAGTGCATCCAAGTTTTGCCG